>NC_069399.1:58738851-58796322 GCF_026875155.1 Cherax quadricarinatus | reverse complement strand
CCTGGAAAATCCAGAGGGACTATTCGATTTGCACGGAAAAATCCCCCCCCTACGAAAAAAAAGACTTGGCGACGATGCAACATCCCCCCAATGAAAAGCAGGGTTCACTAGCATGTTAAGAGACAACACAATAAGTGTCAGGGGTCCAAGACTGTTCAACTGCCTTCCAGCATACATAAGGGGGATTACTAATAGACCCCTGACTGTCTTCAAGCAGGCACTGGACAAGCACCTAAAGTCGGTACCTGACCAGCCGGGCTGTGGTTTGTACGTTGGATTGCGTGCAGCCAGCAGCAACAGCCTGGTTGATCAGGCCCTGATTCACCATGAGGCCTGGTCACAGACTGGGTCGCGGGGGTGTTGATTTCCGGAACACACTCCAGGTAAACAAAGCTGTTGCAAGCCGGGTCTGCAACATGTTCAATGACAATGCCATGTCCCATTTTAGACAAATCTTAAGAGATGCCAGAAACAGACCTCTCTGGACAGATTTTTTGTGCAACGGGGGTACAATGACTTTCAAGCTGGTCCTAGTGCCAGTATAAGCAAAGAAGGGAAGTAACCCCAGATAGGGACTTGATACCCAAAGTCCTTATGGAAGGGGATTTCCCTTCCAAACAATAACCTCTCCTCCATCTCCCCTCCATCTCCCCTCCTCCCCATCTTGCATATGCCAACAAGTCTTCAGTAAAGATGAAAGTGATGTTAAATGTTCATTTATCCATTTCATTAGTCATTTATAATTATTTCTCATTGTTTTCTGTATGTTAAACTATAGTATGTTTTCTGTATGTTAACCTAGTATTTTTTGTTAATATTTTTGGGTGTCTGGAATGGATTAATTGAATTTACATTAGTTTTTCTTATGGGAAATATTGCTTTGGTTTTTGTACTAATAGGTTTTTGTCAGACGTTCTGGAACAAATTAATTACGAAAGCTGAGGTTCCACTGTACTCCCCATTACTAAGTGGCTTTCCATGTTGAGCAACAACTTTGGAGACCTCAAAGCTAGCAGCAACAAAGTTGTAACTAGGCCTATCCAAAATAAGTTTCCTCAAACTACACCTTCGAATTTCATCATCCCTTTTCTGTATGTAAAACTATTTTTTTTTTTTTCAACAAGTCGGCCGTCTCCCACCGAGGCAGGGTGACCCAAAAAAGAAAGAAAATCCCCAAAAAGAAAATACTTTCATCATCATTCAACACTTTAACCACACTCACACATTATCACTGTTTTTGCAGAGGTGCTCAGAATACAACAGTTTAGAAGCATATACATATAAAGCTACACAACATATCCCTCCAAACTGCCAATATCCCAAACCCCTCCTTTAAAGTGCAGGCATTGTACTTCCCATTTCCAGGACTCGAGTCCGACTATATAAAAATAACCGGTTTCCCTGAATCCCTTCACTAAATATTACCCTGCTCACACTCCAACAGATTGTCAGTCCCAAGTACCATTCGTCTCCATTCACTCTATCTAACACGCTCACGCACGCTTGCTGGAAGTCCAAGCCCCTCACCCACAAAACCTCCTTTTACCCCCTCTCTCCAACCCTTTCGAGGACGACCCCTACCCCGCCTTCCTTCCCCTATAGATTTATATGCTTTCCATGTCATTCTATTTTGATCCATTCTCTCTAAATGACCAAACCACCTCAACAGCCCCTCTTCTGCCCTCTGACTAATACTTTTATTAACTCCATAAACCTTTTTCCCAATTTCCACACTCCGAATTTTCTGCATAATATTTACACCACACATTGCCCTTAAACAGGACATCTCCACTGCCTCCAACCGTCTCCTCGCTGCTGCATTTACCACCCACGCTCACACCTATATAAGAGTGTTGGTACTACTATACTTTCATACATTCCCCTTTTTGCCCCCATAGATAACGTTTTTTGACTCCACATATACCTCAACGCACCACTCACCTTTTTTCCCTCATCAATTCTATGATTAACCTCATCCTTCATAAATCCATCCGCCCACACGTCAACTCCCAAGTATCTGAAAACATTCACTTCTTCCATACTCCTCCTCCCCAATTTGATATCCAATTTTTCTTTATCTAAATCATTTGATTCCCTCATCACCTTACTCTTTTCTATGTTCACTTTCAACTTTCTACCTTTACACACATTCCCAAACTCATCCACTAACCTTTGCAATTTTTCTTTAGAATCTCCCATAAGCACAGTATCATCAGCAAAAAGTAACTGTGTCAATTCCCATTTTGAATTTGATTTCCCAAAATTTAATCCCACCCCTCTCCCGAGCACCCTAGCATTTACTTCCTTTATAACCCCATCTATAAATATATTAAACAACCGTGGTGACATTACACATCTCTGTCTAAGACCTACTTTTACTGGGAAGTAGTCTCCCTCTCTTCTACACACCCTAACCTGAGCCTCGCTATCCTCATAAAAACTCTTTACAGCATTTAATAACTTACCACCTATTCCATATACTTGCAACATCTGCCACATTGCTTCTCTATCCAATCTATCATATGCCTTTTCTAAATCCATAAATGCAATAAAAACTTCCCTACCTTTATCTAAATACTGTTCACATATATGCTTCAATGTAAACACTTGATCTACACATCCCCTACCCACTCTGAAACCTTGCTCATCCGCAATCCTACGTTCTGTCTTACCTCTAATTCTTTCAATTATAACCCTACCGTACACTTTTCCTGGTATACTCAGTAAACTTTTTCTTCTATAATTTTTACAATCTCTTTTGTCCCCTTTCCCTTTATATAAAGGGACTATACATGCTCTCCGCCAATCCCTGGGTACCTTCCCCTCTTTCATACATTTATTAAACAAAAGTACCAACCACTCCAACACTATATCCCCCCCTGCTTTTAACATTTCTGTCATGACCCCATCAGTTCCAGCTGCTTTACCCCCTTTCATTCTACGTAATGCCTCACGTACCTCCCCCACACTTACATTCTGCTCTTATTCTCTCCTAAAAGATGGTATACCTCCCTGACCAGTGCATGAAATTACCACCTCTCTTTCTTCCTTAACATTTAAAAGTTCCTCAAAATATTCTCGCCATCTACCTAATACCTCCATCTCCCCATCTACTAACTCCCCTACTCTGTTTTTAACTGACAAATCCATACTTTCCCTAGGCTTTCTTAACTTGTTTTACTCCAAAATTTTTTCTTATTTTTATTAAAATTTCTTGACAGTGCCTCTCCCACTCTATCATCTACTCTCCTTTTGCACTCTCTCACCACTCTCTAAAATGTATTTTTTGTTAATATTTCCCATAAGACATAATGTAAATCCAATTAATCCATTCCAGACACCCAGAAATATTAACAAAAACTGCATTTTATAGAGAATAACTATAGTTTTACATACAGAAAAGGGATGATGAAATTGAAGGGTCCACTGTATATATCAGACTTTTTTTTGTCTTGCTCAATTCACAAGAAATCAATTTCCTTTATTCTTGCTCAGTTTTCTTTAGTTTTTATGAACAGTTTCAAAATGTCTCTTTGCAGAAGTCCTACAAACAACTGATTCAGAACAGAAAATGCATAATGCTTTATTATCTTTCTTAATCATGCCAAATTTTTCAGTCCATTATTCTTGAAATTCTCTAATATCCTCTTCATTTGAATAACATAGTTTCTTGGCCGGTGGTTGTGACCTCCTGTACAATCTGTAAAGGGCAGAATGCAAATAGAATTTGTAATACTGATATACATATATTAATCGTAAATATGAAAATAGGAGGGAAAACCGCTGTTGTGGTTAGTAGTACAAACCATGATGATCGATTAAATTGAAATCAGGCCATGTAAAGTAACACCTGATTAATGTTATCCACACAATTTCATGAAAAGTGGTGGAATAATCTTTCAAATCGACGGACTATTTCCCCACTTTTCTTGGACGGATACATGATAAATATTGCTAGGTTATTGCCAGAAGTGTTAAAGGAAAGTAGCTATGTTAATTCTACTGGAGCCTCTCTCCAGGTAAACATTGATAAAGCTTGTGAAAGGTTTTACGTCATACCTATGTACAGTTTTCCAGTGTAGAATTACAGTTCATTTCTGAATATTGTTCTCCAAATTAACATTGGTTTTCCATTTACTTCAGTTGGACGGATTGTCTTGGAGTTGTTTGCTGATGTATGCCCCCGTACTGTGGAGAACTTCAGAGCTCTGTGTACGGGGGAGAAGGGTACTGGTAAGAGAGGCCATTCCCTACACTTTAAGGGATGCACTTTCCATCGAAGTAAGTATAACTGAGAGCTTTTTTAATTATATGAAAATAATGCAGTACTTAAAGTATTGCAAAAACAGTTCCCTGTCCAACAGGTTTAAGAATTCAGAAATAATAATGCAAGTACTCTAGTACTGTACATTTTATTATTAAATTTATGGGGAAGCAGAAGTGCTAAACCTATATGGGTCACACCAAGCTAAGGCAGTGGGAGGGGAGGTCCAGGTTTTTCGATGAGGAACTCATTGCTATCATCAAGATACTATACCCCCATCCACCATCCACAAAGGGTCCTGTAACATAAGACTAACTTGTGTTTAAAGTTTACACAGTTAAACCTCTCATGAACAGACTATTGTGGGGAGAGGTGTACTATAATGTCGATTGTTTGCAGCTCATGAATTATGAAATTAATGTTTCATGATTGTCAGGTTGTCTTTTAAAGTAGTGGACTTTGTCCACTGGTACCAGCAGGAGACAACTAGACACTTAACTCTCTGACTGTTTTGGTTGTACATATACGTCTTACGAGCCAGTGTTTTGGGCGTATATACAGTGGTCCCTCGCTTTTCGTAGTTCTCGGCAATCATAGATTTCGGAAATCATAGGGATATTTTCGTATAAACGTGGACTCGCTTTTCATAGGTTGACTCGCAAGTAGTAGTTCGTCCGGGACGCGTACCCACGGCTGAGCTGGGGCGGCAGCCAGTCTGGCATTGTTTACCAGTGAGCGAAGGTCCCCTCACGTGCTCCAGCGAAATATTTCATAATTATTCCATTTATTTTAGTGCTTGCAAGTACTAAATAAGCTACCATGGCTCCAAAGAAAGCTCCTAGTGCCAAGCTTGTGGTAAAGAAGGTGAGAAATACGATTGAATTTAGGAAAAACAACATTGAACAATATGAAAGTGGTACAAGTGCGGCCGAACTGGTCAGGATGTATAAGAAACCCTACACAACCATATGTTCCATAGTGGCCAAGAAAAAGGAAATCAACGATGCTGTTGTTGCAAAGGGGGTAACTATGCTGACAAAAATGAGATCACCAGTACTCCAAGAGGTTGAGAAGTTATTATTGATGTGGATAAATGAGAAACAATTAGCAGGAGATACTCCTATGACTTCTGTTATTTGAGAAAAGGCTAGGCAGTTGCACAATGATCTGGTGAAGAAATTGCCTGAAAACAGTGGTGATGTGAGTGAATTTAAGGCCAGCAAAGTTGGTTTGAGAGATTTAAGAACCGTGCTGGCATACACAGTGTGGTAAGGCATGGTGAGGCTGCCAGTTCAGACCACAAGGCGGCTGAAAAATATGTGCATGACTTCAAGGAGTACATAGAGGCTGAAGGACTGAAACCTGAAAAAGTGTTCAATTGTGATGAAACAGGCCTCTTTTTAGAAGAAAATGCCAAAGAGGACCTTCATTACACAGGAGGAAAAGGCAATCCCAGGACACAAGCCTATGAAAGACAGGCTGATGCTAATGTTCTGTGCTAATGCTAGTGGGGATTTCAAAGTGAAGCCATTACTAGTGTACCATTCTGAAAATCCCAGAGTGTTCAGGAAAAACTATGTTATGAGGAGTAAATTGCGTGTGTTTTGGAAATCTAATAGTAAGGCATGGGTCATGAGGGAAATTTTCGCCGAGTGGTTTAATGAAGTGTTTGGCCCTAGTGTGAAGAATTACCTCCTGGAAAAGAAATTGGATCTCAAGTGCCTGCTAGTAATGGACAATGCACCTGCTCATCCTCCAAACTTGGATGACCTAATTTTTGAGGAGTTTGGGTTCATCACAGTAAAGTTCTTGCCCCCGAATACCACTCATCTCCTCCAGCCCATGGACCAGCAGGTCATTGCAAACTTTAAAAAAACTCTACACCAAAGCAATGTTTCACAGGTGCTTGACTGTGACCACAGACACTCACTTGACCCTAAGGGAATTTTGGAGAGAACACTTCAGCATCCTCCATTGCATAACCTTATAGGTATGGCTTGGGAGGGAGTGACTACCAGGACTTTGAACTCTACCTGGAGAAAATTGTGGCCAGATTGTGTCGACAAGAGGGATTTTGAAGGGTTTGGGACTGACCCTGATGAGCCTATGTCTGTTGTAAAATCAATTGTGGCACTGGGGAGTTCCATGGGGTTGGATGCGAGTTTGGAGGATGTGGAAGAATTGGTGGAAGACCACAACGAAGAGCTCACCACTGAGGAGCTGCAAGAGCTTCAGCAGGAACAGCAACAGATCGCAGCTCAGAATCTTGCTGCAGAGGAGGAGGAAGAGAGATGGAAGATGGTGCTGCCTTCAGAAATTAAAGAAATTTTTGCTATGTGGGGTAAGATGGAAAGTTTTATGGAGAAACATCACCCTGACAAGGTTATTAACATAAGACATAAGAACGAAGGAACACTGCAGAAGGCCTACTGGCCCATGCGAGGCAGGTCCAAGTCTCCTACCGGCTTAAGCCAATGCACCCAGCCTAGTCAGGTCAGGTCACATTGACTTAAGGGAGGAACACGGCAACCGACCTGGTAGCACAAGCTATCAGGTCTAACTCACACCCACCCACATCTACTCATGTATTTATCCAACCTATTTTTAAAGCTACACAACGTTCTGGCCTCTATAACGGTACTTGGGAGTTTGTTCCACTCATCCACAACTCTATTACCAAACCAGTACTTTCCTATATCCTTACTGAATCTGAATTTTTCCAACTTAAAACCATTGCTGCGAGTTCTGTCTAGGCTAGATATTTTCAGCACACTATTTACATCCCCTTTATTTATTCCTTTCTTCCATTTATTACACCTCAATCATATCCCCCCTAATTCTACGTCTTTCTAGAGAGTGCAGTTTCAGGGCCTTAGTCTATCCTCATAGGGAAGGTTTCTGATACATGGGATCAACTTTGTCATCCTCCTTTGTACATTTTCCAGAGAATTTATATCCATTCTGTAATACGGTGACCAAAACTGTGCAGCATAATTTAAATGAGGCCTAACCAGGATGTATAGAGTTGAAGAACAACCTGAGGACTCCTATTATTTATGCTTCTTGATATGAAGCCAAGGATTCTATTAGCTTTATGCGAACACTTATGAAACTGTTGTCTTGGTTTCAGATTACTGCTAACCAGAACTCCTAAATCTTTTTCACAATCCGTAATATTAAGATCTACATTATTTAGTTTATATGTGGCATGGTTATTGTCCTGTCCAACATTTAGAACTTTGCATTTGTCTATATTAAACTGCATCTGCCACTTCTCCGACCACTGCATCAGTCTATTCAAATCTTCCTGGAGTGCTCGAATGTCCTCGTCAGAATGAATTGGGACGGCCTATTTTGGTGTCATCGGCAAACTTGCCGATGTCGCTCTTTATGCCCTCATCTATGTCGTTTATGTAGATTGTGAACAGCAGGGGGCCCAACACTGACCCCTGTGGAACACCGCTCGTGACGCTTCCCCACTCTGATTTCTCCCCATTTATGCAACTCTCTGCTGCCTATTTGTCAACCATGCCTCTATCCAGGAAAAAATTTCTCCTCCTGTTCCATGTGCTTTAATTTTCCTCAATAGTCTCTGATGTGGGACCCTGTCAAAAGCCTTACTGAAGTCCATATACACAATATCATATTCATTACCATGATCTACCTCCTCAAATACCTTAGTGAAAAAAGTTAATAAATTCGTAAGGCAGGAACGGCCCTTTGTAAAACCATGCTGAGATTCGTTGATTAATTTATGCTTTTCAAGGTGGCTACGAACTGCCTCGGCAATTATTGATTCATAAATTTTCCCACTATGGAGGTTGGGCTTATTGGTCTATAGTTCGAAGCTAAGGACCTGTCACCTGTTTTGAAAATAGTTTCACATTTGCCATTTTCCACTTATCTGGCACCATGCCCGTTTTTAGTGATATGTTGAAAAGATTAGCCCAAAAGGTGTGCTAAGTCCTCTTTACATTCCTTTAGAACCCTTGCATACAGTTCATCAGGGCCTGGGGATTTGTTAGGTTTTAATTTATCTATTTGCCTAAGGACCATGTCACTTGTGACCCTAATCGTGCACAGTTTATTATCGTCCTGTTCTACATAATTTATCATTACTGGAATATCGCTGGTATCCTCCTGTGTAAAAACTGAGAGGAAGTATGTGTTAAAAATTCTACACATTTCCTTATCACTGTCAGTGAGCTGACCCGAGGAACTTTTGAGTGGGCCTATCTTGTCCCTGATCTTACTTCTGTATACCTGAAAGAATCCTTTTGGGTTAGTCTTCGATTCTCTTGCAACTTTAACCTCATAATCTCTTTTTGCTTTTCTAATTCCCTTTTTTTATTTCTCTCTCTAACCCTTTCAGGGTCCGTCCCATAGATCTACGGCTTTACGGTGAGTGTCCAAACCGTAGATCTACGCCATGAGCTCAGCTCACTCTGATAAACTGTGAGTGGTACATTTGGGCCTAGATATGAGAGAATACATCTATGTGTATGTGTGCACCACATAAAACAGATCCTGCAGCACACTGTGTATAATGAGAGAAAAAAACTGAAATCATGATTTTTCGATTAAAACAGCGACTTTGCAGTGTTTTTTCGTATGTTTTTTATAGTTGTATTTGCGATTTCTTGGTCTCATTTGATAGAATGGAAGACATATTACAGAAATAGAGATGATTTTGATTGGTTTTAGCACTGGAAATGGCTTGAAACTGAGCTCAAAGTAGCAGAAATGTTAAATTTTTGCCAATATTCAAGAGTAAACAAACGACCTCACACATCTAATACACGTCAGCTGGTGGGTCTAATATACATTCACAAATATGGTGATGATATTTATACAATTATACAGTATTGCATAACAGTAAATCTTCTATTTTTTTGGTGTGAATAAAAATTCATTATGTGAATAAAAAATCAAAATGGAATTTATTTGTAAAGCCTCAAAATGTAACTAATGAACAGAGGAAATGTTAGTTTAGTTCCAGGAATACCTACATTGTTTATTCTGGAGCCTATTTTGAAATTGGAATATTTTGAACTTTGTGTTAAAATTGGCCAAATTAACAATTTCCGATCACTTTATTTTGTAATTGAAACAGTTGATTTGGAGATTTCTTGTGCTCAATCGATAGAATAGAAGTAATACTAGTGAAATAGCTAAGAATTTGGTTGATTGGAATAATGTAATTGGCCTAAAATGGGAGTCAAAGTCGGCAAAATCGCCGACTCGTAAATATCGCTGACACATCAAAATTCGCGAGAGCATAATTTCGTCAATTTTCCACCAAATTTCGTACTTTTTGTTTTATTACCTTCACAAAAAGATTCTCTACGATTTCATAAGAAAAAATAACAAATTTTTTTTTTGAAAATTCTTGGACACTGGTGCGTGACTTCAGATTTTGGCCTTGGACCCTGAAAGGGTTAACTGAATATATCGATTTCTTAATTGCCCCTCTCCTCTTTTGATTTGCCTATATATGCCTCTCTTTTGACCAATCAGATATTTTAATCTATTGTTCATCCATTTAGGATCATTTTTGTTTGATCTGATTTCCCTATTTGGAACATAATTTGACTGAGCAGCTAGAACTATGCCCTGGAAAGCATCATATCGGCAACCATCACCACCTACCTGACCCTTAGTCAGGTCATTCCAGTTCAGCCCACCTAAGTAATTTTTCAGTCCTATGAAATCAGCCAAACGAAAGTCAGGGACAGAGACTTGATTGCCATTTTTAGGGAATTCCATGATTATTAACCCTTTGACGTTTCGGGCCCTCTCTGAAACTTCTTTCTATGTCCCCAAAATATTAAAAAAAAAAAAAAAAATTTTTTTTTTCTTATAAAAATTTTTAAGATTATTTTTCTGAGTGTTTTAGCCCAAAAAAAAAAATTTTTTGCCATCGGTCTTACCGGATATAAGCCGTGAATTTTGCAGAAAATAGCCGCGTATGGCAACAGCGGGCCCCCCTCACCCGGAAATTTTTTTTTTTTGGGGTTGTTTTTTTTTTTTTTTTTTTACTTTTTAAAAGGGGAGACCCAAAGAAGGTGAATGTTTTTAAAATTCCTTTGATCAACACAAAACCCCAAAAAATAATTTTATTTTGTTTTTAAAAATTTTTTTTAAAAAAAAAAAAAAAAAAAAAAAAAAAAAAAAAAAAAAAAAAAAAAATTTTTTTTTTTTTTTTTTTTTTTTTTTTTTTTTTTTTTTTTTTTTTTTTTTTTTTTTTTTTTTTTTTTTTTTTTTTTTTTTTTTTTTTTCCTTCCCCTTTTTTTTTTCCTTTTTCCCCCCTTTTTTTTTTTTTCCCCCCCCTTTTTTTTTTTTCCCCCCCTTTTTTTTTTCCCCCCCCCTTTCCCCTTTTTTTTTTCCCCCCCCCCTTTTTTTTTTTTTTTTTTTTTTCCTTTTTTTTCCCCCTTTTTTCCCCCCCTTCCTCCTTCTTTTTCTCCTTCTTCTTCCCCTTTCTTCTTCTCCTTCTTCTTCCCTTCTTCTTCCCCTTTCTTTTCTCCTTCTTTTTCTCCCCTTCTCTCCCCCTTTTTCCCCCCTTCTCCCTCCTTCTTCCCTCCTTCTTCTCCCCTTCCTTCCCCTCCTTCTTCCCCTCCTTCTTCCCCTCCTTTTCTCCTCCTCCTTCTCCCCTTCTTCCCCTCCTTCTCCTCCCCCTTCTCCTCCCCCTTTCCCCCTTTCCTTCTCCCCTTCTTCTCCTTCTCCTCCTCCTCCTCCTCCTCCTTCTCCTCCTCCCCTCCTCCTTCTCCTCCTCCCCCCTTCTCCTTTCCTCCTCCTCCCCCTTTCCTCCCCCCCTTTGTGTGCGATGTTGGTTTTATAATTGTTTTGATCAGAAGTCGGCAGCGCAAAGTGAATATTGTCTTTATACAAACCCCTACCCCTGTCAAAACAATGGGGCGGGATGCTGCTTCCCCCCTCCATTCTATCTAATTATTTTTCCCCCTCATTCATATCTTTAAATCTGTCTCTCTTTCTGTCTCCTACTCTGTCTCCAGGTACACTAAATACAAGTAAATAGTGAAAAAAACCTGGATAACCCAAGAAATCCAGACAAGTGCTATACCTGCTTGAAGATTTTGAGTAAACGTAGACCCAGTCTTGTGGCTTTTCCTCTAGACAGAGGTAGATGGGCGACAGAGAGCTTTTACAGACAGACAAAAGACGACGAAATTTTTTTGTACCGCAAAAACAAAGGGAGGCGATGGTATGTAATATTCCCCTCCTTTACGCTCATAAAAGTCAGCTCTTATCAGAGTTATCCCCCCTTATCTTGTCACTGTCATGGAGTGGACTTTTTTTTTTTTTTGGGGCCAAAGGGGGGAACAATATTATTACATCTTCTTTTTCCTCCCTCCTCCTCCTCTTCTCCTCCTCCTCCTCCCCCTCCTTTTCCTTCCCTCCTCCCCCTCCCCCTCCTCCTCTTCCTCCCCCCTCCTCCTCCATTGTTTTTGGTCCAAACTCCTCCAAATCATGAAATTGATCTTCACTGCCCACTTCCATCGTGTTGGCACACTTGGGAAGAGAAGGTCCCAGATTGCTGGGGAATCAAATTTCTTTCCACTAGACATGCTGAAAAATGGCAACTGAAATGGCAATTCCCACAATGCACCACTGGGGTCCCGATTTTTTTTTTATGGTGCACACTGACCATGGAGACCCATTTTCCCCACATTGGGCCTAGCAGCTTTCTTTTCCCGCTTATTTAAGCTGCTAAATTTTTTGCTATAAAAAGTTTTTACGAATTTCGCCCATAAAATTTTTAATGCATCCCTATCAAATTTGGGGCCCTGTAAATCACACCCAAAATTTGTTTTTTTCTGGGGCCCTGAGAAGCTGTAACCAAACAATTCATGGCGATGCTTCTAATTTAAATTTTTGTCTAACAAACAATTTAAATGTCTCTGAATACATCGCTACTCCACCACCTTTCCTGTTGACCCTGTCAGTGTGGAATAATTTATAGCCTTGTATGTGACATTCAGAGGGCATCTCTCTATCTTTCAGATTGAGCCAGGTCTTTGTTATAGCAATAATATCTATGTTTCCTGCACTTGCAATTAATCTTATCTCATCTATCTTATTTCTTACACTCCTGCTATTAGTATAGTAAACCTTAAGGGAGCTAGTCCCTTGCTGCCCTCTGCTGTCCCCCTTTGTTTGCTGACCTGATCTATTGTCTTTATTTATAACTTCATGCTGAATGCCTTTTATACATTTACTGTTTCCAACCCAAGTGTTGCAACCTGCTTGTTTCCCACACACACCCATACCTCTATCTTCCATCAGTTTAAAATCATAGGCATTTCACCAATGGCCTTCTCAATCGAGTCTGCAAGTGCTACCACCCCAGCCCCAGAGAGATGTACCCCATCCCTTGCATACATATCATGTTTGCCATAAAAGTTGTTCCAGTTGTCAATGAATGGGATTGCAAGTTCCTTGCAGTATCTGTCTAGCCAGCAATTTACACCAATTGCCCTAGACAACCATTCATTTCCTACTCCCCTTCTAGGCAAGATGCTACATATGATTGGGATCCCTCCCTTAGACTTAATGAAATCTATAGCTGACCTGTACTTATCTAGCAGCTCTTCTCTCCTACCCTTCCCAATATCATTTCCACCAGCACTGAGACAGATAATGGGCTTGTTCCCATTACCTGACATGATATTATCCAGCCTGTTGACAATGTCCCCAACACCAGCTCCAGGGAAGCACACACTATCTCTCATCTTCTTATTCCTATTACAAAAAGCACGGTCAATATATCTTACCTGAGAGTCACCAACCACAAGAATGCGCTTACCTCCATTAGCAGGGGCAGTAGTACCCTTACCTTCACTGGCCACTGAAGTACATTCATCCTGAAGAACAGAGAAGCGATTTCCTACCTTCAGATCTTCACTCTTAACTTTCCTTACTCTGATGCGCCTCCCATTACTGTGAACCACTCGCCACTTGTAGCAGGTGCTGGACTGCACCTCACTGCTGGTAGCCGTTGCTACCTCCCCAACTACAGCCTCCTCACAGCGGGAGACAGACTGCACCTCACTGCAAGAAGCCTCATTCCCCACAACTCCAGCACCTCACACACTCTCCCAGACCCATTGAGGTGGACCTTCAGCCTCCTAATCTCCTCCTGGAGAAGCAAGACCTCCTCCTTCAACTCTCCAACCTCAATTTTTAAAACACTGCAGAAGCAAGCCATGCTTTGTAACCGTCCACACTAATCCCCAAAGCAGCTCAGGGTCTGTGACCTCACGTGACGACTGACCACTGACCTATACGACCTATTGTTGCAAGCCATGTTGGCAACATGTACAGTGACAAAGTCTTGGCCCATTTTAGGGAAGTTTTAAAGAGACGCCAGAAACAGAGCTCTCTGGACAGTTATTTTGCAAGACAGGACTCCAGTGACTCTCAAGGTGGTCCTAGTGGCATTAAGAAACAGAGAAGAGAAGCAACCCCAGAAAAGCAAATGGTTCCTGAGGTGTTGATGGAAGGGGATTCCCCTTCCAAACTATAAACAATCCAATCTCTCTCCTCCTCCAGTCTCCCATACACTAAGAAGAATCTCCAATAAAGGTAAGTGTTATGCTGTTAATGTTTCATTCATCATTTCCCATTGTGTTGTTTATGTACTACATGTATATTTCATGTAAAAAATTTTTTTGTTTTAATACTTCTGGGTGTCAGGAACAGATTAATTGTATTTACATTATTTCTTATGGGGAAAATTGATTCGCAAATCGTAGATTTCGTCAATAGTAGCAGCTCCAGGAACGTATTAACTACGAAAAACGAGGGACCACTGTATACTAATAATTCTAGCGTCTTCAAATTAAGCAGGAGAAAGCTGGTAGGCCCACGTGTGAGAGAATGGGCATGTGTGGTCAGTGTGCACCACATAAAAAAAATCCTGCAGCACGCAGTGCATAATGAGAGAGAGAGAGAAAAAAAGACCGTTTTTGGATTAAAACGCCGACTTTGAGGCGTATTTTCGTATAGCATTTATCATTGTATTCTCGTTTTCATGGTCTCATGTGATAAAATGGAAAAGATATTGCAGAAATAGAGATGATTTTGATTAGTTTCATGATGAAAACAACCTTGAAATTGAGCTCAAAGTAGCGTAAATGTTTGATTTTTACCAATGTTCAAGAGTAAGCAAATCACACCACACGTTCAATACATGTCAGATGGGGAGTTTAATCTTCTTTCACTAGTGCACTGATATTATTCATACCATTTTTACAATAATGCAGTAGTCTGCATAACAGTAAATTTTGTATTTTTTGTACGAATAAAAAAATCAAAATACAGTGGACCCCCGCATAACGATGGCATCACATAGCGATTTTTCCTCATAACGATTACTTTTATCGCAAAATTTTTGCCGCGCATACCGATTAAAAACCCGCTTACCGATTTTCGTCCGAGACGCGTCCAATGTGCCCTCACATGTGCCGGCCGTCCCATTGTTTACCAGCCAGCCTCCGCGGTAACATCCAAGCATACACTCGGAATATTTCGTATTATTACAGTGTTTTCGGTGCTGTTTCTGGAAAATAAGTGACCATGGGCCCCAAGAAAGCTTCTAGTGCCAACCCTGTGGTAAAAAGGGTGAGAATTAGTATGGAAATTAAGAAAGATTTTGAAGGGTTTGGGGCTAACCCTGAGAAGCCTATGCCAGTTGTGGAATCCATTGTGCCTACTTCAAAGATTAAGGAAATGTGTGCACAGTGGGTTGAACTGCAAACCTTTATAGATGAAAATCACCCTGACACAGCTGTTGCAAGCCGTGCTGGTGACTATTTCAATGACAATGTTATGGCCCATTTTAGGAAAGTCTTGAAGGAACGGGAGGTACAGAGCTCTATGGACAGATTTGTTGTGCGACAGAGGTCCAGTGACTCTCAAGCTGGTCCTAGTGGCATTAAAAGAAGAAGGGAAGTAACCCCAGAAAAGGACTTGCTACCTCAAGTCCTAATGGAAGGGGATTCCCCTTCTAAACAGTAAGAAGATAATGCTCTCCCCTCCTCCCATCCCATCAATCATCACCAGATCTTCAATAAAAGTAAGTGTCATGTAATTGTGCATGCCTTTTTCAGTTTGTGTGTATTAAAATTAACATTTCATGTGGTAAAAAAAAATTTTTTTCATACTTTTGGGCGTCTTGCACGGATTAATTTTATTTCCATTATTTCTTATGGGGAAAATTCATTCGCATAACGATTATTTCGCATAACGATGAGCCCTCTTGCACGGATTAAAATCATTAACCGGGGGTCCACTGTAGAAAGCAATAGTAATATAAGAGGGGCCTAGAGACATGACTAATGAACAGAGGATATGCTATTTTTGTGCCAAGAATGTCTACATTGTTTATTCTGGACCCTATTTTGAAATTGGCATCTTTTTTAATTTGCGTGAAATTGGCCAAATAGCCAATTTCTGACCACTTTATTGGGTAGTTCGAATTGGTAAATGGGCTGTTTCTTGTACTCAATTGATAGAAGAAATGGAGTTCTAAAGAAATAGCTATGAGTTTGGTCAACTGGAACAAAGGAATTGACCAAAAACAGGGCTCAAATCAGCGAAATCGCCGATGAGTGTATGTCGCCGAGACCACTAAGTTTGTGGAAGCATAATTCCATGAGTTTTAGACCAAATTTCGTACTTTTGGTGTCATGACCATCAGGAAAAGATTCTCTATCATTTCATAAGATTTTTTTTTTTTTTTTTTTTTTTTTTTTCTTCAAAAAAAATTTTGAGTCATAGAATGACAGTTTCAGAAAGGGGCTTGCGACAGTCAAAGGGTTAAGAATGTGGATGTTGTAACCTATAGTACTACAATACTTTATTATACTGTATGGCACCTTTTTGCAGTGGTATCATCTTATTTCTTTGTTCACTCTTAAGAATTTTTTATGCAGGTAAACTGAGTAAAAGTACTATAAGTAGGGACATTAACAACTCAAGGGATGGAAAAAATAATTTAAAATGATGTGAACAGTCTTGTACTCTATTTACAGTAATTTTACTTACCCTTACATGGTGGATAGATGAAGTGTAAACTGTTGTGATCAGTAGTGGCAACTCAGAATAGCTTTTATTGCGAGTCAGAGGAGCTGTAAAGCTCTCTTACCGGACAAACATCGAAGTTAGTGGACTTAGCCTGATGCTTAAGAAGACAGCTGAACACTATTGCTGTAGATAGAATGTGGAATTACAGATTTTGTTTACTTTCTCCAATAATTAGTGTGTTTATTCGGTCAGTTTTTTTGTCCAAAATTGCCAAAATTCATTAATGAAAGGTTTTGCTGTACAGCCTCTCCTCACTTAATGACGGAGTTCTGTTCCTGAGACTACATCGTTAAACAAATTCGTCGCTAAGTGAGGAGCATACTATAATGGCAGTGAGTTTGTATCGACCATCTTTGATATTGTTTTATGTCACCTTTGCACCATTTATAACATTTCTGGTACAAACAAACAAAAACAAAATTTATTTCTTTGCAAGATTACATTGAGATTATGAAATTACAGTACAATAATGAGTTGCAGTGCAAAGAGCCACTATCATGCCTAGGCATTATGAGCAGACTTAATTTAATGCTTACAGACTACTTAATACTAAAGAAATTGATCATAGTTGAAGTTGTACGTCTTTTTTATTTATACAGGAGGGCCCCACTTATACGGCAGGTTAGGTTCCAGGCTACCGCCGTAAAGCGGAAACCACCGTAAAGTGGAACACCCTTTTTTTCCACTTATAAATGCATACAAACACTAGATAACAAGTTTACACTAACATATATTAAGTTAGCAATAGAACCAGGCATCAAAAAACAATAAAAAAGTATAATACACACATAGTGCACTCATTACTTACCTTAAAATATTTATAGTCTTAATCTAGGGTGAGACAAGTAGTATTTATTGTAAGAAATCAAGTGTGGTATGTATGGTGTCAGCCAGGCTACCATACCAGGCCACCCCACCCACACATACTATTCTATGATATTTAAGCATCCCAGAGCGATAAAATGTATATACAGTTCACTCATTACTTACCTTAAAATATTTGTAGTCTTAATGTAGGGTCAGGAGTAAGTAAATGAGATAAAACGAATAAATGAGAGAGAAAGAATGAGTACATGAGAGGGGACAGGCGCCGAGTTATGTAAACAAACCAGGCGAACGTAAGTTTTGTAAAACAAACGAAGTGTACACGTCTGGTTTGTGTACAAGTTACATTGTGTACAGGTTGTCTCTACATTGATATGGTAGAATTAATAAAGAAGAACACTCCCATTCTCATGTAACATCATTTTGAGAAGAAATGAAGCTCTGAGTGAAGGCAATGGAAATAAGTCACACTGACTTTTTTGGGTTATCCTAGGTTCTCTACACATATGTTGTTATGTATGATAATCTATGTAACTGTATTTGTGTATACCTGAATAAACTTACATACATACGAAAGGAATAATTTTCTACAGTTACCCCCAGTAACACATTTTCTCTTATGTTAGATTAGAGAAAATGTTATTCTTGCCATCACTTGTACAAGTTATGTGGCTCCCACATCTTATATTTATGTTTATTTTATTCTATTGTGGGGTGTATTTATCATCTTTTTATGTTATGTATCGTGTTTATTATATAATTTTGAAAAAAATATCATGGATGGATTAATGAAAATGTGTATATTAACGTAATATACGACATTTAATGAGACTCGGTGAGTATTGTTATTATTATTATTTCTAATATGGCGTCACTTGTGCAAGTCGTCTGCTACCACATCTCACATTTATGTTTATTTATTCTACTGTGGGGTGTATTTATCTTATTTATATGTTATGCATCGTGTTTGATTATATAATTTTGAAAAAAATATCATGGATGGATTAATGAAATTGTGTATATTACCGTAATATACGACATTTAATGAGACTCGGTGAGTATTGTTATTATTATTATTAACATTTCTAATATGGCGTCACTTGTGCAAGTCGTCTGCTACCACATCTCACATTTTATGTTTATTTATTCTACTGTGGGGTGTATTTATCTTATTTATATGTTATGCATCGTGTTTATTATATAATTTTGAAAAAAATATCATGGATGGATTAATGAAAATGTGTATATTAACGTAACATACGACATTTAAATGACTCGATGATTATTATCATTACTAATATGGCGTCTGGAGACATAAGACACTTACCAATTTTAATGTGTACCTGCATGCCAGCACAGTATGTAAGTTTATTTAGGTACAGGTATACATAACTATAATTATCAGAGTATATATAAAATATGAAATAACTTTTAAAAACATTTGAAATTTTGGAGTTTTCAGACAAAATGGAGAGACTTAGTGCTTACTGAGCTCATGGAGAATGTAAACAAACAGGGTGGGGCACGGTGACCGTATTAGAAAGTCAGGTGGGGGGAGCCGTATAGCGAGTTTTGGTCATAATTTGAAATGTCCGTATTAGCGGAACGCCGTAAAGTGAAACGCCGTAAAGCGGGGCCTTCCTGTAGTTGATAGTAATTTTACTCGAATTACAGTACGTAGTTTGAATAATAAATATTGAAATTATATTATGGGAATATAACTTTGTGAGTTGTTGAAAGTAGTTTACAGTATGAGAATGCTACAATTGGGTATAAGGCAGTATTGTTCTTGGTAGGTATTTATACTATAATGTAGTACGTATTCATAATGTATGAACTTTGGGTATCTAGATTTGAAGTTTTGGGTAATTGGGAGATTTTTGGTAAGGGTGAGTAGGTGGCTGTTGAGAAGAGCCTTAAATTGGTGTTCAGACCTGGTTACTTTAGTATTTAATGGTAATGAATTCCAAATTTTGGGGCCCTTTATATGCATAGAGTTTTTACACAGTGAGATATGGTCACGGGGTACATCAACAAGAGATCTGTGTCTTGTGTTGTGGTCGTGTGTCCTGTTAAAGTTGGTGAGAAATTTGAGTGGAGGGTTTATGTTTGAGTGTTGTATTCTATGTATGTAGTAGGCACATGAGTAAGTATGGATGTTCTTAACGGTGAGCAGTTTTAGACTTGAATATTGGTGGAGTATGCTGTCGGGAGTGGGAATTTATTATCATTCTGACTGCAGTCTTTTGCTGGGTTATCAGTGATCTTAGTTGATTTAATGTTGTTGATCCCCATGCACAAATTCCATATGTGAGATAAGGGTAGATGAGTGAATGATACAGTGCAAGGAGAGCTGATTGTGGAACATAGTACTGTATCTTTGATAGTATGCCTAATGTCTTAAAGATTTTCTTAGAATTTTGTTGTATGTGTGTCTGGAATTTGAGGCTACTGTCAAGGTGGATTCCTAGGAAAATTCCCTCTGTGAGTCTTGTGATGGGTGATCTGTTTAGCGTTATGTTAAGTGGAACATTTGCAGCTCTGTTTCCAAACTGAATGAAATAGGTTTTGTCAGTATTGAGGGTAAGCTTATTTGTCATCACACAATATTTTTAAATGTTTATACAGTAGTGTATTGTATATTGAAATAAACAGAATAGAGAAAATCAGCTCTAATGTGCAGTACAGTGGTACCTTGATTTACGAGTGCCCCAACTTAAGAGTTTTCCGAGTTATGAGCCATCGCTTGGTCACTTTTTTTGCTTTGAGTTGTGAGCCAAAATCCGAGTTATGAGCGAGCTTTGGATATGCAGCCACTCGCAGGGGAGAGGAAATATAAAAAACCTCAATAATAACCAATGTTTCACATCCTTTCAATTTTGATACCACTGGTAGTATCATTCTGCCAGAATGTTCTGTAACGTATACCCTAAATAAAGAGAAACAATTCTGGAACATATGTAATACATGTTCGGCAGGCCGACTGGTTGGGTGGCCAGCTGGCTGGCCAGCTGGTTGGCCAATTTGCTTCAGCTCTGTCTATCTCCTTCTGTCTGTCTGTGTATCTATCTCTGTCTATCTGTGTCTCTGCCTTTGTAATTTATACATAGTAATTTATACATAGTGTAAATTACTTAGGATAAGCCAAAAAATCCAGACAAAGTGCTATACTATGCTTGTAGGTATAAAGCATAATAAGCATGACTGGCAAGTAATACACATTTTCACTTGTTCAAGAATCAGACATGAGTGACAGCATCATGTGTAATACCTGTTGGTTCATGAGCGGCTCTCTCTCTGAGACAGAGACAAATAGAGAGACAGGAAGACATAAGCAGACTCACAGATAAACAGATAGAACTAGACAGACACAGACAAACAGACAGATAGAAACAGAAGCAAACAGATAGACATGTTTATTTGTAACAGTGAAAAATAAATCCAAGGCAGTACACGATCATCAAATGTCACTCCACGAGTGTCACTCCTCTGGCAGTGGAGTGACACTCATCTTACACTGTGCTTCAAGGAGTTTCATATATACTCCAGCATTTCTAAAACTTTGCAAAAAAGGTAAAAATCATTTCTTATTTATAAATACATTTTACTTATTTAAAAACCTATAACAAAAAAATTTTTTTTGGGGGGCTGGAACGATTAATGGCATTTCAATTAATTTCAGTGAGGAAAATTGATTTGATATACAAACTATGTAATTGAGTTACGAGCTCTGTCATGGAACAAATTAAACTCGTAAGTCAAGGTACCACTGTATTTAGGTATGAATACTGGTCAGAGAGCCCATCATAAGTCCAAGTCGGTGCTAAATGAGTATGTCACTAAGTGTAGAGGGGCTGTAATTAGCCCATAAACGGTCCAAACGTATATACGTATATGTTTTTACCGCTAGTGCCCCAAACGTATATACATGTATACATTTTATTTTTCCTGCCTTCAAATTTGGCACGATTAGCCTGAGATGCCTTGTCAGCATAGAATGGGTCTTAACACTCAGTGTGCATGGTATTAAAAAAATCTGGGACCACTTAGTACCTTGTGGGAGCGCCAGTTCAAATGAATACCAGCTAGAGCAAACAGCACAGCAAACACCTGGGATTCACTATTTCATGTAGTATTAACTCTCCCATTTTAAGAGGAAAGTGATTTTGACCCAGAGTTTAGTGGCTTTGAGATGGATGTGGCCATAAGTGGTCGATGAAATATAAAAAAATCTCGATAATAACCCATGTGCAACATTTGTGCAACACCCTTTCAGAATGCCTTATAACCTATGACCTAAGTAGAGAGAAACAATTCTGTCTGGCTGGCTGGCTGGCCAGCTGCGTGGCTGGCGGGCTGCTGGTGGTCTGGCTCTATCTCCGTTTGTCTGTATCTGTCTCTGTCTATCTCTCTGTGTATCTCTGTCTCACAGGTACACATGAATACAGTGGAACCTCTACTTGCGAGTTTAATCCATTCCATGACCTTGCTCGTTTGCTGAGTCAATTTTCCTCATTTAAATTAATTGAAATGCAATTAATCCATTCCAGTGGAATTCTGTACGTCAATAATTTCGCTAATATCAACTCTACGGCTTATTTATCTATCTCACTTCATCTAATATGACATAATAAACAATATAAATAACATACAAACCTGATATGTGCTCTAAAATGAATAAAATATGTCATTCATGTGGTGGTATGGGCAGTGTCGGCGGTGGACGAGAGTTTGTCTGGAGACCGGGCAAAATACTTCATGAATAATTTAGCTAATATCATCTATACGGCTTATTTATCTATCACAGTTCATCTAATATGACATAACAAACAATATAAATAACATTGAAACATGATACAGGTCCACCATCACAAATCCGGCAATCAGTTATTCGGTTCCTTCAGTTATTTGGCACTAATTTTGGCTAGCATAATTTCAAATTTCCAGGATCGCCACACCAACCTGCTGGTACTGTTTGGTGGTGCTACTTGCTGCATAAGTCATTCCAATTTCTTTTTCTCCATTTAGTGTTTTAACCTGCTTGCTTTTAGCCCTAGCCATGGTTCCAATGAATAAAAGAAATGCTTCTCATTATGTAAAGCACTGACACAGTACATTATCCATTAAAGATAAGGTGGCTTTGAAGCCACTGTCGGTTGCCATGAGCTCAGTCTCATGATGCAGGAGAATATGCTTTATTATTACACTAATATCAACACTACAGCTTATTTCCCTATCACAATTGATCTAATATGACATAAGAAACAATATAAATAACATAAAACATGTTAAATACTCCAGAATAAATAATATTTGGTATAATACCGAGCAGTTGGACGGAGGTATGAAGAGGATATTGTATTACCTGGAGTTTACCTGGAGAGAGTTCTGGGGGTCAACGCCCCCACGGCCCGGTCTGTGACCAGGCCTCCTGGTGGATCAGAGCCTGATCAACCAGGCTGTTGCTGGCTGGCTGCACGCAAACCAACGTACGAGCCACAGCCCGGCTGGTCAGGAACCGACTTTAGGTGCTTGTCCAGTGCCAGCTTGAAGACTGCCAGTGGTCTGTTGGTAATCCCCCTTATGTATGCTGGGAGGCAGTTGAACAGTCTCGGGCCCCTGACACTTATTGTATGGTCTCTTAACGTGCTAGTGACACCCCTGCTTTTCATTGGGGGGATGGTGCATCGTCTGCCAAGTCTTTTGCTTTCGTAGTGAGTGATTTTCGTGTGCAAGTTCGGTACTAGTCCCTCTAGGATTTTCCAGGTGTATATAATCATGTATCTCTCCCGCCTGCATTCCAGGGAATACAGGTTTAGGAACCTCAAGCGCTCCCAGTAATTGAGGTGTTTTATCTCCGTTATGCGCGCCGTGAAGGTTCTCTGTCTTGGTGGCTTATATTAGAGAAAACGGAGTGTAGCACATGGCTAACTGTGATATACACTCGTACTCCACCATAAACATGAAAAAAAAAAAAGTTATTTTCTCTCTATAGATTATCACACTTAGCAGCATATGTGTAGAGAACCTAGGATAACCCAAAAAAAGTCAACGTGGCTTATTTTTAGTACCTGGCTTGGGTTAGCCATATATGATTTTTGGTAAATATTCAATTCCCAGCCAGGGTAGAAACATTAGGCATGTTTCTTTACACCTGTTGTCTATGTTTACCCATCAGTAAATGGGTACCTGGGTGTTAGCCGACTAGTGTGGGTGTTATCCTGGGACACTGACCTAATTTTCTTGAAATACTCTTCATAACAAGCGTCTTTCTATATAGTAGTATGTCACTGATGTCAGCTAGGCCTGTATACTTTGTACATTTTTTTTTTTTATTATCACACTGGCCGATTCCCACCAAGGCAGGGTGGCCCGAGAAAGAAAAACTTTCACCATCATTCACTCCATCACTGTCTTGCCAGAAGGGTGCTTTACACTACAGTTTAAACTGCAACATTAACACCCCTCCTTCAGAGTGCAGGCACTGTACTTCCCATCTCCAGGACTCAAGTTCGGCCTGCCGGTTTCCCTGAACCCCTTCATAAATGTTACTTTGCTCACACTCCAACAGCACGTCAAGTATTAAAAAACCATTTGTCTCCATTCACTACCTATCAAACACGCTCACGCAAGCCTGCTGGAAGTCCAAGCCCCTCGCGCACAAAACCTCCTTTACCCCCTCCCTCCAACCTTTCCTAGCCGACCCCTACCCCCCTTCCTTCCACTACAGACTGATACACTCTTGAAGTCACTCTGTTTCGCTCCATTCTCTCTACTTGTCCGAACCACCTCAACAACCCTTCTTCAGCCCTCTGGACAACAGTTTTGGTAATCCCGCATCTCCTCCTAACTTCCAAACTACGAAATTCTCTGCATTATATTCACACCACACATTGCCCTCAACATGACATCTCCACTGCCTCCAGCCTTCTCCTCACTGCAACATTCACACCCATGCTTCACACCCATATAAGAGCGTTGGTAAAACTATACTTTCATACATTCCCCTCTTTGCCTCCAAGGACAAAGTTCTTTGTCTCCACAGACTCCTAAGTGTACCACTCACCCTTTTCCCCTCATCAATTCTATGATTCACCTCGTCTTTCATTGACCCATCCACTGACACTCCACTATCCCAAATATCTGAAATACATTCACCTCCTCCATACTCTCTCCCCTCCAATCTGAAATCCAATCTTCATCACCTAATCTTTTTGTTATCCTCATAACCTTACTCTTTCCTGTATTCACTTTTAATTTCTTCTTTTGCACACCCTACCAAATTCATCCACCAATCTCTGCAACTTCTCTTCAGAATCTCCCAAGAGCACAGTGTCATCAGCAAAGAGCAACTGTGACAACTCCCACTTTGTGTGTATTCTTTATCTTTTAACTCCACGCCTCTTGCCAAGACCCTCGCATTTACTTCTCTTACAACCCCATCTATAAATATATTAAACAACCACGGTGACATCACACATCCTTGTCTAAGGCCTACTTTTACTGGGAAATAATTTCCCCCTTTCCTACATACTCTAACTTGAGCCTCACTATACCTCGTAAAAACTCTTCACTGCTTTCAGTAACCTACCTCCTACACCATACACCTGCAACATCTGCCACATTGCCCCCCTATCCACCCTGTCATACGCCTTTTCCAAATCCATAAATGCCACAAAGACCTCTTTAGCCTTATCTAAATACTGTTCACTTATATGTTTCACTGTAAACACCTGATCCACACACCCCCTACCTTTCCTAAAGCCTCCTTGTTCATCTGCTATCCTATTCTCCGTCTAACTCTTAATTCTTTCAATTATAACTCTACCATACACTTTACCAGGTATACTCAACAGACTTATCCCCCTATAATTTTTGCACTCTTTTGTCCCCTTTGCCTTTATACAAAGGAACTATGCATGCTCTCTGCCAATCCCTAGGTACCTTACCCTCTTCTATACATTTATTAAATAATTGCACCAACCACTCCAAAACTATATCCCCACCTGCTTTTAACATTTCTATCTTTATCCCATCAATCCTGGCTGCCTTACCCCCTTTCATTTTACCTACTGCCTCACGAACTGCCCCCACACTCACAACTGGTAGTAGTAAATAAAGATATTATTATTATTATTATTATTATTTTTATTATTATTATTATTATTATTACAGTGGACCCCCGGTTAACGAACTTTTTTCATTCCAGTAGTATGTTCAGGTGCCAGTACGACCGAATTTTTCCCATAAGGAATATGTGAAGTAGATTAGTCCATTTCAGACCCCCAAACATACACGTACAAACGCACTTACATAAATATACTTACATAATTGGTCGCATTTGGAGGTGATCGTTAAGCGGGGGTCCACTGTATTATTTTTTTTTATTTATTATCACACCGGCCGATTCCCACCAAGGCAGGGTGGCCCGAAAAAGAAAAACTTTCACCATCATTCACTCCCATCACTGTCCTTGCCAGAAGGGTGCTTTACACTACAGTTTTTAAACTGCAACATTAACACCCCTCCTTCAGAGTGCAGGCACTGTACTTTCCCATCTCCAGAACTCAAGTCCGGCCTGCCGGTTTCCCTGAATCCCTTCATAAATGTTACTATGCTCACACTCCAACAGCACGTCAAGTATTAAAAACCATTTGTCTCCATTCACTCCTATCAAAACACGCTCACGCATGCCTGCTGGAAGTCCAAGCCCCTCGCACACAAAACCTCCTTTAACCCCCTCCCTCCAACCCTTCCTAGGCCGACCCCTACCCCGCCTTCCTTCCACTACAGACTGATACACTCTTGAAGTCATTCTGTTTCGCTCCATTCTCTCTACATGTCCGAACCACCTCAACAACCCTTCCTCAGCCCTCTGGACAACAGTTTTTGGTAATCCCGCACCTCCTCCTAACTTCCAAACTACTAATTCTCTGCATTATATTCACACCACACATTGCCCTCAGACATGACATCTCCACTGCCTCCAGCCTTCTCCTCGCTGCAACATTCATCACCCACGCTTCACACCCATATAAGAGCGTTGGTAAAACTAAACTCTCATACATTCCCCTCTTTGCCTCCAAGGACAAAGTTCTTTGTCTCCACAGACTCCTAAGTGCACCACTCACTCTTTTTCCCTCATCAATTCTATGATTCACCTCATCTTTCATAGACCCATCCGCTGACACTCCACTCCCAAATATCTGAATACGTTCACCTCCTCCATACTCCTCCCTCCAATCTGATATTCCAATCTTTCATCACCTAATCTTTTTGTTATCCTCATAACCTTACTCTTTCCTGTATTCACCTTTAATTTTCTTCTTTTGCACACCCTACCAAATTCATCCACCAATCTCTGCAACTTCTCTTCAGAATCTCCCAAGAGCACAGTGTCATCAGCAAAGAGCAGCTGTGACAACTCCCACTTTGTGTGTGATTCTTTATCTTTTAACTCCACGCCTCTTGCCAAGACCCTCGCATTACTTCTCTTACAACCCCATCTATAAATATATTAAACAACCACGGTGACATCACACATCCTTGTCTAAGGCCTACTTTTACTGGGAAAAAATTTCCCCTCTTTCCTACATACTCTAACTTGAGCCTCACTATCCTCGTAAAAACTCTTCACTGCTTTCAGTAACCTACCTCCTACACCATACACTTGCAACATCTGCCACATTGCCCCCCTATCCACCCTGTCAAACGCCTTTTCCAAATCCATAAATGCCACAAAGACCTCTTTAGCCTTATCTAAATACTGTTTCACTTATATGTTTCACTGTAAACACCTGGTCCACACACCCCTACCTTTCCTAAAGCCTCCTTGTTCATCTGCTATCCTATTCTCCGTCTTACTCTTAATTCTTTCAATTATAACTCTACCATACACTTTACCAGGTACACTCAACAGACTTATCCCCCTATAATTTTGCACTCTCTTATTATCCCCTTTGCCTTTATACAAAGGAACTATGCATGCTCTCTGCCAATCCCTAGGTACCTTACCCTCTTCCATACATTTATTAAATAATTGCACCAACCACTCCAAAACTATATCCCCACCTGCTATTTAACATTTCTATCTTTATCCCATCAATCCCGGCTGCCTACCCCCTTTCATTTTACCTACTGCCTCACGAACTCCCCCACACTCACAACTGGCTCTTCCTCACTCCTACAAGATGTTATTCCTCCTTGCCCTATACACGAAATCACAGCTTCCCTATCTTCATCAACATTTAACAATTCCTCAAAATATTCCTCCATCTCCCATACCTCTAACTCTCCATTTAATAACTCTCCTCTCCTATTTTTAACTGACAAATCAATTTGTTCTCTAGGCTTTCTTAACTTGTTAATCTCACTCCAAAACTTTTTCTTATTTCAACAAAATTTGTTGATAACATCTCACCCACTCTCTCATTTGCTCTCTTTTACATTGCTTCACCACTCTCTTAACCTCTCTCTTTTTCTCCATATACCTTCCCTCCTTGCATCACTTCTACTTTGTAAAAACTTCTCATATGCTAACTTTTCTCCCTTACTAACTCTCTTTACATCATACATTCCACCAATCGCTCCTCTCCCTCCTGCACCCACTTCCTGTAACCACAAACTTCTGCTGAACACTCTAACACTAACATTTTTAAACCTACCCCATACCTCTTCGACCCCATTGCCTATGCTCTCATTAGCCCATCTATCCTCCAATAGCTGTTTATATCTTACCCTAAACTGCCTCCTCTTTTAGTTTTATAAACCTTCACCTCTCTCTTCCCTGATGCTTCTATTCTCCTTGTATCCCATCTACCTTTTACTCTCAGTGTAGCTACAACTAGAAAGTGATCTGATATATCTGTGGCCCCTCTAAAACATGTACATCCTGAAGTCACTCAACAGTCTTTTATCTACCAATACATAACCAACAAACTACTGTCATTTCGCCCTACATCATATCGTGTATACTTATTTATCCTCTTTTTCTTAAAATATGTATTACCTATAACTAAACCCCTTTCTATACAAAGTTCAATCAAAGGGCTCCCATTATCATTTACACCTGGCACCCCAAACTTACCTACCACACCCTCTCTAAAAGTTTTTCTCCTACTTTAGCATTCAAGTCCCCTACCACAATTACTCTCTCACTTGGTTCAAAGGCTCCTATACATTCACTTAACATCTCCCAAAATCTCTCTCTCTCCTCTGCATTCCTCTCTTCTCCAGGTGCATACACGCTTATTATGACCCACTTCTCGCATCCAACCTTTACTTTAATCCACATAATTCTTGAATTTACACATTCATATTCTCTTTTCTCCTTCCATAACTGATCATTTAACATTACTGCTACCCCTTCCTTTGCTCTAACTCTCTCAGATACTCCAGATTTAATCCCATTTATTCCCCCCACTGAAACTCTCCTACCCCCTTCAGCTTTGTTTCGCTTAGGGCCAGGACATCCAACTTCTTTTCATTCATAACATCAGCAATCATCTGTATTATTATTATTATTATATTATTTTCTCAGTTGGTTGTTGGGCTATCTTATTCAAACTTGGGCAATGTATGATGGAAAGATACTTCTTCACGTACACCAAAAATGAAAGAAATCAAACCATAAATAGCGGAGTTCACTTCTCAGCCATTAGCAGCCGCTTAGCGGTATATATTTGTATGGTTATGGTTATATTCTCATTTTTTCAGTCTCATTTGATAGAATGAAAGATATATTACAGAAATAGATATGATTTTGATTGCTTTCTTGACGAAAAGTACCTTGAAATTGCGCTCACAGTAGCAAAAATGTTCTATTCTTTAGCGAAGCTCAAGAGTAAACAAATGACGTCACCGTCTAATACCTGTCCGCCTGCTAGTCCAAATTCCAGTACGGACTCAAGAATGGGTTGACATTATTTATACAATTATTACAATAATGCAGCAGTCTGCATAACAGTAAATCTTATATTTTTTTGTGAATAAAACTTCCAAATGAAAAGCAAGAGCAATTTAAGAGGGGCCTGTAGCCATGACTAATGAACAGAGAAAATGTTATTTTAATGCCAGGAATGTCTGCATTGTTTATTCTGGACACTATTTTGAAATTGGCATTTGTTGAAATTTGTGTGAAATTGGCCAAATTGCCAATTTCTGACCACTTTATTGGGTAGTTGAAATAAGTGAATGGGCGGTTTCTTGTACTCAGTTGACAGACTAGAAGTAAATCAGTTTATTCAGGTATACACAAATACAGTTACATAGATTATCATACATAGCAGCGTATGTATAGAGAACCTAGGATAACCCAGAAAAGTCAGTGACTTATTTCCAGTACCTATCTTGGGCTTGCCATATATGATTTTTGGTAAATATTTTTTTTTCTCGGTTGTTTGTTGGGCTATCTCATTGAAACTTGGGCAACATATGATGGAAAGATGCTTCTTAACGTACAACAAAAATAAAAGAGACGGACAATAAATAAGGGAGTTAACTTCTCAGCCATTAGCCGCCTCTTTGCAGTATATTTTCGTATGGTTTTTATGGTTGTATTCTCATTTTTTTTGGACTCGTTTGATAGAATGGAAGATATATTACAGAAATAGACATGATTTTGATTGCTTTCATGACGAAAAGTACCTTGAAATTGAGCTCAAAGTACGGAAATGTTCGATTTTCGCTGATGTTCAATGAACTGTATAAGTCAAGTTGGTTAATTTTATTAAGTGTATTCTAACCTAACCACTCTGTAATTCGGCAAACTCAGTAATCCGACACACTACAGCTCCCAGTGATGCCGGATTTGTGATGGAGGACCTGTATATACTCTAGAATGAATAAAATATGTCATTCATGTAGTGGGATAGGCGGTGTCAGCGGTGGACAAGAGTTTGTCTGGAGACTGATGAAAATACTTCATGAATAATTTGGCTAATATCATCTATACGGCTTATTTATCTATCACAGTTCATCTAATATGACATAACAAACAAAAATAACATAGAAACATGATATATACTCTAGAATGAATAAAATATGTCCTTATGTAACAGGTGGAGGTGGCCACAACTGCTCCCTCTTCGTGGTAAACACTGCCATCTAATGACAGCCTTTTGAAGCTGTCTATTATAATTGTTTTATGTAGTACATTATTATTATATATGTATTATTATTATACATATTATTATTGTATTATACAGTGGTCCCTCGCTTTTCGTAGTTCTCGGGAATCATAGATTTCGGAAATCAGGGATATTTTCGTATAAACATGGGCTCGCTTTTCATTGGTTGACTCGCGTGTAGTAGTTTGTCCGGGACGTGTACGCACGGTGTGAACCGGGACGGCAGCCAGTCTGGCATTGTTTACCAGTGAGCGAAGGTCCCCTCACGTGCTCCAGCGAAATATTTCATAATATTCCATTTATTTTAGTGCTTGCAAGTACTAAATAAATTACCATGGCTCCAAAGAAAGCTCCTAGCTCCAAGCCTGTGGTAAAGAAGGTGAGAAATATGATTGAATTTCAGAAAAACATCATTGAACAATGTGAAAGTGGTACAAGTGCGGCCGAACTGGCCAGGATGTATAAGAAACCCTACACAACCATATGTTCCATAGTGGCCAAGAAAAAGGAAATCAAGGACGCTGTTGTTGCAAAGGGGGTAACTATGCTGACAAAAAAGATATCACCAGTACTCGAATAGGTTGAGAAGTTATTATTGGTGTGGATAAATGAGGAACAATTAGCAGGAGATACTCATATGACTTCTATTATTTGTGAAAAGGCTAGGCAGTTGCACAACGATCTGGTAAAGAAATTGCCTGAAAATAGTGGTGATGTGAGTGAATTTAAGGCCAGCAAAGGTTGGTTTGAGAGATTTAAGAACCGTACTGGCATACACAGTGTGGTAAGGCATGGTGAGGCTGCCAGTTCGGACCACAAGGCAGCTGAAAAATATGTGCATGAATTCAAGGAGTACATAGAGGTTGAAGGACTGAAACCTGAACAAGTGTTCAATTGTGAAGAAACAGGCCTCTTTGGGAAGAAAATGCCAAAGAGGACCTTCATTACACAGGAGGAAAAGGCAGTGTCAGGACACAAGCCTATGAAAGACAGGCTGATGCTAATGTTCTGTGCTAAAGCTAGTGGGGATTTCAAAGTGAAGCCATTACTAGTGTACCATTCTGAAAATCCCAGAGTGTTCAGGAAAAACAATGTTATGAAGAGTAAATTGTGTGTGTTTTGGAAATCTAATAGTAAGGCATGGGTCACGAGGGAAATTTTCGTTGAGTGGTTCAATGAAGTGTTTGGCCCTAGTGTGAGAATTACCTCCTGGAAAAGAAATTGGATCTCAAGTGCCTGCTAGTATGGACAATGCACCTGCTCATCCTCCAAACTTGGATGACCTAATTTTTGAGGAGTTTGGGTTCATCACAGTAAAGTTCTTGCCCCCGAATATCACTCCTCTCCTCCAGCCCATGGACCAGCAGGTCATTGCAAACTTTAAAAAAACTCTACACCAAAGCAATGTTTCACAGGTGCTTGACTGTGACCACAGACACTCACTTGACCCTAAGGGAATTTTGGAGAGAACACTTCAGCATCCTCCATTGCATAACCCTTATAGGTATGGCTTGGGAGGGAGTGACTACCAGGACTTTGAACTCTACCTGGAGAAAATTGTGGCCAGATTGTGTCGACAAGAGGGATTTTGAAGGGTTTGGGACTGACCCTGATGAGCCTATGTCTGTTGTAAAATCAATTGTGGCACTGGGGAGTTCCATGGGGTTGGATGTGAATTTGGAGGATGTGGAAGAATTGGTGGAAGACCACAACGAAGAGCTCACCACTGAGGAGCTGCAAAAGCTTCAGCAGGAACAGCAACAGATTGCAGCTCAGAATTGTGCTGCAGAGGAGGAGGAAGAGAGATGGAAGAAGGTGCCTTCTTCAGAAATTAAAGAGGTTTTTGCTATGTGGGGTAAGATGGAGAGCTTTATGGAGAAACATCACCCTGACAAGGTTGTTGCAAGCCATGTTGGCAACATGTACAGTGACAAAGTCTTGGGCCATTTTAGGGAAGTGTTAAAGAGACGCCAGAAACAGAGCTCTCTCCACAGTTATTTTGCGAGACAGGACTCCAGTGACTCTCAAGGTGGTCCTAGTGGCATTAAGAAACAGAGAAAAGAAGCAACCCCAGAAAAGCAAATGGTACCTGAGGTGTTGCTGGAAGGGGATTCCCCTTCCAAACTATAAACAATCCAATCTCTCTCCTCCTCCAGTCCCCCATACACTAAGAAGAATCTCCAATAAAGGTAAGTGTTATGCTGTTAATGTTTCATTCATCATTTCCCATTGTATTGTTTATGTACTACATGTATATTTCATGTAAAAAATTTTTTTGTTTTAATACTTCTGGGTGTCAGGAATGGATTAATTGTATTTACATTATTTCTTATGGGGAAAATTGATTCGCAAATCGTAGATTTCGTTAATAGTAGCAACTCCAGGAACGGATTAACTACGAAAAACGAGGGACCACTGTACTATTATTTACGTATTATTATACGTACATATTATTATTATGCATAATATTATTATTATTATATAAATAATTTGTAATTTTTATTCACACAAAAAATTTAAGATTTATTGTTATTCCTTATTGCAATAATTGTATAAATAATGTCAACCCATTCACGATTGCATATTGGAATGGACAGTGACATCATTTGTTTACTCTGAAACAGCCAAGCAATTGGCCATTTGTCCTAGGTTGAGCTCAATTTCAAGGCACTTTTCGTCGTGAAAGCAATCAAAATCATATTTATTTCTGTAATATATCTTCCATTCTATCAAATGAGACCAAAGAAAACGAGAATACATCCATAAAAACCGTTCGAAATTACCACTAAGGGGTGGCTAATTGCTGAGAAGTGAACTCCATTATTTATGCTTAGATTGCTTTCATTATTATTATTATTATTATTATTATTATTATTATTATTATTATTATATAAATAGTTTGTAATTTTTGTTCACACAAATATAAGCTTTACTGTTATTCCTTATTGCAATAATTGTATAAATAATGTCAACCCATTCACGAATGCATATTGGAATGGACAGTTACATGTACTCTGAAACAGTCAAGCAATGGACCATTTCCCCTAGGTTGAGCTCTATTTCCAGGTACTTTTTGTCGTGAAAGCAATTAAAATCATATCTATTTCTGTAATATATCTTCCATTCTATCAAATGAGACCAAAAAAACGAGAATACAACCATAAAAACCATTCGAAATTACCGCTAAGGGCTGGCTAATTGCTGAGAAGTGAACTTCATTATTTATGCTTAGATTTCTTTCATTTTTGGTGTAAGTTAAGAAGCATCTTTCCATCATACATTGCTCAAGTTTCAATAAGATAGTCCAACAAACAAATGAGATACAATTCCCGAGATCAAGAGCAAGAGCCCCTTGCCAGTGTCAAGGAACCTGCCTTGAGGTCTGCTCACTTGTGGAAATTTTGCTCGCGTATGGAAGCAAAAAATCGACCCATCAACTGCTCATATTTGGAAAAACTTGCACATGGACACACTCGCAAGTAGAGGTTCCACTGTACAAGTATACATAGTGTAAATTACCTAGGATAACCCAAAAAATCCAGATAAAGTGCTGTACTCTGCTTGAAGATGCGAGTAAAGGTGATGACCCAGTCTTGTGGCTCTTTCTGAGACAGAGAGCTAGATGGATAGACCGACAGGGAGCTTGACAAATAGACAGACAGACATGTTTGTGTACCAGTGAAAACAAACCGAGGGCCGATGCTCATCAAATGTCACCTCTGATCTTTTCTTATCAAGTGTTATCACTGCACCCTCGAGTATGCTCATCAAATGTCAGCTCTTATCAGATGTTATCTCATCACGTCACTGTCAGAGGTGGACTTTGTTTTTCATGCTTCAAGGGAACTTATTATTACCTATTATTATTATTATTATTTTTTATTTTTTTTTTTATTATCACACCGGCCGATTCCCACCAAGGCAGGGTGGCCCGAAAAAGAAAAACTTTCACCATCATTCACTCCATCACTGTCTTGCCAGAAGGGTGCTTTACACTACAGTTTTTAAACTGCAACATTAACACCCCTCCTTCAGAGGGGCAGGCACTGTACTTCCCATCTCCAGGACTCAAGTCCGGCCTGCCGGTTTTTCCCTGAATCCCTTCAAAAATTTGTTACTTTGCTCACACTCCCAAAGCACTCAAGTATTAAAAACCATTTGTCTCCATTCACTCCTATCAAACACGCTCACGCATCCCTTTGCTGGAAGTCCAAGCCCTCGCACACAAAACTCCTTTACCCCCTCCCTCCAACCCTTCCTAGGCCGACCCCTACCCCGCCTTCCTTCCACAAACAGACTGATACACTCTTGAAGTCATTCTGTTTCGCTCCATTCTCTCTACATGTCGAACCACCTCAACAACCCTTCCTCACCCCCTCTGGACAACAGTTTTGGTAATCCCGCACCTCCCCTAACTTCCAAACTACGAATTCTCTGCATTATATTCACACCACACATTGCCCTCAGACATGACATCCCACTGCCTCCAGCCTTCTCCTCCCCTGCAACATTCATCACCCACGCTTCACACCCATATAAGAGCTTTGGGTAAAACTATACTCTAAATACATCCCCTCTTTGCCTCCAGGACAAAGTTCTTTGTCCCACAGACTCCTAAGTGCACCACTCACTCTTTTTCCCTCATCAATTCTATGATTCACCTCACTTTCATAGACCCATCCGCTGACACGTTCCACTCCCAAATATCTGAATACGTTCACCTCCCCCATACTCTCTCCCTCCAATCTGATATTCAATCTTTCATCCCCTAATCTTTTTGTTATCCTCATAACCTTACTCTTTCCTGTATTCACCTTTAATTTTCTTCTTTTGCACACCCTACCAAATTCATCCCCCAATCTCTGCAACTTCTCTTCAGAATCCCCCAAGAGGCACAGTGTCATCAGCAAAGGGGCAGCTGTGACAACTCCACTTTGTGTGTGATTCTTTATCTTTAACTCCACGCCTCTTGCCAAACCCTCGCATTTACTTCTCTTACAACCCCATCTATAAATATATTAAACAACCACGGTGACATCACACATCCATTTGTCTAAGGCCTACTTTTACTGGGAAAAAATTTCCCTCTTTCCTACATACTCTAACTTGACCCTCACTATCCTCGTAAAAACTTTTCACTGCTTTCAGAACCTACCTCCTACACCATACACTTGCAACATCTGCCACATTGCCCCCCTATCCACCCTGTCATACGCCTTTTCCAAATCCATAAATGCCACAAAGACCTCTTTAGCCTTATCTAAATACTGTTCACTTATATGTTTCACTGTAAACACCTGGTCCACACACCCCCTACCTTTCCTAAAGCTCCTTGTTCAAACTGCTATCCTATTCTCCGTCTTACTCTTAATTCTTTCATTATAACTCTACCATACACTTTACCAGGTACACTCAACAGACTTATCCCCCTATAATTTTTGCACTCTCTTTTATCCCCTTTGCCTTTATACAAAGGAACTATGCAAAGCTCTCTGCCAATCCCTAGGTACCTTAAACCCCCTTCCATACATTTATTTAAAAAATTGCAACAACCACTCCAAAACTATATCCCCACCTTTTTTTTAACATTTCTATCTTTAAACCCATCAATCCCGGCGGCCTTAACCCTTTCATTTTACCTACTGCCTCACGAACTTCCCCCACACTGAGGCAGTAGGTAAAATGAAAGGGGGTAAGTAGGGGGGATTGATGGGTTAAAGATGAAATGTTAAAAGCAGGTGGGGATATTGTTTTGGAGTGGGGTGCAATTATTTAATAAATGTATGGAGAGGGTAAGGTACCTTGGGATTGGCAGAGAAGCATGAAGTTGTTCCTTGGGGTGGGTTTTTGGCGGGGTAAAGGAGGGAATAAGTTTCAAACAACCCCCACGATATCGGCTAAAAGGCCAACAAAAACCCCTCCCTCCCCTCCCCTCCCCTCCCCCCTCCTCCCTCCCTCCCTCCCCCCATCCCCTCCCTTCCCTCCCACTCCCCCCTCCCTCACCTCCCCTCTCCTCCCCTACCCTCCCCTCCTCCCTCCCCTCCCCTCCTCCCCTCCCTCCCCCCCCCCTCCCCCCTCCCCTCCCCCCCTCCCCCCCCCTCCCTTTCCCCCCCCCCTCCCCTCCCCCCTCCCCTCCCCTCCTCCCTCCCTTCCCCCCCCCTCCCAACACTCCCCCCCCCTCTCCCCCTCCCCTCTCCCTCCCTCCCCCCCTTCCCTCCCCCTTTCCTCCCTCCCTCCTTCCCATATACTTCCACATATCCAAACATGCTTTCATAAGTACTTTTTATGTATATATTCCCAAACAAAAGTAAATACCAAGGAGGTGAAAATGTCTACCTGTCAGTATGTTGTAACAATTGAGTACAGTATTTGTACTAAATAGTGTCCCGAACAAAGATTGTTTTAAAATGACAAGACTACTATAAATTGTAGTTCAGAAATAAAATTTATAAGTAATGAAAATAGAAAAAAAGGTATATCAGCAAAAAAAATTCTGCAAACGGCAGATCGAGTTGCTGTTACATGAGATACAGTGCCAAATTTTTCGGCCTCATATCTCTGTAAGTATAACCCTAATTTTTTTATCCTATAACTCATGAAAAATTGCTCTTTATTTTCATTAAAAAAAAAACGATTTTTTTATTTTCAAAATTTTGGGGCACTGGGGGTGGTGAAAGTATATACATTTTATTTCATGGGCCCGTTTACGGTTAATTTTAAGAATTATTATTTTAAATAATTCATAAGTTGGCCTATTAAACCCTGGATTGCTAAGCAATAACTAAGTAGAATGACAGTGTTCCAGAGCTATCAGAATATGAACTTGTCAGGAATTTTTGGAAATTTTGTGTCTGCTACAATACACTTAAAAATATACCTGCTTACAAAAACTTGTATACAGTATGGGTGGCTTGACAAAATCTTATTGTGCTTGCTTATGAGATGTAATTGTTACAGAATGATGGTGCATAATTTTGTGGTGTAGGGGTAGGTGTGCTGATTAGTAGTACTACCTTTTGGTAGGGCCCTGCTTTATGGCGTTCCACTAATACGAACATTTCAAATTATGACCAAAACTCGCTATACGGCTTCCCCCACTTGACTTTGTTATGGTCCCCGCACCCTACCCTGTTTGTGTACGCTCTGTGAGTTCTGTCTCTCTCCATTATGTCTGGAAATTTTCCAAAATTTCAAGCATTTTAAAGTTATTTCATGTTTTATATATACAGTAGGGCCCTGCTTTATGGTGTTTAGCCTTACGGCATTCTGTTAATATGGACATTTCAGATTATGTCCAAAACTCGCTATATGGCTCCCCCACCTGACTTTCTACTATGGTCACCACGCCCCGCCCAGTTTATTTACATTCTACGTAAGCTCCATTATGTCTGGAAACTTTCCAAAATTTCAAGTGTTTTAAACTTATTTCTGTTTTATACATACTCTGATTATTATACTTATGTCTACCTGTACTTAAATAAACTTACTGTGCTGGCATGCAGGTACGCATTAAAATCACTAAGTGTTTTATTAGTCTTGAGGATGCCATATTAATAATGTTATTAATAATCGATAATCACCCTGAGGTGCATTAAATGTTGTATATTAATATTAATATGAACATTTTCATTAATCCATCTATATTTTTTTTTCAAAATTATATAATAAACATGCTATGTAACATATAAACATAATAAATACACCCCACAGTAGAATAAATTAAGATGAATATGAGATGTTATGTGTATGAACCAAAACCAGATGCATTCGTCTGCTTGTTTATACTCAGCATCTGTCTCATAAGAATATAAGAACATACGAAAGGAAGAACACTGCAATAGGCCTGTTGGCCCACACTAGGCAGGTCCTTCACAAACCCAACCCTCTAACAGAATAAATGCTACCCAAGCAATAAGCTTCGATAATTCTACTGAGGTGTAAGGCCTACTCAAATCCAACCCCTCTCACTCATGTATTTATCCAACTCAAATTTGAAGCTACTCAAGGTTTTAGCTTTAATAGCCCTACTAGGCAGACCGTTCCACTCATCAACTACCCTATTACCAAACCAGTACTTTCCTATATCCTTTTGAAATCTAAACTTGTCTAATTTGAATCCACTATTGCGGGTTCTCTCTTGGAGGGATATCCTCAAAACCTTATTTATATCCCCTTTGTTAATACCTATTTTCCACTTATACACTTCGATCATGTATCCCTCATTCTTCGTCTTACAAGTGAAGTCTTCAGTCGTTCTTTGTAGGGAAGATTCCTAATACTATGTATTAATTTAGCCATTCTATGCTGGGTAAATAAAATTATCAAAACTTATTTCTTGGGTAACATTGAAAATTGGGTTGAGCAAATGTTTTGTTAGTGGGATGAATTGTGAAGGACCTGCCTAGTATGGGTCAACATGCCTGCTGCAGTGTTCCTCCTTATGTTCTTATGGATGTTTTCTAGCGAATTTATATCCATTCTGTAATATGGAGACCAGAACTGAGCTGTGTAATCTAGGTGAAGCCTTACTAAAGATGAACGAAGCTGTAGAGTAACTGCTGGACTTTCGTTGCTTGCACTTCTATATATGAATCCCAGTAATCTGTTTGCCTTATTACGTACGCTTAGGCATTGCTGTCTTGGTTTTAGGTTACTACTTACCATAACCCCCAAGTTCTTTTTTCAATCTGTATGGCACTCAGTAGTCTCCCTTGGTCCCTATCTAAGTTTGGGGGATGGTATATCACTCCTAGAATCAATTTTTCATGCCCCTCTGAAAATGCTATCCAGATAGACTCTGTATGTGTTACTTCAGACTTGATACCCGTTTTTATGCAACAGTTCAAGCGATCTTGGACATACAGTGCCGCCCCCCCCCTTCCCGATTCTTCCATCTACGTGGAACAATTTAAAACCCAGAATGTGACATTTGCAGAGACATTAGTAAGTATTTCTTCAGTCACAGAGTTGTCAGGAAGTGGAATAGTCTGGGAAGTGATGTAATGGAGGCAGGATCTATACATAGCTTTAAGAAGAGGTATGATAAAGTGCATGGAGCAGGAAGAATGACCCAATAGCGACCAGTGAAGAGGCGGGGCCAGGAGCTACGACTCGACCCATGCAACCACAACTAGGTGAGTGCGCACACGCACACACACACAGTGTGAGTGTGTGTGAGAGTGAGTGTGAGAGTGTGAGAGTGTGAGAGTGTGAGTGTGTGAGTGTGTGAGTGTGTGAGAGTGTGAGTGTGTGAGTGTGTGAGTGTGTGAGTGTGTGGGTGTGAGTGTGTGAAGTGTGGAGAGTGTGAGAGTGTGTGAGGGGTGTGAGTGTGTGAGTGTGTGAGGTGAGGTGGAGTGGAGTGTGAGGTGTGAGTGTGGAATGTGAGTGTGAGAGTGTGATGGGAGTGTGATGAGTGAGTGTGTGAGTTGAGTGTGTGAGTGGAGGTGTGAGTGTGAGTGAGTGTGGTGGGAGTGTGAGGTGTGAGAGTGAGAGTGTGAGGTGAGAGTGTGAGGTGTGAGGTGTGAGAGTGAGAGTGTGGAGTGTGAGAGTGTGAGAGTGAGAGTGTGAGAGTGGAGTGTGAGTGTGAGAGTGTGAGTGTGAGAGATGTGTGAGGTGTGAGAGTGAGAGTGTGAGAGTGGGAGAGTGAGAGTGAGAGTGTGGAGTGAGGTGAGATGTGGATGAGTGAGAGTGTGGAGAGTGAGAGTGGTGAGAGTGAGAGTGTGAGAGTGAGGAGTGTGAGAGTGAGAGTGTGAGAGTGAGAGTGTGAGAGTGAGAGTGTGTGAGAGTGAGAGTGTGAGAGTGAGAGGTGTGAGAGTGAGAGTGTGGAGTGAGAGTGTGAGAGTGAGTGTGAGATGTGAGTGTGGGAGAGTGTGAGTGTGGAGGTGAGAGTGAGAGTGTGAGAGTGAGATGTGTGAGAGTGAGAGTGAGAGTGTGAGAGTGAGAGTGTGAGAGTGAGGTGTGAGAGTGAGAGTGTGAGAGTGAGAGTGTGAGAGTGAGAGTGTGAGTGAGAGTGTGAGAGTGAGGTGTGAGAGTGGAGTGTGAGAGTGTGAGAGTGTGAGAGGTGAGAGTGAGAGTGTGAGAGTGAGAGTGTGAGAGTGAGAGTGTGAGGAGTGAGAGTGTGAGAGATGTAGGGATGTGTGAGAGAGTGAGAGTGTGAGAGAGTGAGAGTGTGAAGAGAGTGAGGAGTGAGAGTGAGAGAGTGAGAGTGTGGAGAGAGTGAGTGTGAGAGAGTGAGGTGTGAGCAGAGTGAGTGTGAGAGAGGAGTGTGAGAGAGTGTTGAGAGAGAGTCCCGCCCCCCCACCTCGAGTGTGAGAGAGTGAGTGTGAGAGAGTGAGTGTGAGAGAGTGAGTGTGAGAGAGTGATTTTGAGTGAGAGAGTGATGTGTGTAAAAGAGTGAGTGTGGGAGAGTGAGTGTGGAGAGTGAGTGTGGGATTAGTGTGGGAGGTGATGTGGGATGATGGAGTTGTGAGAGTTGATTGGGAGAGAGTGGGAGATTTAGAGTATGTGGATAGAGTGTAATGGGTTTATGAAGAGTATGAAGTGAGAAGGAGTGAGAGCTGAATAAGTGAGTGATAGCTGTGAGTGAGAGCGTGTGAGTGAGAGCGTGTGAGTGAGAGCGTGTGTGTGTGTGTGTGTGTGTGTACTCCCTTAATTGTGGTTGTAGGGGTCGAGACTCAGCTCCTGGCCTCGCCTCTCACTGACTGCTACTGGGTCCTCCCTTTCCCTGCTCCATGAGCTTTATCATACCTCGTCTTTAAACTATGTACGGTTCCTGCCTCCATTACATCACTTGCCAGACTATTCCACTTCCTAACAACTCTGTGGCTGAAGAAATACTTCCTAACATCCCTTTGACTCATCTGAGTCTTCAGCTTTCAGTTGTGACCCCTTGTTTGTGTCCTGTCTCTGTCCACCTTGTCTATTCTACGTAGTATTTTGTATGCTGTCATATCTCCCCTAACCCTCCTCTCCTCCAGTGTCGTCAGACCGATTTCCCTTAACCTCTCTTTGTAGGACATTCTGCTTAGCTCTGGAACCAGCCTTGTTGCAAACCTTTGCACTTTGTCTAATTTCTTGATGTGTTTGACCAGGTGTGGGTTCCAAACTGGTGCTGTGTACTCCAGTATTGGCCTGATGTACACAGTGTATAAAGTCTTGAACGATTCCTTACTGAGGTACTGAAATGCTATACTCAGGTTTGCAAGGCACCCAAATGCTGCAGCAGTTATCTGGTTAATGTGTGTTTTGGCGACATAGTCAGTATTACACTCACCCCTAGATCCTTCTCCTTGAGTGAGGTTTGCAATCTTTGGCCGCCTAGCCTATAGTACTCTTCTGCGGGCTTCTTTGCCCTTCTCTGAAATTTATGACTTTGCATTTGGCGGAGTTAAATTCTAGGAGCCATTTTCTGGACGACGTGTCCAGGTCTCTTTGTAGACCTGTGTGGTCCGCATCTGATTTAATTCTTCTCATTAGCTTCACATCATCTGCAAACAGGGGCACTTCTGTCATGTCGTTCACATATACAGTAGGGCCCCACTTACATGGCAGGTTAGGTTCCAGGCTACTGCCATAAAGTGGAACACCCTTTTTTCCACTTATAAATGCATACAAATACACCTACCATCCGACTTACGACCTGCTCGACTTACGACCACTTGACTTACAACTGTGTTTTTTATGCCAAATTTCTGGGAAATAAACAACTATTTGTGTTGTACACAGTGTTTATCCTAAACCTTACAGTATAAAATGCAGTACTAGCAACATAAAAAGTAAAGTAAAACATGAAATACCAAAATAAAACAATAAAATAAAGTCATTACAAAAATATTTTGTTGATATTCAGGAGTAAAGTTCGACTTACAACCATTTCGACTTACGACCGGTTTCTCGGAACCGAACTCGGTCGTAAGTCGGATGGTAGGTGTACTAGATAACAAGTTTACACTGACATATATTAAGTTAGCAATAGAAATAGGCATTAAAAACAATAAAAAAGTAAAATACACACATAGTACACTCATTACTTACCTTTAAAATATTTGTAGTCTTATCTAGGGTGAGACGAGTATTTATTGTAAGAAATCAAGTGTGGTATGTATGGTAGCCAGCCAGGCTACCATACCAGGCCATTCCACCCACACATAATATTCTGACATTTAAGCATCCCAGAGCAATAAAATACATTACAGTTCACTCATTAATTACCTTAAAATATTTGTAGTCTTAATGTAGGGTCAGGGGTGAGTAAATTAGATAAAACGAATAAATGAGAGAGAGAATGAGTACATGAGGGAGGACAGGTGCAGAGTTATGTAAACAAACCAGGCGAATGCAAGTTTTGTAAACAAACCAGGTGTACACATCTGGTTTGTGTACAAGTTACATTGTGTACAAGTTGTCTCTACATTGATACGGTAGAACAAATATAGAGGAACCCTCCCATTCTCGTGTAATACCATTTTTTAGTGGAAATGACGCTCTGAGTGAAGGCAAACATTAGTAAACCACGACTGGAATACAACAAAGTTTCATTTAGACTCCATGACGAGGCCTCAATAAGGAATTTCACAGCAGACCTAGAGACTGTTGACTAGTCTACAGAATTCTCCAAGGCCAATGGTATTGACGATTGGACAGACAAATTACTTAGACTATACAACAAACATTGTCCTATAAAAACAAAAGGGATCACGAATAAGCGGCTCGGTTGCCCATGGCTAACCAGCAGCATTCTGAAATCCATTGATAAGAAACACCAATATGAAAAGCAGTATAGACAGAGCTTAATACACAAAGATGTTCTTAAACACTATTCATCACTTCTCACCAAAGTAATAAAGAAAGCCAAACAACTGTACTACTCCAGGAGATTCACTGACAGTTTTTAGTTTAATATCTTTATTATGCACCCGATACCCATCCTGTGGGCGGTAGACAAAAGATTACAGAGTACATAATGGGTCCAGGGACTGGACCCCAAAGTTATGATAGCTGAACTAGTTACAAAGGTAATGAACTCCAGGTTAGATCTGGTCACAATCATGGCAAGTTACGAAGGTAATGAATCAGCCTCACTCCTATACATGGTTAGTCATGAACAAATTACGAAGTAATAAGCCACTGATACATCCACACCTGGTCACAATTGTAATGAGTTATAAATACAAATATTAAGTGGGTCATACACCCACACGAGCGCGCGCACGCACAGACACATGCACACGAGCGTACAAATTATGCACGCGCGCCACACACACACACACAAACACACACACAACAACACACACACACACACACACCCCACACACACCACACACACACACACACACAACACACACAAAGCGCACACACCAAAGCGCACACACCACAAAAACCCCAAGCGCACACACACAAAAAAGCGCACCCAAACCCAAACAGCGCGCACACACAACACAGCGCGCACACACCAGCACGCACACAACGCGCACACACACACAGTGCACACCAAGTGAACCCCACAGCACACAGTGCACACAGTGCACACACAGCACACACACAGCACACAAAACAGCACACACACAGCACACACACAGCACACACACAGCACACACACAGCACACACACAGCACACACACAGCACACACACAGCACACACACAGCACACACAGCACACACAACACACACACAGCACACACACAGCGCACACACAGCGCGCACACACACACACACACACACACACACACACACACACACACACACACACACACACACACACACACACACACACACACACACACACACAACACGTGGCGAGGGTGTCAGAGTGGGCACCTGTGACCAGCGGGTCCGCAGGGGTCAGTCCTAGGACCAGTGCTGTTTCTGGTATTTGTGAACGACATGACGGAAGGAATAGACTCTGAGGTGTCCCTGTTTGCAGATGACGTGGAGTTGATGAGAAGAATACACTCGATCGAAGACCAGGCAGAACTACAAAGGGATCTGGACAGGCTGCAGACCTGGTCCAGCAATTGGCTCCTGGAGTTCAATCCCACCAAGTGCAAAGTCATGAAGATTGGGGAAGGGCAAAGAAGGCCGCAGACAGAGTACAGTCTAGGGGGTCAGAGACTACAAACCTCACTCAAGGAAAAAGATCTTGGGGTGAGTATAACACCAGGCACATCTCCTGAAGCGCACATCAACCAAATAACTGCTGCAGCATATGGGCGCCTAGCAAACCTCAGAACAGCATTCCGACATCTTAATAAGGAATCGTTCAGGACCCTGTACACCGTATACGTTAGGCCCATATTGGAGTATGCGGCACCAGTTTGGAACCCACACCTAGCCAAGCACGTAAAGAAACTAGAGAAAGTGCAAAGGTTTGCAAACAAGACTAGTCCAGAGCTAAGAGGTATGTCCTACGAGGAGAAGTTAAGGGAAATCAACCTGACGACACTGGAGGACAGGAGAGATAGGGGGGACATGATAACGACATACAAAATACTGAGAGGAATTGACAAGGTGGACAAAGACAGGATGTTCCAGAGATTGGACACAGTAACAAGGGGACACAGTTGGAAGCTGAAGACACAGATGAATCACAGGGATGTTAGGAAGTATTTCTTCAGCCAAGAGTAGTCAGTAAGTGGAATAGTTTGGGGGAAACGATGTAGTGGAGGCAGGATCCATACATAGCTTTAAGCAGGGGGATGATAAAGCTCACGGCTCAGGGAGAGTGACCTAGTAGCGATCAGTGAAGAGGCGGGGCCAGGAGCTCGGACTCGACCCCCCGCAACCTCAACTAGGTGAGTACAACTAGGTGAGTACACACACACACACACACACACACACACACACCACACACACACACACACACACACACCACACACAACCACACACACACACCACACACACCCCACACACACCCACACACACCCCACACACCACACACACACCACACACACACCACACCAACACCCACACACACACCACACCACACCACACACACACCACACACAAAACCACACACACACCCACACCCCACACCACCCCACACACCACACACACCCCCACCCCACACACCCACACACACACACCACACACACACACCACACACCCCCCACCCCACACACCAAACCCCACACACACACCACACAACAACACACACCACACACACACACACACACAAAACACACACACACACCACACACACACACACCACACACACCACACACACACACACACCACACACACACACACACACACACACCCCACACACACACCCCACACAAAACACACACCACACCAACACACACCCACAAAACACACCACACACACCCCACCACACACACAAAACCACACCCAACACCACACCACACACACCCACACACACACCACACACACAAACACACCCACACCACACACCACCACACCACACACACCAACACACACCACACACACACCCACACACACACACCCCACCACACACACCACCACCCCACAACACCACACACACACCACACACAACCCCCAACACACACACCACACACACACCCCACACACACCCACACACACACCACCACACACACACCAAAACCACCACCCACACACCACACACACCCCACCCCACACACACCAACACACACACCACCACACACACACCCACACACAAACACCACACCCCAACACCACACACCAACCACACACACACACCCACACAACCAAACCCCACACAACCCCCCCCACCCCCACACACACACACCCCACACAAAACCCCACCACCACACCAACACACACACCAACACACACAAACACACACACACACACAAAATATAGATAATCCAGGTAACAGAGGGGTGCAAAGGCATAGGCAGGGTACTCCCGGTACGGCCTCTCGGACATAGCAGCATGCAAAGGCCCCCATGGAAATAAGTCCTTGACTTTTTTGGGTTACCCCAGGTTCCTACACATATGCTCTATGTATGATAATTCTTGTAACGTATTTGTGTATACCTAATAAACTTATTACATCACGTGGAGAGCTAGGGTAGGTCCATAAGCCCGGCAACGAGATTATCCCTTCCCCCTCCTCCTCCCCCTCCCCCGCTTGACTCGGGTGGGGAGGATAGTAATGCACACCCGGGGCGCACATACCTAAGGGGCCCCTCTCATAAAAACCCCTCATACCCACAAACCCACAGTTACACTCCCTTGTACCTCCCCTCCTCCCTCCCTCTCTCTTTCCCCCCCTTTTCCCCCTCCTCCTTTACTTCCCCACTTCCCCCACCTCCCCTAACCCCTTCTCTTTCCCTGGTCCTTCTCTCTTTCCCTTCTTCCTCCTCCTGCTATACCTCCTCTTCCCCCCACCCCCTCCTCCCTTCCTCCCTCCCCACCTCTCCCCTTCCCTCCCCTCCCCCCCTCCCCCTCCCCCCCCCCTCTCTTTCCCCATTCCTCCCCCCGCTTTCCTCCCCCTATACCTCCTCCTTTCCCCCACCTCCCTCCCTTCATCCCTACCTACCTCCCTTACCCTCTCTTTCCCCCCTTCCTCCTATACCTCTCCATCTTCTCCCCCCTCCCCCTTCTACCAACCTCCCCTACCTATCTCTTTCCCTCCCTTCCTACTCCGGGTCCTCCTATACCTCCTCCATCTTCCCCCACCTACCTCCATTCTCCCCCTCCCTCTCTCCTCGCCTAGGCCAGCAAGACACTACCCAACCCACACGCCCCCACACACTCTAACACTCCCTCCCCCCTCTCTCTAACTCACACTCAACCACACTATCTTCTCTCCTCCTTTCTCTAACCCTCTAGCTCACACTCACACACACTGTCCCCCTCTATCATCCTCCTCCTATACCTCCTCCATCTCCCCCTTCACCTCCTCTTTCTTCTCCTCCTCCCTCTCCCCTCACCTCCGAGGCCTGCAAGCACACTAAAGGCTGATTTTCCCTAACTCACATGCTCACACACTCTGACTCTCCCTTCCCCCCTCTCTAACTCATATTCAACCACACTCCCTGTCTCTCTTTATCCCACTTTCTCTCCCTCATCATCTTCCTTCTCATCCTCCCTACTCCTACTCCCCTGTCCCCCTTGGTCTTCCCTCCCATCTCTCTTCCCTTTGCTGCTGTCCCCCCTCCAGCTCACTATCCTTTTCCCCTCCCTGTCTCCTCCCTTCTCCCCACAACAAACACCCCCCTCCACAGCACCCTTGGCATAAGCTCTTCCTTCTGTGAAAAGAAAAAAAAAACATGGGACACCAAAAACCTGGACGGAGAACCAGAGGAATGGTGGATGAAGCGAGTGGGGGACCTGGGAGAGAGGACTGGGAGGCAGAGCTCACACAAAGAGAGGAGGAATGGGGGAGGAGGCTGGAAGAGATCAGCAAGAAAATGGAAGAGAAAATAGCTGAGGAGAGCAGGAAATGGGAATTACAAATCACAGCAGCTGAAGCTAAGATACAGAGCTTAGTAGAACAACTAAAGATTCTGAAACAGCCTAAAGAACCAAAGGACAGTACAGCCATGACACCAAGAGCTACTACCTCAGTCACTGATGAGGGGACAGTAGGGGACAAAGGAGATAATTATACTGTATGCGATGACCCCATTGGACCCAAGGGGGGGGCCTGGGAAAAGGCAGGGAGAACAGCAAGAACTAATGAGGGGACTAAAGCCAATGAAGGAGCTGAACTATACAGAGGCTCTAACAGACAACTGCCATGTCCAGGAACAAATAAGCAGAGGGACACCAGCTAGGGAAGAGACAGTAAGAAGCAACGCGTCAATGGCAGGAACTAATTTGAATCAGAGGATGCTCAGGGAAGCACAGTGGGAGGATGAAAGGGAGAGAGCCATTTTTGTCTATGGGCTCCAAGAAGTAGATGGGGAAACTTACAAGGCAAGGAAACAGGAGGAGAAAAAAATGATTGAAAGCATCATGAAAGCAATAGGAGAGGACAACATGACTCAGCTGACAAATTTTCAGAGAATTGGGTGGTTTGCGAGGGGAAAAAAGCGTCCAGTCAAAGTGATTTTCAAGGCAGAGTCGGCTCGAAACTGGATCCTGCAGGAGAAAGCACGCCTAAGGGACAATCAGGTGTTCCGGAGTGTGTACCTCGACTGAGACAGAACACAAGAAGAAAGGATGACACTGAAAGAGAGGGTGTAACGCTGCAAGGAGGAATGGGAGGCAAGGAAGGTGGAGAGCAGGAGAAATCAGGCCCACGTGGAAGAACAAACACAACCCCCTCCAGTACCACCCACAGAAGGAACACAACCATGGCAATCCCAAAGCAACCAAATGACCTAACCCAAAACCCACTCACTGCACCCTCTGCCCCCATCCCCCTCAGCACAAACCCCACCCCCACAGAAACCCACAGTAACCCACACAATGTACCCTTTCTCCCATCCCCCTCACCACAAACCCCACCCTCACAGTAACCCACAGCAACTCACACACTGTACCCTCTATCCCCATCCCCCTCACCACTAGCCCCACCCTCCACTGAAACCGCCCATAGGCCCTCTGCCCCCACACCCCACACCAGACCCCATCCCCACACCAACCCCCTATAGGCCCTTGCTCCCCCTAACCCACCTCTCTCCCCAGTCCACAGTTACTGAAAAGAAGTCGAAGGTTTGGTACACAAATGTGGATGGAATAATGAATAAATGTGAGGAGTGGCATGAAAGAATCAAGGAGTTGTCCCCAGACTTCGTAGCGGTTACAGAAACGAAACTCACTGGGATAATAACAGATGCAATCTTCCCACCCGGATATCAGATCCTGAGGAAGGATAGAAGGAGCAGGGGGGGAGGAGGGGTTGCACTACTAATAAAAAACCGGTGGGGTTATCAAGAAATGGAAGGTATGGACAAGATTGGAGAAAAGGAATATTTAGGTACAGTTCAGTCAGGGGAACACAAGGTAGTCATTGCAGTTATGTATAACCCACCACAGAACTGCAGGAGGCCAAGAGAGGAATATGATGAATGCAACAGAGCAATGGTGGACACACTAGCTGAGGTGGCAAGAAGGGCCCACTCACGTAGAGCGAAGTTACTGGTCATGGGTGACTTCAATCACAGGGAGATTGATTAGGAAAACCTGGAGCCACATGGGGGTCCCAAAACATGGAGAGCCAAGATGATGGATGTGGTGCTAGCAAATCTCATGCACCAACATGTTAGGGATACTACCAGAGAGAGAGGAGAGGATGAACCAGCAAGACTGGACCTCATGTTCACCCTGAGTAGCTCAGACATTGAGCACATCACATATGAAAGGCCCCTTGGAGCTAGTGACCACATAGTTATGAGCTTTGAATACATCGTGGAGCTAAAAGTGGAGAGGGTAACAGGAGTAGAAAGGGAAAAGCTAAACTATAAAAGGGGGGACTACACAGGAATGAGGACCTTCCTGCAGGAGCTTCAGTGGGAACAGGAGTTGGTAGGAAAATCAGTAAACGAAATGATGGACTTTGTAACAACAAAATGCAAGGAGGCAGAGGAAAGGTTTGTTCCCAAGGGTAACAGAAATAATGGGAAGGACAGAACGAGCCCTTGGTTTACCCGAAGGTGCAAGAAGGCAAAAACTAAGTGATCTAGAGAATGGAAAAAGTACTGAAGGCAAAGGACTCAGGAGAATAAAGAGATTAGTTGACGAGCCAGAAACGAGTATGCACAGATAAGAAGGGAGGCGCAGCGGCAGTATGAAAATGACATAGCATCGAAAGTCAAGTCTGACCCGAAACTACTCTACAGCCACATCAGGAGGAAGACAGCAGTCAAGGACCAGGTAACCAGGCTGAGGAAAGAAGGTGGGGAGCTCACAAGAAACGACTAGGAGGTATGTGAGGAGCTCAACATGAGATTTCAGGAAGTATTTACAGTGGAGGCTGAAGGGACAACGGGAAGACAAAACAGTGGCGTACAGCAACAAGGGATACACCAACAAGTGTTGGATGAATTACACACAACTGAGGAGGAGGTGGAGAAGCTCCTAAGTGACCTTGATACCTCAAAGGCGGTGGGACCGGACAACTTATCTCCGTGGGGCCTTAGAGAGGGAGCAGGGACACTGTGTGCCACTAACCAAAATCTTCAACACTTCCCTTGAAACTGGGCAACTACCTGAAATATGGAAGAAGACAAATGTAGTCCCCATCTTTAAGAAGGGAGACCAGTGTCACTGACATGTATAATATGCAAAGTCTTGGAAGAGATTATCAGGAGGAGAGTGGTGGAGCACCTGGAGCTGAACAAGATTATAAATGACAGCCAGCACGGATTCATGGAAGGCAAATCCTGTGTCACAAACCTGCTAGAGTTTTATGACAAGGTAACTGAAGTGAGAAATGAGAGGGAGGGGTGGGTTGATTGCATTTTCTTGGATTGCAAGAAGGCCTTTGACACAGTTCCTCACAAGAGATTAGTACAGAAGCTAGAGGAACAGGCACGTATAACAGGAAGGGCACTGCAATGGATCAGAGAATACCTAACAGGGAGGCAACAGCGAGTCATGGTTCGAGATGAGGTATCAAAGTGGGCGCCAGTGACGAGCAAGATCCCACAAGAGTCAGTCCTGGGACCAGTGCTATTCTTGGTATATGTGAACGACATGACGGAAGGGATAGAATCAGAAGTGTCCCTGTTTGCAGAAGACATGAAGTTAATGAGGAGAATTAAATCAGATGCGGACCAAACAGGTCTACAAAGAGACCTGGACAGGCTGGATGTGTGGTCCAGAAACTGGCTCCTAGAATTTAGCCCCGCCAATTGCAAAGTCATGAAGATCGGAGGAGGGCAAAGAAGACTGCAGACAGAGTATAGGCTAGGTGGCCAAAGGCTGCAAACCTCACTCAAGGAGAAAAACCTAGGAGTGAGTATAATACTGAGTACATCGCCAGAAGCACACATTAACCAGATAACTGCTGCGGCATATGGGCGCTTGGCAAACCTGAGAATAGCTTTCCGGTACCTCAGTAAGGAATCGTTCAAGACTTTATACACTGTGTACGTCAGGCCCATACTGGAGTACGCAGCACCAGTTTGGAACCCACACCTGGTCAAACACATCAAGAAATTAGAGAAAGTGCAAAGGTTTGCAACAAGGCTAGTTCCAGAGCTAAGGGGAATGTCCTATGAAGAAAGGTTAAGGGAAATCGGTCTGACAACACTGGAGGACAGGTGGGTCAGGGGAGACATGATAACGACATACAAAATACTGCGTGGAATAGACAAGGTGGACAGAGACATGATGTTCCTGAGATGGGACACAGAAACAAGGGGTCACAATTGGAAACTGAAGACTCAGATGAGTCAAAGGGATGTTAGGAAGTATTTCTTCAGTCGTAGAGTAGTTAGGAAGTGGAATAGTCTGGCAAGCGATGTAGTGGAGGCAGGAACTATACATAGTTTTAAGACGAGGTATGATAAAGCTCATGGAGCAGGGGGAGAGAGGACCTAGTAGCGGTCGGTGAAGAGGCAGGGCCAGGAGCTGAGTCTCGATCCCTGCAATCACAATTAGGTGAGCACACACACAACACACACACAAATATTAAGTGGGTCATACACCCACACGAGCGCACGCACACACAGACACATGCACACGAGTGTACAAATATATGCGCGTGCGCGCGCGCGCGGCACACACACACACACACACACACACACACACACACACACACACACAACACACACACACACACAACACACAACACACAACACACAACACACACACACACACGTGGTAATGCTTTATTTACAGCTAGCAAAGTCAGGGTATTTCTCCAGAATGGTCTGTAATATACCACTGTGGATAAAATACTTTGCCATTTCTTGAACATTTCTGAGCGAGTTGTCTCTAAATTCATTAATTTGATCGCACTCCAGTACATAATGATGCAAGGTGTGACAATAGTCCATCTGGCAAAGTTTACATTTCGTTTGGTGTACATCTGGTGGTGGTGATTTAACCTGCCATAGATATGTACTTGTAACCCAGCCGGAGCCGGGTGGTAGTGACATCCCAGGGTCTGCTTATCTTGTTGGATGCACCATTGACATGTGGCTCCTCCTGCATGATGGAATGATGATAGATGGACTGACTTGTGTCAATCTCCCTAAGTCTTAAGTCAATAAAGTTCAATCGAAGTTCTTTTTGTATTATTGTTCTCAAACTGCTAACTGACAACCCAAGATTGTAATCTACCCCCTCTTTGAAAGCATACAGCTTAGCCAATTTATCAGTTCTATCATGCATCTGAAGACCAATGTGAGATGGAATCCACAGCATGTGCACTCTGACTCCACTGTCCACAATCTTACCATACCTATGTCTGGCATCTGACACAATCATGCCACAATTTATACTTAATGAGTTGAGAGCATTTATGGATGACAGAGAATCAGTTACAATTGAAGTGTCAACCTTAGATACATGGACACATTTGAGTGCAAGGAGTATGGCAAACAGTTCTGTTTGAAGGGTAGAGGCCCAGTTATTGATGAGTGCTTCAATTTCTTTATGAGAGCCATCACTCTGTATGACAGCAGCACTACCAGCTGCACCAGTGGACTGGTGAACAGAACCATCAATGTAAATAATTTGTGAAAGAGTGTTCTGTGTGGCTAAGTTATCAATACAGCTTAAGGCATCATGTTTGGCTTCAAGACGAAGATTCACTGACACAAGAGGAGATATAAAAAAAAGACCTGGAAAACACACTCAGATTCTGGGCACCCACAAGCTGAAAAAAACCAAGAATATTGTCCTAACTAAACCTAACGAAACACCACTGCATCCCTCTGATACAGCTGACAAGATAAACGACTTCTTCTCAACCATTGGATCTAATCTCTCCAGTAAAATCCCACGTACCAACGCCCATTCCGGGGACTACCTAGATGGGAATTTCCCAGATTCCTTCTATCTTGTACCAACTGAGCCCACGGAAGTCACCGAGATTATAAAGTCACTTGAAAATAACTCGGGGAATCTGTCTCGTGTCCCACCATTATTGTACAAGTGAGCGGCCCATGTCCTTTCACATGCTATTTCATTACTTTTTAACAAGTCACTACAAACTAGCACCTTCCCGAAACTACTCAAGACAGCAAGGGTTACACCAATACACAAAGGTGGTGACCCTTCAGATGTAAACAACTATAGGCCAATATCAAACTTACCATTGCTATCCAAACTCTTCGAGAAACTCGTGCACAGGAGACTATATTCATTTATAACAGCACAAAACATACTCAACCCCTGCCAATTTGGATTCAGGAAAAATAAAAGCACTAATGATGCAATTGTAAAAATGCTAGATCTGCTTTACACAGCATTGGAAACTAAGGAATATCCGCTTGGAATTTTTATTGACCTAAGAAAAGCTTTTGACACAGTAGACCACGGCATCCTACTCCACAAACTTGACCATTATGGTATAAGAGGCCATGCACTTGCATATTTCAAATCCTACCTTACTAATAGGTGTCAGTATGTCACCATTAAAGACACAGCATCATCAACACGGCCAGTTCATACTGGAGTTCTGCAGGGAAGTGTCCTTGGTCCCCTGCTCTTCTTCATTTACATCAGTGATCTTCCAAACGTATCCCAACACCTGAAACCCATTCTCTTTGCTGACAACACGACTTATGTCATCTCTCAACCTAATCTTCCCACCCTCAACACCATTGTTAACGAAGAGCTACTCAAAATATCGACTTGGATGACAGCCAATAAACTTACACTTAACACTGACAAAACCTACTATATTATGTTTGGTAGCAGAGCAGGTGTTGCGCAACTTAACATTAAGACCAACAATACTCTAATTGCCAGACATAATGAGAGCAAATTCCTAGGCCTTTACCTCGACAACATCCTGAATTTCAGCACCTATATGCAACACAAAAAAAGTATCCAAATCGGTTGGGATCCTCTCCAAGATACGATACTAGGTGCCGCCAAATGCCCTTCTCACACTATACCATTTACTCATTTATCCATACCTCACCTATGCTATTTGTGCTTGGGGATCAATTGCAGCAACACACCTAAAGCCAATAATAACCCAACAAAAAGCCGCAGTAAGAAAAATCACTAAATCCCATCCCTGGCAACACCCCCCCCACTCTTCATAGATCTAAACTTACTCCCTGGTCAGAACATCCACACTTACTACTGTGCAATCTACATCTACAGGACCTTAAATTCCAATATTAACCTTGACCGAAAATGCTTTCTTGATAGTTGACAGGACCCACAGGCATAACACCAGACACAAACATCTCTATGACATTCCCCGTGTCCGACTAAACCTTTACAAAAATTCAATGTATGTCAAAGGGCCTAAAATCTGGAACACCCTACCTGAAAACTCTAGAACTGCAGACACATTCATCACCTTCAAAACTACCATTAGAAAACATCTTATCTACCTGATAAACCCTGTCAACTAACTACATGAAAACCACCTGGTGGTTCACACTTACACTCACTCACTCATCCATTTGACTATAAACACAGAAATATGAATCTTAATTTTAAAATAATGAATCCTAACTAGTCATAAGTTTGCCTGCGATACTCCAATTTAGAAACTATGTACAGGTCTCCCTCAACATTCACGAGGGTTAGGGGATCAAGAGCCTCGCGAATGTTGAAAAACCGTGAATGTTTGGTGCCCCAATATATTGTAGGGAAATATAATACAATACTGCTTCCTTAACTTGTTGAACCATGAACAAGTCATAAAATACATGAAAACGTCGTAAATTGTGCTAAATACATATGTTATGCCTTAACAACATGTACATATGTTATTAAATACCACTGCCTCCACCACTGCAAGTCCCTACTACCCTCCTTCCGACCCCCCACAACTGGCAGCCAGCCCTCCCACCACTGGTGAGCGTTTTGTTTGTTCATTATTTGCTATTAAACTACAGTATAAATAATGTCAACCCATTTATGACTGCATATTGGAATGGCTATTAGGACAGGTATTGGAAGGTGACATCATGTGTTTACTCTTGAACAGCAAAGAATCAAACATTTGTGCTACTTCTTAATAATAATAATAATAATAATAATAAATAATTATAAAAATAAAAAAATATAATAATAATAATAATAATTGCGATAGAATTGAAGAAGGAAATTGTACAAAAATACAAGGGCTGAAGCAGTGGTGGAGGAAGTGGTTGACGCAGTGTCAGTGTGGCTTTGTTTATGCTGGAGTGAGTATTAGTCTCCGTGCTCTTCCAAACATTTCACAATAATTCATTGTATTTGGTGCTTGTAGATTGAGTGTGACTGGAGTGGTTGAGGCAGCAGTTGAGGCAGCAGTTGAGGCAGTGGTAGAGGCAGTGGTAGAGGCAGTGGTAGAGGCAGTGGTAGAGGCAGTGGTAGAGGCAGTGGTTGAGGCAGTGGTTGAGGCAGGGGTGAGGCAGTGGTGAGGCAGTGTAGAGGCAGGGGTAGAGGCAGTGGTAGAGGCAGGGGGTGAGGCAGTGGTATTTACTAACATATATGTTATAAATAATAATAGTACATGTTAATATTAATAACATTTATTATAATAATAATAATAATAATAATAATAATAAATGTTATTCATAATGTACTATTATTATTTATAACATATATGTTAGTAAATGTCACTGCCTCTATCACTTCCTCAACTGCTGCCTCACCCACTGCCTCTATCACTGCCACACCCACTGCCTTTACCACTGCCTCTACCATTGCCTCAACTGCTGCCTCACCCACTGCCGCTATCACTGCCTCTACCACTGCCTCAACCACTCCAGTCACACTCAATCTACAATCACCAAATACAATGAATTATTGTGAAATGTTTGGAAGAGCACGGAGACTATTACTCACTCCAGCATAAACAAAGCCATACTGACGCTGCGTCAACCACTTCCTCCACCACTGCTTCAGCCCTCGTATTTTTGTACAATTTCCTTCTTCAATTCTATCGTATTTTATTATTATTATTTTAATATTATTATATTATTTTATTATTATTATTTATTATTATTATTTATTATTATTATTATATATTATTTAAAAATTATTAAATTTTATTTTTATGTATTAGCAGTAGCAGAAATGTTTGATTCTTTGCTGTGTTCAAGAGTAAACACATGATGTCACCTTCCAATACCTGTCCGAATAGCCATTCTAATATGCAGTCATGGATGGGTTTACATTATTTATACTGTAGTTTAATAGCAAATAATGAACAGCAAATAATGAACAAACAAAACACTCAACACACAGTGGTGGGAGGGCTGGCTGCCAGTTGCAGGGGTCGGAGGGAGGGTAGTAAGGACTCGTGGCGGTAAACTTAAATATGATTTGGCAGCTGAGAATTTGGCGGTTGGGAATTCGCGAATGTGTGAAGCCCGCGAAAGTTGAAAACGCGAATGTTGAGGGAGACCTGTATTGTGCCAAAACGAAAGCATTCACATTGCTAAACTCACAAACTAGTACGTGTATTGAGTCACTTAGCCATAATACCAACTTGCTCCATAATTTGTAATAATTTAGAGTTAAGAATTAATCTAAGTCTGCCCGAAATGCCTAGCCATGCTAGGTGTCCTAGTGGCCCCCTCTGTAATTAGTATTTTATTACATGTAAACCACACAATAACCAAAATCTGTAAACCCCGCATTGTAATCCTTATAGACAATTAACTTGATTGATTAAGTCACTGACTTTTTTTGGTTATCCTAGGTACTTTACACATATGCTGCTATGTATGATAATCTATGTAACTGTGTATAACTGAATAAACTTATTTACTTACATATGAAAGGAAGAATTTTCTACAGTTACCCCCAGTAACACATTTTCTCTTATGTTGAACTAGAGAAAATGTTATTCTTGCCATCACTTGTACAAGTTGTCTGGCTACCACATCTCATATTTATGTTTATTTATTGCACTGTGGGGTGTATTTATCATCTTTATATGTTATGTATCGTGTTTATTATATAATTTTGAAAAAATATCATAGATGGATTAATATGTATATTAACGTAATACAGTGGATCCCCGGCTTATGATATTATTTCATTCCAGAAGTATGTTCAGGTGCTATTACTGAACGAATTTGTTCCCCCAAGGAAATATTGTGAATTAGA
>NC_069399.1:58698806-58738351 GCF_026875155.1 Cherax quadricarinatus | reverse complement strand
TGTCAATTAGAAAAAATGTTTTCTTGGCGTCACCTGTGCAAGTTATCTGGTTACATCTCATATTTATGTTTATTTATTCTATTGTGGGGTGTATTTATCATCTTTATATGTTATGTATCATGTTTATTATATAATTCTGAAAAAATATCATGGATGGATTAATGAAAATGTATATATTAACGTAATATACGACATTTAATGAGACTCGATGATTATTATCATTACTAATATGACGTCTGGAGACATAAGACACTCTTACTGATTTTAATGTGTACCTGCATGCCAGCACAGTATGTAAGTATATTTAAGTACAGGTATACGTAAGTATAACTATTAGAGTACATGTATATATAAAATATGAAATAACTTTTAAAAACACTTAAAATTTTGGAGTTTCCAGACATAATGGAGAGACTTAGTGCTTACGGATCTCATAGAGAATGTAAACAAACCGGGTGGGGCACAGTGACCTTATTAGAAAATCAGGTGGGGGAGCCGTATAGCAAATTTTGGTCATAATTTGAAATGACCGTATTAGCAGAACGCCGTAAAGTGGGGTCCTACTGTAACTGTATTGTGAGTGTGCCTCTGGCAAGACAGTGATAGAGTGAATGATAATGAACATTTTTCTTTTTCGGGCCACCCTACCTTGGCGGGAGATGGCCAATATGTTAGTACAGGTTCGCCATCACAAATCCGGTAATCAGTTATTCGATTCCTTCAGTTATTCGGCACTAATTTTGGCTACCATAATTTTAAATTTCCAGGGTCACCACAACAAACTGCTGGTACTGTTTGGTGGTGCTACTTGCTGCGTAAGTCATTCTCATTTCTTTTTCTCCATTTGTTATAACCTGCTTACTTTTAGCTCTAGCCATGGTTCCAATGAATAAAAGAAATGCTTGTCGTTGTGTAAAGCACCTACACAGTACATTGGCTTTGAAGCCACTGTCGGTTGCCATGAGCTCAGTCTCGTGATGCAGGAGAATATGCTTCATTATTACGCTAATTTCAACACTACAGCTTATTGCCTATCACAATTGATCTAACATGACATAATAAACAATATAAATAACATAAAACATGTTAAATACTCCAGAATGAATAATATTTGGCATAATACTGAGCAGTTCAATGGAGGTATGAAGAGGATATGGTATACAAATACCATTCTCCTATCCCTGTCTTGGGGCTTATATTAGAGAAAACGGAGTATAGCACAGGGCTAACTGTGTTATACACTCGTACTGCACCAAGAACCTGAAACAAAAAAGTTATTTTCTCTATATAGATTATCACACAAATCAGCATATGTGTAGAGAACCTAGCATAACCCAAGAAAGTCAGACAACATGGCTTATTTCTAGTACCTGGCTTGGGTTAGTAATATATGATTTTTGGTAAATATACTCAATTCCCAGCCAGGGTAGAAACATTGGGCGTGTTTCTTTACACCTGTTGTCTATGTCCACCCATCAGTAAATGGGTACCTGGGTATTACTGACTGGTATGGTGTTATCATGGGACACTGACCTAATTTGCTTGAAATACTCTGCATAACAAGCAGCTTTCTATAGTAGTAGTATGTCCATGATTGTCAGCTAGTCCTGTATACCATGTACATGTACGTGTAGTAAATAAAGATATTATTATTATTATTCCTAGGTAGTAGGTTGGTAGTCAGCAAACGCCCAGGAGTACTACCATCCTGCCAAGTGAGTGTAAAACAAAAGCCTGTAATTGTTTTACATGATGGTAGGATTGCTGTCCTTTTTTCTGTCTCATGAACATGCAAGATTTCAGGTACGTCTTGCTAATTCTACTTACACTTAGGTCATACTACACATACATGTATAAGCACATATATACACACCCCTCTGGGTTTTCTTCTGTTTTTCTTTCTAGTTCTAATTCTAGTTTTATTTCCTCTTATCTCCATGGGGAAGTGGAACAGAATTCTTCCTCAGTAAGCCATGCGTGTTGTAAGAGGTGACTAAAATGCCGGGAGCAAGAGGCTAGTAACCTTTTCACCTGTATATATTACTAAATGTAAAAGGAGAAACTTTCGTTTTTCCTTTTGGGCCACCCCGCCTCGGTGGGATATGGCCGGTGTGTTGAAAGAAAGACTATTATTATTATTATTTTTACTATTATTATTATTATTACTATTATTATATTTTTATTTTCTCAGTTTGTTTGTTGGGTTGTCTTATTGAAACTTGGGCAATGTATAATGGAAAGATACTTCTTAACTTACACCAAAAATTTAAGAAATCAGACCATAAATACCGGAGTTCATCTCTCAGCCATTAGCGGCAGCTTAGCGGCATATTTTTGTATGCTTTTTATGGTTATGTTCTCGTTTTTTTCGGTCTCATTTGATAGAATGAAAGATATATTACAGAAACAGATACGATTTTGATTGCTTTCATGACAAAAAGTACCTTAAAATTGCTCTCACAGGAGCGAAAATGTTCTATTCTTTAGCAATGCTCGAGTAAAAAAAATGAGTCACCGTCCCATACCTGTCCGCCTGCCAGTGCAAATTCCAATACAGAGTCAAGAAATGGTTGACATTATTTACACAATTATTACAATAATGCAGCAGTCTGCATAACAGTAAATCTTTTATTGTTTTTGTGAATAAAAATTCCAAATGGAAAGCATGAGTAAAATAAGAGGGCCAGGACGTGACAATTGAAACAGAGAAAATGTTCATTTAGTGCCATGAATATCTCTGCATTGTTTATTCTGGACCCTATTTGAAATTGGCATCTGTTGAAATTTGTGTGAAATTGGGTATATTGCCAGTTTCTGACCACTACATTGGGCGGTTTCTTGTACTCAGTCGACAGACTACAAGTAAGTAAATAAGGAAGTTTATTCAGGTTACACAAATAGTTACATAGATTCTCATACATGGCAGTGTATGTATAGAGAACCTATGATAACCCAAAAGAGTCAAAGTGACTTATTTCCAGTACCTGGCTTGGGCTTGCCATATATGATTTTTGGTAAATATTTTTTTTCTCAGTTGTTTGTTGGGCTGTCTTATTGAAACTTGGGCAATGTATGATGGAAAGATGCTTCTTAATGTACAAAAAAATAAAAAAGACAAATGATAAATAAAGGAGTTCACTTCTCAGCCATTTGCCGCTTCTTTGCGATACGTTTTCGATGGTTTTTATGGTTGTTTTCTCATTTTTTTGGTTTCAATTGACAGAATGGAAGATAATATTACAGAAATAGACATGATTTTGATTGCTTTCATGACGAAAAGTACCTTGAAATTGAGCTCAAAGTAGTGGAAATGTTCGATTTTTGCCGATGTTCAATGAACTTTGTTTAAGTCAAGTTGGTTAATTTTATTAAGTGTATTCTAACCTAGCCACTCTGTAATCCGGCAAACTCAGTAATTTGGCACACTACAGGTCCCAATGATGCCGAATTTCTGATGGAGAACCTGTAATAAAAAATAAAATAAAGGGTAAACACCTTAACCCTTAACCCTTTCAGGGTGCATCCCGTAGATCTACGGCTTTAAGTTCAGGGTCCAAATCGTAGATCTATGCCAAAATTCTAGCGGTGTCAAATGTAGTGCGAGAAGGCTGGTAGGACTACATCTGAGAGAATGGGTCTGGGTGGTCAGTGTGCACACTATAGAAAAAATCTGGACGCCCGCATGGCATTGTGGGAATGCCGGCAAAGTAGCTTTGTTCATTGTGCCTGGTGGCAACGAAGCTCTCACTCCCCACTCACTCTCTGGGTGAATTCTGACTCTCCTCTTCACAACTTACAGTTCTAAGACTGATGGAAGTGGAGCTGAAGAGGAATTCTATGGTTTTGAACCATATGGTACCATTGTGCCTATGGTACAATGGTGCTATGTCAGACAATGGTATCATATGGTACATGGTATGATGTACCATATAGTACATTGTACCATATAGTACATTGTACCATATGGTACATATACCATTTGGTACAGGGTACAGGGAAATAAGTCTGTGACTTTTTTGGGTTATCCTAGGTTCTCCAAACATGCTGCTAAGTATGATATTCTATGTAACTTTATTTGTGTATACCTAAATAAACTTACTTATGATGCCACATGTGCTTGAGTAAGTTATTCAGGGTACATAAATACAATACAGTGGACCCCCGCATACCGATTTTAATCCGTGCAAGAGGGGTCATTGTTATGCGAAATAATCGGTATGCGAATGAATTTTCCCCATAAGAAATAATGGATGTGGGAATGCCGGCAAAGTAGCTTTGTTCATTGTGCCTGGTGGCAACGAAGCTCTCACTCCCCACTCACTCTCTGGGTGAATTCTGACTCTCCTCTTCACAACTTACAGTTCTAAGACTGATGGAAGTGGAGCTGAAGAGGAATTCTATGGTTTTGAACCATATGGTACCATTGTGCCATATGGTACAATGGTGCTATGTCAGACAATGGTATCATATGGTACATGGTATGATGTACCATATAGTACATTGTACCATATAGTACATTGTACCATATGGTACATTATACCATTTGGTACAGGGTACAGGGAAATAAGTCTGTGACTTTTTTGGGTTATCCTAGGTTCTCCAAACATGCTGCTAAGTATGATATTCTATGTAACTTTATTTGTGTATACCTAAATAAACTTACTTATGATGCCACATGTGCTTGAGGAAGTTTATTCAGGTGTACATAAATACAATTACAGTGGACCCCCGCATACCGATTTTAATCCGTGCAAGAGGGGTCATTGTTATGCGAAATAATCGGTATGCGAATGAATACACTGGGGATCTTCATTGACTTTCGTAAAGCTTTTGATACAGTTGACCATGACTTGCTCCACGTAAAATTGTCACACTATGGTATAAGAGGGCACTCCCTCAACTACCTCAAGTCATACCTCAGCAACAGAAGCCAATATGTGTACGCAAATGGGGCAAACTCTTCTGCGCAACCAATTACAGTTGGTGTCCCACAGGGAAGTGTCCTTGGCCCTCTTCTCTTTCTCCTATACATAAATGACCTTCCAAATGCTTCGCAATTACTCAAACCCACACTATTTGCAGATGACACTACATACGTCTTCTCTCACCCGAGCCCAGTCACGCTAGCCAATACTGTAAATACCGAATTACAGAAAATATCTACCTGGATGAAGACTAACAAACTTACACTAAACATTGACAAAACCTACTTCATTCAGTTTGGTAACAGAGCTACAGATGTCCCTCTTAACATAATGATAAACGGATCACCTATCACAAAACTAACAGAGGGAAAATTCTTAGGAATCCACCTTGATAATAGACTCAAATTTCATACACATATACAACAAATTCTAAGAAAATTTCCAAGACTGTAGCATACTATCGAAGATACGTACTATTTCCACAGTCAGCCCTCCTGGCCCTATATCACTCTCTTATTTACCCCTATCTCACCTATGGAATTTGTGCATGGGGCTCAACAACAATTAACCATCTCAGACCACTAATTACTCAACAAAAGGCTGCAGTTAGAATGATAACAAAATTCTCACTACAGGCAGCACACTCCACCAATATTCAATACACTAAACCTACCACCATACAAAACATCCATACTTATTACTGCACCTATTACATACATAGAACACTTACTCTGATATTAACCCTCCCCTCAAACATCTCCTTGCCAAACTCAACAGAACACATGACCATAACACAAGGCACAGATCACTCTTTGGTGTTCCTCGTGTCCATCTCACACTATGCAAAAACTCAATGCACATAAAAGGCCCTAAAATCTGGAATTCATTACCTGTAAATATAAAAGAAACACTACCTGTTTATAAATTCAAGTCTCTTCTCAAAGACCACTTACTCACCCAAAACCAAATAAATACTGACTAACTGAACCTTATAAATTGAAATATCTTAAATGTTTCTCACAATTATATCACATAAATGTTAAACCTAAAACCGAATCTAACTTTATTATTTTTTAAATACACTACCTAACAGAATCACTACCTAACTGAATGCAACCATATGACCTGTCTTTGTAATACTCACTTGTGCTTTATAGTAATCTGTTTACATTAATGTTTTATCACTGATTTCATCATTGCTTAGTTAATCTTAAGTTAATTTTAAGCCAGCCCGTAATGCTATGCATAGTATAAGTGGCTTTGGCATACTGCTCTTATCTGTATTTTTTTGTACCTCTGTATATGTGCTCAAATTGGAAATAAATAAATAAAATAAATAAATAAAAAATTTTAATACACACAAACTGAAAAAGGCATGCACACTTACATGACACTTACTTTTATTGAAGATCTGGTGATGATTGATGGGATGGGAGGAGGGGAGAGAGAGTGTTAGCGTTTAGAAGGGGAATCCCCTTCCATTAAGACTTGAGGTGTCGAGTCCTTTTCTGGGGTTACTTCCCTTCTTCTTTTAATGCCACTAGGACCAGCTTCAGAGTCACTGGACTTCTTTCGCACAACATATCTGTCCATAGTGGCCTGTACCTCTCGTTCCCTTTATGACTTCCCTAAAGTGTTTCACAACATTGTCAGTGTACAGGTTGCCAACACGGCTTGCAATAGCTGTGTGAGGGTGATTTTCATCAAAAAAGGTTTGCACTTCAAGCCACTTTGCACACATTTCCTTAATCTTTGTAGTAGGCAACTTCTTCAATTTCTCTCTCCCCTCCTCTGAACCAGTTTCCTCAGGTCTGGCCTCTTGCTGTTGAAGTTGATCTATCAGCTCATCAGTGGTTAGTTCTTCATTGTCCTCCTCCACCAACTCTTCCACATCCTCCCCACTAACCTCCAACCCCAAGGACATTCCCAATGCCACAATGGATTCCTCAACTGGCATAATCCTCTCAGGGTTAGCCTCAAACCCTTCAAAAAACCTTTTGTCTACACATTCTGGCCACAGTTTCTTCCAAGCAGAGTTCAAGGTCTTCTTAGTCACTCCCTCCAAGCCTTACCTATAAGGTTTACACAATTGAGGATATTAAAGTGCTCTCTCCAAAACTTTCTTAGAGTCAGTTGAGTTTCTGAGGTCACTAACAAAGCACCTTTCAAACAGAGCTTTTGTGTACAGTTTTTTGAAGTTTGCAATAATCTGCTGGTCCATGGGCTGCAGGAGAGGAGTGGTATTAGGAGGCAAAAACTTCACCTTAATGAATTTCATGTCCCCATAAAGTCGCTCTGCCACGTCTGTAGGATGACCAGGGGCATTGTCAACACCAGGAGGCACTTAAGTTCTAATTTCTTTTCAGTTAGGTAATCTTTCACATTGGGGGCAAATGCATGGTGTAACCAGTCATAGAAAAAGTCCCTAGTGACCCATGCCTTACTGTTTTCCCTCCACAGCACACACAAATTCTCCTTGAGGACATTCTTTTGCCTGAACGCTCTGGGAGTTTCAGAGTGATACACTAATAAAGGCTTAACTTTTCAATCACCAGTAGCATTGGAACACATCAACAAAGTAAGCCTGTCTTTCATAGGCTTATGTCCTGGGAGTGCCTTTTCCTCCTGAGTAATGTAGGTCCTGCTTGGCATTTTCTTCCAAAACAGGCCTGTTTCATCACAATTAAACACTTGTTCAGGTTTCAGTCCTTCAGTCTCTATGTACTCCTTGAATTCATGCACATTTTTTCAGCCGCTTTGTGGTCCGAACTGGCAGCCTCACCATGCCTTATCACACTATGTATGCCACTACGCTTCTTAAATCTCTCAAACCAACCTTTGCTGGCCTTTCATTCACTCACATCAGCACTAGTTGCAGGCATTTTTTAATTAAATCCTCATGCAACTTCCTAGCCTTTTCGCTTATGATCACTTGAGAGACGCTATCTCCTGCTAGCTGTTTTTCATTTATCCACACCAATAAGAGTCTCTCAACATCTTCCATCACTTGCGATCTTTGTTTCGAAAACACAGTTAAACCTTTAGCAAGAACAGCTTCCTTGATTGCCTTTCTGGTGCCCACAATAGTAGCGATGGTTGATTGGGATTTCTTGTACAACCTGACCAGGTCGGCGATACACACTCCACTTTCATACTTATCAATGATCTCTTTCTTCATCTCTATTGGAATTCTCACCCTTATTGCTGTAAGGTTGGCACTAGAAGCTTTCTTGGGGCCCATGGTCACTTATTTTCCAGAAAAAGCACCGAAAACACTGTAATAATATGAAATATTCCGATTGTATGCTTGGATGTTACCGCGGAGGCTGGCTGGTAAACAATGCCACCGGCGGCACATGTGAGGCTGGCTGAGGGCGCACATTGGACGCGTCTCGGACGAAAATCGGTGAGCGGGTTTTTAAGCGGTATGCGAGGCAAAATTTTTGCGATTAAAGCAAGCGGTATGCGGATTAATCGTTATGTGATGCCATCGGTATGCGGGGGTCCACTGTACATAGATTATCATACATAGCAGCATATGTATAAAATCCTAGGATAACCCAAAAAAGTCAGGGTGACTTATTTCCATAGGGATAAAGTATCTGTACCATATGGTGTCCTGTACTGTATGGTGCCCTGTACCATATGGTACCCTGTGCCATGTGATACCCTGTGCCATATGGCACCCTGTACCATATGGCACCCTGTCCATAAGACCCTGTACCATATGGTACCTTACTGGTACCCTGTACCATATGGCACCCTGTACCATATGGTACCCTGTACCATATGGTACCCTGTACCATATGGTACCCTGTACCATATGGTACCCTGCACAATATGGTACCCTGCACCATATGTTATCCTGTACTGCATGGTACCCTATACCATATAGTACAATGTACCATATGGTACCCTGTAACATATGACACCGTGTGCCATATGGTCAATAGGTGTTGGTGGCAGGAGACACCAGCCAAAACTGAGTGAGTGGCGATGCAAGCTAGCTACTGACATTGCAGTTTCCGAGACAAATTGCTTTGTCATCCACCTCAAGGAACACGTCAAGTTCCTGTACATTTGTAAATATATAATAGAACATTACTAATATACAACATTTTTGCATATTTTTGTTGTAAACAATTATTGTAAACAAAATAATGATGAAAATATTAATGTGTTTATTGTGTTGAATACAACAGTACCATATGGTACAATGAACCATATGGTATCATTATACTGTATGGTACAATGTACCAAACAGTACCATTGCACCATATGGTAACATTGTATCAAATGGTACTGTTGTACCAAATGGTGCCATTGTACTATATTCAACCATATGGCACCATTGTATCATATGGTACCATTGTATCATATGCCATTGTACCATATTGTACCATATGGTACCAGAGTTGAATAACTATAGGCCAATATCCAATTTACACCCTCTCTCAAAAATCTTCGAAAAATTAATTCATAAACGAATCTACTCCTACCTCATCTCCCAAAACATTCTCAACCCCTGCCAATTTGGATTCAGGCCTAATAAAAATACTAATGATGCTATTATACACATGCTAGAACATATATACACTGCAATAGAGAAAAAAGAAGTCCCACTGGGGATCTTCATTGACTTACGTAAAGCTTTTGATACAGTTGACCATGACTTGCTCCACGTAAAATTGTCACACTATGGTATTAGAGGGCACTCCCTCAACTACCTCAAGTCATACCTCAGCAACAGAAGCCAATATGTGTACGCAAATGGGGCAAGCTCTTCCGCTCAACCAATTACAGTTGGTGTCCCACAGGGAAGTGTCCTTGGCCCTCTTCTCTTTCTCCTATACATAAATGACCTACCAAATGCTTCGCAATTACTCAAACCCACACTTTTTGCAGATGACACTACATACGTCTTCTCTCACCCGAGCCCAGTCATGCTAGCCAATACTGTAAACACCGAATTACAGAAAATATCCACCTGGATGAGAACTAACAAACTTACACTAAACATTGACAAAACCTACTTCATTCAGTTTGGTAACAGAGCTACAGATGTACCTCTTAACATAACGATAAACAAATCACCTATCACAAAGCTAACAGAGGGAAAATTCTTAGGAATCCACCTTGATAATAGACTCAAATTTCATACACATATACAACAAATTTCTAAGAAAATCTCCAAGACTATAGGCATACTATCGAAGATACGGTACTATGTTCCACAGTCAGCCCTCCTGGCCCTTTATCACTCTCTTATTTACCCCTATCTCACCTATGGAATTTGTGCATGGGGCTCAACAACAATTAACCATCTCAGACCACTAATTACCCAACAAAAGGCTGCAGTTAGAATGATAACAAATTCTCACTACAGGCAGCACACTCCACCAATATTCAAAACACTAAACCTACTCACCATACAAAACATCCATACTTATTACTGCACCTATTACATACATAGAACACTTAACTCTGATATTAACCCTCCCCTTAAACATCTCCTTGCCAACCTCAACAGAACACATGACCATAACACAAGGCACAGATCACTCTTTGATGTTCCTCGTGTCCATCTCACACTATGCAAAAACTCAATGCACATAAAAGGCCCTAAAATCTGGAATTCATTACCTGTAAATATAAAAGAAACACTACCTGTTTATAAATTCAAGTCTCTTCTCAAAGATCACTTACTCACTCAAAACCAAATAAATACTGAATAACTGAACCTTATAAATTGTATATCCTAAATGTTACTCACAATTATATCACACAAATGTTAAACCTAGGACCCAATCTAACTTTGTTATTTTTTTAAATACACTACCTAACAGAATACTCCATTCGACTGAATGGACAGCAATGCATGCAACCATATGACCTGTCTTTGTAATACTCATTTGTGCTTTATAGTTATCTGTTTACAATAATGTTTTATCACTGATTTCATCATTGCTTAGTGGCTTTGGCATGCTGCTCTTACCTGTATTTTTTTTGTACCTCTGTATGTATGCTAAAATTACTAAATAAGTAAATAAATAAATAAATAAATAAATTGTACCATATGTACAATTGTACCATATGGTACCATTGCACCCTATGGCACCATTGTACCATATGGTGCTATATGGTACCGTTGTATTCAGCACAATAACCGAACTAATATTTTCATCATTTTGTTTACAATAAACTTGTAAACAAGTTTTGTAAGCAATATATAATGATAAACAAATTAGTGCAGTTATTGCGTTGAATACAATGAGTGTACACTTATACAATATACATTATATTGGTCTCACAGGTCACAAATGTTACTAGAAAAAGAAAAAAAAATTAGAAAAGAAAAGAAAAAATGTATAAAAAACGTAAAATAAAAAAATGCGATTTTGCGGAAGTCACTGATGTTGCCGCCACCCGGTCATTTTGGGTCAACTTCCCGCCGCTGTATCTCAGTAAATACTGATCAGAATTTTTTGTTTGTTTTATTACCTTCACAAAAATATTATCTTTAATTCTTTAAGAAAAAATAATTTTTTTTTTTTAAATTTCTTGGATACTGGGGCACCCCTTCCGATTTTGGCCTTGGACCCTGAAAGGGTTAAACTGTTCAAACGTAGATATATGTTGACGTGCGGCAGGCTCCGAACATAGATCTACGTTTTTTTACATGCTTTCAAATGAGGAAAATCAATGTCGGAGTGCTATGCATGTGAACGTAGATCTACGTTTGGACAGTTTAAGGGTGAAATGAGAAATTAGAAGCCAAATTTTCCGTAAAAATAAATTGGTATTAAAATGAATTTTTTTTTATTAATACTAACCTCCTTTCTCTTCCCCTTGAAGTTCAATTTTGTCACTTCCCTTGTTATCAATCTTATTTTCCTCGTCTTCTCTTTCATCCTTTGTTTCCTCATCTTCATCCTCTTCTAGGTCATCTATCTTCTGAGACAGGGTATCTGAAGCTGCTGAATCAGACACTTGTTTCATACTTTCAGAAATTTCGTATTTTGGTAACTTGCTCTTATTTTCATATGTCAAGGGTCCTGTGGGAAAAATATCAGCAGTGAACAAAATAATATGCATTGAACAATATTACAGTATTTCAATACTAATTTTGTGAAGGGATTTATAAGACTAGTGTACATTGTGCAAGATAATGAGTTTTTGAATTTAGAAAAATAATCAAAACTTGGCACCAGTAAATTTGTAAAATATAAATACTGCTATGCAGATTTACAACACTGTTGCTTATGAGTGATCATTTACTGTCAACTTCAAAACACTGTGAAACTATAACCATTCATTTTATTTTTATTTTCATAGTTCACTTTAGAAAAATAAGCTCTGTGCAAACTGAAAGGAAAAAACTTCATATCAAAATTTTGTCCCATGCAAGGGGCATTAAAACTGCATGATTTACCACAGTTAAAGGGTTACTAATAAATATTCCTAAGTAGAAAACATCACAGTTCTGTAAAATCAGCACTAATATAAAAAAAAAAAACTATTTTTCCTAAGCCATTACAAACCATTCATTTCTTTATACAACAATTATCCATCTTAATAATACTCCACTTGGCCACATTCTACTTTATTTTCAGAATTCATCATTTAGGTTTGAGAAATACTCATACCATGTAAACTTCATACCTAGTACAGTAATGTAATATGCAAATATAAAATACGTAAATATAAAACTCTGGACTTTTTCTTTTTAGGTCACCCTGCCTCAGTGGAATACAGCCACTTTGTTGAAAAAAAAAAAAAAAAAAACTCTGGAGGAGGAATGAGGGATGGTGTAGTACAGAGTCATTTCACTTATGATGTCTACATTTCTGGTGGCAAGACAGCTATTAAATGAGTGATAGTGAATGTCTCAATAGGAGAAAAATAACAGTCAAAGACCAGGTAATCAGGCTGAGGAGAGGAGTGGAGTTCACAAAGAGTGACCAGGAAGTATATGATGAACTTAACACAAGATTTTGACAAGTATTTCTTCTTCAGGGTCATCTTACTTTGGTGGGAGACAGTTGAAGTTAAAATATAATGGTATGTAATTTACAATACTCCACATCTTCCAAATTATAAATAAGGGTTTAAAGGTATACAGTAGGGCCCCACTTATATGGCAGGTTAGGTTCCAGGCTACCGCCACAAAGTGGAAATCGCCATAAAGTGGAACACCCTTTCCATCCACTTGTAAATGCATACAAATACTAGATAACAAGTTTACACTAACACATATTAAGTTAGCAATAGAACTAGGCATCAAAAAACAATAAAAAAGTACAATACAGGTCCTCCATCACAAATCCGGCATCATTGGGACCTGTAGTGTGCCGGATTAAAGAGTGGTTAGGTTAGAATGCACTTAATAAAATTAACCAACTTGACTTACACAAAGTTCATTGAACATCGGCAAAAATCGAACATTTCCGCTACTTTGAGCTCAATTTCAAGGCACTTTTTGTCATGAAAGCAATCAAAATCATGTCTATTTCTGTAATAGATCTTCCATTCTATCCAATGAGACCAAAAAAACAAGAATACAACCATAAAAACCATGCAAAAATATACCGCAAAGAGGCGGCTAATGGCTGAGAAGTGAACTCCCTTATTTATCGTCCGTCTTTTTTATTTTTGTTGTATGTTAAGAAGCATCTTTCCATCATACATTGCCCAAGCTTCAATGAGATAGCCCAACAAACAACTGAGAAAGAAAAAATATTTACCAAAAATCATATATGACAAGCCCAAGCCAGGTACTGGAAATAAATCACTTTGTCTATACATACACTGCTATGCAAGGAATTCGCAAAAACAGGCAAAATATACACAAACACTGATCTCTGGCTGAAGGAGACTCGAACCTACGAACCTTGGAACAAGGTATGCAGTGCTTTACCAATCTACCCACACTGGAACAATACCTTGGAGTCCAGCTTGTGCTAGACTTTGATCCAAGGCAGCCAGCTTTCAGGGAGAAGGCTTACAGCTTTTCATCTCATCCCTTGCATGCATCAGCCTTACTAGAGATATTAACAATGCAAGGAATTCGCAAGAGCAGGCGAAATATGGGTAGATTGGTAAAGCACTGCGTACCTTGTTCCAAGGTTCGTAAGTTCGAGTCTCCTTCAGCCAGAGATCAGTGTTTGTATACACTGCTATGTATGATAATCTATGTAACTGTATTTGTGTATGCTACCTGAATAAACTTACTTATTTACTTACTTCTAGCCTGTCAACTGAGTACAAGAAACCGCCCATTCACTTATTTCAACTACCCAATAAAGTTATCAGAAATTGGCAATTTGGCCAATTTCACACAAATTTCAACAGATACCAGTTTCAAAATAGGGTCCAGGATAAACAATGCAGACATTCCTGGCACTAAAACAATTTTTTCTCTTTTCATTAGTCACGGCTAGAGGCTCCTCTTATATTATTCTTGCTTACCATTTGGAATTTTTACTCACAAAAAAATAGAAGATTTACTGTTATGCAGACTGCTGCATTATTGTAATAATTGTATGAATAATGTCAACCCATTCTTGACTCCGTATTGGAATTTGGACTGGCAGGCAGACAGGTATTGGACGGTGACGTCATTTGTTTACTCTTGAGCTTCGCTAAAGAATAGAACATTTTCGCCACTTTGAGTGCAATTTCAAGGTACTTTTCGTCAAGAAAGCAATCAAAATAATATCTATTTCTGTAATATATCTTTCATTCTATCAAATGAGACCAAAAAAACGAGAATATAATCATAAAAACCATACAAAAATATACCGCTAAGTGGCCGCTAATGGCTGAGAAGTGAACTCCGCTATTTATGGTCTGATTTCTTTCATTTTTGGTGTACATTAAGAAGTATCTTTCCATCATACATCTCCCATGTTTCAATAAGATAACCCAACAAACAATAGAGAAAATAATAATAATAATAATAATAATAATATCTTTATTTACTACACGTACATGTACAAGGTATGCAGGCCTAGCTGACATCAGTGCCATACTACTATATAGAAAGCCACTTGTATGCAGAGTATTTCAAGGAAATATGGTCAGTGTCCCAGGATAACACCCATACTAGTCGGCTAACACCCAGGTACCCATTTACTGACGGGTGAACATAGACAACAGGTGTAAAGAAACAAATCCAATGTTTCTACCCTGGCTGGGAATCGAATATTTACCAAAAATCATATTTGGCTAACCCAAGCCAGGTGCTAGAAGTAAGCCACGTTGCCTGACTTTTTTCGGTTATCCTAGGTTCTCTACACATATGTTGCTATGTGTGATAATCTATATAGAGAAAATAACTTTTTTGTTTCAGGTTTATGGTGCAGTATGAGTGTATATCACAGTTAGCCCTGTGCTATACTCCATTTTCTCTAATACAAGCCCCTAAGACAGGGATAGAAGAATGGTACTTGTATCCCATATCCTCTTCATACCTCCATTGAACTGCTCGTTATTATGCCAGATATTATTCATTCTGGAGTATTTAACATGTTTTATGTTATTTATATTGTTTATTATGTCTTATTAGATGAATTGTGATAGGCAAATATGCTGTATTGTTGATATTAGCGTAATAATAAAGCATATTCTCCTGCTTCGTGAGACTGAGCTCATGGCAACCGGCAGTGGCTTCAAAGCCACCTTATTTTTAATGGATAATGTACTGTGCAGGTGCTTTACATAATGAGAAGCATTTCTTTTATTCATTGGAACCATGGCTAGGGCTAAAAGTAAGCAGGTTATAACAATAAATGGAGAAAAAGAAATTGGAAGGACTTATGCAGCAAGTAGCGCCACCAAACAGTACCAGCAGGTTAGTGTGGCGACCCTGGAAATTTGAAATTATGCTAGCCAAAATTAGTGCCGAATAACTGAAGGAACCAAATAACTGATTGCCGGATTTGTGATGGCGGACCTGTAGATACATCGTGCCCTCATTACTTACCTTAAAATATTTATAGTCTTAATCTAGGGTGAGACAAGTAGTATTCATTGTAAGAAATCAAGTGTGGTGTGTATGGTAGTCAGCCGGGCTACCATACAAGGCCATTCCACCCACACATACTTATTTTATTTATTTTATTATCACACTGGCCGATTCCCACCAAGGCAGGGTGGCCCGAAAAAGAAAAACTTTCACCATCATTCACTCCATCACTGTCTTGCCAGAAGGGTGCTTTACACTACAGTTTTTAAACTGCAACATTAACACCCCTCCTTCAGAGTGCAGGCACTGTACTTCCCATCTCCAGGACTCAAGTCCGGCCTGCCGGTTTCCCTGAACCCCTTCATAAATGTTACTTTGCTCACACTCCAACAGCACGTCAAGTATTAAAAACCATTTGTCTCCATTCACTCCTGTCAAACACGCTCACGCATGCCTGCTGGAAGTCCAAGCCCCTCGCACACAAAACCTCCTTTACCCCCTCCCTCCAACCTTTCCTAGGCCGACCCCTACCCCGCCTTCCTTCCACTACAGACTGATACACTCTTGAAGTTATTCTGTTTCGCTCCATTCTCTCCACATGTCCGAACCACCTCAACAACCCCTCCTCAGCCCTCTGGACAACAGTTTTGGTAATCCCGCACCTCCTCCTAACTTCCAAACTACGAATTCTCTGCATTATATTCACACCACACATTGCCCTCAGACATGACATTCCACTGCCTCCAGCCTTCTCCTCGCTGCAACATTCATCACCCATGCTTCACACCCATATAAGAGCGTTGGTAAAACTATACTCTCATACATTCCCCTCTTTGCCTCCAAGGACAAAGTTCTTTGTCTCCACAGACTCCTAAGTGCACCACTCACTCTTTTTCCCTCATCAATTCTATGATTCACCTCATCTTTCATAGACCCATCCGCTGACACGTCCACTCCCAAATATCTGAATACATTCACCTCCTCCATACTCTCTCCCTCCAATCTGATATTCAATCTTTCATCACCTAATCTTTTTGTTATCCCTCATAACCTTACTCTTTCCTGTATTCACCTTTAATTTTCTTCTTTGCACACCCTACCAAATTCATCCACCAATCTCTGCAACTTCTCTTCAGAATCTCCCAAGAGCACAGTGTCATCAGCAAAGAGCAGCTGTGACAACTCCCACTTTGTGTGTGATTCTTTATCTTTTAACTCCACACCTCTTGTCAAGACCCTCGCATTTACTTCTCTTACAACCCCATCTATAAATATATTAAACAACCACGGTGACATCACACATCCTTGTCTAAGGCCTACTTTTACTGGGAAATAATTTCCCTCTTTCCTACATACTCTAACTTGAGCCTCACTATCCTCGTAAAAACTCTTCACTGCTTTCAGTAACCTACCTCCTACACCATACACCTGCAACATCTGCCACATTGCCCCCCTATCCACCCTGTCATACGCCTTTTCCAAATCCATAAATGCCACCAAAGACCTCTTTAGCCTTATCTAAATACTGTTCACTTATATGTTTCACTGTAAACACCTGGTCCACACACCCCCTACCTTTCCTAAAGCCTCCTTGTTCATCTGCTATCCTATTCTCCGTCTTACTCTTAATTCTTTCAATAATAATTCTACCATACACTTTACCAGGTATACTCAGCAGACTTATCCCCCTATAATTTTTGCACTCTCTTTCATCCCCTTTGCCTTTATACAAAGGAACTATACATGCTCTCTGCCAATCCCTAGGTACCTTACCCTCTTCCATACATTTATTAAATAATTGCACCAACCACTCCAAAACTATATCCCCACCTGCTTTTAACATTTCTATCTTTATCCCATCAATCCCGGCTGCCTTACCCCCTTTCATTTTACCTACTGCCTCACGAACTTCCCCCACACTCACAACTGGCTCTTCCTCACTCCTACAACATGCTATTCCTCCTTGTCCTATACACGAAATCACAGCTTCCCTATCTTCATCAACATTTAACAATTCCTCAAAATATTCCCTCCATCTTCCCAATACCTCTAACTCTCCATTTAATAACTCTCCTCTCCTATTTTTAACTGACAAATCCATTTGTTCTCTAGGCTTTCTTAACTTGTTAATCTCACTCCAAAACTTTTTCTTATTTTCAACAAAATTTGTTGATAATATCTCACCCACTCTCTCATTTGCTCTCTTTTTGCATTGCTTCACCACTCTCTTAACCTCTCTCTTTTTCTCCATATACTCTTCCCTCCTTGCATCACTTCTACTTTGTAAAAACTTCTCATATGCTAACTTTTTCTCCCTTACTACTCTCTTTACATCATCATTCCACCAATCGCTCCTCTTCCCTCCCGCACCCACTTTCCTGTAACCACAAACTTCTGCTGACCACTCTAACACTACATTTTTAAACCTTCCCCATACCTCTTCGACCCCATTGCCTATGCTCTCATTAGCCCATCTATCCTCCAATAGCTGTTTATATCTTACCTAACTGCCTCCTCTTTTAGTTTATAAACCTTCACCTCTCTCTTCCCTGATGCTTCTATTCTCCTTGTATCCCATCTACCTTTTACTCTCAGTGTAGCTACAACTAGAAAGTGATCTGATATATCTGTAGCCCCTCTATAAACATGTACATCCTGAAGTCTACTCAACAGTCTTTTATCTACTAATACATAATCCAACAAACTACTGTCATTTCGCCCTACATCATACCTTGTATACTTATTTATCCTCTTTTTCTTAAAATATGTATTACCTATAACTAAACCCCTTTCTATACAAAGTTCAATCAAAGGGCTCCCATTATCATTTACACCTGGCACCCCAAACTTACCTACCACACCCTCTCTAAAAGTTTCTCCCACTTTAGCATTCAGGTCCCCTACCACAATTACTCTCTCACTTGGTTCAAAGGCTCCTATACATTCACTTAACATCTCCCAAAATCTCTCTCTCTCCTCTGCATTCCTCTCTTCTCCAGGTGCATACACGTTTATTATGACCCACTTCTCGCATCCAACCTTTACTTTAATCCACATAATTCTTGAATTTACACATTCATATTCTCTTTTCTCCTTCCATAACTGATCATTTAACATTACTGCTACCCCTTCCTTTGCTCTAACTCTCTCAGATACTCCAGATTTAATCCCATTTATTTCCCCCCACTGAAACTCTCCTACCCCCTTCAGCTTTGTTTCGCTTAAGGCCAGGACATCCAACTTCTTTTCATTCATAACATCAGCAATCATCTGTTTCTTGTCATCCGCACTACATCCACGCACATTTAAGCATCCCAGTTTTATAAAGTTTTTCTTTTTTCTCTTTTTTAGTAAGTGTCTACAGGAGAAGGGGTTACTAGCCCATTGCTCTCGGCATTTTAGTCGCCTCATACGACACGCATGGCTTACGGAGGAAAGATTCTTTTCCACTTCCCCATGGACAATAGAAGAAATACAGAAGAACAAGAGCTATTTAGAAAAAGGAGAAAAACCTAGATGTATGTATATATATATGCATGTGCGTGTCTGTCAAGTGTGACCAAAGTGTAAGTAGGAGTAGCAAGATATCCCTGTTATCTAGCGTGTTTATGAGACAGAAAAAGAAACCAGCAATCCTACCATCATGCAAAACAGTTACAGGTTTCTGTTTCACAGTCATCTGGCAGGACGGTAGTACTTCCCTGGGTGGTTGCTGTCTAGCAACCTACTACCTACCTACTACTATTCTATGATATTTAAGCATCACAGAGTGATAAAATGCATATACAGTTCACTCATTACTTACCTTAAAATATTTGTAGTCTTAATGTAGGGTCAGGAATGAGTAAACGAGATAAAACAAATAAATGAGAGAGAGAGAGAGAATGAATACATGAGAGACGACAGGCGCAGAATTATGTAAACAAACCAGGCAAACGTAAGTTTTGTAAACAAACAAAGTGTACACGTCTGGTTTGTGTACAAGTTACATTGTATACAAGTTGTCTCTACATTGATATGGTAGAATAAATAAAGAAGAAAACTCCCATTCTCATGTAACACCATTTTTAGAAGAAATGACGCTCTGAGTGAAGGCAGTGGAAATAAGTCACTCTGACTTTTTTGGGTTATCCTAGGTTCTCTACACATATGCTGTTATGTATGATAATCTATGTAACTGTATTTGTGCATACCTGAATAAACTTACATACGAAAGGAATAATTTTCTACAGTTACCCCCAGTAACACATTTTCTCTTATGTTAGATTAGAGAAAATGTTATTCTTGCCATCACTTGTACAAGTTATCTGGCTATGACATCTCATATTTATGTTTATTTACTCTATTGTGGGGTGTATTTATCATCTTTATATGTTATGTATCGTGTTCATTATATAATTTTGAAAAAAATATCATGGATGGATTAATGAAAATGTGTATATTAACATAATATAAGACATTTAAATGAGACTCGGTGATTATTAATATAATTTCTAATATGGCGTCATTTGTGTAAGTGTTTGGCTACCACATCTCATATTTATGTTTATTTATTCTACTGTGGTGTGTATTTATCATCTTTATATGTTATGCACCGTGTTTATTATATAATTTTGAAAAAATATCATAGATGGATTAATGAAAATGTGTATATTAACGTAATATACGACATTTAAATGAGACTCTGTGATTATTATTATCATTACTAATATGACGTCTCGAGACATAAGACACTCTTACTGATTTTCATGTGTACCTGCACGCCAGCACAGTATGTAAGTTTATTTAGGTACAGGTATACATAAGTATAATTATCAGAGTATATATAAAATATGAAATAACTTTTAAAAACACTTGAAATTTTGGAGTTTCCATACACAATGGAGAGACTTAGTGCTTACGGATCTCATAGTGAACGTAAACAAACCGGGTGGGGTGCAGTGACCGTATTAGAAAGTCAGGTGGGGGAGCATTATAGCGAGTTTTGGTCATAATTTGAAATGACCGTATTAGCGGAATGCTGTAAAGCAAAACGCCGTAAAGTGGGGCCCTACTGTATAAGCAGCTTAAGTACATGGCCCACATTCTGAAGAAGGGGTGTTAATGTTGCAGTTTTATAAGTGTAGTGTAAGAGCACCTCTGGAAGACAATGATGGAGTGAATGATGATGAAAGTTCTTTTTTTGGGCCAACCTGCCTTGGTGGAATGGTTCATATAATCCGACCATGGAATGAATTTTATAGTTTTAAAAACTGCTTCATGTGAAGATTTTCGTGAACCTCCGTGCTCTTCCCTTTTCCCTGCTCACTAAGCCTCAACAGGTGAATACTGAGTGGTGCTGGGAACCTGATCAGTGCCTGAGCACTAGTGATGCTGCTATTAGCAAAAGGGAACCTAAGTAGTTTCAAGAATCAATTACAGGGGTACCCTGAGTTTCGAACTTAATCCATTCCAGGAGCTAGTTCTAAAGTCGAAATGTTCAAAACTCAAAGCAATATTTCCCATAAGAAATAATGTAAATACAATTAATTAATCTGTTTCAGAAACAAAAAAATTCACAAAAAAAAATACATTTTAGAGAGATTAAAGTTTTACATACATACAACAACTGGAAGATAGGGAGGAGTGAGGAAGCACTTATTGTTTGGAAGGGGAATCCCCTTCCGTAAAGATTTCATGTAACAAGTCATTTTCTGGGGTTACTTCCCTTCGTTAAGATTTCCCTAAAATGGGACATAAGAACATAAGAAAGAAGGAACACTGCAACAGGCCTACTGGCCCATGTGAGGCAAGTCCAAGTCTTCTACTGGCTTAAGCCAATGCCCCAACCTTGTCAGGTCAGGTCACATTCACTTAACCCTTTCAGGGTTTTGGACGTACTAGTACGGCTTATGCACAAGGGTTATTGACGTACTAGAACACCTAAATTCTAGCACCTTCAAATCTAGCGAGAGAAAGCTGGTAGGCCTACATATGAAAGAATGGGTCTATGTGCTCAGTGTGCGCAGTATAAAAAATCCTGCAGCACACAGTGTGTAACGAGAAAAAAAAAATTGACTGTGTTTTTGGACTAAAACAGCGACTCTGCACTGTATTTTCATATGGAATTTATGGTTGTATTCTAGATTTCCTGGTCTCATTTTATAGAATGGAAGACATACTGCAGAAAATGAGATGATTTTGATTGGTTTCACAATGAAAAATACCTTGAAATTGAGTTCAAAGTAGCAGAAATGTTAAATTTTTACCAAAGTTCAAAAGTAAACAAATCATGCTACGCGTCCAATACACGTCAACTGGTGAGTTTAACCCTTAAACGGTCAAAATAGATCGGCATTCAAATCTGTAGTGCTCCAAAAGTAGATTTATGTTTTCTTTATATATTTTCAAACATAAAAAAAAAAAAAAAATGTAGATAAGTTTTTTTTACACATTTTCAAATGTAAAAAAAAAAAAAGATGTACTATTTTTTGCATACTTTCAAATGTTGAAAAAACGTATATATACGTTTGGACCGTTTAGCCCTTTAGGGGTTTCGGCCGTACTAGTACAGCTTACGCGCCAGGGTTTTTGACATACTGCACTAGTACGCATAAATTCTAGCACCCTCAAATCTAGCAAGAGAAAGCTGGTAGGCCTACATATGGCCTGTCATACTCCAATACTGAAACTAAGTATAGTGCCAAAACAAAAGCATTCACATTGCTAAACTCACAAACTAGTATTTAGTCACTTAGCCATAATACCAACTTACCTCATAATTTTGTAATATTTTAAACTTAAGATTTAATCTAAGTCTGCCCGAAATGCCTAGCCATGCTAGGTGTTCTAGTGTTACACTCTGTAATTATTATTTTACTACATGTAAACAACACAATAACCAAATTCTGTAAACTCAGCATTGTAATCCTTATAGAGAATAAACTTTGAATTGAAGAATGGGTCCATGTGGTCAGTGTGCGCAGTATAAAAAAAATCCTGCAGCACACAGTGCGTAATGAGAAAAAAAAAATTTTGACTGTGTTTTTGGTTTATAACAGCAACTTTGCACTGTATTTTCATATGGTATTTATGGTTGTATTCTAGTTTTCCTGGTTTTATTTTATAGAATGGAAAACATATTACAGAAATTGAGATGATTTTGATTGGTTTCACAATGAAAAGTACCTTGAAATTGAGCTCAAAGTAGCTGAAATGTTTGATTTCTGAAAAAATTCAAAAGTAAACAAATCATGCCACGCGTCCAATACACATCAACTGGTGAATCTAATATTCTTTCACAAGTGCACTAGTATTATTTATACCATTTATACACTAATACAGTAGTCTGCATAACAGTAAATCTTCTATTTCTTGTGAGAATAAAAAATCAAAGTGGAAAGCAAAAGAAATGTAGGAGGGACATGGGGATGTGACTAATGAACAGAGGAAATGTTATTTTAGCGCCAGGAATGTCCTTCTTGTTTATTCTGGACCCTATTTGGAAATTGGCATCTTTTGAAATTTGTGTGAAATTGGCAAACTTGCAAAATTCTGACTTTATTGGACAGTTGAAATCGGTAAATGAGTGGTTTCTTGTACTCATTCGATAGAAAAAATGTTCTAGCGAAATAGTTATGATTTCTGTCGACTAGTACACTGGAATTGGCCAAAAATAGGGCTCAAAGTGGGCAAAATTGATGATGCGTAAACATCATCAATACCGCTAACTTCGGGAGAGCATTATTCCATAAGTTTTCCATCAAATTTCATACTTTTGGTGTCATTATGATCGGGAAAAGAATCTCTATCTTTTCATAAGAAAAAATAATTTTTTTTTTAAATTTTTGGTGACCCTGAAGTACAAGTATCTGAGAGGGCCTGCGACCTCCAAAAAGTTAGGGTTAATATTCTTCTTTCATAAGTGGCGGCTGATAATTATCTATACCAATTCTTACACTAATGCAATAGTCTGCATAACAGTACAGTGGACCCGCCCCGGTTAACGATATTTTTCACTCCATACAGAATGTTCAGGTTGCCAGTACTGAACAGAATTTATTCCCATAAGGAAAATTTGTGAAGTAGAATAGGTCCATTTCAGACCCCCAACTACACGTACAAACCACCTTACATTCGAAATACACATACATAATTGGTCGCATATACGGAGGTAATCGTTAAGAGGGGGTCCCTGAATTCTTTTATTTCTTGTGAGAATAAAAATTCCAAAAGTGGAAAAGCAAAAGAAATGTAAGAGGCACATGTGACGTGGACTAATGAAACAGAGGAAATATTATTTTAGGTGCCAGGAATCTGTCCCTGTTTTATTCTGGACCCTAAAAAAAATCTCCATTTGGAAATTGCAACTTTAAAATGTGTGATAATTAGGCAAAATTGCCACAATTTCTGACCACTTTATTGATATTTGAAATCATGTAAATGGTGATTTCTTGTACTCCTGTCGAAAGAAAAAAAATGAAGTTCTAGTGTAATAGTTAAGATTTTTGTCGACTATACATTGAATTAGCCAAAATATGGCTCAAAGTAGGCGAAATTGGCCGATGCGAAACATCGCCGGGAAGCCTAACTCGCAAGAGCATAATTCCGTAAATTTTTCACAATTTCATACTTTTGGTGTCATTATGATCGGAAAAGTTTCTCTATCATTTCTTAAGAATTTTTTTTTTTTTTCTGAAAAATTTTTTTTGACCCTAAGAACAAGTTTTAATGAGAGGCTTCTAGACCCTGAAAGGGTTAATGCGCAGTTTTTTAATAACGTAGTGTAAAGCACCCTCGCTGGCAAGACAGTGATGGAGTGAATGATGATGACATTTTTCTTTTTCGGCCACCTGTCCCTGTGAGAATCAGGCCGATGTTTAACCCTTTCCGGGTCCACAGGCCAAAATCTTTAGTGTGCCCCAGTTCCCAAGAATTTTGAAAAAAAAAAATTGTCTTTTTTTCTTATGAAATGGTAAGCATCTTTTTGTGAAGGTTTAAATAAATACAAAAAGTACGAAATTTGATGAAAAATTGACGAAATTATGCTCTCACAAATTTTGATGTGTCAGCGACATTTACAAATCGGCGATTTTGCCGACTTTGACTCCCATTTTAGGCCAATTACATTATTCCAGTCGACCAAATTCTAGATATTTCACTAGTATTACTTCTTTTCTATCGATTGAGCACAAGAAATCACCAAGCAACTGTTTCAACTACAAAATAAAGTGATCGGAAATAGGTAATTTGGCCAATTTAACACAAAATTCAATTTATTCCAGAATAAACAATGTAGGTATTCCTGGTACTAAACTAACATTTCCTCTGTTTCATTAGTTACATACTGAGGCTTTACAAATAATTTCCATTTGACTTTTATTCACATTAATGAATTATTTATTCACTAACACCAAAAAATAGAAGATTTACTATTATGCAATACTGTAATAATTGTATAAATATCATCACCACATTTGTGAATGTAAATTAGACCCACCAGCTGGCGTGTATTGAGACGTGTGAGGTCGTTTGTTTACTCATGAACATCGCAAAAATTTAACAATTTTCCACTTACTTCGAGCTCAGTTTCAAGCCATTTCCAGTGTTAAAACCAATCAAAATCATCTCTATTTCTGTAATATATCTTTCGACATCTAATAAAATGAGACCAGAAATTCGCAAATACAACTATTAAAAACAATAACTAAAAAACAATGCAAATTTTGCATGTTTTAATCGAAAATCACGGTCTCAGTTTTTTTTCTCATTATACACAGTGTGCTGCAGGATTTGTTTTATGTGGTGCACACATACCACATAGATGCATTCTCTCATATCTAGGCCCAAATTTACCACTCACAGTTTATCAAGTGAGCTAGCTCTGGCGTAGATCTACTAAGGTTTGGCCCTGAACGTAAAGCCATAGATCTAGGGACGGACCCTGAAAGGGTTATTAAAAAATATACTGTTCATTTATTATTAAAATTACTGCTTTATATTTCTCAATGTTTTCTGTATGTAAACCTATAAGTATTCTTTAAATAATGTATATTATGTTAATATTTTTGGGTGTTCTAGGTAGTAGGCTCGTATACAGCAACCACCCAGGGAGGTACTACCGTCCTGCCAATTGAGTGTGAAATGAAAGCCTGTAATTGTTTTACATGATGGTAGGATTGCTGGTGTCCATCTTTCTGTCTCATAAACATGCAAGGTTTTAGGTATGTCTTGCTACTTCTACTTACACTTAGGTCACACTACACATACATGTACAAGCATATACAGTGGTCCCTTGTTTTTCGTAGTTAATCCGTTCTTGGAGCTGCTACTATTAACAAAATCTACGTTTTGCGAATCAATTTTCCCCATAAGAAATAATGTAAATACAATTAATCTGTTCCTGACACCCAGAAGTATTAAAACAAAACATTTTTTTACATGAAATATACATGTAGTACATAAACAATACAATGGAAAATGATGAATGAAACATTAACAGCATAACACTTACCTTTATTGGAGATTCTTCTTAGTGTATGGGAGACTGGAGGAGGAGAGTAGAGTGGATTGTACTTATCAGTTTTGTGAAGAGGAATCCCCCTTCCAGCAACACCTCAGTAACCAATTCCTTTTCTGGGGTTGCTTCTCTTCTCTGTATCTTTATAATGCCACTCGGACCACCTTGAGAGTCACTGGAGTCCTGTCCTCGCAAAATACCTGTGGAGGAGAGGGCTATGTTATGGTGTCACTTTATCCTCTTTAACACTTCCCAAAAATGGCCAAGACTTTGTCACTGTACCTCTTGTCGAACATGGTTTGGCAACAACCTTGACAGGGTGAAGTTTCTTTCTCCATAAAGCTTTCCCATCTTACCGCCCACATAGCAAAAATCTCCTTAATTTCTGAAGACGGAACCTCTCCATCTCCTCTTCCCTCCTCCATCCTCCTCTGGCAGCAAGATTCTGAGCTGTGAATCTGTTGCGTATCGTCCTGCTGAAGCCTCTTGCAGCACCTCAGTGTGAGCCCCCCCACACTTTTCCCCCCCCGCCAAACCCCCAAACCCCCCCCCCCTTCGTTGTGGTCTTCCACAATTCTTCCACATCCTCCAAACTCCATCAACCCCATGGAACTCCCCAGTGCCAGAATTGATTTACAACAGACATAGGCTCATCAGGGTCAGTCCCCAACCTTTCAAAATCCCTCTTGTCGACACAATCAGGCCACAATTTTATCCAGGCGAGTACCAAAGTCCTGGTAGTCACTTCCCTCCCCAAGCCATACCTATAAGGGTTATGCAATGAGATGCTGAAGTGTTTCTCTCCAAAATTCCCTTAGTGTCAAGTGAGTGCCTTGGCACTTCAAGCACCTGTTGAAACATTGCTTTGGTGTAGATTTTTAAAAGTTTTGCAATACCTGCAGTCCATAGGCTTGGAGGAGAGGAGTGGTATTCGGGGCACGAACTTTACTGTGATGAACCCAAACTCCTCGAAATTAGGTCATCCAAGTTTGAGATAGCAAAGAATTGTCCATTACTAGCAGGAGGCAATTGAGATCGAATTTCTTATTCCAGGAGGTAATTCTTCACACTAGGGGGCCCAAAACACGTCATTGAAACCCACTCAATTGAAATCTCCCTCGTGACCCATTCCTTACAATAGATTTCCAAAACACACACAATTTACTCTTCATAATATTGTTTTTCCTGAGCACTATGGATTTTTCCAGAATGTTATACTATTAATGGCTTCACTTCGAAATCCCCACAACATAGCCACAGACAATTGAAGTCAGCCTGTCTTTGCATAGGCTTGTGCCCTGGCATTGCCTTCTCCTCCTGTGTAATGAAGTCCTCTTTGGCATTTTTTCTCCAAAAGAGGCCTGTTTCAATCACATTTGAACACTTTGTTCAGGTTTCAGTCCATCAGCCTCTAAATGTACTCCTTGAATACATGTAAACATATTTTGTCAGGCCGCCTTGTGGTCCGAATAACAGTGCAGCTCACCATGCTTACCACACTGTTATGCAGTACGGGTTTCTTAAATCTCTCAAACCAACCTTTGCGGCCTTAAAATTCACTCACAATCACCACTATTTTTCAAGGCAAGTTACTTTACCAGATCGTGTGCAACTGCCTAGCCTTTTCACAAATAATCGAAGTCATAAGAGTATCTCCTGCTAATGTTCCTCATTTATCCACACCAATAATAACTTCTCAACCTCTCGAGTACTGGTGATCTCATTTTTGTCTAGCTTAGTACCCCTTTGCACAACAGCTCCTTGAATTTCCTTTTCTTTTTCTTGGCCACTATGGAACATATGGATGTGTAGGGTTTCTTATACATCCTGAGCCAGTTCGGCCGCACTTGAACTCACGTTCATATTGTTTACAATGATGGTTTTTCTTAATTACATCGTATTTCTCACCTTCTTTACCACAGCTTGGCACTAGAGTCTTTCTTTGGAGCCATGGTAGCTTATTTTAGTCTTGCAAGCACTAAAATAAATGATTATGAAATATTTCTCTGAGGAGGTAGTAGGTTTGGTAGACACAGGCCACCCTGGACATGCTCCGGGGCCTGCCTGGTCATGGACCGGGCCGCGGGGGTGTTGATCCCCGGAATAACCTCCAGTAACCTCCAGAAACCCAGGGAAGTACTACCGTCCTGCCAGATGACTGTGAACAGAAAGCCCGTAACTGTTTTGCATGATGGTAGTGATTGCTGGTTTCTTCTTTTTCTGTCTCATAAAACACCTAGATAACAGGGATTTCATGCTACTTGGGCTCTACTTACACTTTGTCACACTTCACAGACGACGCACATGCAATAAATATATACATACATCTAGGTTTTTCGAACTTTTTCTAATACTCTTTTCTTCTTTAATTCTTCTATTGTCCATTGGGGAAGTGGAAAAGAATCTATCCTCCCGTAAGCCATGCGTGTCGTATGAGCTACTAAAATGCCGAGAGCATTGGGCTATTAACCCCTTCTCCTGTAGAAACATTTACTAAAAAAGAGAAGAAGAAAAACTTAATAAACTGGATATTGAATGTGCGTAGGATGTAGTGTGTGACAAGAAACAGGATTGCTGATGTTATGAATGAAAGAAGTATGATGTCCCTGGCCCTAAGCGAAACAAAGCTGAAGGGGGTAGGGGAGTATCGGTGGGGGAAATAATGGGATTAAATCTGGAGTATCTGAAAGTTAGAGCAAAGGAAGGGGTAGCAGTAATATTGAAGGGATCAGTTATGGAAGGAGAAAAAGGAGAATATGAAATGTGTAAATTTCAAGAATTATGGTGGATTAAATAAAGGTTGGATGCGAAAAGTGGTCATAATAAGCGTGTAATGCACCTGGAGAAGAGAGAAATGTAGAGGAGAGATTTTATAGGAGGGTTTTGGGAGATGTTAAGTATGAATGTATAGGACCTTTGAACAGTGAGAGAGTAATTGTGGAAGAGACCTGAATGCTACACAGCAGGAGAACTTATTAGAGAGGTGAGAAAGGAAGTTTTGGGGTGCCAGTGTAAATGATAATGGCAGCCCTTTCATGAACTTTGTATAGAAAGGGATTAGTTATAGGTAATACATATTTTAAGAAAAAAGGATAATAAGTATACAAGATATGATGTAGGGCAAAATGACAGTAGTTTGTTGGTAGATAAAAGACTGTTGAGTAGACTTCAGGATGTACATGTATATAGAGGGCCACCAGATCTATTCAAATTCCAAATTCAAAGATTATCTCTATACGGATTACAATGCTGAGTTTAGAGAATTGGTTATTGTGTGTTTACATGTAGTAAAATATAATTACAGAGTGTACCACTAGAACACCTAGCATGGCTAGGCATTTCGGGCAGACTTAGATTAAATCTTAAGTTTAAAATATTACAAAATTATGAGTAAGTTGGTATTAAGGCTAATGACTAAATAACTAGTTTGGGGGATGGATAGCAAGGGTGGATGCTTTTGTTTTGGCACTTTACATATTTCAGTATGGCAGATCACTTACTATTGTACTACACAGAGAGTAAAAAGGTAGATGGGATACCAGGACAATATAACATCAGGGAAGAGAGAGGTGAAGGTTTATAAACTAAAAGAGGAGGCCGTAGGGTAAGATATAAACAGCTATTGGAGGATAGATGGGCTAATGAGAGCATAGGCAATGGGGTTGAAGAGGTATGGGGTAGGTTTAAAATGTAGTGTTAGAGTTTCAGCAGAAGTTTCTGTAGTTACAAGGAAAGTGGTTGTGGGAGGGAGAGGAGCGATTGTGGAATGATGATGTAAAGAGAGTAGTAAGGATATACAGTTAGCATACGAGAAGTTTTTCTACAAAGTAAAGAGATGCAAGGAGGGAAGAGAAATAAGGAGAAAAAGAGAGGAGGTTAAGAGTGTGGTGAAGCAAGAGTAAAAGAGACAAATGAGAGAGTGAGTGAATGTTATCAACAAATTTTGTTGAAAATAAGAAAAAGTTTTGAAGTGATATTAACTAGTAAAGGAAGCCTAGAGAACAAATGGATTTGTCAGTTTAAAATGAGAGGAGAGCTTATATAATGGAGAGTTTAGAAAATAATGGGAAGATGAGAGGGAATTTTGAGGAATGTAAATGTTTATGAAGTTAGCGGAACTTGGAATTTCGTGTATAGGGCAAGGAGAATAACATCTTGTAGCGTGAGGAAGAGCCATTGTGATGTGGGGGAAGATCGTGAGGCAATTAGGTAAAATGACAGGGGTAAGCAGCCAGGATGAAGGATAAAAGCTTAAGAAATGTTAAAAGCAGGTGGGGATTATAGTTTTGGAGTGGTTGGGTCAATTATTTAATAAATGATGAAGAGGGTAAGGTACCTAGGATTGGCAAAGAGCATGCATAGTTCCTTGTAATAAGGCAAAGGGAACAAAAGAGAGTGCAAAAATTATAGGGGATAAGTCTGTTGAGTATAACCTGGTAAAGAGGTATGTAAGAGTATTATTGAAAGAATTACGAGTAGACGAGAGAATAGATAGCAGATGAACAATGAAGACTAATAGGAAAGGTAGGGGTGTGTGACCAGTGTTTTACACTTGAAAAAATAAGTGAACAGTATTAAGACAAGGCTACAGAGTTCTTTGTAGCATTAAGGATTTGGAAAAGGCATTTGACAGGGTGGATATGGGGGCAATGTGGCAGATGGTTTTGTGCAGTGATGGCGTAGAGATAGGTTACTGAAAGCAGTGAAGAGTTTTATACGAGGATAGTGGGCTCAAGTTTACAGTATGTAGGAAAGAGGGCAATTATTTCCCAGTAAAAGTAAGCCTTAGACAAGGATGAGTATGTCACGGTGGATGTTTTAATATATTTATAGACGTTGTTGTTAAGAGAATAAATGCGAGGGTCCTTGGCAAGAGGTGTGGAGTTGAAAAGATAAAGAATCACACATTACCAGTGGGAGTTGTCACAGTTGCTCTTTGCTGACGACACTGAGCTCTTGGGAGATTTTGAAGAGAAGTTGCAGAGATTGGTGGATGAATTTGGTAAGGGTGTGCAAAAGCAGAAAATTAAAAGGAATACAGGAAAGAGTAAGGTAATGAGGAAACAAAAAGATTAGGTGATGAAAGATTGGATAGACGATTGGAGGGAGAGAGTATGGGAGGAGGTGAATGTATTCAGATATTTGGAGTGGGACGTGTAGCAGGATGGGCTATGAAAGGATGAGTGAATCATAGAATGATGATGGGAAAAGGGTGAGAGGTGCACTAGAGTCCTGTGGGAGACAAAGAACTTTGTCACTTGGAGGCAAAGAGTGGGAAATGTATGAAGTATAGGTCTTAACACGACACTTATAAGGGTGTGAAGCATGGTGATGAATGTTGCAGCGAGGAGAAGGCTGGAGGCAGTGGAGATGTCATGTCTGAGGGCAATGTTGTGGTGTGGAAAATAATGCAGAGAAATTCGTAGTTTTGAAGTTAGGAGGAGGTGCGGGATTACAAAACTGTTGTACAGAGGGCAGAGGAAGGGTATGTGAGTGGATCGGACATTTAGAGAGAATGGGCGAACAGAGTGACTTCAAAAGTGTATCCAGTCTGTAAGTGGAAGAAGGCTGGGTAGGGGTCGGCCTAGGAAAGGTTGTAGGAGGAGGGTAAAGGATGTTTTGTGTCCGGGGGCTTGGACTTCCAGCAGGCATGGTGAGCGTGTTATGATAAAAGTAAATAATGGAGAACAAATGGATTTTAATACTTGATATGCTGATGGAGTTTGAGCAAAAGTAACATTTATGAAGGGTTTCAGGGAACAGCAGGCGTACTCGATCGCTTCTACCACTTGAGTCCCTGAGATTGGAAGTACAGTGCTGCACATCTGAAAGTGAGGGTGGTTTTAATGTTGTCAGTTTAAAAACCTGTAGTGTAAGCACACTTCCCTGGCAAGACCAGTGATATATTAGAATGATGGTGAAAGTTTTTCTTTCGGCCACCCTGCCTTGGTGGAATCGGCCAGTGTGATAAAAAAAAAAAAATATTTCGCTGGAGCACAGAGGGGGACCTTCGCTCACGGTAACCAATGCCAGACTGGCTGCCATTGCCCGCCCCGCTCACACCGTGGGTACGTGTTCCAGACAAACTACTAACTCGTGAGTCCACAACCTTAATGAAAGCGAGCCCATGTTTTATACGAAAATACCCCTATGATTTCCGAAATCTATGATTGCTGAGAACTACGAAAAGCGAGGGACCACTCTGGGTTTTCTTCTATTTTCTTTCTAGTTCTTGTTCTTGTTTATTTCCTCTTATCTCCATGGGGAAGTGGAACAGAATTCTTCCTCCATAAGCCAATGCCGTGTCGAAAGAGGCAACTAAAATAGGCGGGAGCAAGGGCTTAGTAACCCCTTCTCCTGTTATATAATACTAAATGTAAAAGGAGGAAACTTTTCGTTTTTTTTCATTTTCCACTCACATGACAGGAAAAAAGACTTAATTATTGCATCTATTAAAGTAAAGAAAGAGGTATACATAAACGAGTGTCTTACCAATAAAAAACGTCAGAACCCTCCTGTAAAGAGTCAAAACTGAAGCGGGAGAATAATAGACACAATACCCCAATGCTCACTCAACACGGGATGGGAAAATTCTTGTTAGGAAAACAAATGAGGATCAACTGTACACAATCACGAACGAGAATGATCTATTCACGATTTCTCAGGGATACTAAATCTTACAGAAAATACTAAACAATGTCAACTTAAAAGCCTACTAGTGTTTGTGTAAGTTTTTTGCTCCATTATTGTTCATATTTCATTGTACAATCCCTTAGAATTAAATAAATCAACAACCCTTCATTTTGTGATTTCTAACAGTAAGCCGAAGTCACTTATGTAATTTTTCATTATTTATATTGTTTGCTTAAACATTAGCTAAATTGATACTTTCTCTGTCCATATAACTACCTCATATTTTTTAAATAACAATCCCCCAAATTGATATTACTTACTAAAATTTAATAATTATCATTTTTACTATAATTTCCAATTACCTTAACATATTTGACATTAATAACCATTACTTGTCTAATTACCTTTTACCTGTTTTAATAACGACATTTACTATCTTAGAGTACTCCTTAATTACCTTGTACTGCCTATACCCTCTAGATAACTACCAGTGCAATATTTAATGAAATAAACATTACTTTTTCACTTTTTTTGTAATCATATTACTTACTAAAATTTTTATTAAACACCATATTTACTGACCAGTCGACATTTTAACTATTGTACATTAAACATTATTTTATACTTCCCTTAACATTTGTTGCCAAATTTCGTTCAGTTTGTACATTCACTCCTACCTATATATTAACCTTTGTACCTGTGTATCTTACTATCATAATATAACCAAGACATTACCAGTGGTTATATTTTTTACTATTATTCCTTTGGTACATTAATTGTATAATTTTATTTTGTCAATTTAAATCTAGTTTATACTCTTGATCTGTCAACAACCTATACCAGACTCTAGTGCAATGCAAGTACCAATTCAATTTGTATTTTTTATAAGTTAATATTATAATTCCAACTCTAAAGATTGTTTTTCATATCTTAGTGACTAAATGTGTAGCAATTAGTGCATATTTCAAAATATATTATTGTTCAAGGCCCTAACACTATCTTTTGCTATCTAGGTACCAACTACCCCATATATTTTTTTTTTCTACTTTTTTATTCTTTTGCTACTTTAACTTGTATATTTTATCTTGTTCAATTTAAATCTGATATACTCTAATTCCTTGGTAACAACTTTTAAATAAGACCTTAGTGCAATTACAACTGCGAGTCTTGTGCCTTTTTATATCAGTAGATTAAACTCAGTTGTACTATAGTCCATACAAATGTCAATATATTAGACCATATTGCAATTACTAGTGAAGAGACTGGTGGCATTTTTAATTTGTATTTTTATATATTAGATTAAATCTAGTTTGTAAATAGCTCATTTCTACTCAAAACATAGACTCCACAAAATCATTATATTAGACCTTATGCAATTACAAGTAGAGTCTTGTTCTATATTAAAATTTGTATTTTTATATTACAGTTTAAACCTAGTTTACTTTATTCATCCAGCACAACACAGACAACATCAACTTCATTATGTGTAGTAGTGACATACTCTATAGACCAAAATACTCTAGCTATATACTTATCCAAGCTTTCCCACCCACTACAGAATCAGTAACTAGAAAACTCAACTCACAACTCAGATATAAATTAACCATAATTTAAACCTTGAAGATGATTGATCACACTTGACCCTGATCTATACCTCCATAATCTGACATCCCAATCAAAATCCTAATGGAAAGTAACTGCCTTTATTACACAGCATCCACAAGCCCGCACAATCCTAAACAATGCTAAAAGTCTATCAGTACTTATCTACAACATCAGTCCTTAAAGCAAACACTATATGACCTCCTGCAACTCCTTGAATCACTAAAGACAAACCCTTCTCCTGCATTATTCCTTACTGAACCTGGCTTAAGCAGGACACAATAGATAATCTACGACCCCTACCAGGATACCACAGCAATTCAACAACTGCAGACAAACCCAGTTGAGGTGGTATTGCAATCATTACTCTAACCAATTCTCTTGTATTAGCACCACTTGCTTTAGTGATGAATATGGGGATACGTTTTTTGCTAATTTTACGGTAAAAAACTCTTAATGACACCTATAACAATCGATGCCATTTAGGGGATACCTCACACAAACATCCCAAATTTCAGTGAGAAAATTAAAGTCACTAATAACAAACAGACAAATGAATAAGCATCACCCTCTCTGAGCTGGAGACTTCAACATCACCTTGGCTAACCTAGATGATCAGCCTGTAACGATTCATCAACAATAGAAACAATACACACTTCTCATACCAACAAAAACTAAACCAACACAGATTCACTGAGACAAGTGCAACCATAATAGACCACATATGGACCAATATACTAGCCCCCCTTAACCCTTTCAGGGTCCAAGGCCCAAATCTGGAGTCACGCACCAGTGTCCAAGAATTTAAAAAAAAAAAAAAAATTTGTTATTTTTTCTTATGAAATCGTATAGAATCTTTTTGTGAAGGTAATAAAATAAAAAGTACGAAATTTGGTGGCAATTTACGAAATTAAGCCTCGCGAATTTGATGTGTCAGCGATATTTTACGCATTACTCGGCGATTTAGTCGACTTAATGACTCCCTTTTTGCCGAATTCATTATTTCAATATCAACCAAATTCTTAGCTATTTCACTAGTATATTTCTATTCTATCTATTGAGCCAAGAAATCGCCAAGTCAACATGTTTCAACTACAAAATAAAGTGATTGAAATTGTTAATGTTTGGCCAATTTAACACAAAGTTCCAAAATATTCCAATTTCAAAATAGGGTCCAGAATGAACAATGTAGCATTCCAGGCACTAAACTAACATTTCTCTGTTCATTTTATGTTTTGGGCTTTACAAATAAATTCCAAATTGGATTTTTATTCACATAATGAATTTTTATTCACACCAAAAAATAGAAATTTACTGTTAATGCAATACTCGTAATAATTGTATAAATATCATCATCAACATAATGGAATGAATAATAGACCGCACCACCAGCTGGCGTGTTAATTAGACGTGTGAGGTCTTTGTTTACTCCTTGAATATCGGCAAAAAAATTTAACATTTCCGCTACTTTGAAGCTCAGAAATCAAGTCCAATTCCAGAGCTAAAAACCAAATAAAAATCAACTCTATTTTCTGTAATATGTCTATCCATTCTATCAATGAGACCAAGAAATCGCAAATACAACTATAAAAAACAATACGAAAAAACACTGCAAAGTTGCTGTTTAATCGAAAAATCATGATTTCATATTTTTTTCTCTCATTATACACAGTGTGCTGCAGGAATCTGTTTTAATGTGGGCACACATACCACATAGAGTATATTCTCTCATAACTAGGCCCCAAATTACCACTCACAGTTTATCAGAGTGAAGCTGAGCTCATTGGCGTAGATTCTACGGATGGACCCTGAAAAGTAAGCCCGTAAGATCTACGGGACGACCCTGAAAGGGTTAATCAGGGATAATCACAGATAGCACTACAGACCACTACCCTACCTTCCTCCTGACAAACATTAATAAACCACCACTTGAATACAACAAAGTCTCATTTAGACTCCATGACGAGGCCTCAATAAGGAAGTTCACAGCTGACCTAGAGATTGTTGACTGGCCTACAGAATTCTCCAAGCCAATGGTATTGATGACTGGACAGACATTTTTCTTAACAAATTACTTAGACTATACAACAAACATTGTCCTATAAAAACGAAACAGATCACAAACAAACGGCTTGGTTGCCCATGGCTAACCATCACCATTCTGAAATCCATTGACAAGAAACACCAATATGAAAAGCAATATAGACAGGGCTTAATACACAAAGATATTCTTAAACACTATTCATCAGTTCTCACCAAAGTAATAAAGAAAGCCAAACAACTATACTACTCCAGTAGATTCACAGACACTAGAGGAGATATAAAAAAGACCTGGAAAACACTCTCTCAGATTCTAGGGACCCACAAACTGAAAAAAAACAAGAATACAGTGGACCCCCGCATAGCGACCTTAATCCGTGCAAGAGGGCTGGTTGTTATGCGAAATGTTCGGTATGCGATGAATTTTCCCCATAAGAAATAATGGAAATAAAATTAATCCGTGCAAGACACCCAAAAGTATGAAAACAAAAATTTTACCACATGAAATAGACATTTTCCTACACACAAAGAGAAGGATACATGCACAAAAGTAGAGTAGTACATGCACAATATATATTGTGCATGTACTACTCTACTAAATGAAGAATAAATGACACTTACCTTTATTGAAGATGCAGCAATGACTGATGAGACACTGTGTCCTAGGGAGTGCCTTTTCCTCCTGAGTACTGTAGGTCCTGTTTGGTATTTTCTTCCAGAACAGGCCTTATCACACTGTGTATGTCACTACGATTCTTAAATCTCTCAAACCAACCTTTGCTGGCTCTAAATTCACCAATATGAGCACTAGTTCCAGCATTTTCCCTGTTCACCTGGGTGTTAGTCGACTGATGTGGGTTGCATCCTGGGAGACAAGATTAAGGACCCCAATGGAAATAAGTTAGACAGTCTTCGATGACACTGACTTTTTTGGGTTATCCTGGGTGGCAAATCCTCTGGGGTTTAATTGTTTCTTGGTATTCTCAATAAGCCACACCAACAACGGTGGTACAGCAGCAGGCAGCAGCAGCAGACGATGCTACAGCAGCAGCAGCAGCAGCAGCAGCAGCAGCAGACAATGCTACAGCAGCAACTGACAATGTTACAGCAGCAGCAGAAGCAGACGATGCTGCAGCAGCAGCAGCAGCAGCAGACGATGCTACAGCAGCAGCAGCAGCAGCAGACGATGCTACAGCAGCAGCAGCATGACGATGCTACAGCAGCAACTGACGATGTTACAGCAGCAGCAGACGATGCTACAGCAGCAGCAGACGGTACTACAGCAGCAGCAGCAGCTGACGGTGGTACAGCAGCAGCAGCAGCTGACGGTGGTACAGCAGCAGCAGCAGCTGTACCACCAATAGTAGCGATGGTTGATTGGGGTTTATTATACAACCTGGCCAGCTCGGAGACACGCACTCCACTTTCATACTTATCAATGATCTTTTTCTTCATCTCCAAAGTAATTCTCACCCTTATTGCTGTAGGGTTGGCACTAGAAGCTATCTTGGGGCCCATGGTCACTTATTTTCCAGAAAAAAATCACCAAAAACACTGTAATAATACGAAATGTTCCGATTGTATGCTTGGATGTTACCACGGAGGCTGGCTGGTAAACAATGCCACCGGCGGAACATGTGAGCATGGCTCAGGCCGCACATTGGACGCGTCTCGGACGAAGGGCGCTGAGCGGGTTTTTGGGCGGTATGCGAGGCAAAATTTTTGCGATCAAAGCGTCCGGTATGCGGATTGTCCGTTATGCAAGGCGTCCGGTATGCGGGGGTCCACTGTATTGTCCTAACTAAACCTAATGAAACACCACTACATCCCACTGACACAGATAACAAGATAAACGACTTCTTCTCAACCATAGGATCTAATCTCGCCAATAAAATCCCACATACTAATGCCCATGCCGGGGACTACCTAGATGGGAATTTCCCAAATTCCTTCTATCTTGCACCAACTGAGCCCTCGGAAGTCACCAAGATTATAAAGTCACTTAAAAACAACTCAGGGAATCTGTCTCATGTCCCACCATTACTGTACAAGCGAGCGGCCCATATCCTTTCGCATGTTATTTCATTACTTTTTAACAAGTCACTAGAAACTAGCACCTTCCCGAAACTACTCAAGATGGCAAGGGTTTACACCAATACATAAAGGTGGTGACCCTACAGACTTAAACAACTATAGGCCAATATCAACTTACCATTGCTATCCAAAATCTTTGAGAAACTCGTGCACAGGAGACCATATTCATTTATAACAGCACAAAACATACTCAACCCCTGCCAATTTGATTTAGGAAAAATAAAAGCACTAATGATGCAATCATAAAAATGCTAGATCTGCTTTACACAGCATGGAAAATAAGGAATATCCACTAGGAATTTTTATTGACCTAAGAAAAGCTTTTGACACAGTAGACCACGACATCCTACTCCACAAACTTGACCATTACGGTATAAGAGGCCATGCGCTTGCTTATTTCAAACTTACCTTACTAATAGGTATCAGTATGTTACCATTAAAGACACAGCATCAACAACACGCCACTTGATACTGGAGTTCCGCAGGAAGTGTCCTTGGTCCCCTGCTCTTCCTCATATACATCAATGATCTTCCAAACGTATCCCAACACCTGAAACCCATTCTCTTTGCTGACGACACGACTTATGTCATCTCTCACCCTAATCTTGCCACCCTCAACACCATTGTTAATGAGGAGCTGATCAAAATATCGACTTGGATGACAGCCAATAAACTTACGCTTAACCACTGACAAAACCTACTATATTATGTTTGGGAGCAGAGCAGGAGATGCACAAATTAACATTAAGATCGACAACACTCTAATTACCAGACATACTGAGGGCAA
>NC_069399.1:58664332-58698306 GCF_026875155.1 Cherax quadricarinatus | reverse complement strand
TTCAACACATTTTTAAAAGATGCCAATTTCCAAATAGGGTCCAGAATAAACAGGACAGACATTCCTGGCACTAAAATAATATTTCCTCTGTTCATTAGTCACGTCCCCAGGTGCCTCTTACATTTCTTTTGCTTTCCACTTTGAATTTTTATTCTCACAAAAAATAAAAGATATACAGTGGACCCCCGCATAACGATTACCTCCGAATGCGACCAATTATGTAAGTGTATTTATGTAAGTGCGTTTGTACGTGTATGTTTGGGGGTCTGAAATGGACTAATCTACTTCACAATATTCCTTATGGGAATAAATTCTGTCAGTACTGGCACCTGAACATACTTATGGAGTGAAAAAATATCGTTAACCGGGGGTCCACTGTACTGTTATGCAGACTATTGCATTAGTGTAGAAATGGTATAAATAATATCAGCGCACTTATGAAAGAATATTAACCCTTAACTTTTTGAGGGTCGCCAGGCCCTCTCAGAGACTTGTACTCAGGGTCACCAAAATTTAAAAAAAAAAATTATTTTTTCTTATGAAAAGATAGAGATTCTTTTCCCAATCATAATGACACCAAAAGTATGAAATTTGATGGAAAACTTATGGAATAATGCTCTCCCGAAGTTAGCGGTATTGATGATGTTTACGCATCATTAATTTTGCCCACTTTGAGCCCTATTTTTGGCCAATTCCAGTGTACTAGTCGACAGAAATCATAACTATTTCGCTAGAACACTTTTTTCTATCGAATGAGTACAAGAAACCACTCATTTACCGATTTCAACTGTCCAATAAAGTGGTCAGAATTTTGCAAGTTTGCCAATTTCACACAAATTTCAAAAGATGCCAATTTCCAAATAGGGTCCAGAATAAACAAGAAGGACATTCCTGGCACTAAAATAACATTTCCTCTGTTCATTACTCAACCCCTGCCAATTTGGATTCAGGCCTAATAAAAATACTAATGATGCTATTATACACATGCTAGAACATATATACACTGCAATAGAGAAAAAAGAAGTCCCACTGGGGATCTTCATTGACTTACGTAAAGCTTTTGATACAGTTGACCATGACTTGCTCCACGTAAAATTATCACACTATGGTATAAGAGGGCACTCCCTCAACTACCTCAAGTCATACCTCAGCAACAGAAGCCAATATGTGTACGCAAATGGGGCAAACTCTTCTGCACAACCAATTACAGTTGGTGTCCCACGGGGAAGTGTCCTTGGCCCTCTTCTCTTTCTCCTATACATAAATGGACCTACCAAATGCTTTCAATTACTCAAACCCACACTATTGCTGATGACCAACATACGTCTTCTCCCACCCGAGCCCAGTCACGTTTAGCCAATACTGTAAATACCAAATTACAGAAAATATCTACCTGGATGAGTACTAACAAACTTACACTAAACATTGACAAAACCTACTTCATTCAGTTTGGTAACAGAGCAACATGTCCCTCTTAACAAAATGAAAAACGGATCACCTATCACAAAGCTAACAGAGGGAAAAATTCTTAGGAATCCACCTTGATAATAGACTCAAATTTCATACACATATACAACAAATTTCTAAGAAAATTTCCCAAGACTGTAGGCATACTATCGAAGATACGGTACTATGCCCCAAACAGTCAGCCCTCCTGGCCCTATATCACTCTCTTATTTACCCCTATCTCACCTATGGAATTTGTGCATGGGGCTCAACAACAAGTAACCATCTCAGACCACTAATTACCCAACAAAAGGCTTGCAGTTAGAATGATAACAAATTCTCACTACAGGCAGCCCCACCCACCAATATTCAATTCACTCAACCTACTCACCATACAAAACATCCATACTTATTACTGCACCTATTACATACATAGAACACTCAACTCTGATATTAACCCTCCCCTCAAACATCTCCTTGCCAACCTCAACAGAACACATGACCATAACACAAGGGACAGATCACTCTTTGATATTCCTCGTGTCCCCTCTCACGCATGCAAAAACCAATGCACATAAAAGGCCCTAAAATCTGGAATTCATTTCCTGTAAATAAAAAGAAAACCAACCTGTTTATAAATTCAAGTCTCTTCTTCCAAAGATCACTTACTCCCCCCAAAACCAAATAAATACTGAATAACTGAACCTTATAAATTGTATTCTTAAATGTTTCTCACAATTATATCACATAAATGTTAACCTAAAACCCAATCTAACTTTATTATTTTTTAAAATTCCCCTACCCAACAGAATACTCCATTCTACTGAATTTACAACAATGCATGCAACCATATGACCTGTCTTTGTAATACTCACTTGTGCCCTTTTTAGTAATCAGTTTACATTAAGTTTTTCACTGATTTCATCATTGCTTAGTTAAACTTAAGTTAAATTTTAAGCCAGCCCGTAAGCTAGGCATAGTTAATTTGGGCTTTGAAATTCTGCTCTTATCTGTTTTTTTTTTTTTAAACCTCTGTAAGTGTGCTAAAATTTAATAAATAAATAAAAAAAATAACTAAATTGGGCACTTTCCCCCCCCAAATGTCCCCCCACATTTTTTTTGCTTTCCATTTTGGGTTTTTTTTATTCTCACAAGAAATAGAAGTTTTTCCCGTTAGGGCAACTACTGAAATTGGGTTTTAAAAAGGGTATAAAAATACTAGTGCCTTGTGAAAGAATTTTTAATTCACCAGTTGATGTGTTTTGGCCGTGGAAATGATTTTTTACTTTTAAATTTTTTTTCAAAAATCAAACTTTTCAGCACTTTTGAGCTCAATTTCAAGTATTTTTTCATTTGAAACCAATAAAAATCCACCCTAATTTTTCTGTAAAAATTTTTTTCCATTCTAAAAATAAAACCGGGAAAAAACTAGAATACAACCAAAAATTTACCATATGAAAATACAGTGCAAAGTTCTGTTATAAACCAAAAACACAGCCCCAAAATTTTTTTTTTCCCTTTAAACCCCACTGTGGGGGGGGCGGTTTTTTTTTAAATACTCCCGCACATTTGACCACATGGACCCTTTCCCTTCAATTCAAATTTTAAATTTTTCCTCTATAAGGTTTAACAATGCTGATTTTACAGAATTTGGTTTTTGTGTTTTTTTAAAATTAGAAAAATTTAAAAATTTACAGAGTGTAACACTAAACACCTAGTTTGCGGGCTTTTTCGGGCAGACTAGTTTAAAATTTTTTAAGTTTAAAAATATTACAAAATTATGAGGAAAATTTGGTATTAGGGCTAATTGACTAAATCCCTAGTTTGTGATTTTGCAATGTGAAATGCTTTTTTTTTGGAACAAACCCTTATTTCAGTATTGGAGTATCAAAAAGGCCATTTTAAAGGCCTCCCAGTTTTCTTTTTGCTAGATTTGGGGTCTAAAATTTTTAGCACTATTGCAGAAATTCAAAAACCCGGGCGCGTAAGCGTACTAGTACGGCCAAAACCCCCCTAAAGGGCAAACGGCCCAACGATACAGGGGCCCCCCGCTAACATGGCATCGATAGCATTTATTTTTTCCCGCAAAAAATTTCTTTTTCGCAAAATTTTTGCCGCGCTTTAACCCGAAAAAAACCCCCCCTTTACCGTTTTTCGTCCGAGACGCGCCCAATGTGCCCTCACAGGGCCCGGGCCCCGCCCATTGTTTACCACCACCCTTCCGGAAAACATCCAAGCATACACCGGAATTTTTTTCGTATATTCCATTTTTGGGTGTTTGTTTTTTGGGAAAAATAATTTACCATGGGCCCCCCAAGAAAGCTTCTATCCCAAACCCTTTTGGGGAAAAAAAGGGTGAAAATTATAGGAAATTAAGAAAGATTTTAAAGGGGTTTTGGGGGCAAACCCCTTTAGAAGCCTATGCCAGTTGTGGAATCCATTGTGCCTACTTCAAAGTTTAAAAAAATTTTGGCCCAGAGTGGGTTTGAACTGCAAACCTTTATAGTTTAAAAACCCAACCCTGACACAGCTTTGCAACCGTGCTGGTGACTTTTTCCAATCCCAATGTTATGGCCCTTTTTGGGAAAAGGGCTTGAAGGAACGGGAGGTACAGACCCTTATGGCCCAAGTTTTTGTTGTGCGACAAGATCCATGCTTTTCAAGCGGGTCCTAGTGGCATAAAAGAAGAAGGGAATTTAACCCCAAAAAGGCCTTGCTCCCTTCAGCCTAAGGGGAAGGGGTTTCCCCTTTCTAAACAGTAAGAAGATAATGCCCCTCCCCCTCCCCCATCCCATAAAACTTTAAAACCAAATCTTTCAATAAAATAAGTGTCATTTAATTGGCATCCCTTTTTCATTTTGTGTGTTTTAAAATTAACATTTAAATTTTAAAAAAAAAAATTTTTTCATACTTTTGGGGTCTTGCACGGATTAATTTTATTTCCTTTATTTTTTTAGGGGGAAAATTTTTCATTCCCCAAAAAACGATTTTCGCCTAAAAATTTATCCCTCTTGCACGTTTAAAAAGGGGGGGCTTTAAACCCCGGGGTCCACTGTATATACTTTTTTTCCAAACTTTTGGGAAAGTATGAAAAAAAAGTACACCCTTTTTTTTTTTTTTTACATTTGAAAATGGAAAAAAAAAATTTTTAAAACTACATTTTTTTTTTTTTTATTTTTGAAAATATGTAAAGAAAACATAAACCCTACTTTTGGAGCAGTAGGGATTTGAATGCCCGATCTATTTGACCGTTTAAGGGAAAAACCACCAGTTGACTTTTTGGGAAAACCCGTAGCAGTTTTTTTTTTATTTTTGGGAATTTTGGTAAAAATTTAACATTTCTGCTACTTTGAACTCAATTTAAAGGGGTTATTTTTCATTGTGAAACCAATCAAAATCATCTCTTTTTCCCCAGAAAGTTTTCCATTTATAAAATGAACCAGGAAACCCGAATACAACCATAAATTCCAATAGAAAATACAGTGAAAGAGTGGGCTTTTTTAGCCCAAAAAACAGGGCCCAATTTTTTTTTTTTCTCGTTACACACTGTGTCGGGCAGGATTTTTAAAACTGGCACACTGAGCACATAGACCCTTTTTTCATATGTGGGCCAAACCACTTTCTCTTCCCTAGTTTTAAAGGGTGCTAAAATTTTAAGGTTTTTCTAGAACGTCAAAAACCCCTTGTGCAAAAGCCATACTAGTACGCCAAAAAAACCCTAAAGGGGGGTTAAGTGAATTTTCCCCTTAACCTTTGACAAGGTTGGGGCATTGGTTTAAAGCCAGTAAAAAGACTTGGACTTGCCTACAGGGGCCATAGGCCTTTTTGCAGTTTTCCTTCTTTCTTATTTTCTTATGCCCCCATTTTTAGGGAAATTTTAACAAAGGGGAAGTAACCCCAAAAATGAATTTTTACATAAAAATTTTTAAAGGGAAGGGGTTTCCCCCCTTCCAAACAAAAGGGGCTTCCCCCACTCCTCCCTATTTTCCATTGTTTATGTATGTAAAACAATAATCTCTTAAAATGTATTTTTTTTTTTTTGTAATTTTTTTTTCTGAAACAGTTTAAATTAATTGTATTTAAAATTAAATTTTTTTATGGAAAATTTTGCTTTGAGTTTTGAAAAATTTCCCGATTTTTAGAACTACTCCGGAAGGGGATTAATTTTCTAAACTCAGGGTCCCTTTTTAATTTTGATTTTTTGAAACTACTTTTTTTCCCCTTTTTGCTAAACACATCACTAGTGTCAGGAAACTGATCGGGTTTCCCAGCACCACTCAGTTTTTCCCCCTGTTGGGCTTAGTGAGCGGGGAAAAGGGAAGAGCACGGAGGTTCCCCGAAAATCTTCACATAAGCATTTTTTTTAAAACTATAAAATTCATTCCATGGTCGGTTTATATGAACCATTCCCCCAAAGGGCGGGGTTGGGCCCCCAAAAAAAAGAACTTTCATCATCATTCACCCCAAACATTGTCTTCCAGAGGTGCTTTTTTACACTACACTTAAAAAAACTGCAACTTTAACACCCCTTCTTCAGAATGGGGCCATGAATTAAGCTCTTATCAGTGGGGCCCCCCACTTAAACGGCGTTTTGCTTTACAGCTTTTCCGCTAATAGGGTAAATTTAAAATTTTGACCAAAACTCCCTAAAAATGCCCCCCCACCCTTAATTTCTAATACGGTCCCTGCACCCCACCCGGTTTGTTTACGTTCACAAATTAAGTTTCCGAAAAGCACAAAAGTCTCTCCATTGTTTATGGAAACCCCAAAAATTTTCCCAATTTTTTTTAAAAGTTATTTCATTTTTTTAATATACTCGAAATTATACTTTTTTTATACCTTTTACCTAAATAAACTTACATACGGGGGGGGAAATGCGGGTACACATGAAAATAAAGTAAGAGTGTCTTATTCTCGGACGTCATATTGGGTTAACGATAATAAAAATCACAGAGCCCCTCTTTTAAATGTCGTTATTACTTAATGTACACTTTTTTTCTTTAAAACCATCTAATATTTTTTAAAAATTAATATAATAAAAAAGGGTGCATAACATAAAAAGGGTTGATAAATACACCCACAGTAGAATAAATAAACATAAATTTTTTGGGAGTGGGGTACCCAAAACATTTACACAAATGACGCCATATTAAAAATTATTTAAAAATAATAATCACCGAGTCCCCATTTAAATGCCCTTATTTTAAATTTTAATTTTACCATTTTCATTAACCATCCATGAAAATTTTTTCAAATTATAAAATAAACACGATACATAACTTTAAAAAGATGATAAAAAAAACCCCACAATAGATAAAAAACAAAAAAATGAGATTTTCGTGGGCCAGAAAACCCTTTACAAGGGATGGCAAGAATAACTTTTTCCCTCTAGCCCTTTACATAAGAAAAAGGGTTTTTATTTGGGGGTAATTTGTAAAAAATTTAAATTCCGTCTAGTAAGTTTATTCGGGTATGCACAAATACAGTTACATAGATTATAAACCCTAACAGCATATGTGTAGAGAACCTGGGAAAACCCCAAAAAAAGGGTCAGATGACTTTTTTCCACTGCCTTCATTTCGAGTGTCATTTCTTCAAAAAAATGGTGTTACATGAAAAGGGGAGTTTTTTCTTTTTTTATTCTACCATATCAATGTAGAGACAACTTGTATACAAGGGTAATTTGTACACAAACCCAGACGTGTACACTTTGTTTTTTTACAAAACTTACTTTTGGCCCGGGTTTTGGGTTTAAACAAAATTTCCCTGTCCTGTGCCCTCTCATGTATTCATTCTCTCTCTCCTCTCTCCCCTCTCCCCCATTTATTTGTTTTATCTCGTTTACTCATTCCTGACCCTACTTAAACTACAAATTTTTTAATTTTAAGGGTAATGAGTAAACTGTTTTTCTTTTTAAATCACCCCTGTTCCTTAACCCCTTTGGGGTTTCGACAGGCCCCTCCGAAACTCGTTCTCGGGGTCGCCAAAATTTAAAAAAAAAAAAAATTATTTTCCATTATGAAAAAATAAAAAATCTTTTCCCAAACATAAAAAAACCAAAATTTTGAAATTTTTTATAGAAAATTTAAAGGGAATTAACTCCCCCCGGCAAAGTTAGGGGTTCTCGGCGATTTTTACGCATCGGCGTTTTTTCCCCCAAATTTACCCCCATTTTCGGCCAATTCGGGGCTGTACTAGCCCGACAAAAAAAAATGAATATTTCGCAAGAAACTTTCCATTTTTTCTATCGAATGGGGGGCCAAGAAAAAAACCCAAATTTAAAAATTTCAACTATCCAGAAACAGTGTCAGAATTTGAAAATTTTGCCAATTTCACACAAATTTCAAAAGATCCCCAATTTCCGAATAGGGTCCAAATAAACAAAAAAGACCCCCCCGGCACTAAAAAATGAATTTCCTCTATAAATTAGCACGTCTCAAGGCCCCTCTTATATTTTTTTTCCCTTTCCCACTTGAATTTTTATTTTCAAAAAAAAATAAAAGATTTATTTGTTAGCAGACTACTGCTTTATGTAAAAAATGGTAAAAAATATTTTTGGGTTGCACTTGGGGAAAAAAAATTTTAAAAACCCCACCAGTTGACGGTATTGAAACGCTTGGAAACGTTTGGGGGTTTATTTTTGAATTTTGGAAAAAATTTCAAACTTTTCGGGCTACTTTGAGCTAAATTTTCAAGGCACCTTTAAATTGTAAAACCATCAAAATCATCTCAATTTCAGTAATATGTTTCTTTTCCTATAAAATGAGCCCCCAAGAAAACGGAAAAACAAAAAAAAATACCATACGAAAATACACTGAAAAGGGTCGCTATTTATTAAAAAAAAAGGGCAAATTTTTTTTTTTTTCTCTTTAAAAGCACTGTGTGCTGCGGGATTTTTTTTAGACTGGGGAAACACTGACCACAAGACCCATTTTCATATAAAATCCTACCAGCTTTCCCCCCACTAGATTTGAGGCCTTAGAATTTTTTGAGTACTAGTACGTCAAAAACCCCTACGCGAAAAGACTTTACAGTACACGAAAACCCCCTAAAAGGGGTTAAATATCAAAGAAAGTATGTGTGGGGAAGGGATTGTATGGTACCCCAGCGGGACTACCAAACACCCCAAACACTTGATTTCTTACAATGAAACTACTTGTCTCACCCTAGTTTAAACTATAAATTTTTAAAGGGTAAGTAATGGGGGCACAGAAACTACAGGTCCCCATAAACAATCCGGAAAATCAGTTATTTGGTTTCCTCAGTTTTTCCGGCACAAATTTTGGCTACAAATTTAAAATTTTCCCCAGGGTCCCAACAACCTTAACCCCTCCCGGGTACTGTTGGGGGCGCTACTTTTTTGCATAAGTCTTTCCCAATTTTCCCTTTTTCCCCCCTTTTAAATTTGTTATAACCTGCTTATTTTTAGCCCTAGCCAGGGTTTCCAATGAATAAAAAAAATGCTTCTAAATTATGTAAAGAAACCTGCACATACATTACCTTTTAAAAAAAAGGGCTTTGAAGCCACTCCCGGGTTGCCATGGGGCTCAGTCTCGGGAACAGGAAAAATATGTTTAAATTTAATTACCTAATATAAACACTACAGAAAATTTTGCCAAATCAAAAATAAACTAAAAAGGGAGATAATAAACAATAAAAAAAACATAAAACATTTTAAAAACCCCCAGAATGAATAAATCTGGCATAAAAACGAGCGTTCAATGGGGGTAGGGAAGGGGGATATGTATCCCAAGTACCATTCTTCATCCCTGTCTTGGGGGCTTGTATTAAGAAAAGGGAGTATAGCACGGGCTAACGGGGTGTTTATACACTCATACTGAAACCATAAACCTAAAACAAAAAATTTTATTTTTTTTTAAATATAGATTATCACCCCTAGAAACAATTGTAGAGAACCTAGGATAACCGAAAAAAGTCGGCAACGGTGGCTTATTTCTAGCCCCTTTGGTTTGGGGTTAGCCAAAAAAGTTTTTGGGTAAATTTTCGTTTTCCCCAGCCAGTAAAACATTGGTTGTTTTTTTTACACCTGTTGCTATGTTCACCCATCAGTAAAGGGGAAACCTGGGTTTTTAGCCGACTAGAAAGGGGTGTTACCCCGGGACATTTCCCAATATTTCCTTAAAATACCTGCATACAATGGCTTTCTATATAGAGTATGGAAACTGATGTCAGCTGGGCCCTGCATACTTGTACATGTAACGTGTAGGAAATAAAGATATTTTTAATTTTTTAAATTATTTTTAATTTTTTCCCTTCTTTTTGTTTGTTGGGTTATTTTATTGAAACATGAGATGTATAAAGGGAAAGATACTTCTTAACGTACCCCAAAAAAATGAGAAAACAGCCCCAAAAATTTCGGATTTCACTTCCCGCCTTTTAGCCGGCCACTTAGGGGGTATATTATTGTATTTTTTTTTAAATGATTAAAATTCCTTTTTTTTTGGTCTCATTTGATAAAATTTGAAAGATATTTTACAGGGTAAATATTTTTTTGATTGTTTTTCTTGACGAAAAGTACCTTAAAATTTGAAACTCAAAGTGGCGAAAATGTTCTATTCTTTGCAAGTCAAGAGTAAACAAATGACTCCCCGGGTCCAGTCCGCTGCCTGCCAGCCCAAAATTTCCCAAATTTCGGAGTCAAGAAGGGGTTTTGCCCAATTTAATTCAAAACAATTTTTCCCAAAAAAATCACAGTCTGCATAACAGAAAATTTCTTCTATTTTTTTTGTGAGAAAAAATTTCCCAAATGAAAAGCAAGAAAAATAAAAAGAGGACCCTCTAGCCGTGACTAATGAAAAGAAAAAAAATTGTTTTAGTGCCAGGAATGTTTTGAAATTGTTTTTTCCCGGACCCTATTTTGAAACGGGGCATCTTTAAAATTTTTGTGTAAAAATTGGGCCCAAAATTTGCCAATTTTTTCTGAAAAATTTTTTGGGTATTAAAATTTAAGTGAAGGGGCCGGTTTCTTGTACTCATTGACGGGCTAGAAGTAAGTAAATAAGTAAGTTTTTTTTCGGGTAGCAAAACACAAAAACAGTTACAAAGTTTAACATAAAATAGCAGTGTTACAAACACTAAACTCGGGCCCTAAAGGGAGACTCGAATTTACAAAAACCTTTTGGAACAAGGTACGCAGTGCTTTACCAATCTAAACCCCTATTTTGCCTCTCTTGGGGAATTCCCCTTTCATTGTTAATATCTCTTAAATTAAAAAAAGGGTGATGCATGCAAGGGGTGAGATGAAAAGCCCGTAAAACCTTCTCCCTGAAAAACTGGGTGCCTTGGATCAAATCAGCACAAGCTGGGCTCCCAAAGGGATTTTTTCCAGTGTGGGGAGATTGGGAAAGCACTGCATTCCTTGTTCCAAGGTTTTGTAGGTTTTATCTCCTTTCAGCCCGAGAAACATGTTGTGTATATTTTGCCTGCTTTTGGCGAAAATTTCCCTTTCATAGAAGGGGTATGAAAAGACAAAGTGACTTATTTTTTTGTAAAACCTGGGTTGGGGGTTGTCATATATGATTTTTGGTAAATATTTTTTCTTTCCCCAGTTGTTTGGGTTTGGGGAATCTCATTGAACTTGGGGAATTTTTTGATGGGAAAAAAGCTTTTTTAACATACAACAAAAAAAAAAAAAAAAAAAAGACGGGCGATAAAAAAAGGGAGTTCACTTCCAGCATTAGCCCCCTCTTTTTCGGGATATTTTTGCTGGGGTTTTTTTGGTTTTATTTTTGTTTTTTTTGGGCTCTTGGAAAAGAATGGGGAAATCCTTTACCCGAAATAGACAGATTTTTGATTGCTTTCATTTACAAAAAAATGCCTTGAAATTGGGGCTCAAAGTAGCGGGAAAAGTTCGATTTTTCCGATGGTTTTAATGAACCCTTTGTGTAAATCCCAAGGGTTGGGTTTAATTTTTTTAAGTGCATTCTAACCTTTAAACCCCTCTTTAATCCGGCACACAAAAGGTCCCAATTTATGCCGGATTTGTGATGGAGGAAAACCCATTGTACTTTTTTATTGTTTTTTTTATGCCTATTTTTATTGCAACCCTTAAAAAATTTAGTTTTTAAATTGTTTTTCTAGTATTTGTATATTTACAAGGGAAGGAAAGGGTGTTCCCCTTTTCGGCGATTTTCCCCCTTTTTGGGGGTAAGCCTGGAACCTAACCTGCCATATAAGTGGGGGCCCTAAATGTATACCTTTAAACCCTTATTTAATTTGGAAGATGTGGAGTATTTTTAAATTATTTCCCTTTTTACATACCATTATATTTTTAAATTTCCCCCTGTCTCCCACCAAGTAAGATGACCCCCGAAGAAAAAATACCCTTTTCAAAATCTTGTGTTAAGTTCACAATACTTCCTGGTCACTCTTTTTGAACTCCCCCTCTCCTCAGCCTGGGAAACCTTTGGTTTTTTGACTGTTTTTTTTCTCCTATTGAACATTTTACAACACTCCCTTTAATAGCGTCTTGCCACCAAAATGTTGACATCAAAATGAAATGACTGTAACCTGCAAACCCTCCCTCATTCCCCCTCCAAGTTTTTTTTTTTTTTTTTTTCAAAAAAGGGGCCCGTATTCCACTGAGGGGAGGTTTACCTAAAAAAAAAAAAAGTCCAGATTTTTTATTTACGATTTTTTATTTCATATTACATTACTGTTTTCAAGGTATGAATTTTTCATGGTATGAGTATTTCTCAAACCTAAATGTGAATTCTGAAAATAAAGTAGAAAGTGCCAATGGGGTATTATTTAAAATGGATAATTGTTGTAAAAGAAATGAATGGGTTTTTAAATGGTTAGGAAAAAAAGTTTTTTTTTTTTATATATTTGTGCTGATTTACAGAACTGTGATGTTTTCTTTCTTAGGAAATTTAAAAAGTAACCCTTTAAAAATTGGGGGAAAAACATGCAGTTTTAATGCCCCTTGCAAAGGGACAAAAATTTTTATAAGGGGTTTTTTTTCCTTTTAGTTTGCACAGACTTATTTTCTAAAGTGGGAAAAATGAAAATAAAAATAAAAAAGAATGGTTTATTTTTTACAGGTTTTTTAAGTTTACAGTTTAAAAGATCACCATAACAACAGTGTTTTTAAATCTGCCCTAACATTTTTTATATTTTACAAAATTTTACTGGGGCCCCAAATTTTTTATTAAAAATTTTTGAATTCAAAAACCCATTTTCTTGCACAATGGGACACTATCTTATAATTCCCCTTTACAAAATTTATTAAAAAACTGTAATATTTTCCCAAAGCATATTAAATTTTTTTCACTTTCCGGGTATTTTTCCCAAAAGGAACCCCTTTAAAATAAAGAAAATAAAAAGCAAGTTTCCAAAAAAACGAAATTTTTTCCGAAAGAAGAAACAAGTCCCCGATTTAGCACTTTAGATACCCCCTTTTCCCGAAAATAGATTACCCCAGAAGAGGATGAAGATGAAGGGAAACCAAAAGGGTAAAGAGAAGACGAGGAAAATAAGATTGAAAAAAAGGGAAGGGCAAAATTGAACTTTAAAGGGGGAAAAAAAGGGGGTTTGTATTTAAAAAAAAAAAATTCCTTTTTAAAACCAAATTTAAATTTTTTTCCGGGAAAATTTTGGGTTCAATTTTTCATTTTCCCCCCTTAAAAAATGTCCAAACGTAGATCTACATTCACATGCGGCACCCGACATTGATTTTCCCCCCCCATTTTTAAACTGTAAAAAAAAACGAAAACATGTTTTGGAGCCTGCCGCACTTTAACATATTCAAAGTTTTTAACATTTAACCCTTTTAGGTCCAAGGCCAAAATCGGAAAGGGGGGCCCCCAGTACCCCAAAAAATTTAAAAAAAAAAAAAATTATTTTTTCCCTTTAAAAAATTAAAAATAATATTTTTTTTGGGAAAGGGAAAAAAACCCCAAAAAAAAAATTCTGATCAGAATTTTTTCTGAGAAAACAGCGGCGGAAGTTGACCCCCCAAAAAGACCGGGGGGCGGCAACTCAGTGACTTCCCCCAAAACGCATTTTTTTTTTTAAAAGTTTTTTATAAAATTTTTTTTTTTCTTTTCTTAATTTTTTTTTTTTCTTTTTTCTAGTAAAATTTGTGACCCGTGAGACCAATTTTAATGTAAATTTTTTAAGTGTACCAAAATTTTAAAAAATTTTATTCAACGCAAAAAACTGCAATAATTTTTTTTATCAAATTTTATATTGCTACAAAACCTTTTTTTACAAATTTTTGAAAAACAAAAAGAAAGAAAATATTAGTTTTTGGGTTTTTGGCTTAATCAATGGTTTCCTTTTAGCACCAATGGTACAAAAGGTTCCATAGGGGGCAATGGGGCCATATTTACAATTTTAATAAGGTACAAATTTTTTTAAATTTTTTTTTTTTAATTTCTTTTTAGTAATTTTTTATACATACAGAGGAAAAAAAAAAATACAGGGAAGAGCAGCATGGGCCCAAAACCACTTAATTCCTAGCATTAAAGGGCTGGCTTAAAAAATTAAATTTAAAATTTAAATAAGCAATTTATAAAACATTTTAAAAACATAATTTTTAAACCCGATAACTAAAAGCCCAAAAAATATTTCAAAGACGGTCATAAAGGGTTTCCCCCGGGATTGCTGTCCATTCATCGAATGAGTATTTTTGTTTGGTAGTGTAAATTTAAAAAAAAAAACAAAGTTTAAAATTTGGGTTTCCAAAGGTTTTAACCCTTTGTGGAAAATAATTGTGAAATTAAAAATTTTGGATATACAATTTAAAGGTTCAGTTGTTCATATTTATTTGTTTTTTGATTTAATGATCCCTTTTAAAAAGAGACTTGAATTTATAAACAGGGAAGGGTTTTTTTTAAATTTACAGGTAATTTAATTCCAATTTTAGGGCCTTTTTATTTGCATTTAGTTTTTTTCATAGCGTGAGATGGACACGAGGAAAAATAAAGAGTGATCTTGCCTTTTTGGGATGGTCATGTGTTCTGTTGAGGTTGGCAAAGGGGATTTTAAAAGGGGGGGGGGAATATCAGAGTTAAGTGTTCTATTTATGTAATAGGTTTCAGTAAAAGTATGAATGTTTTTTTTTATTGGGGATAGGTTTAGTGTTTTGAATATTGGTGGAGTGTGCTTTCCTGTAATGAGAATTTTTTATCATTTTAAAATGCAGCCTTTTTTTTGGGGAAATTAGTGGCTGAGAAAGGGTTTTTGTTTTGGAACCCCCCCCAAATTCCATAGGTTTAGGGTAGGGGTTAAAAAAAAAAGTGATAAAGGGCCAGGAAGGGGCTGACTGTGGAACAAAAGTTTCCGAACTTTTGATAGTTAAACCTACAGTCTTGGAAAATTTTTCCTTTGAAAATTTTTTTGTATATGTTTTGAAATTTGAGTTCCCCTTTTTCCCAAAGGGGAAACCCAAGGGAATTTTTCCCCCTGTTAGCTTTGGGGATTTGGTTTTTGTTTTTTTTTTTAGTTTTAAGGTACATCTGTAGCCCTGTTACCAAAAATGAATGAAGAGGTTTTTTTCCAAAAGTTTTAAATGTAAGTTTTTTAGTCCCCATCCCCGGAAAATATTTTTTTGTAAAATTTGTTTTTTCAGTATTTGGGTAGCGTGACTGGGGTCGGGTTTAGAGAAGACTATGTAGTGTCCTCTGCAAAAAGGTGGGGTTTTTTTTTAGAATTGCGAAAACATTTTGGGAGGGTTTTTTTTGTAAGGGAAAGAGAAGAGGGCCAAGGACACTTCCCTGTGGGGGAAACCAAAATTTAATTGGGTTTTTTTGGGAAAAGCTTGCCCCCTTTGCGTACACATATTGGGGTTTTTGTTTCTGATATGACTTGAGGAAATTTGGGGTGAGGCCCTCTAATACCATAGTGTTACAAAATTTTGGGGGGGAGCCCGTCATTGGGCAACTGTATCAAAACTTTATGAAGTTTAATGAAGATCCCCAGTGGGACTTCCCTTTTTTTTCTATTTCAGTGTAAAAATATGTTTTAGCAAGTGTATAATACATCATTAGTATTTTTTTTTATGCCCGAATCCAAAATTTGGGAGGGGGTTTAGAAAGTTTGGGGGATGAGGGAGGATAGATTCGTTTATGAAATTTAAATTTTTTGAAGGTTTTTGAGAGAGGGTGTAAAAATTTGGGTTTTTGGGCCCATATTTTTTCAACCCCGGTACCATATGGTACAATAAAGGTACAAAAGGCATAAGATACAATGGGACCAAAATGATACAAAGGTTACCATAGGGGTTGAATATAATACAAGGGGACTATTTGGTACAAAAGTAAACATTTGATACAAAAAATTTCCATATTTTTGGGAATGGTACTGTTTTTGGGACATTTTTCCCCAAAAAGTATAATGATAACCCTATGGTTATTGGGACCATAGGGACTGTTGTATTCAACACAAAAACCCCACTAATTTTTTATCCCTTATTTTGTTTACAATAATTTTTTTTCAAAAAAAATAGCAAAAATTTTTGTATATTAGTAATGTTCTAATTTTTAAATTTTCAAATTAAAAGGAACTTACGTGTTCCCTTTAGGTGGAAAGACAAAACAATTTGGGCTCGGAAACGCAATGTCAGTAGCTAGCTTGCTCGCCCCTCACTCAGTTTTTGGGTGGTGTCCCTGCCACCAAAACCTATTTACCCCTATGGGACAAAGGGTCAATGTTACAAGGGACCATATGGTACATTGTACTATATGGGATAGGGTACCATGCAGTCAGATAACATATGGTCAGGGGACCATTAAAAATTTCAGGGGCCAAAATGGGGACGGGTACCATATGGGACAGGGAAACCCTATGGGACAGGGGACCTTATTTTGGGAAAAAGGGGGCAAAGGGAAAAGGGTGCCATATGGGGACAGGGTATCACATGGCACAGGGTACCAATGGGACAGGCACCTACAGTACAGACACCAATGGTACAGGGTACTTTTTTCCCTATGGAAAAAAGTCACCCCCGACTTTTTTGGGTTTTCCCAGGATTTTAAAACATATGCCTATGTATGATAATCTTTTGTAAAAGGGACCCCCCCGCATACCGAGGCAACACATAACATTAATCCGAAAACCGCTTGCTTTAATCGCAAAATTTTTGGGCCCCGCATTTCCCCCTTAAAAAACCCGCTCACCGATTTTCGGGCCAGAAAGCATCCAATGTGCCCCTCAGGGCCCGCCCACATGTGGCCCCCCGGTGGCAAATTTTTTTACCACCAGCCCCGCGGTAACATCCCCAAACATACCAAACGGAATATTTCGTATTAATTTCGTGTTTTTTTGGGGGCTTTTTTTTGGAAAAAAATTTACCATGGGGCCCCCAAAAAAGCTTCTAGTCCAAAACCCCACAGCAATAAGGGGAAATTTTTAAAAAAGAGATGAAGAAAGAGATCATTATAAGATGAAAGTGGGTGTGTATTTGCCGACCTGGGCAGGTTGAAAAAGAACCCCCAATAAAACCCTCGCTACTATTGGGCACCCCGAAAGAAAACAAGGGAAACTGTTCTTGCCAAAGGTTTAACCCTTTTTTTTCGAAACAAAGAAACGCAATGAAAGGAAAATGTTAGAACTCTTTTTGGTGGGATAAATGAAAAAAAACTAGCAGGAGATAGCCCTCTCAAGCTTTATAAGGGGAAAAAAGGGGTAGGAAGTTTCATTTAAGGATTTTAATTAAAAAAATCCCGCAACTATGCTGATGTGAGTGAATGAAAGGCCAGCAAAGGGGTTTGGGTTTGAGAGATTTAAAAAAGCGAGTGGCAACATAGTGTGATAAGGGATGGTGAGGCTGCCAGGTTTGGACCAAAAAAGCGCTGAAAAAAAATTTCATGAATTCAAAGGGGTACATAAGAAATGAAGGGGCTGAAAAACCCGGAACAAGTGTTTTTTAAATTTTGATGAAAAAGGCCCCGTTTTTGGGAAAAAAATGCCCCAAACAAGGACCTACTTTTCTCAGGGGGAAAAGGCACTCCCCGGGGCATAAGCCCATGGGAAAAACAGGCTTACTTTTTTTGAAAGTTTCCCCCAATTTTTTCTACTGTGATTGCAAAAATTTAAAAACCCCTTTTTTTTTGTACACCGGGAAAATCCCAGAGCGTTCCTGGGGGAAAAAAAAGTCCCCAAGGAAATTTGGTGTGCGTGGGGGCAAACAGTAAGGGGAAAAAAAAGGGTCACTAGGGGCTTTTTTTTAAAAGCCCCGGTTTTCACCCTGCATTTTCCCCCCAAAGTGAAAAAATTACCTAACTGAAAAGAAATTAGAAATTAAAGTGCCCCTGGTGTTTAAAAATGCCCCCCGGGCACCTACAGAATGGCGAGCGACTTTATTGGGGCAAAGAAATTCATTTAAAGGGAAATTTTTGCCCCCTAATTTCCACTCCTCTCCGCAGCCCATTGGGCCAGCCGGGTAATGCAAACTTTTAAAAAACTGTACACAAAAACCTGTTTGAAAAGGGGGCTTTTTAGGTTGGGCCTCAGAAACCAACTGACTCTAAGAGAGTTTTTGGGGAGAGCCTTTAATATCCTCAATTGTTAAACCTTGGGGTAAGGGTTGGGGGGGAGTGACTAAAAAAGAAACCCTTTAAATCTGCTTGGAAAAAACGTGGCCCCGAATGGGGTAAAACAAAAGGGATTTTGAAGGGTTTGAGGCTAAAACCCCGAGAGGATTAAAGGGCCAAATTTTAGGGAAACCATTTTGGGATTGGGAAAGTCCTTGGGGGTTGGGGGTTATTTGGGGGGGATGTGGAAAGTTGGTGGGGGAGGACAGTGAAAACCCAACCCCTGATGAGCTGATAGATCAACTTCAAAAAGCAAAAGGGCCCGCCTGAGGAAAATGGTTTTAAGGAGGGGGGAGAGAAATTGGGAAGGGAAATTTTCCTTTCTAAAAAAGAATTTAAAAAATTTGTGCAAAGTGGCTTTAATTGGGAAACCATTTTTTTTATGAAAAAAACCCTCACACAGCATTGCAAGCCATGTTTTGGGAACCGTACACTGAAAATTTTTTTAAAAAACTTTAAGGGGAATTTAAAAAAGGAAAGAGAGGTACAGGGCCCTATGGACAGATTTGTTTTGGGGAAAGAATCCATGACTCTGAAGCTTTTTCCAAATGGGATTTAAAAAAAGAAGGGAATAACCCCAGAAAAGGGCTCACACCTCAAGTCTTAATGGAAGGGGTTCCCCCTTTTAAAAACTAACACTCTCCCCCTCTCCCCCCCCCATCCCTCAACATCACCCAAACTTCAAAAAAAGAAAGTGTCCCTGTAAGTGTCATGCCCTTTTTTAGTTTTGTTGAAAAAAAATTAACATTTCAAAGGGAAAAAAATTTTTTTTTTCGTACTTTTGGGTGTCTTGCACGGATTAATTTGATTTCCATTATTTCTTATGGGGAAAATTCATTCGCATACCGATTATTTCGCATAACAATGACCCCTCTTGCACGGATTAAAATCGGTATGCGGGGGTCCACTGTAATTGTATTTATGTACACCTGAATAAACTTACTCAAGCACATGTGGCATCATAAGTAAGTTTATTTAGGTATACACAAATAAAGTTACATAGAATATCATACTTAGCAGCATGTTTGGAGAACCTAGGATAACCCAAAAAAGTCACAGACTTATTTCCCTGTACCCTGTACCAAATGGTATAATGTACCATATGGTACAATGTACTATATGGTACAATGTACTATATGGTACATCATACCATGTACCATATGATACCATTGTCTGACATAGCACCATTGTACCATATGGCACAATGGTACCATATGGTTCAAAACCATAGAATTCCTCTTCAGCTCCACTTCCATCAGTCTTAGAACTGTAAGTTGTGAAGAGGAGAGTCAGAATTCACCCAGAGAGTGAGTGGGGAGTGAGAGCTTCGTTGCCACCAGGCACAATGAACAAAGCTACTTTGCCGGCATTCCCACAATGCCATGCGGGCGTCCAGATTTTTTCTATAGTGTGCACACTGACCACCCAGACCCATTCTCTCAGATGTAGTCCTACCAGCCTTCTCGCACTACATTTGACACCGCTAGAATTTTGGCATAGATCTACGATTTGGACCCTGAACTTAAAGCCGTAGATCTACGGGATGGACCCTGAAAGGGTTAAGGGTTAAGGTGTTTACCCTTTATTTTATTTTTTATTACAGGTTTCTCCATCAGAAATTCGGCATTCATTGGGACCTGTAGTGTGCCAGATTACTGAGTTTGCCGGATTACAGAGTGGCTAGGTTAGAATACACTTAATAAAATTAACCAACTTGACTTAAACAAAGTTCATTGAACATCGGCAAAAAATCGAACATTTCCACTACTTTGAGCTCAATTTCAAGGTACTTTTTCCCTATAAAGAAAACAAAATCCAATGTCTTTTTCCCTGTAATTTTATTTTCCTTTCTGTCAATTGAAAAAAAAAAAGGGGGAAAAAAACCCTTTAAAAAACCATCAAAAAAATTATATCGAAAAAGGGGCGGGAAATGGCGAGAAGTAAAAACCCCTTTTATTTATAAATTTGTTTTTTTTTTATTTTTTTTGTACTTAAGAAGCATCTTTCCATCATACTTTGCCCAAGTTTCAAAAAGGGACAGCCCAAAAAACCCAACTGAAAAAAAAAAATTTTTAAACAAAAATAAAATTTATGGAAAGGGGCCAACCCCGGGTATTGGAAATAAGCCCTTTGATTTTTTGGGTTTATCATAGGTTCTCTCCCCCCCCCCATTCACTCCATGTATGAAACTATGTAATATTTGTGAAAACCTGAATAAAATTTCCTTATTTACTTACTTTATTCTGCCCGCCCTAGTCAAAAAACGCCCAATGTAGGGGTTCAGAAACGGGCAATATACCCAATTTCACAAAAAATTAAAACAAATCCCAATTTCAAAAAGGGTCCGGAAATAAAAAATGCAGATATTCCTGGCACTAAAATAACTTTTTTCTCTTTTATTAGTCAGGGCCCCGGGCCCCCCTTTTTATTTTACCCCATGCTTTCCTTTTGGGAATTTTTTTTCACAAAAACAAAAAAAGATTTATGTTATGCAGACTGTGCATTATTGTAAAAATTTGTGAAAAATAATGAAAAAAAACCCCATTTTTGACTCTGAAATTGGGGAATTTTTGCACTGGCAGGCGGACAGGATGGGACGGCGACAAAAATTTGTTTACTCAGCATTGCAAAAGAATAGAACATTTCCGCTCCTTTTGAGAGAAATTTTTTAAGGGGGGAACTTTTTCGCCCATGAAAGAAAATCAAAATCGTATCTTATTTTTTTTTTTTTTTTATTATCACACTGGCCAAATTCCCACCAAGGCAGGGTGGCCCAAAAAAAGAAAAACTTTCACCAAAAATTTCACCCCCATCCTGTCTTCCCAGAAGGGTGTTTTCCCAATCAGTTTTTAAACTGCAACTTTAACACCCTCCTTGTATCTTTTTCTGTAATATATCTTTCTTTCTTTTCAAATGAGACCAAAAAAAAACGAGAACATAACCAAAAAAAACTTCCCAAAAAAATATGCCGCTAAGGGTGAAAAGATGAACCCGGTTTTTTTTTATGGTCTGATTTTTTAAAATTTTTGGGTGTAATTAAGAAGTATCTTTCCATTTTACTTTCCCCCAATTTTCCCAATAAGACAACCCAACAAACAACTAAAGAAAAAAATAAAAAATAATAATAGTAAAAATTTAATAATAAAAATAGTCTTTCTTTCAAAAAACCCCGGGCCATCCCCACCGAGGGGGGGGCCCCAAAAGGAAAAACGAAATTTTTTCCCCCTTTTTTACATTTATTTAATATAAAAGGTAAAAAAGGTTATTTCCTCTTGCCCCCGGGCCCTTTTTTAGCCCACCTTTTAAACAACACGCATGGCTTACTGGGGAAGAATTCGGGTTCCATTTCCCCATGGAGATAAGGGGGGAAATAAACTAGAATTAGAACGGGAAAGAAAACAAAAGAAAACCCAGGGGGGTGTGTATATTTTGTGCTTATACATGTATGTTATATAAACCTAAGGGGTAAGTAGAATTAGAAAAGACGTACCTAAAATTTCTTGCTGTTCATAAAGCCCGGAAAAAAAAAGGACAGCAACCCTACCATGTGTAAAAAAATTAAAGGCTTTCTTTTTAAACCCCTCACTTGGCAGGAGGGTAGTACCTCCCGGGGGCCGTTTGCGGGACTACCAACCAAACCTGGGAAATAATAATAAAATAATATCTTTATTTACTACACGTACTTTAAACATTTTTAAACGGGACTAGCTGACATCGGACATATACTAAATAGAAAGCTGCTTTTTTTATCCCAATAGTTTTTCAAGAAAATTTAGGTCAGTGTCCCAGGATAACCCCCCCCATACCATTCAGCTAATACCCGGGGTCCCAAATTTATGATGGGGGGCCCATAGAAAACAGGTGTAAAAAAAACACGCCCAATTTTTTCTCCCCTGGCGGGGAATTGAGTTTTTTCCCAAAAAATCATAAAATTACTAACCCAAGCCGGGTTACAAGAAATAAGCCATTTTTGCCCTGACTTTTTTGGGGTTATGCTAGGTTCTCTACAAAAAGCTGATTTTGGTGATAACTAAAAAGGGAGAAAATAACTTTTTTGTTTCAGGTTTTTGGGGTTAAAAAGTACGAGGGTATAACACATTTTACCCCTGTCCCTAAAACCCCGTTTTCTCTAAATAACCCCCAAGACAGGGTTTGGGAGAATGGTTTTTTGGTATACCAAAATCCTCTTCATACCTCCATTGAACTGCTCAGTTTTAAATCCCAAAAAATTTTTTCTTTTGGGAGTATTTAACAGGGTTTATGTTATTTATATTTTTTAATTATGTCATTTTAAATTAAAAAGGTGATAGGCAAAAAGCTGTAGTGTTAAAATTAGCGTAATAATAAAGCATTTTCCCCTGAAATCACAATTGCTCATGGCAACCGACAGTGGTTTCAAACCACCTTATTTTTAAGGGGATAATGTACTGTGCGGGTTTGCTTTAAAACAACAAACAAGCTTTTCTTTTTTTAAAAGGGAACCAGGGGGCCTGGGTTTAAAAGAAAGCAGGTTAAAACCAAATGGAGAAAAAGAAATGAAATGACTTACCCCGCAAGTAGCACCACCAAACAGTACCAAGTTTGTTGGGTGACCCTGGAAATTTAAAATTAGGGTAGCCAAAATTAGTGCCGAAAAACTGAAGGAATCGAATAACGGGTTTCCCGGGATTTGTGATGGCAAACCTGTACTAACAAAGGGGCCCCATCCCCCGCCAAGGTAGGGGGGCCCCGGAAAAAGAAAAATTTCTTATCTTTTCACTCAAACACTGTCTTGCCAGAGGCAAAACTCACAATACAGTTACAAAAGGGGCCCCCCCCGCTTTACGGCGTTCTGCTAATAGGGTCATTTCAAATTATGCCCAAAAATTTTGCTAAAAAGGCTCCCCCACCTGATTTTCTAATAAGGTCACCGGGCCCCCACCCGGTTTTTTTAAAATTTCTCGTGAGACCCGGAAGCACTAATCTCCCCCTTTATGCCCGGGAAAAACCCCAAAAATTTTTAAAGTTTTTTTTAAAAAGTTTTTTTCAAAATTTTATATATACATGCCCTTGATATTTATACTTACGTATCCCTTACTTAAATAAATTTACATCTGTGCTGGCTGCGGGTTTACCTTTAAAAAATCATTTAAGGTGCCCTTTTTGTTCCAGGGTCATATTGTAATAAATTAAATAATAATCATCGAGTCTCTTTAAAATTTGTCGAAATTTTTACGTTAAAAAACATTTTCATTAATCCACCCATGATATTTTTTCAAAATTAATAATAAACATAAAACCCAAAACAAAAAGATATAAATCCCACCCCAAAAATAGAAAAAAAAAAACATAAATATGAGATGAAACCCAGATAACTTCCCACAAGTGACGCCAAAGAAAAACTTTTTTTTCTAATCTGACATAAAGAGAAAAGGGTTTTTCTGGGGGTAACGTAGAAAATTTTTTTTTTCGTATGTATGTAATTTAATTTTAAATTCAGGTTTTACAAAAAATTCTTACATGATTAAAATACAAAACAGAAATATGGTTAAAAACCCCGGGGATAACCCCAAAAGCCCAAACAGAGTGACTTATTTCCATTGCCTTCACAAAGAGCGTCTTTTTCTTTCAAAACGATTTTAAACATGGAAGGGGAGGGGTTCTTTTTTATTTATTCTACCGTATAATGTAGAGAAAAACTTGTACACAGTGAAAACTTGAACAAACCGGATTTGTACACTTTGTTTAAAAAAATTTACCTTTCCCTTTGGTTTGTTTACAAAAAACTCTGCACCTGCCCTCTCATGTATTTCATTTTTTTCTCCCTTTTCATTTATTTGTTTTATCTCATTTCCTTACTCCTACCCTACATTAAGACTACAAATATTTTAAGGAAAGTAAGAGTGAATGTAAAAACTTTTTAAATCGCTCTGGGATGCTTAAATATCATAGAAAAGTAGGGGTTTGGGGGGTTTGGGCCGGTATGGTACCCCGGCTGACTACCATACATACCACATTTTGATTTTTTACAATAAATCTACTCATCTCACCCTAGTTAAGACTAAAATTTTTTAAGGTAAGTAATGAGTGCACTATGGGGTGTTTTTGTACTTTTTTACTGTTTTTTGATCCCTAGTTCTAAGGGCTAATTAAAATATATGTTAGTGTAAATTTGTTATCTAGTTTTTGTATGAAATTTATAAGGGGAAAAAAAAAGGGTGTTCCGTTTTAAAGGGGGTTTGCCGGGAACCAAACCTCCCTTATAAGGGGGGCCCTACTGTATAAAACTGCAACATTAGCCCCCCTCCTTCAGAGGGGCGGGTTCCTGTATTTCCCATTTCCAGGGGGGAACTCAAGTGGGGCCCCTCCGGTTTCCTAACCCCTTCATAAATGTTGCCCTTTAATCCTTTTAAAAATTAAGTCAAATCCCTTTTAAACATTTCCCTAACTCTTTCGGGGCCCAGAACCCTGATCTGAAACTTGTCCTCGGGTCCCAAAAATTTTAAAAAAAAAAATTTTTTAATTTTTTTTATGTAATAGTAAGAATATTTTTCTGGAGGGAATAAAACAAATGTACAAAATTTTGGGAAAATTTACGAAAAATTTTGTTCCCCCGAAATTTTTTCGCATCAGTGTTTTTTATGCATTTGGGGATTTTGCCCACCCTTTTATTCCCATTTTTGGACAATTACAAATTTAACCAAACTTCAGTTTTTTAGCTATTTCCCCATATTTCTTAGGGGTTTCCCCTTTACGGCATTTCGATTTACAGCAAATTTTGCTAATCGGCCATTTTAAATTTGACCTAAATGCCATTCGGGGTCCCCCCACCTGACTTTTCTAAAACAGTTTACCGCACCCCACCTTTTTTGTTTACATTCTCCATGACTCCGTAAGCACCCCCTCCCCCTTTCCCTTGTGTCTGGAAAACCCCCAAAATTTCAAGGTTTTTAAAAAAAATTTTCATATTTTTTTATCTACTCTAATAAATTTTAAATTTAATTTAAACAAAAATGAAGGGGGTGGGAGAGTTTCAAAGGGGAGGAATAAATGGGATTTTGGTCAGGGGGTTTTAAAAAAGGTTTTGAGGAAAGAGGAGTAGCAAAAAATTTTTGAAGGGGTAAGCCATGGGCCCGGAAAAGAGGGACTAAAATTATTAATTCAAGGATTATGTGGAGTAAAATAAAGATTGGGTGTGAAAAGTGGGGTTTTAATAAACGTGGGATGCACCTGGGGAAGAGAGAAAATGAACATGAGGAAAAGAAGATTTTTGGGGAAAAGTTGGGGTTTAAGGGTGGGGGGTTTTGAATCAAGTGGGGGAGAGTAAAGGTGGTTTGGGGGTTTCAAAGCTAAAGGGGTAAAAATGTTAAAGGAGGGAGTATAGGTAAAAATTTTTGGGGGCCAGGGGGTAAAATTTAAAAGGGGGCCTTTAAATAGCTTTTGTGTAGAAAAAGATTTTGGGAAAAAAGTAATTTAAAATTTCATGAAAAAGAGGATAAATAAAAATTTTCAAAAAGGATGATTTAGCACGTAAAAGAAAGTAGTTTTTTTAATTAAAGGGAATTTGGGGGATAAAAAGGTTTATGGGGAGGCTCCAGGGTGTACCTGTTTAAGAGAGGCAATTGATATATCGGATCCTTATTTAAATTTTAGCTACAGTTAGAGTAAGAGGTAGATGGGAAAAAAAGGAAGGTGGGGAACAACAATAAGAGGGAGGTGAAAGTGTTAAACAAGGGGGGAGGGAATTCGGGGGAGTATAAGGGGACTATTGGCAGAAAAGGGGGGGCTAGTGCAAAGTGAGTAGTGGGGGGGTTGAAAAAGGGGTTTGGGAAAAGTTTTTAAAAAATGCAGTATTAGAATGTGGGGGGAGAATTTGTGGTTAAAAGGGGGGTGGGGGCAGGGGGAAAAAGGAGTGATTGGTGGGAAAGATTTAAAATAAAGGGTGTATAAAAGGAAAAATTGCTTATGAGAGGTTTATACAAAGCAGAAGTGTTAAAGAAGAGCAGAGTATATGGAGAGTAAAAGAAAGGGAAAAAAGAGTGGTGAGAGGAAATCAAAAGGAAGGGAGATGATAGAGTGGGAGAGGGACTGTCAAGAAATTTTTAAAGAAAATAAGGAAAAAAATTTTTGGGGAAATGATTTTAAAAAAGTTAAGAAAACCCAGGGGAAAATATGGATTTTTCAGTTTAAAAAAAGAGTAGGGGAGTTTAAAAGATGGGGAGAAAGGAGGTATTAAGGGTTTATGGCGAAATATTTTGAGGAACTTTTTTAAAAGTTTTAAAAAAGAAAGAGAGGCATAATTTCATTTCATGGTCAGGGGGGGTATACCATCTTTTAGGAGTTAAAAAGGGGGCGATGTAATGGTGGGGGAGGTACGTGAGGCATTACGTAAAAATGAAAGGGGGGAAAGCCCGCTTGGAAAATGATGGGGTCATGACAGAAAATGTTAAAAAACAGGGGGGATATAGTTTGGAGTGGTTTGGGACTTTTGTTTAAAAAATGTTTAAAGAGGGGAAGGTACCCCAGGGATTGGCAGAGAGCATGTGTAGTCCCTTTATATAAAGGGGAAAGGGGGCAAAAAAGACGAAAAATTATAGAGGGAAAAAAGTTTACTGGTTTTACCCGGGAAAAAATGTCGGTAGGGTTTTAATTGAAAGAATTAAAAAGGGAAACAGAATGTTGGGTTGCGGTTTAGCAAGGGGGTTTCAGAGGGGTAGGGGATTTGATCAAGTGTTTATTTAAGCAAAATATGGAACGTATTTAATAAAGGTAGGGGGAAATTTTTATTTGCATTTATTTATTTAAAAAGGGATAAGATACAGTGGGGGGTTTTTAGGAACAATGTGGGAGATTTTTGGGGAAGTTTAAAAGGGAAAAGGTGGTTTTAAAAAAATTATTAAAAGCCCGTAAAGAGTTTTTATGAATAGTGGGCTCGGTTAGGGTGTTTTAAAAAAGGAGACTACTTCCCCGGGAAAAGTTGGTCTTAGACAGGATTATAAAAGTCACCACCCTTGTTTTTTTCCCTTTCAGGGGTTTCCCTCCCCTAGATTAACGGTTTACATTCAGGGGGCTAAACCTAAAATTTTGTCTGAAACTAGCCACTCTGATAAACTGTGAGTGGACATTTTGGGCCCCAATATGAGAAAAATTCATCTTTTGGAAGTGTGGGACCACATAAAAAAAAATCGTGCAGCACACGTTTATAATGAGAGAAAAAAACCCGAAATCAAGATTTTTCGATTAAAAAAACGACTTTGCAGTGTTTTTTTAATTTTTTTTTATGTTGTATTTGCGATTTCTTTGGGCTCATTTGATAGAATGGGAAAACATAATACAGAAAAAAGGAGTTTAAATTTTTATTGGTTTTTGCACCCGGGAAATTTGGGTTAAACTGAGCTAAAGTAGCAGAAATGTTAAATTTTTTGGGCCCAATTTTTAGAAATAAACAAACCGAAACCCAAACATCGTGGGGGGGTCTAATATTTCATTCACAAATTTTGATGATGATATTTATACAATATTGCAATATTGCCCTAAAAGTAAATCTTCTGTTTTTTGGGTGTGAATTTAAAAAAAATTAGTGAAAAAAAAATCAAAAAGAAACTATTTGTTTAAAACCCCCAATACTAACTAATGGAAAAGAGGAAATTTTGTTTTTGTTTTCCCGGGAAAACCTACATTGTTTATTCTGGACCATTTTGAAAATTTGGGAAAATTTTTAACTTTTTGTTAAATTGGCCAAATTAAAAATTTTTCCCATCACTTTTTAAATTTTTAGTTGAAACAGTTGAAATTGGGGGATTTTTTGTGCTCAAAATTTATAGAATAGAAGTTAAAAACTAGTGAATAGTAAGAATTTGGTTGACTGAATAATGTAATTGGCCTAAAATGGGGGGTCCCAAAATTGGCCCAAAAACGCCGTTTGTAAAAAGTCCTGACACCTCAAAATTCGCGGAGCATAATTTTATCAATTTTCCATCAAAATTTTGGGATACTTTTGTTTTATTACCTTCACAAAAAGATTCTCTACCAATTTTATTAAAAAAAAATAAAAAAATTTTTTTTTTTAAAATTTTTGGGCACTGGGGGGACCACTTTCAAGGGTTTGGGCCTTGGACCCCCCAAGGGGGTTTAAATTTATAGATGGAGTTTTTTAAAGAAGTAAATTCTAGGGTGTTTTAGGAGAGGGGGGGGATTAAATTTTTGGGGGAAACAAATTCAAAGGGGAAATTTAAACCCGTTTCTTTTTGCTGAGATATTTTGCTTATGGAGATTCTAAAAAAAATTGCAAAGGTTTTGTGGATTAGTTTGGGGAAAGTGTGTAAAGGGGAAAGTTGAAAGTGAACATAGTAAAGGGGTAAGGGGATGGGGTATCAAAAGATTTAGATAAAAAAAAATTGGTATCAAAAATTTTGGGGGGGGAGGGGTATGGAAGAAGTGAATGTTTTCAGATCTTTGGGGGTTGACTTTTCCCGGCCCGGGTGGATTTATGAAGGGGGAGGTTAAAACATAGAATTGTGAGGGAAAAAAAGGGAGTGGTGCGTTTAAGGTATATGTGGGGTCAAAAAAAAGTTATCTATGGGAGGCAAAGAAAAGGGGAATTTTTAAAGAAAAGTATTTTCCAACATCTTATATGGGTGTAAGCTTTGGGGGGTAAATGCAGCAGCGAGGGGGGACGGTTTTTAGGGAGTGGGGGGAAGTCCGGGTTTTAACCCTTTGGGGGTCCGTTCCCCTAGATCTACGGCTTTACGTTCAGGGTCCAAACCGAAATCTTTCATGAGCTCAGCTCACTCTTTTAAACTGTGAGTGGGGAAAATTTGGGGGCCCAGATATGGAGAAACCCTCTATTTGTAGTGTGCACCAAAATAAAAACAAACCTGCAGCACCGTGGGATAGTGAGAGAAAAAAAAATAAATCCCTGAATTTTTTGATTTAAAACAAACGACTTTGCAGTGTTTTTTGTATGTTTTTTATAGTTCTATTTTTTTGATTTCTTGTCCATTTGATAGAAAGGGGGAAAAATATTACAGAAAAAGAGAGGGTTTTGATTGGTTTTAGCACTGGAAAATTTGGGTTGAAAAACTGGGGCTAAAAATAGAAAAAATGGGAAAATTTTTTTTCCGAATTCAAGAGTAAACAAACGACCTCACACGTCTAAACCGCCAGCTGGTGGGTCTTTTTAATTTATTCACAAATATGGTGAAAGAAATTTTTTACAATTTTTTAAAAGTATTGCATAACAGTAAATCTTCTATTTTTTTTTGTGAATAAAAAATCAAAAAAGGAATTTATTTGTAAAGCCCCAAAAAAGTAATTTAAAGAACAGAGGAAATGTTTTTTTTGTTTCCCGGAATACCTACATTGTTTTTTCTGGCCCCCATTTTGAAATTTGGAATATTTTGAACTTTGTGTTAAATTGCCAAATTAACAATTTCCGATCATTTTAAAATTTGTAGTTGAAACAGTTGACTTAGCGATTTCTTGTGCTCAATCGATAAAAATAGAAGTAATACTAGTGAAAAAGCTAAGAATTTGGTTGACTGGAATAATGTAATTGGCCTAAAATGGGAGTCAAAGTCGGCAAAATGGGCCGATTCGTAAATATCGCTGACACATCAAAATTCGTGAGAGCATAATTTCGTCAATTTTCCATCAAATTTCGTACTTTTTTTTTTTATTACCTTCACAAAAAGATTCTCTACCATTTCATAAGAAAAAATAAAAAATTTTTTTTTTTTTTAAATTCTTGGACACTGGGGCACCACTTCAGATTTGGGCCTTGGACCCTGAAGGGGTTAAGGGCAAGTGGTGGTGTAAATATTATGCAGAAAATTCGGAGTGTGGAAATTAGAAAAGGTGTGGATTTTAATAAAAGTATTAGAGGGCAAAAAAAGGGGGTTGTTGAGGTGGTTTGGTCATTTAGAGAGAATGGATCAAAGTAGAATGACATGGAAAGCATAAAAAATCTATAGGAAAGGAAGGGGGGTGGGTAGGGGTTGTCCTCGAAAGGGTTGGAGAGAGGGGGGTAAAGGAGGTTTTGTGGGGCGAGGGGTTTGGACTTCCAGCAAGCGTGCGTGAGCGTGTTAGATGGAGTGAAGGGAGGACGAATGGTACTTGGGCCCTGACGATCTGTTGGAGTGTGAGCAGTGGTAATATTTAGTGAAGGGATTCAGGGAAACCGGTTTTTTTCATATTGTCGGACTTGGGGTCCTGGAAATGGGAAGTACAAAAGCTGCACTTTAAAGGAGGGGTTTGGGATATTGGCAGTTTGGAGGGATATGTTGTGTATCTTCATATGTGTATGCTTCTAAACTGTTGTATTCTGAGCACCTCTGCAAAAACAGTGATAATGTGTGAGTGTGGTGAAAGTGTTGAATGATGATGAAAGTATTTTCTTTTTGGGGATTTTCTTTCTTTTTTGGGTCACCCTGCCTCGGTGGGAGACGGCCGACTTGTTGAAAAAAAAAAATTATACTTATTGATACCTGTACCCAAATAAACTTACTGTGCTGGCTTGCAGGTACACATTAAAATCAGTAAGAGTGCCTTATGTCTCGAGATGCCATGTTAGTAATAATGATAATACTCAATAATAATCATTGAGTCTCATTAAATGTCGTATATTACGTTAATATACAGTGGTCCCTCGTTTATCGTATTTAATCTGTTCTTGGAGGTGCTACTATTATCGAAATCTACGATTTTTTAATCAGTTTTCCCCATAAGAAATAATGTAAATACAATTAATCCGTTTCTGACACCCAGAAGTATCATCAACAATTTTTTTTTACCTTAAATATAGATTTACATGCACAAAAGAATGAACATTCAACATGACAGTTACCTTTATTGAAGGCTGTTGTTGATGAATGGAAGACAGGGAGGAGGAGAGAGGGAAGAGAGGTTATTGTTTGGAAGGGGAATCCCCCTCCATAAGGACTCTAGGTCACTTCAGGGGTCACTTACCTAGCTTAACCCTTTGAGGGTCGACAGGCCCTCTCCGAAACTCGTTCTCAGGGTCGGCCAAATTTAAAAAAAAAAAAAAATTATTTTCTCTTTGAAAAGATAAGGAATCTTTTCCCGATCATAAAGACACCAAAAGTTTGAAATTTGATAGAAAACTTACGGAATTATGCTCTCGCAAAGTTAGCGGTCTCGGCGATGTTTACGCATCGGCGATTTTGCCCACTTTGAGCCCCATTTTCGGCCAATTTCACTGTACTAGTCGACAAAAAACATGAATATTTCGCTAGAAAACTCCCATTTTTTCTATCGAATGGGTGCAAAAACCACCCATTTTTGAAATTCAACTATCCAGTACAGTGGTCCCGAATTTAGCAATTTTGCCAATTTCACTCAAATATCAAAAGATGCCAATTTCCGTTAGTGTCCAGAAAAAAACAAGAAAGACATTCCTGGCACTAAAATGACATTAACTCTAGTCATTAGTCCGTCTCAAGGCCCCCTTTATTCTTTTGCTTTCCACTTTGAATTTTATTCTCACAAAAAATATAAGATTTACTGTTATGCAGACTACTGCATTAGTGTAAAAAATGGTATAAATAATTATGGTGCACTTGTGAAGAATATTTGACTCACCAGTTGACGTGTATTGCACGCTTGACACGATTTGTTTACTTTTGAAGTTTTGGTAAAAATCGAACTTTTTGCTACTTTTGAGCTCAATTTCAAGGCACCTTTCATTGGTAAAACCAGTCAAAATCATCTCAATTTCTGTAATATGTCTTCCATTCTATAAAATGAGACCAAGAAAACTAGAATACAACAATAAATACCATACGAAAATACACTGCAAAGTCGCTGATTTATTCCAAAAAAATAGTAAAAGTTTTTTTTTCTCATTATGTACTGTGTGCTGCAGGATTTTTTTTAGACTGTGCACACTGACCACATAGACCCATTCTTTCATATGAAGGCCTACCAGCTTACTCCCACTAGATTTGAGGCCGCTAGAGTTTATGCGTACTAGTACGTCAAAAACCCCTACGCGTAAGACGTACTAGTACGACCAAAACCCTCAAAGGGTTAAATATAGATTTACATGCAGAAAAGAACGCCAAATAAATGTAAAGCACTAATGAAATGAATAAATGAACATTGGGAATAGGGGTAGTTGAGGAGTGGAACGGTCTGCCTAGTAGGGTGATCAAAGCTAAAACATTGGGTAGTTTCAAATTTAGGTTGGATAAATACATGAGTGAGAAGGGTTGGTTTGAGTTGGTCTTGCACATGAGTAAATAGGTTTATCAAAGCTTGTTGCTTGGTATAGCAGTTATGCTGTTAGTGGTTGGATTTGTGAAGGGGGCGGGGCCCAAGTATGGGGCCCAAAAGGCCTATTGCAGTGTTCCCCCTTTCTTATGTTCCCAAAAGCTATGGCTTGGGTAGTTTTTAAATTTAGGTTGGATAAATACACGAGTGCAGAGGGGTTTGGATTTGAGTCGGGGCTTTCACCTGAGCTTTATTGCTGGGGTAGCATTTGTTCTGTTGTGGGTTGGATTTGTGAAGGACCTGCCTAGTATGGGCCAGCAGGCTGTTGCAGTGTTCCTACTTTTAAGTTCTTATGTTCTTATTTAACATCACACTTATCAGTAGGGTGATCGGGGGCTAGGACCTGGGTAGCTTAAGAAGAGATTTGCCAAATACAGTTTGGGCCCTCAATAATCGTCCGGCCTGAAAGTCGTCCATTTCGGAAATAGTCCCATTATTTCATCTAAACATTGGCTCGCAAATGGTCCGTTAACTTGCTAATCGTCCTTCGTCTGGTTCGGGTACTCGCGCTCTGAGCCGCCTGGGCCTGCCTTCCCAGCCAGTGTGCCATTGTTTACCAGTGAGCGACGGTCCCCTCACATGCTCCTATGAAATATTTCATAATATTCCATTGATTTTAGTGCTTGCAAGTGCTAAATAGTAATAATGTTGGTAGAATTACCGACAATATGTAAAGTAAAAGGACACAAGTGCAACTAATGTGACATTTTATTGTGGCAATGCTTCGCTCTCCAGGAGCTTTGTCAAGCTGATATAAACAGTATATGGACACAGAGGGTATATAAAGGCTCAGAGGGAGGTGCAATACTAGTGGTAGTAGTAGCAGTAGTGACAAAAGTTGTAGTAGTAGTAATACAATATGGTAGAGCAATTAATTCGTACCTTCAAAACTACCATCAGAAAACATCTTATCTCCCTGATACACCTGTCAACTAATAATACGAATACCACCTGATGGTTCACACTTACACTCACTCACCCATTTGACCATAAACAGAAATATCAATCTCAATCTCAAAATAATGAATCTTAACTAGTCATAAGTTGGCTGTGGGTACTCCAATACCCGAAACTATGTATAGTGCCAAAACAAAAGCATTCACATTGCTAAACTCACAACTAGTATTTAGTCACTTAGCCATAATACCAACTTACCTCATAATTTTGTAATATTTTAAACTTAAGATTTAATATAAGTCTGTCCGAAATGCCTAGCCATGCTAGGTGTTCTAGTGGTACACTCTGTAATTATTATTTTACTACATGTAAACCACACAATAACCAAATTTTGTAAACTCAGCATTGTAATCCTTATAGAGAGTAAACTTTGAATTGAATTGAATTGAATACATGAGTAAAAGGATATAAAAGCTATTACTTGGGTAACATAAAAATAGGTTAGACAAATATGGACTGGATAGAGAAGGCCTGTTTCAGTGTTCAGTCTTTGTAATGTGCTTTGTGTAGTATTAACCTCTTCAGGGTCCAAGGCCAGAATCTGAAGTGGTGCTCCAGTGTCCAAGAAATTTTGAATAAAAAAAAAAAATTATTTTTCTTACAGAATTAAAGAGCATATTTTTGTGAAGGTAATAAGACAAAAAAAAAAATTCTTATCAGTACTTACCAAGATACAGTGCCAAGAAGTTTGTCCAAAAATGATTGGTGGCCCGGGGAAAAATCGAGAAATTCCCCATAGGCATTACA
>NC_069399.1:58618988-58663832 GCF_026875155.1 Cherax quadricarinatus | reverse complement strand
CCATAAAACCATCGAAACGTATCGAAAAGAGCGGAAAAATGGCTGAGAAGTGAACTCCTTTATTTATCATTTGTCTTTTTTATTTTTTTGTACATTAAGAAGCATCTTTCCATCATACATTGCCCAAGTTTCAATAAGACAGCCCAACAAACAACTGAGAAAAAAAATATTTACCAAAAATCATATATGGCAAGCCCAAGCCAGGTACTGGAAATAAGTCACTTTGACTCTTTTGGGTTATCATAGGTTCTCTATACATACACTGCCATGTATGAGAATCTATGTAACTATTTGTGTAACCTGAATAAACTTCCTTATTTACTTACTTGTAGTCTGTCGACTGAGTACAAGAAACCGCCCAATGTAGTGGTCAGAAACTGGCAATATACCCAATTTCACACAAATTTCAACAGATGCCAATTTCAAAATAGGGTCCAGAATAAACAATGCAGATATTCCTGGCACTAAAATAACATTTTCTCTGTTCATTAGTCACGGCTCCTGGCCCCTCTTATTTTACTCATGCTTTCCATTTGGAATTTTTATTCACAAAAACAATAAAAGATTTACTGTTATGCAGACTGCTGCATTATTGTAATAATTGTGTAAATAATGTCAACCCATTCTTGACTCTGTATTGGAATTTGCACTGGCAGGCGGACAGGTATGGGACGGCGACATCATTTGTTTACTCGAGCATTGCTAAAGAATAGAACATTTTCGCTCCTGTGAGAGCAATTTTAAGGTACTTTTTGTCATGAAAGCAATCAAAATCGTATCTGTTTCTGTAATATATCTTTCATTCTATCAAATGAGACCGAAAAAACGAGAACATAACCATAAAAAGCATACAAAAATATGCCGCTAAGCTGCCGCTAATGGCTGAGAGATGAACTCCGGTATTTATGGTCTGATTTCTTAAATTTTTGGTGTAAGTTAAGAAGTATCTTTCCATTATACATTGCCCAAGTTTCAATAAGACAACCCAACAAACAACTGAGAAAATAATAATAATAATAATAGTAATAATAATAATAATAGTAATAATAATAATAATAATAGTCTTTCTTTCAACACACCGGCCATATCCCACCGAGGCGGGGTGGCCCAAAAGGAAAAACGAAAGTTTCTCCTTTTACATTTAGTAATATATACAGGTGAAAAGGTTACTAGCCTCTTGCTCCCGGCATTTTAGTCACCTCTTACAACACGCATGGCTTACTGAGGAAGAATTCTGTTCCACTTCCCCATGGAGATAAGAGGAAATAAACTAGAATTAGAACTAGAAAGAAAACAGAAGAAAACCCAGAGGGGTGTGTATATATGTGCTTATACATGTATGTGTAGTATGACCTAAGTGTAAGTAGAATTAGCAAGACGTACCTGAAATCTTGCATGTTCATGAGACAGAAAAAAGGACAGCAATCCTACCATCGTGTAAAACAATTACAGGCTTTTGTTTTACACTCACTTGGCAGGATGGTAGTACCTCCCTGGGCGTTTGCTGACTACCAACCTACTACCTAGGAATAATAATAATAATATCTTTATTTACTACACGTACATGTACATGGTATACAGGACTAGCTGACATCAGTGACATACTACTATATAGAAAGCTGCTTGTTATGCAGAGTATTTCAAGCAAATTAGGTCAGTGTCCCATGATAACACCCATACCAGTCAGCTAATACCCAGGTACCCATTTACTGATGGGTGGACATAGACAACAGGTGTAAAGAAACACGCCCAATGTTTCTACCCTGGCTGGGAATTGAGTATATTTACCAAAAATCATATATTACTAACCCAAGCCAGGTACTAGAAATAAGCCATGTTGTCTGACTTTCTTGGGTTATGCTAGGTTCTCTACACATATGCTGATTTGTGATAATCTATATAGAGAAAATAACTTTTTTGTTTCAGGTTCTTGGTGCAGTACGAGTGTATAAAACAGTTTGCCCTGTGTATACTCCGTTTTCTCTAATATAACCCCAAGACAGGGATGAAAAGGATTTGTATACCATATCCTCTTCAAACCTCCATTGAACTCTCAATTATGCCAAATATTATTCATTCTGGATATTTAACATGTTTTATGTTTTTTTTATATTGTTTTTTATGTCATGTTGAAAATTGTGATGGGCAATAAGCTGTATGTTAAAATTAGCGTAATAATAAAGCATATTCCCTGCATCACGAGACGAGCTCAGGGGCAACCGACATGGCTTCAAACCCCCAATTATTTAGGGCTTTACACAACGAAAGAAATTTTTTATTCATTGGAACCATGGCAAAAGGCTAAAATAAGCAGGTTATAACAAAGGAAAAAAAGAAATGAGAATGACTTACGCAAAAGTAGCACCACCAAACAGTACCACAGTTTTTTTTTGTGGTGACCCGGGAAAATTTAAAATTAGGTACCAAAAAATTAGTCCGAAATAACTGAAGGAATCGAATAACTGATTACCGGATTTGTGAGGGCGAACCTGACTAACATATTGGCCCTCCCGCCAAGGTAGGGGGCCCAAAAAAGAAAAATGTTCATTACATTCACCCTATCACTGTCTTCCAAGGCCCCCCAAAATCCCTTTCAAAAAGGACCCCCTTTAGGGCGTTCGCTAAACGGTATTTAAAAATTATGACCAAAATTTGCTATAGGGCTCCCCACCTGTTTTTTCTAAAAGGTCACGTGCCCCACCCGGTTTTGTTTACATTCTCTTGAGACCGTAAGCACTGTCCCTCCCATTATGCTGGAACCCCAAAATTTAAGGGTTTTTTTAAAAGTTATTTCATATTTTTATATACTGACTCTAATAGTTATACTTACGAACCTGTATTTAAATAACTTACATACTGTGCTGGCATGCGGTACACATTAAAACAGTAAGAGTCCCCTTAGCCCAAACGCAAATTATAATGATAATAATCATCGATCTTTTTAAAATGTCGTATTTAGTTAATTTTAACTTTTTCTTAATCCTCCATGATTTTTTTCAGAATTATATAATAAACATGATCCTAACATATAAAATGATAAATACACCCCACAATAGAATAAATAAACAAAAATAGAGATGTAACCAATAATTTAAAGGGTGACGCCAAAGAATAACATTTTTTTCTAATCTGACAAAAAGAGAAAATGGTTACGGGGGTAACTGTAAAAAAATTATTCCCTTTCGTATGTAAAAAATTTTTAATTCAGGATACACAAATACATTACATAGATTATCATAATAACACAAATGTGTAGAAAACCAGGATACCCCAAAAAGTAAAACAAGTGACTTTTTTCCATTCCCTTCACAAGACTCATTTTTTTCCCAAAACGATGTTACATGAGAAGGGGAGTGTTTTTTCTTATTTTTTCTACCGTACAATGTAAGACAACTTGTACACAGTGTAACTTGTACAAAAACCCAACTGTACACTTTTTTTAAAAAACTTACCTTTGCCTGGTTTTTTTTCTAACCTGCCCCTTTTCCTCCCAGACTCATTCTTTCTCTCTCTCTTTATTTTTTACCATTACTTACTCCTGACCCACATTAGACACAAATATTTTAAGGTAAGTAAGGTGAACGTAAACTTTTTTATCCCTCGGGGATCTTAATATCATAGAAAGTATGGGGGGGTTGGCCTTTTTAGGGTAGCCCGGCTGACTACCATACAACCACACTTGATTTTTTAAATAATCTACTCACTCACCCTAGATTAAGACTAAAAAATTTTTAAGGGTAAAAATGAGGCACTATGTGTGTATTGACTTTTTACTGTTTTTTGATGCCTATTCTAATGCAAACCCTTAATAAAAGTTATGAAAAACTTGTTATCTAGTTTTTTGTATCATTTATAAGTGGAAAAAAAGGTTTTCCCTTTCGGGGTAGCCTGGAACCTCCCTTTCCAAAAAAGGGGGCCCTACGTATAAAACTGCAACTTTTAAGCCCCCTCCTTCAATGCAGGTACTGTACTTTCCATCTCCGACTCAAGGGGGCCTCCGTTTCCCTGAACCCCATCATAAAGTTCCCCTTTTAAAATGCCTATTAAATTTAATCAAATCCCTTTCACTTTCCCTAACTCTTAGGGTCCAAAACCCTGATCAAACTTGTCCTCGGGGCCCAAGAATTTAAAAAAAAAAAAGTTTTTAAAATTTTCTTATGTAATAGTAAGAATTTTTTTTCTGGGGGTAATAAAACAAAATAAAAAATTTTTGATGGAAAATGACAAAATTACTCCCACGAATTTGCTGCCAGGATTTTGCACTGGCGTTTTTTGCCCACTTTACTCTATTTTAGGACAATTACTTTAAATCCAATCTTCAAATTTTCTTAGCTTTTCCCTAGTATTACAGTGGGGGCTCCTTTTCGCCATTTCGATTTACAGCATTCTGCTAATAGGCCCATTTAAAATTAGACCTAAACTGCCTATTCGGCTCCCCCCACCACTTTCTAATACGGTACCGCACCCCCCCTTTGTTTGTTTACATTCCCATAGCTCCGAAACACCACTCCCCATTGTGTCTGGAAACCCCAAAATTTCAAAGTTTTTTAAAAGTAATTTCAATTTATTCTACTCTAAAAATTTATATTTTAAGTGAAAAAAAAAACTGAAGGGGGGGGAGAGTTTCAAGGGAGGAATAAAGGGGAAAAGGCAGGGGTTTCAAATATTTTGGGGAAAAGAAGGTTAGCAATAATTTTAAAGGGAAAAGTTTGGGCGGGAAAAGAGGGACTAAAATGTATTAATTAAAGGATTATGGGAGTAAAAAAAATTGGATTGAAAAGTGGGTTAATAACGTGTATGCACCGGGGAAAGAGAGAAGTGAACAGAAGAGAGAATTTTGGGAAATTTTTGATGAAGCGTGGGGAGTTTTAAAACAAGTGTAAGTAATTGGTTGGGGATTTCATGCTAAAGGGGGAAAAAATTTTTTGGGGGGAGTAGTATAAATTTGGGTGCCAGGGAAATGAAGGGGACCTTTTAATTTGAGCTTGTAAAAAAATTTTGGAAAAAGTAATACATATTCATGAAAAAGAGGATAAATAAATTACAACGAGAGTAGCACTAAAAATATTTATTAGATTAGTATTGGGGGTAAAAGTTATGGGTAGGCTCCTAGAGGGGCAACTTATATCGGATCTTATTTAAAAACCTTTTGAGGGGTTTGGGAAAGTACCTTTAAAAGGGGTTTTTAAAATAAGAAAAATTTCGGGTAAATCAATTTGGAAAAAAATGGGGTAGGTTCAAATAAAAATAGGGGTTTAAGGGTTGGAAGTTTAAAAAAAATTGCAGAACGTGCATAAAGGAAAAAAAAAATTTTTAATTTTTTTTTTTAAAAAAAAATGCTTTGAGTTAATTTTTTTAAAAAAGGAATTTATTTGGACAGTTTTTGGTTAAAAGAAGGAAGAATTTACAAAAAATTGAGATGATTTTGAAAATGGTTTTTAAGAAATTTTAAATGAAAAGAAAAATTTGGGGTTTTTAAAACTTCAAAAGTAACAATGTGCCAAGGGAATATAAAGGGAGAAAAATATTTTTTTTCAAATATTTTAAACCTTAAATTTTAAAAAGCAGTATTCATAAAGTAAATCTTTTAATTTTTGTGAGAAAAAAATTAAGTGGAAAGCAAAAGAAAAAAGGGGGCCGAACGTGACAAGACAAGGGAAATGTAAATTTTTTGAGGGGTCCCTTTTTTTTATTTGGACCCCAATTCGGAAATGGCTTTTTTGAAATTTGGGAAAAAGGGAAAAAATTGAAAATTCTGACCATGTCGGTGTTTAAAAATTTTTAAAAAGGGTGGTTTTGGAATTCGGGTAGAAAAAATTTTAAAATTTTCTTGTTTTTTTGCGATAGTAAGTGAAAGCCAAATGGGGGAAAGGGGGAAATGCGGGGGGTTTAAACATCCCCCGCCCAAATTTTGGAATACCCCTAAGTTTTAAAAATTAAATTTTTTGGTGTCTTTATGTGGGAAAAGACTATTTTCAAAAAAAATTTTTTTTTTTTTTTTTTAATTTGGCCGCCCGAGAACAGTTTCAAGGGCCCCCCCTAAAAGGGTTAATTTAGCTCCCCTTGATAAAAAATGGAAAAGGGAATGGCAAAAAAGAAAAGGGAGGTGAAATTTTTAAAAAAAGGGGGAATTTGGGGGGTTTAACAATTTTGGAGAAACATGCAAAATGAAATTTTGGGGGGGGGAAGAGGTTTTAATGTTTTCAAAATTTTTTTGAAAGGGGGGGGAAAATTTTGGTTAAGGGGGGTGGGGGCAGAAAAAGGGGATTTTGAATGTTTAAAAAAAGGTTGAAAAAGAAAAAAATTTAGCTTAAAGGTTTTTTCCCAAAGCCCCAAAGTGTTAAAAAAACAAAATGGATAAAAAAATAAAAATTTAAAAGGGAAAAGAAATTCGTGGGAAAACTTTTTAAAAAAAATTTAAAAGAAATAAAGGAAAAATTTATATTAAAAAATAAAGAAACCAGGGAAAGAAGGATTTTCAGAAAAAAAATAATTGTAATGGGGGGGGGTATTTTGATGGGGGAAATTTTGGGGAACTTTTTGGGTTTAAAGGAAAAACAATTTCATCACTTCAGGGGGGTTAACATTTTGGGAGTGAAGAAGAAGAAGTAAAAGTGGGGGGGTACAGAGGTTACGAAAAGAAGGGGAAAAAGCAGTGGAAAAAATTGGATCATGCGAATTTAAAACGGGGGGATATATTTTATGGGTTTACTTTTGTTTAAAAAATTTTAAAAAAAGCCTAATTTCAGAAAAAAAAAATTTATTTTTTAAAAGGGGAAAAAGGGGGCAAAAGGCTGTAAAAATTTAAGAGGAAAAATTTAGAAAAAAAAGGGGAAAAAGGAGGGGGGTTAAATTGAAAAATTAGGGAAAGACAGAAAAAATTTTCGGGGTAGCAAGGGGTTTTCAGATGGGTAGGGGATGGTTTAAGGTAAATTGAAGTTAAGGAACAGAAAAGATAAGGTAAGGTAAAATTTTTTAAAAAAAAATTTATAAATTAAGAAAAGGAATATGATAATTTGGGTAAAAGGGCAATTGGAGAGTTTCAAGAAATGGGAATAGGTAGGAAGAAAAAAAAATGCTTTAAAAATTTTTAATGAGATAGTACTCTTTAGGGTGGAAAAGGGGGGAATCCCCGGAAAAGAGGTTTTAAAAGGGGGGGAAAATGTCCCCCTTTTTTAAAACCCTTTAGGGTCCGTCCCGAATCCGGCTTTACTTTGGTCAAACCCGTAGATCACTCATGAGCCGCTCACCTGATAAACGTGATGGGACATTTGGCCTAGAAAAATTTAGAAAACATCTAGGGGATGTGTGCCCACTAAAACAGATCCGCGCACCTGTGTATAATGGAAAAAAAAACGAAATCAGATTTTTCGTAAAAAAAGCGACTTTTGCAGTGTTTTTTCGTAGTTTTTTATATTTATTTGGATTTTTTTTTGGGCCATTTGATAAGGAAGACATATTTCAGAAATGGGGATGATTTTGATTGGGTTTTTTTCACTGGAAAGGCTTGAAAATGACTCAAAGAGCAAAATTTAAATTTTTCCGATATTCAAAGTAAAACAAACGACCTCACACCTTCGGGGGTGGGGCAATATCAATCACAAAATTTTAAAAAATTTAAAACAATTATTAAAATTGCTAACAGTAAAACTTCTATTTTTTGGGGTTTTTTTTTGAAAAAAAAAATCAAAATGGAATTTATTTGTAAAGCCCAAAAAAATAATAATGAACAGAGGGAAAAGTTATTTTGTTCCAGGAATACCTACATTGTTTTTTCGGGCCCTATTTTGAAATTGGAATATTTGAACTTTTGTTAAATTTGGGCCCAAAATTTAAAAATTTCCGTCACTTTAATTTGTATTGAAACGTTGACCCCGCGATTTTTTGTGCTCAATGAAAAAATAGAAGTAATACTAGTGAAAAAGCAAGAATTTGGTTGACGGAATAATTTTAAGGCCAAAAGGGAGTCAAACGGCAAAACGCCGATTTGTAAAAATCCTGACACCCCAAAATTCGGAGAGCATAATTTCCTCAATTTTCCATCAAAACTTTTTGTTTAATTTTCCTTCACAAAAAAATTTTCTACCATTTCATTAGAAAAAATAACAAAATTTTTTTTTTTTAAATTTTTGGACACTGGGGCACCACTTCAGATTTGGGGGCCGGGCCCCGAAGGGGGTTTAAAGGGCCAAAGTGTTGGGTAAATTTATAAAAAATTATTAAATTAAAAATTATTAAAAAATATAACAAAAATTTTATTTTTTTATTTAAAGAAAGAAAATAAAATACAAAAAGCAAAAAACTTAGGGAAAGGGAAGGTGGGGTAGGGCCCAAAAAGGGTTGAGAAAGGGGGGTAAAGGAGGTTTTTGTGGGCGAGGGGGTTGGGGTTCCAGAAGGGTTGCGGGGGCGTGTTAATGGAGGTGGGGAAAAAGAATGGTACTTGGGACCACGATCTTTTGGGGTGGAGCAGGGTAAAAATTTTGTGAAGGGATTCGGAAACCGGGTTTTTTTCATATAGTCGGATTTGGTCCTGGGAAAAGGGAATAAAAGCCTGCACTTTAAAGGGGGGGTTTGGGGTATTGGGAGTTTGGGGGGAATGTTGTGTATCTTCATATGTGACTTCTAAACTGTTTTTTATTTTGAGCACCTCTGCAAAAACAGTGAAAAGTGTGAGTGTGGTAAAGTGTTGAGATGATAAAGATTTCTTTTTTTGGGGTTTTCTTTCTTTTTTTGGGGCACCCGCCCCGGGGAAACGGGCCCACTTTTTGAAAAAAAAAAATTATCTTATTTATCCTGAAACCCAATAAACTTCTTTTGGGGCAGGGACACATTAAAATCATAAAAGTCCTTTTGTCCGAGATGCCATGTTAGTAATAATGATAATACTCAATAATAATCATTGAGTCTCATTAAATGTCGTATATTACGTTAATATACAGTGGTCCCTCGTTTATCGTATTTAATCTGTTCTTGGAGGTGCTACTATTATCGAAATCTACGAAGGGGTTCAGGGAAACCGGCAGGCCGGACTTGAGTCCTGGAGATGGGAAGTACAGTGCCTGCACTCTCAAGGAGGGGTGTTAATGTTGCAGTTTAAAAACTGTAGTGTAAAGCACCCTTCTGGCAAGACAGTGATGGAGTGAATGATGGTGAAAGTTTTTCTTTTTCGGGCCACCCTGCCTTGGTGGGAATCGGCCAGTGTGATAATAAAAAAAAAAAAAAACGATTTTCGAATCAATTTTCCCCATAAGAAATAATGTAAATACAATTAATCCGTTTCTGACACCCAGAAGTATCAACAACAATTTTTTTTAACCTTAAATTTTAATTTTACATGCACAAAAGAATGAACATTCAACATGACAGTTACCTTTATTGAAGGCTTTGTTGATGATGGAAGACAGGGAGGAGGAGAGAGGGAAAAGAGGTTATTGTTGGAAGGGGAATCCCCCTCCATAAGGACTCTAGGTCACTCAGGGGTCACTTACCTAGCTTAAAATAGATTTACATGCAGAAAAGAATGCCAAATAAATGTAAAGCACTAATGAAATGAATAAATGAACATTGGGAATAGGGGTAGTTGAGGAGTGGAACGGTCTGCCTAGTAGGGTGATCAAAGCTAAAACATTGGGTAGTTTCAAATTTAGGTTGGATAAATACATGAGTGAGAAGGGTTGGTTTGAGTTGGTCTTGCACATGAGTAAATAGGTTTATCAAAGCTTATTGCTTGGGTATAGCAGTTATGCTGTTAGTGGGTTGGATTTGTGAAGGAGCGGCCTAGTATGGGCCAACAGGCCTATTGCAGTGTTCCTCCTTTCTTATGTTCTAAAAGCTATGGCTTGGGTAGTTTCAAATTTAGGTTGGATAAATACACGAGTGAGAGGGGTTGGATTTGAGTCGGACTTGCACCTGAGCTTATTGCTGGGGTAGCATTTGTTCTGTTAGTGGGTTGGATTTGTGAAGGACCTGCCTAGTATGGGCCAGCAGGCCTGTTGCAGTGTTCCTACTTTCTTAAGTTCTTATGTTCTTATTTAACATCACACTTATCAGTAGGGTGATCGAGGCTAGGACCTTGGGTAGCTTTAAGAAGAGATTGGCCAAATACAGTGGTCCCTCAATAATCGTCCGACCTGAAAGTCGTCCATTTCGGAAATAGTCCCATTATTTCATCTAAACATTGGCTCGCAAATGGTCCGTTAACTCGCTAATCGTCCTTCGTCTGGTTCGGGTACTCGCGCTCTGAGCCGCCTGGGCCTGCCTTCCCAGCCAGTGTGCCATTGTTTACCAGTGAGCGACGATCCCCTCACATGCTCCTATGAAATATTTCATAATATTCCATTGATTTTAGTGCTTGCAAGTGCTAAATAGTAATAATGTTGGTAGAATTACCAACAATATGTAAAGTAAAAGGACACAAGTGCAACTAATGTGACATTTTATTGTGGCAATGCTTCGCTCTCCAGGAGCTTTGTCAAGCTGATATAAACAGTATATGGACACAGAGGGTATATAAAGGCTCAGAGGGAGGTGCAATACTAGTGGTAGTAGTAGCAGTAGTGACAAAAGTTGTAGTAGTAGTAATACAATATGGTAGAGCAATTAATTCGTACCTTCAAAACTACCATCAGAAAACATCTTATCTCCCTGATACACCCTGTCAACTAATAATACGAATACCACCTGATGGTTCACACTTACACTCACTCACCCATTTGACCATAAACAGAAATATCAATCTCAATCTCAAAATAATGAATCTTAACTAGTCATAAGTTGGCCTGTGATACTCCAATACTGAAACTATGTATAGTGCCAAAACAAAAGCATTCACATTGCTAAACTCACAACTAGTATTTAGTCACTTAGCCATAATACCAACTTACCTCATAATTTTGTAATATTTTAAACTTAAGATTTAATATAAGTCTGCCCGAAATGTCTAGCCATGCTAGTGTTCTAGTGTACACTCTGTAATTATTATTTTACTACATGTAAATCACACAATAACCAAATTTTGTAAACTCAGCATTGTAATCCTTATAGAGAGTAAACTTTGAATTGAATTGAATTGAATACATGAGTAAAAGGATATAAAAGCTATTATTTGGGTAACATAAAATATTTAAAAAATTTGGACGGGATAGAAAAGGGCCTTTTCAGTGTTCATCTTTGTAATGTGCTTTGTGTAGTATTAACCCTTCAGGCCCAAAGGGCCAGAACTAAGTGGTGCTCCAGTGTCCAAAAATTTTTTGAAAAAAAAAAAATTTTTTTCTTAAAAAATTAAAGAGCATATTTTTGTGAAGGAAATAAGAAAAAAAAAAAAAAAATTCTTATCAGTATTTTACCAAGATACAGTGCCAAGAAGTTTGCCCCAAAATGAGGGTGGCGGCAATCGACAAATTCCACAATGCGCATTACATTTTTTAGCTTTTTTTTATATTTTTTTTTTCTTTTCCAATTTTTTTCTTTTCCTACAAACATTTGGGGCCGAGAGACCAATACTTTAAAATATATAATATAAACTCAATTTTTAAACCCAAAACCGCACTAAAGTTATTATCATATTATTGTTTACCACTGTTGTTTTTTACAATAAACATGCACAAATCTTGTATAATACTAATGTTCTATCATAATTTACATTTTTACAATCACGGACATGGTTTAGAACTGGGAGCTTGGGGAACTCCTTAAAAACAGGCACCATGCACAGAGCACCTTACTTTTCCTCACACATAAACCGAGGTCTTTGTGTCTTTTTTTGCCGTTTTTTTGTTGTGCACAGACATGCATCCTTCTGAGAAAATTTTTCTTCTGAGTTAAAGGGAAGCTGTTTAAATCCCTCCCCCCAAAGCTTGGGTATATCCTGAGTAATTCGGGGACCTTTTGAAAGCGGTGTTTTTTACCGGGTATTCTTTATAATTTGTCTAAAACAGACAAACAAAATTCACCATACGGGGGTCTTTGCCAGTTTTTATTTGGTACAATTATGCTTGACTTTGAAATGTCCATAGATGGAAGAAAATTTTCATGTACCACTTGTAACCTTACGAACACAGTAAAAAAAAAACCCAATCTGCATTCTGCGCATTGTCAACCAAGCGCATTTTTTTGTATAATAAATCACTGCCATGGTTTTCGAATACTTTCTTTAAAGCACTCGATCAACTTTGCCACTGTTTTGCATTTCATTACGGTGAATGGTTGCCCAACAATGTGACATCTTTTTTGTCATCCCACCCGTAACCCATGATGCATTGGCAGTAAACACCTGCATGTCACACCACGAGCACCTGCGTTGAGCCTGGGCATATTTTTTTATGATTAGAACGCCGTCCACACAATCTTTTGTTCATCCAGAAATCCTGAGTAATGGCTTGTGTACCATTATCGTTAAAAATGTAGCCCCTTACCAAGATAAAGGCCATCAGTTTCTCACACGTCACCTGAGATACCCAAAAAACTCTTGGTATCTTTCAATGTTTTACTTCCCGTTATAAAACAATATCCAACACCAGGCCACTGTCACAGTCCTGAGTACAAACAGTTTTATACCAAAGTTTTCCCTCTTGCTCGGTATATACTGTTTAATGACAGTCTCCTTTGAAAAAAATCAAAGACTCGCAATTACAACATTTTTTGAATGGATAAAAGTATAGCTGAACTTTTGTTTGAATACATGAAAACATTTCTAATCTTGTATAACCTTCACTCCTGTCAGGCCTGGTTTTTTGTCAAGAAGTGCAACATACGCAAGATAAGATAAACCTTTTTCACTGGGATTTTTCACAAGCCCGGGGGTAAAATTTAGCCGATCTGGGGGACCATATGCTTTTATATTATTTTATAGCATGAGGCATAACATTATTTTTGCAAAAAGAAAATACATTTCTGCAACAGTCGCTCTTTCCCCCTTTATCTTGACTAGGTGATAGATCGTATTTGCCATGGGTACTCAAAATACTACTTTCCCGACAATATTTCCATCAAGGGCGGGTCAAAGAATAATTCAAAAAATTCCTTTATTGGCCGGGTTTCCCAAGGGGGACAAGTAGGTAAAATTTCCCACTTTGAGAGTAAATAAAGGGTGAGGTTTGGGGGAACAAAATGGGATTTTGCTCCCAAATCCCACATAGGGTTTTTGCTGGGGGATCTGGACATCAAAGGTTTGGGTTGGGGGGGTTGTGGTTGTGGTGGGCTGGTGGCGACGCTCTGTTTTGTCCTTACTGAGATGGGCAGCGTGGGCCCAGCCATTTGGTGATTTCACGCATGGTGGTGCCTCTACCATCACCATACCACCACCCACTAGCCTGTGGTCATCCATCCCAAGGTACCCACATCACCCACTATCATTTCAAAAACTGGTGTAGGCCACAGGATGTACTCTGGATGTACTCCGTCCCCGGGGCCAGCATAGGGTAAAACTACTCGCGCATGGGGCGAGAGCATACCGACGCTTCACTGGTGAATAGATTCCTCCATAACTACTCGAATGACGTAAAGCCAATAAAATACAATCCACGTCACTGTCATCATCATTACTGAAACAGGGGCCTGGCCACGAAAAAAATTTTATTTTTTCTCTTGCTTTGAGGCACAACCGACCGGAATCAGAGTGCCCACACCAAGGTAAAGGTTGGGGATCGTCAGGGTTTCCCATTACGATATCCGGGGTTTCCTTTGGGTCACTAACGATAAAACCCGTAAATTCGTCTTCATTTCCATTTCCATCAGTGTCAGAACTATCAGATAGGAAGAGGAGAGTCCCAATTTCCGGGAGTGAGAGCTACTTGCGAAAAGGGCATGGTAAAACAAGGGTAACGGGCGGCGCCCACAATGTATGGGGGCGCCTAATTTTTTTTTTTAGGGGTGCACACCCACCACGCAGACCCGTTCTCTCACATGTGGGCCTATGACGCTTTTGCCCCAAATTTGATGCACTAAATTTTGGCGAGTCTACTTTGGGGGACACCAACGGAAGCCATAGATCTACGGACAACACTAAAGGGTTAACAGGAGAGACTATGTATGGCGGGTTTATTTTTTTTCAGGGATTCTTTCAAAGACTTCGGATGGTGAAGCTGCCTTTGTTTTGTTAATTGTTTTTGAAACAGGATCATGCTGTTTCGGGCACTTGCTCTGCGGAATTTCTCATGAAATTCAGGGACCCCCCAATAGTGATCAAAGAAACTAATTTCCGCAGACGCAATGCCTCGAATCAGCACTGATTGCTGTTTCGAATACAATTAAACAAAACAACGGCAGCTTCACCATCTCTGAAGTCTTAGCAAGAATCCTCCTGAAAACAGTAAACCCGCCATCAATAGTCCCTCCGTTAAAAACACAAAGCACTTTTACAGAGACTAAACACTGAATATGATTAAATAGGAAAAACCCTTGGAAAAAATACCGACAAGTTGTTTAGAAAGACACGTAAGCAAACACTATGACATATTTATTAGAAAACGTTTCGGTCCTGGGACCTGGGAAGTGATCAAGGCCCAGACTGTAACGTTTTCATAAATACGGGGACCCTCCCCAACGACACCCCCCAAATGCGACCTTTTAGTAAGTGTATTTATGTAATGCGTTGTACGGTATTATGGAAAAAATTTCGGTCAGTACTGCACCTGAACTACTTCTGGAAAAAAAAAATATCTTTTATCCGGGGGTCCACTGTATGTCAGGTTTGCTTACGTGTCTTTCAAAACCCATGATATAATATAATATGAATTAGTGTCATTTTTCCCCAAAACAATAAACTTCCCCTCCCCCCTCACCAAACAAACCCCAATAAGAACATAAGAAATGGGGGAACCTGCTGGGGCCCTGCTGGCCCATACTACGGGTCCTTTACAATCCTTCCCACAAAGGGACAAACAATGGAAGAACACTGCGGGTTTTTGGCCCATACAAGGCAGGCCTTTAAACAAAATGACCTCTACCCAAACTACCAAAATTTACTCCGACCCAATGACATAAATCAAACTCAGCCCCCTCCAACTCATATATTTGGGTCCAACTCTTCAAAAGCTACCCGGGGTCCTAGCCTCGATCACCCTACGGAAGGGATTTTTAAATAAGAACAAAGAACTTAAAAAAGTGGGAACACTGCAACAGGCTTGCTGGCCCATACTAGGCAGGTCCTTCAAAACCAACCCACAGGGGGCCTGGCCCACAGCCCGGCCGGGGGGGCTTGACCCCCGAACTCTCTCCGGGTAAACTCCGGGTAAACAACAAAACAAATCACCCAAGCAATAAGCCTCGGGTGCAATCCGACTCAACCCCACCCCTCTCACTCGTGTATTTAACCCAACCTAAATTTGAAACTACCCAATGTTTTAGTTTCGACACCCTACTAGGCAGACCTTTCCACTCATCAACACCCCATTACCAAGTTCATTTATACATTTTATTAGTGTTTTACATTTTTTTGGGCTTTTTTTTTCTGCATGTAAATCAAATATGCGGGGAAGTGACCCCTAAAGGGACCTAAGTCCTTAGGGAGGAGTTTCCCCTTCCAAAAAATAACCTCTCTTCCCCTCTCCTCCTCCTTGTCTTCCATTCATCACAACAGCCTTAAATAAAGTAACGTCAGTTAATTTTCATTTTTTTGTGCATGTAAATCATCTTTTGGTAAAAAAAAAAATTTTTTGTTGAACTTCGGGGTGTCGGGAACAAAATTTAATTGGGTTTACATTATTTCTTAGGGGAAAATTGATTTGAAAATCGTCTGTTTTGAATATCCCACTTCCGGAACGGATTTAAAAGCGATAAATTTAGGGGCCAATAATAGTGGGGGGACGAGTTTGATTTGGTCATTGGGTACGGGAAAAATTTTTTGGGACTTTGGTAGAGGTCATTTTTTTAAGGACCTGCCTTGTTGGGCCCTTAGACCGCAGTGTTCTTCCATTGTATGTTCTTAGGGGAAGGATTGTAAAGGACCTCCTATTGGGGCCCAGGTCTATTTTAGTGTTCCTCCTATCTGCTAGGAATTTTTATTGACCTAAGAAAAGCCTTTGACAAAGTTGGCCACGGCATCCTACTTTACAAACTTGACCACTATGGTATAAGAGGCCATGTGCTTGCATATTTCAAATCCTACCTTTCTAATACACTTAACACCGACAAAACCTACTATATTATGTTTGGTAGCAGAGCAGGTGTTGCTCAACTTAACATTAAGATCGACAACACTCTAATTGCCAGACATAATGAGGGCAAATTCCTTGGCCTATACCTCAACAACAACCTAAATTTCAGCACCCATATCCGACACATAACAAAAAAAGTATCCAAAACAGTGGGGATCCTCTCCAAGATACGATATTACGTGCCGCAAACTGCCCTTCTCACACTATGCCATTCACTTATTTATCCATACCTCACCTATGCATTTGTGCTTGGGATCAACTGCGCAACCACCTAAAGCCAATAAAACCCAACAAAAACTCAGTAAAAATAATCACTAAAACCCATCCCTGGGGAACACCCTCCCCCCCACTCTTTATAATCTAAATTTCTCCCTGTTTAGAAAATCCACACTTACTGGAGACTAAACACATATCATTTAATGTATCCTTTTTTGACAACGTTTCGCCCACACATGGGCTTTTTTAATCACAAGTCATGAAACTTGTCAGTAAAGGGTCACATTAAAATGCATATTTTTATGTTTCCATTTGTCGGGAATTTTTTTACCATTTTTTTTTCACCACACTTATTTTTTATTTTTTTTTATTATCACACTGGCCGATTCCCACCAAGGCAGGGTGGCCCGAAAAAGAAAAACTTTCACCATCATTCATCCATCACGTCTTGCAAAGGTCTTTTCCTACATTTTTAAACGCAACATTTAAAACCCCTCCTTCAGATGCAGGCACTGTACTTCCCACTCCAGGGCCAATCCGGCCTGCCGGTTTTTTCCCAACCCCTCATAAATGTTACTTTGCCCACACCCAAAAGCACGTCAAGTTTTAAAAAACCATTTGTCTCCCTTCGCTCCTATCAAACATGCTCACGCATGCCTGCTGGAAGTCCCAAACCCCCGCACACAAAAACCCCCTTTACCCCCCCTCTCCAACCTTTTCCTAGGCCGACCCCCACCCCCCCCCTTTCCCCACTCAGACTGATCACTCTTGAAACATTCTTTTCGCTCCTCCTCTACGTTCCAAACCCCTCAACAACCCTTCTTCACCCTCTGGGAAAAATTTTTTGGGAATCCCCACCTCCTCCAACTTCCAAATTTCGAATTCTCTGCATTATTTCACACCACAATTGCCCTCAGACATGACATCCCACTGCCCCCAGCCTTTTCCCCCCGCGCTACATTCAACCCATCTTCACACCCTGTAAGAGCTTTTTTGGGAAAAAATACTCTCATACATTCCCTCTTTGCCTCCAAGACAAAGTTCTTTGTTCCACAGACTCCTAAATGCACCACTACTCTTTTCCCCTCATCAATTTTATATTACCTCACTTTCATAGACCCATCCGCTGACACGTCCCTCCCAAATATCGAATACATTCACCTCCCCCATACTCTCTCCCCCCAATCTGATATTCAATCTTCATCACCTAACTTTTTTTTTATCCTCATAACCTTACTCTTTTCCCGTATTCACCTTTAATTTTTTTCTTTTTCACACCCACCAAATTCATCCACCAATCTCTGCAAATTCTCTTCAGAAACTCCCAAGAGCACATTTCATCACAAAGAGCAGTGTGACAACTCCCACTTTGTTGTGATTCTTTATCTTTTTTAAATCCACCCTCTTGCCAAGACCCCCCGCATTTTCTTCCTTTCAACCCCCCTCTAAAATATATTAAACAACCAGGGACATCACACACCTTTTTCTAAGGCCTACTTTTTTCTGGAAAAAATTTTTCCCCTTTTCCTACATACCTAACTTGGCCTCACTATCCTCGAAAAACTCTTCACTGCTTTTTAGTAACCTACCCCCTACACCCTACACTTCAACATCGCCACATTGCCCCCTATCCACCCTGTCAACGCCTTTTCCCCAAACCATAAATCCCAAAGACCCTCTTTAGCCTTATCAAAACTGTTCACTTATATTTTCACTGAAACACCTGGGCCACACACCCCCTCCTTTCCCAAACCTCCTTGTTCACTGCTATCCTATTCTCCCCTCTTACTTATTCTTTCAAAAATGACTCTACCATACACTTTACCAGGTATACTCAGCAGACTTATCCCCCCATAATTTTTGCACTCCTTTTATCCCCTTTGCCTTATACAAAGGAACTATGCAGCTCTCTGCCAACCCAGGAAACCTTACCCTCTTCTATACATTTATTAAATAATAGCACCAACCACTCCAAAACTATATCCCCACCTGCTTTTTTCATTCTATCTTTATCCCCTCAATCCCGGCTGCCTAACCCCCTTTCATTTTAAACCCACTGCCTCACGAACTTTCCCCCCACTCAAACTGGCTCTTTCCTCACTCCCCACAAGATTTATTCCCCCTTTCCCAACACGAAACACACTTCCCCATCTTCATCAAAATTTAACAATTCCTCAAAAAATTCCCCCCATCTTCCCAATACCTCTAACTCTCCATTTAAAAACTCTCCTCCCTATTTTTAAAAAATGACAAAAACCATTTTTTCTTTAGGGTTTCTTAACTTGTTAATCTCACCCAAAAACTTTTTTTTTATTTTAAAAAAAATTTTTGATAACATCTCACCCACTCCCATTTTCTCCCAAATTTTTTTTCAAGCTTCACCCCTCTTAAAACCCCCTCTCTTTTTCTCCATAACTCTTTCCCCCCTTCATCATTCTACTTTTAAAAAATTCTCATATGCAACTTTTTTTCCCCTTACTACTATCTTACCATCCCATTCCCCAACGCTCCTCTTCCCTCCCGCACCCACTTTCCTGTAACCACAAACTTCTGCTAAACCCCAACACACATTTTTAAAAACCTACCCCATACCCCTTTACCCCATTGCCCGTGCTCTCATTAGCCCACATCCCCAATACTGTTTATATCTTACCCTAACGCCCCCTCTTTTAGTTTATAAAACCCTTCACCCTCTTTCCCCGATACTTCTATTCCCTTGTATCCATTACCTTTACTCTCAGTGTAGCTACAACTAGAAATGATCTGATAACTGTGGCCCCTCTATAAACATGTACATCCTGAAGTCTACTCAAAATCGTTTATAAAACCCAAACATTATCCAAAAAACTGCTGCATTTTGCCCTACATCAAACTTGTATACTTAATTTTATCCTTTTTTCTTAAAAATAGTATTACCAAACTAAACCCCATTCATACAAAGTTCAATCAAAGGGCTCCCATTTCATTTACACCTGGCACCCAAACTTAACTACCACAACCCCCTCTAAAAGTTTCTCCTACTTTTCATTCAGGTCCCCTACCCAAATTCCCCCCACTTGGTTCAAAGGGTCCCAAATTTACTTAACATCTCCCAAAAACTCTCTCTCCTCTGCATTTTCCTCTTCTCCAGGGGCATACACCTTTTTAGACCCCCTTCTCGCATCCAACCTTTACTTTAATCCACATAATTCTTACTTACACACTTACTACTGTCAATCTACATCTACAGGACCTTAAATTTCCCAAATTAACCTTTTACCTGAAATGCTTTCTTGATATTTGACAGGATCCATAGGGAAACACCAGACACAAAAAAACCGTGACATTTCCCCCTGTCCGCTAAACCTTTACAAAAATTCAATGTATTTCAAAGGGCCAAAATCTGGGAAAACCCTACCTAAAATCTAGAACGCAGACACACTCACCTTTCAAAACTACAGTTAAAAACACTTATCTCCCTATACACCCCCGACAACTAATCTGGTCCAGGGTTCACAATTACACTCACCCCCCACTGACTATAAACACAGAAATACTAATCTTAATCTTAAAATAATGAAATTTCCAACTACATATTTGCCTATATACTCCAAAATAGACACCTTGTATTGTGCCAAAACAAAAACATTCACATTGCTAAACTCACAAATTATAATGTGTCACCTAACTTAATACCATAATCTGTAAGGATTTTAATGTTAAAAATTAATCTAAAATCTGCCCCAAATGCCTAGCCATGTAGGTTCCTAGTGGTCCCTCTGAATTTTAAATTTTATAACATGTAAACTACACAATATCCAAACCGTAAACCCCACATTGTAACTCTTATAGAGAATAAATTGATTGATTGATTGATCTTATGTTCTTATTGGAGACTTGTTTGTGTAGGAAAGGGATGGCAATTTTTTGTTGGAGAATATGACAAATATCAACTCTACAGCTTATTTATCTATCACAAAAACAACAAAATACTTAATAAACAATATTAATAACATAAAAAATGGAAATTAACTCTAGAATTTAATAAAATAAGTCATTTTGTATGTCACGGAAAGGGGTTTGTTGTGTTTTTTTGGGTATATAAGGGGCCACGAGAGTAACCCCATAAGGTGGTGAAGCAGCACTGGGGCAGCGGGGTTTTTTTGTACCCCCATAAACCCAACAAAGTTTGGGGGAGTTTGGGAGAAATTTCTGAATCACTGAAAAAGACACCCCTACCACCTCACACCACCCTCTACCACCATCAACCCCTACAACCACTATCACAACTCTTCCCCATTACCACCACCACCTTCAAATTTTTCTACAAACGTTTTCTTAAATTATATGTGTTTCTCACATTCTTTACCAAAGAGCTAGCACTAGAAGTTTTCTATGGAGCCATGGTGACTTATTTAGCAGTTGCAAATACTAAAACGAATGGAATATTATGAAATGTATCATATGAACTCGTGGAATCATCCTCACTCACTGATAAACAATGGCACACTGGCTGGGAATGGAGTGTGAGGCGGCTCAGGGCTGTGTGTACATGTCCTGGATGAACTACTATTTGCGAGTCAATCTACGATTAGTGAGCCCATGTTTATATGAAAATATCACTATGATTTCCGAAATCTACGACTCTGGAGCCCTACGATTATCGAGGGACCACTGTACACATTTTCATTAATCCATATATGATATTTTTTCAAAATTAGATAATAAACATGATACATAACATATAAAGATGATAAATACACTCCACAGTAGAATAAATAAACATAAATATGAGATGTGGGAGCCAGACAACTTGTACAAGTGACGGCAAGAATATAGTTTTCTCTAGTGCAACGTAAGAGAAAATGTGTTACTGGGGTAACTGTAGAAGATTATTCCTTTCGTATGCCTTCGCTCAGAGCGTCATTTCTTATAAAAAAATGGTGTTACATGAGAATGTGAGTGTTCCTCTTAATTTATTCAACAGTATCAATGCAGAGACAACTTGTACACAAACCAGATGTGTATACTTTGTTTGTTTACATAACTCACATTCGCCTGGTTTGTTTACATAACTCCATGAGTGTCCTCTCTCATGTACTCATTCTCTCTCTCATTTATTTGTTTTATCTCGTTTACTCACCTCTGACCCTACATTAAGACTACAAATATTTTAAGGTAAGGAATGAGTGAACTGTATATGCATTTTATTGCTCTGGGATGCTTAACCCTTTGAGGGTCCGTGCCGTAGATGTATGACTATATGTTGAGGGTCCAAACCGTAGATCTACGCCATGAGCTCAGCTCACTCTGACAAGCTGCGAGTGGTAAATTTGGGTCTAGATATGAGAGAATACATCTATGTGGTATATGTGCACCACATAAAGCAAATCCTGCAGCACACAGTGCATAATGAGAGAAAAAACTGAGACCGTAATTTTCGATTAAAACAATGACTTTGCAGTGTTTTGTCGTATGTTTTTTATAATTGTATTTGCGATTTCTTGGTCTCATTTGATAGACTGGAAGATATATTACAGAAATAGAGATTATTTTGATTGGTTTTAGTAATGGAAATGGGTTGAAACTGAGCTCAAAATAGCAAAAATGTTACATTTTTGCCGATGTTCAAGAGTAAACAAATGATCCTACACATCTAATACATGCCAGCTGGTGGGTCTAATATATGTTCACGAATGTGGTGATGTTATTTATACAATTATTACAGTATTGCATAACAGTATAACTTCAAATTTTTGGTTTGAATAAAAATTCATTATATGAATAAAAAATCAAAATGGAATTCATTTGTAAAGCCTGAAAACGTAATTAATAAACAGAGGAAATGTTAGTTTAGTTCCAGGAATGCCTGCATTGTTTATTCTGGACCCTATTTTTAATTAGAATATTTTGAACTTTGCATTAAATTGGCCAAATTACCAATTTCCGATCACTTTATTTTGTAGTTGAAACAGTTGACTGGGCGATTTCTTGTGCTTAGTCCATAGAATAGAAGTAATACTAGTGAATTAGCTAAGAATTTGGTCAACTGGAATAATATAATTGGCCTAAAATGGGAGTCAAAGTCGGCAAAATCGCAGATGTGCAAATATCGCTGACACATCAAAATTTGCGAGAGCATAAACATAAGAAACATAAGAAAGGAGGAACACTGCAGGAGGCCTGTTGGCCCATACTAGGCAGGTCCTTTACAATTCATCCCACTAACAAAACATTGGCCCAACCCAATTTTCAATGCTACCCAAGAAATAAACTCTGATGTGCAAGTCCCACTCAAATCCAACCCCTACCACTCATGTACTTATCCAACCTAAATTTGAAACTACCCAAGGTCCTAGCCTCAATAACCCAACTAGGTAGACTATTCCACTCATCAACTACCCTATTTCCAAACCAATACTTTCCTATGTCCTTTCTAAATCTAAACTTATCTAATTTAAATCCATTACTGCAGGTTCTCTCTTGGAGAGATATCCTCAAGACCTTATTAATATCCCCTTTATTAATACCTGTCTTCCACTTATACACTTCGATCAGGTCTCCCCTCATTCTTCGTCTAACAAGTGAATGTAACTCAAAAGTCTTCAATCTTTCTTCATAAGGAAGATTTCTAATGCTATGTATTAATTTAGTCATCCTACGCTGAATGTTTTCTAATGAATTTATGTCCATTCTGTAATATGGAGACCAGAATTGAGCTGCATAATCTAGGTGAGACCTTACTAATGATGTATAAAGCTGGGGTATGACCTCTGGACTTCTGTTGCTTACACTTCTTGATATAAATCCCAGTAATCTATTTGCCTTATTACGTACGCTTAGGCATTGCTGTCTTGGTTTAAGGTTGCTGCTCACCATAACCCCCAAGTCCTTTTCGCAGTCTGTATGGCTAAGTTCTACATCATTTAACTTATAAGTGCTAGGGTTACGTACACCCCCGAGCTTCAGAACTTTGCATTTATCTACATTGAACTGCATCTGCCACTTTTCTGACCAAGAATACAGTTTGTTTAAATCCTCCTGAAGTTCCCTAACATCTACGTTTGAATCAATTATCCTACCTATCTTTGTGTCATCGGCAAATTTGCTCATATCACTAGCAATTCCCTCATCAAGATCATTAATATATATTATAAACAACAACGGGCCTAAGACTGATCCCTGTGGAATGCCACTTGTTACAGATCCCCACTCAGATTTAACCCCATTTATGGACACTCTCTGCTTCCTGTCTGTGAGCCATGTCTCGATCCACGAGAGCACTTTTCCCCCAATGCCATGAGCTGCCACTTTCTTTAACAGTCTTTGGTGCGGAACTCTATCAAAAGCCTTACTAAAATCTAAGTAAATAATATCAAATTCTTTATCGTGGTCAACAGCCTCAAAAGCTTTACTGAAGATAGTTAATAAATTGTTTTGCATGATGGTAGGATTGCTGGTTTCTTTTTCTGTCTCATAAACACGCTAAGATAACAGGGATATCTTGCTACTCCTACTTACACTTTGGTCACACTTCACAGACACGCACATGCATATATATATATACATACATCTAGGTTTTTCTCCTTTTTCTAAATAGCTCTTGTTCTTTTTTATTTCTTCTATTGTCCATGGGGAAGTGGAAAAGAATCTTTCCTCCGTAAGCCATGCGTGTCGTATGAGGCGACTAAAATGCCGGGAGCAATGGGCTAGTAACCCCTTCTCCTGTATACAATTACTAAAAAAAGAGAAGAAGAAAAACTTTATAAAACTGGGTTGCTTAAATGTGCGTGGATGTAGTGCGGATGACAAGAAACAGATGATTGCTGATGTTATGAATGAAAAGAAGTTGGATGTCCTGGCCCTAAGCGAAACAAAGCTGAAGGGGGTAGGAGAGTTTCAGTGGGGGGAAATAAATGGGATTAAATCTGGAGTATCTGAGAGAGTTAGAGCAAAGGAAGGGGTAGCAGTAATGTTAAATGATCAGTTATGGAAGGAGAAAAGAGAATATGAATGTGTAAATTCAAGAATTATGTGGATTAAAGTAAAGGTTGGATGCGAGAAGTGGGTCATAATAAGCGTGTATGCACCTGGAGAAGAGAGGAATGCAGAGGAGAGAGAGAGATTTTGGGAGATGTTAAGTGAATGTATAGGAGCCTTTGAACCAAGTGAGAGAGTAATTGTGGTAGGGGACTTGAATGCTAAAGTAGGAGAAACTTTTAGAGAGGGTGTGGTAGGTAAGTTTGGGGTGCCAGGTGTAAATGATAATGGGAGCCCTTTGATTGAACTTTGTATAGAAAGGGGTTTAGTTATAGGTAATACATATTTTAAGAAAAAGATGATAAATAAGTATACACGATATGATGTAGGGAGAAATGACAGTAGTTTGTTGGATTATGTATTGGTAGATAAAAGACTGTTGAGTAGACTTCAGGATGTACATGTTTTATAGAGGGGCCCACAGATATATCAGATCACTTTCTAGTTGTAGCTACACTGAGAGTAAAAGGTAGATGGGATACAAGGAGAATAGAAGCATCAGGGAAGAGAGAGGTGAAGGTTTATAAACTAAAAGAGGAGGCAGTTAGGGTAAGATATAAACAGCTATTGGAGGATAGATGGGCTAATGAGAGCATAGGCAATGGGGTCGAAGAGGTATGGGGTAGGTTTAAAAATGTAGTGTTAGAGTGTTCAGCAGAAGTTTGTGGTTACAGGAAACTGGGTGCAGGAGGGAAGAGGAGCGATTGGTGGAATGATGATGTAAAGAGAGTAGTAAGGGAGAAAAAGTTAGCATATGAGAAGTTTTTACAAAGTAGAAGTGATGCAAGGAGGGAAGAGTATATGGAGAAAAAGAGAGAAGTTAAGAGAGTGGTGAAGCAATGTAAAAAGAGAGCAAATGAGAGAGTGGGTGAGATGTTATCAACAAATTTTGTTGAAAATAAGAAAAAGTTTTGGAGTGAGATTAACAAGTTAAGAAAGCCTAGAGAACAAATGGATTTGTCAGTTAAAAATAGGAGAGGAGCGTTATTAAATGGAGAGTTAGAGGTATTGGGAAGATGGAAGGAATATTTTGAGGAATTGTTAAATGTTGATGAAGATAGGGAAGCTGTGATTTCGTGTATAGGGCAAGGAGGAATAACATCTTGTAGGAGTGAGGAAGAGCCAGTTGTGAGTGTGGGGGAAGTTCGTGAGGCAGTAGGTAAAAATGAAAGGGGGGTAAGGCAGCCGGGATTGATGGGATAAAGATAGAAATGTTAAAAGCAGGTGGGGATATAGTTTTGGAGTGGTTGGTGCAATTATTTAATAAATGTATGGAAGAGGGTAAGGTACCTAGGGATTGGCAGAGAGCATGCATAGTTCCTTTGTATAAAGGCAAAGGGGATAAAAGAGAGTGCAAAAATTATAGGGGGATAAGTCTGTTGAGTGTACCTGGTAAAGTGTATGGTAGAGTTATAATTGAAAGAATTAAGAGTAAGACGGAGAATAGGATAGCAGATGAACAAGGAGGCTTTAGGAAAGGTAGGGGGTGTGTGGACCAGGTGTTTACAGTGAAACATATAAGTGAACAGTATTTAGATAAGGCTAAAGAGGTCTTTGTGGCATTTATGGATTTGGAAAAGGCGTATGACAGGGTGGATAGGGGGGCAATGTGCAGATGTTGCAAGTGTATGGTGTAGGAGGTAGGTTACTGAAAGCAGTGAAGAGTTTTTACGAGGATAGTGAGGCTCAAGTTAGAGTATGTAGGAAAGAGGGAAATTTTTTCCAGTAAAAGTAGGCCTTAGACAAGGATGTGTGATGTCACCGTGGTTGTTTAATATATTTATAGATGGGTTGTAAGAGAAGTAAATGCGAGGGTCTTGGCAAGAGGCTGGAGTTAAAAGATAAAGAATCACACACAAAGTGGGAGTTGTCACAGCTGCTCTTTGCTGATGACACTGTGCTCTTGGGAGATTCTGAAGAGAAGTTGCAGAGATTGGTGGATGAATTGGTAGGGGTGCAAAAGAAGAAAATTAAAGGTGAATACAGGAAAGAGTAAGGTTATGAGGATAACAAAAAGATTAGGTGATGAAAGATTGAATATCAGATTGGAGGGAGAGAGTATGGAGGAGGTGAACGTATTCAGATATTTGGGAGTGGACGTGTCAGCGGATGGGTCTATGAAAGATGAGGTGAATCATAGAATTGATGAGGGAAAAAGAGTGAGTGGTGCACTTAGGAGTCTGTGGAGACAAAGAACTTTGTCCTTGGAGGCAAAGAGGGGAATGTATGAGAGTATAGTTTTACCAACGCTCTTATATGGGTGTGAAGCGTGGGTGATGAATGTTGCAGCGAGGAGAAGGCTGGAGGCAGTGGAGAATGTCATGTCTGAGGGCAATGTGTGGTGTGAATATAATGCAGAGAATTCGTAGTTTGGAAGTTAGGAGGAGGTGCGGGATTACCAAAACTGTTGTCCAGAGGGCTGAGGAAGGGTTGTTGAGGTGTTCGGACATGTAGAGAATGGAGCGAAACAGAATGACTTCAAGAGTGTATCAGTCTGTAGTGGAAGGAAGGCGGGGGTAGGGGTCGGCATAGGAAGGGTTGGAGGGAGGGGTAAGGAGGTTTTGTGTGCGAGGGGCTTGGACTTCCAGCAGGCATGCGTGAGCGTGTTTGATAGGAGTGAATGGAGACAAATGGTTTTTAATACTTGACGTGCTGTTGGAGTGTGAGCAAAGTAACATTTATGAAGGGATTCAGGGAAACCGGCAGGCCGGACTTGAGTCCTGGAGATGGGAAGTACAGTGCCTGCACTCTGAAGGAGGGGTGTTAATGTTGCAGTTTAAAAACTGTAGTGTAAAGCACCCTTCTGGCAAGACAGTGATGGAGTGAATGATGGTGAAAGTTTTTCTTTTTCGGGCCACCCTGCCTTGGTGGGAATCGGCCGGTGTGATAATAAAAAAAAATAATAGTTAATAAATTAGTTAGACAAGACCGGCCTCTTGTGAATCCATGCTGAGTATCATTAATCAAACTATGCTTATTGAGATGGCTTCTTATAATCTCAGCTATAATTGACTCTAGTAGTTTGCCTACAGTTAAGGTCAGGCTTATTGGGCGGTAATTTGACGGTAACGACTTGTCCCCTGTTTTAAAAATAGGAATTACACTAGCCATCTTCCATATATCAGACACTACACTAATTTCGTAAATTTTTGTTTTGTTACCCTCAGAAAAAGATTCTCTACCATTTGATAAGAAAGAATAACAAAATTATTTTTGAAAATTCTTGGACACTGGTGCGCACTTCGAAATTTGGCGTTTGGACCCTGAAAGGGTTAAATGTTATAGAATATTGTGTGGATGGGGTGGCCTGGTATGGTAGCATGGCTGACTACCATACATACCACACTTGATGTCTTACAATAAATACTACTTGTCTCACCCTAGATGAAGACTACAAATATTTTAAGGTAAGTAATGAGTGTACTGTATGTGTATTTTACTTTTTTTATCTTTTTTTAATGCCTAGTTCTACTGCTAACCCCAATGGAAATAAGCCACACTGTCTGACTTTTTTGGGTTATCCTAGGTACTTTACACATATGCTGCTATGTATGATAATCTGTGTAACTGCATTTGTGTATATCTGAATAAACTTGCCTACTAACTTAATATATGTTAGTGTAAACTTGTTACCTAGTATTTGTATGCATTTATAAGTGGAAAAAGAGGTGTTCCACTTTATGGCGATTTCTGCTTTACGGCAGTAGCCTGGAACCTAACCTGCCATATAAGTGGGGCCCTACTGTACTTCTATTTTATCGATTGAGCGCAGGAAATTGTCCAGTCAGCTATTTCAACTATCCAATAAAGTGATCGGAAATTAGTAATTTGGCCAATTTCACATAAAGTTCAAAATATTCCAATTTCAATGTAGGGTTCAGAATAAACAATGCAGGCATTCCTGACACTACAGTAACATTTCCTCTATTTATTAGTTAATTTTCCAGGCTTTACAAATGAATTCCATAATGTTTTTATTCACATAATGAATTTTTATTCACACCAAAAACTAGAAGATTTACTATTACGCAATAGTGTAAAGGTCTCCCTCCACATTCGCAAGTTCCACTTTCGTGGGCTTCGAACATTCGCAGATGCCCAGCTGCCCAATCATATTTAAAATATGTTATTACATATGTTAGGAATTATGGCAGTGGCAGAGTTTGTTTGGAAATAGGGCAGGATAGTCCTTCAATATGACACTAATATTAACTCTTTGGCTTATTTATCTAATATGACATAATAAACAATATTAATACATAGAAACATGACATATACTACTCTAGAATGAATAAAATATGTCATTAAGTATGTCACGAGTGTTGTTGTTGGGTGTATAAGGGCCACTGAGAGCATAAGCCTTGTGCAACATATGGGAATCTTTATTGAGGAAACTCTTTGCCAGACATTGGCTTCATCAGTCCAATGCAAAGCAGAAAGGTGTAAGGAGAGGAGGAGTTTGAGGTAATCAGTCCCTCAGCCTGGAGTTGATGTGTTCAGTCCATCAGTCTTGTAGAATGTACAGCATAGGGTTAGGTTAGGTAAGGTTCGTCAGAAAACAAGACAAGTGTTTCCTGATGCGGGTCTTAGTTGATGACCCGCCTTTGGAGCTTTGGTCATCTGACCGAGGCCTTCTCTGACTTACCAGTCCACCCGTTTAAAAATTATTGTCATTTATAACCATTATTAACCCTTTCAGGGTTGGTGCCGTACTAGTACGACTTGCATGCCAGGGTTGGTGCCGTACTAGTACGCATAAACTCTAGTGCCTTCAAATCTAGCGAGAGAAAGCTGGTAGGCCTACATATGAAAGAATGGGTCTATGTGGTCAGTGTGCACAGTATAAAAAAAATCCTGCAGCACACAGCGCATAATGAGAAAAAGAAAAACTCCAACTGTGTTTTTGGTTTAAAACAGCGACTTGGCAGTGTATTTTCATATGCTATTTATGGTTGTATTCTAGTTTTCCTGGTCTCATTTTATAGAATGGAAAACATATTACAGAAATTGAGATGATTTTGATTGGTTTCACAATGAAAAGTACCTTGAAATTGAGCTCAAAGTAGCAGAAATGTTCAATTTTTGCCAAAGTTCAAAAGTAAACAAATCATGCCATGCGTCCAATACACGTCAACTAGTGAGTCTAATGTTCTTTCACAAGTGTGCTGATATTATTTGTACCATTTCTACACTAATGCAGTAGTCTGCATAACAGTAAATCTTCTATTTTTTTGTGAGAATAAAAATTCAAAGTGGAAAGCAAAAGAAATGTAAGAGAGGCCTGGGGACGTGACTAATGAACAGAGGAAATGATATTTTAGTGCCAGGAATGTCTGTCTTGTTTATTCTGGACCCTATTTGGAAATTGGCATCTTTTGAAATTTGTGTGAAATTGGCAAAATTGCCAAATTCTGACCACTTTATTGGATAGTTGAAATCGGTAAATGGGTGGTTTCTTGTACTCATTCGATAGAAAAAATGGAGTTCTAACGAAATAGTTACGATTTTTGTTGATTGGTACATTGGAATTGGTAGAAAACAGGGCTCGAAGTGGGCGAAATCACCAATGCGTAAACATCATTGAAACCGCTAACTTTGCGAGAGCATAATTCCATAAGTTTTCCATCAAATTTCATACTTTTGGTGTCATTATGATTGGGAAAAGATTCTTTATCATTTCTTAAGATTTTTTTTTTTTTTTTTTTTTTTTTTTTTTTTTTTTTTTTTTTTTTTTTTTTTTTTTTTTTTTCGAAAAATTTCCGACCCTGAGAACAAGTTTAGGAGAGGGCCTGCCGACCCTGAAAGGGTTAATTTTTAATTTATACAGCATAGGGCTGTAAACGTGGCTTATATACTGTAGTCAGGTGAGGCAGAGCAGGAGGAGGTGGGGTCATAGTGGTACCATCCACTATGTTGCATAAGTGTTCCATATGTTGCATAAGTGTTTCAATCTTCAACTTGTAGGTTTTCAAAATCATTCATCACAACTGTCAGACACTGCATCATCATGGGATCTTGATACAAAGAATTCTTCAAAACTTGTCCAACCTTTGGATGAAGACCTACTTCGACTAGTGGATGGTTCCACTGTGACCCTGCCTCCTCCTGCTCTGCCTCACCTGACTACAGTATATAAGCCACGTCTACGGCCCTATGCTGTACATTCTACAAGATTAATGGACTGAACACATCGGCTCCAGGCTGAGGGACTGATTATCTCAAACTCCTCCTCTCCTTACACCTTTCTGCTTTGTATTGGACTGATGAAGCCACTGTGTGGAGAAATGTTTCGTCAATAAAGATTCTCATATGTTACTTAAGTGTCTCAATCGTCAGCATAAGCCTTATGTAGTGGTGGTGGAGGCAGCAGCAGAGGTGGTAGAGATGGCGGTGTTGTCAGTCGCCCTATATAACTCCAGCAGCATTGGAGGAGTTAGGTTTGTGCTGTCCTTTTTCTATCAATTAATCTCTTAACTTACTTGCTACACTGTTAATGCTACACTTTATCACTGGCTGGCACTATAGCCTTTATCGACTAATGCTGCTTTAGTATCATATATATCGTAGAATCACTGAATCACTGAAGAAGGCACATTCTCCCCTCTCACTTCCTCGTCCACTTTGGTACTCTGCTTTGAGTTCTTTCTTGAGTTCTGTAGTCTTTCTCACCCTCTTTACCAAAGGGCTGGCACTAGTACATACAGTGGACCCCCTGCCTTATGAATGCATTACGTTACGTTAAATCTGCCATACGAAGCATTTGAACGCAAAAATTTTGCCTCGCCTCATGATAAAAAACTTGCCTTACACTTCCCACGTGTGGCCTCAGCGCCATTGTTTACAAGCCAGCCAGTGCGGTCGCATCTACGCATGCATTCGGTACATTTCACATTATCCCAATGTTTTTAGTGCTTGTAACTGCAAAATAAGTCACCATCGACCCCAAGAAAGCTTCTAGTGCCATCCCTGTGGTAAAAAGGGCGAAAATTAGCATGGAATTGAAAAAAGAGATTAAGGAAATGTGTGCAAAGTGGGCTGAACTGCAAACCTTTACGGATGAAAATCACCCTGACATAGCTACTGCAAGCCGTGTTGGTAACCTGTACAATGACAATGTTATGGCCCATTTTAGGAAAGTCTTAAAGGAATGGGAGGTACAGAGCTCTATGGACAGATTTGTTGTGCGACAGAGGTCCAGTGACTCTCAAGCTGGTCCTAGGGGCATTAAAAGAAGGGAAGTAACCCCAGAAAAGGACTTGCAACCTCAAGTCCTAATGGAAGGGGATTCCCCTTCTAAACAATAACTTCCACACTCTCCCCTCCTCCCATCCCATCAATCATAACCAGATCTTCGATAAAGTTAAGTGTCATGTATTCTATTCTTAGTAGAGTAGTAATTGTGCATGTCTTCTTCAGTTTGTGTGTATTAAAATTAATATTTCATGTGGTAAAATTTTTTTTTTTTTCATACTTTGGGGTGTCAGGAACAGATTAATTTGATTTCCATTATTTCTTATGGGGAAAATTTATTCGGCTAACTATAATTTCGGCTTACATTGATCTCTCAGGAATGGATTAATATCGTAAGGCGGGGGTCCACTGTACAATATTTTATGATGTTTTCATGTGCTTTATGATTGTTCATGATTCAATAGGTTAAGGAAGCAGTATTATTAGGCTAAGTAAATGCTATTATTATATTTCCCTTCAATATATTTGTGCACCAAACATTCGTGATTTTTCAACATTCGCGAAGTTCTTGTTCCCCTAACTCTTGAGAATGTGGAGGAAGACCTGTAAATAATATCAGCGCATTCATAAGTGCACATTGGACCCACCAGCTGACATGTACTGAACGTGTAACATTTGTTTACTCTTGAACATCGGCAAGCATCAAACATTTCCACTACTTTGAGCTCAATTTCAAGCCATTTTCACTACTTAAACCAGTGAAAATCACTCTTTCATTCTATCAGATGAGTCCAAGAAACCATGAATACAACCATAAAAACATACGAATATACACCGCAAAGTCGTAGGTTTTTTTTTTCTCATGCTCTGCGTGCTTCAGGATTTGTTTTATATGGTGCACACTTACCACATAGATGCATTCTCTTATATCTAGGCCCAAATTTATTGCTCACAGCTTATCTGAGTGAGCTGAGCTCATGGCGTAGTACTACGGCTTGGACCCAGGCTTCAAAGCCAGAGAAGTATGGGACGGACCCTCAGAGGATTGATAAACAACAATAATTAATAACCTTATTTTAATGTTTATCATTTATTGCTACCACAGATTCTGAATCAGAAGATCAAAGTAAAGAGCTTGAAAAACAAGGAAGTAGAAAGAAAAAAGTGTGTGATCATTCTGGGGATAAAGGAGCAGATTCTGATGCATCTGGAGATACTGAAGGACCAGAAAACGAGGAAGACATGGTAGAAGAGCTGGTGAGTCACGTATGGATTTTAATAAAATGGCTATTTATGAGCATAATATAGGCTTCGTTAAAATGTTACTGCTATTAAATTTATACTTAAGTATTGTACCTATGATTGTAATATTTTTTAGAAATAAATCTTTGCTTAAATTTTTTATTTGACAAACTTTTCTTTTAAGACTACGTAAATAGCATTTCACAATCTGCACTGAAGATTCATTTTGATTATGCTTGACCTAACCATACTTTGGTTCTCAATAAATACTTTCACTTAACATGAACAAGTATGGCAAATCATGTACAGTACTTATAAAATCTGAGCTAACATAATGTTACCTGTTATTGTGCTGGGAAAATTTGAAGGAAACGTAAAGTTAAGTAAAGAGATGCAAAAAGAATTATTATATCGGTAAATAAAAGGAAAACCAATATGACTCTTAAACGATGGACTGGCTGAGACTGTGTATATACATGTATAAGAACCTGTATATATAATGCTCTCAAAATGTTATTTACTGAAACATTCATATTGGCTTATATGGACTCTAGCAGAAATGTCAGTGCCTGACTGTTTACATAAACCATTCATTCACAGTAGTAAAATGGCCCTTGTGTGTCTACAGTTTGACCTTGGTGAGGAAGCAGAGCAGCAGCAGCAGCAGCGTGAGGAACAAGAAGCTCTCAGACTACACCGTTTAAATGAAACACTGCAGTCCACTTCTAACTTACGTAATGTATGCTTGAAATATGTGTGACACCATTTTTTTAAGTCAAGAAAGATATTGCCACTTCATTCAGAGATCATAATTTTGCAATTTTTCTGTACAGTGGGCCCTTGGTTTTCGTGATTAATCCATTCCAGAGAGACTGCCGAAAACCAAAATTCACTAAAACCGAAATCATTTTCCCCATAAGAAATAACGTAAATCCAATTAATCCATTCCAGACACCCAAAAGTATTTACAAAAATTATTTTTTTTAGAGATTAAATATGGATTTACATACAGAAAAGAATGACAAATTAATTTTTTTTTTAACAAGTTGGCCATCTCCCACCGAGGCAGGGTGACCCAAAAAGAAAGAAAATCCTCAAACAGAAAATACTTTCATCATCATTCAACACTTTCACCTCACTCACACAGTTTAGAAGTATATACGTATAAAGATACACAACATATCCCTCCAAACTGCCAATATCCCGAACCCCTTCTTTAGAGTGCAGGCATTGTACTTCCCATTTCCAGGATTCAAGTCCGGCTATATAAAAATAACCGGTTTCCCTGAATCCCTTCACTAAATATTAACCTGCTCACACTCCAACAGATCATCAGGTCCTAAATACCATTCATCTCCATTCACTCTTATCGAACACGCTCATGCAAGCCTGCTGGAAGTCCAAGCCCCTCGCCCACAAAACCTCCCTTATCCCTTCCTTCCAACCTTTTTTAGGATGACTCCTACCCCGCCTTCCTTCCCCTACAGATTTAAATGCTCTCCATGTCATTCTACTTTGATCCATTCTCTCTAAATGACCAAACCACCTCAACAACCCCTCTTCAGTCCTCTGACTAATAATTTTATTAACTCCATGCCTAATTTCCACACTCCGAATTTTCTGCATAATATTTACACCACACATTGCCCTTAGACAGGACATCTCCACTGCCTCCAACCGAGTCCTCACTGCTGCATTCACAATCCAAGCTTCACACCCATATAAGAATGTTGGTACTACAATACTTTCATACATTCCCTTCTTTGCCTCAATAGATAACGTTTTTTGTCTCCATATATACCTCAACACACTACTCACCTTTTTTCCCTCATCAGTTCTATGATTAACCTCATCCTTAATAAATCCATCTGCCGACACGTCAACTCCCAACTATCTGAAAACATTCACTTCTTCCATATTCCTCCTCCCCAATTTGATATCCAGTTTTTCTTTATCTAAATCATTTGATACCCTCATCACCTTACTCTTTTCTATGTTCACTTTCAACTTTCTACCTTTACACACACTCCCAAACTCGTCCACTAACCTTTGCAATTTTTCTTTAGAATCTCCCATAAGCACAGTATCATCAGCAAATAGTAACTGTGTCACTTCCCATTTTGTACATAATTCCCCATAATTTAATCCCATCCCTCTTTTACAACCCCAGCTATAAATATATTAAACAACCATGGTGACATTACACATCTCTGTCTAAGACCTACTTTTACCGGGAAGTAGTCTCCCTCTCTTCTACACACCCTAACCTGAGCCTCACTATCCTCATAAAAACTCTTTACAGCATTTAGTAACTTACCACCTATTCCATACACTTGCAACATCTGCCACATTGCTCCCCTATCCACTCTATCATATGCCTTTTCTAAATCCATAAATGCAATAAAAACTTCCCTACCTTTATCTAAATACTGCTCACATATATACTTCAATGTAAACACTTGATCTACACGTCCCCTACCCACTCTGAAACCTCCTTGCTCATCCGCAATTCTACATTCTGTCTTACCTCTAATTCTTACAATTATAACCCTACCATACACTTTTCCTGGTATACTCAGTAAACTTATTCCTCCATAATTTTTACAATCTCTTTTATCACCCTTCCCTTTATATAAAGGGACTATACATGCTCTCCACCAATCTCTAGGTACCTTCCCCTCTTTCATACATTTTTTTTTTTTTTCAACAAGTCGGCCGTCTCCCACCGAGGCAGGGTGACCCAAAAAAGAAAGAAAATCCCCAAAAAGAAAATACTTTCATCATTCAACACTTTCACCACACTCGCACATTATCACTGTTTTTGCAGAGGTGCTCAGAATACAACAGTTTAGAAGCATACACATATAAAGATACACAGCATATCCCTCCAAACTGCCAATATCCCAAACCCCTCCTTTAAAGTGCAGGCATTGTACTTCCCATTTCCAGGACTCAAGTCCGACTATATGAAAATAACCGGTTTCCCTGAAATCCCTTCACTAAATATTACCCTGCTCACACTCCAACAGATCGTCAGGTCCCAAGTACCATTTGTCTCCATTCACTCCTATCTAACACGCTCACGCACGCTTTCTGGAAGTCCAAGCCCCTTGCCCACAAAACCTCCTTTACCCCCTCTCTCCAGCCCTTTCGAGGACGACCCCTACCCCGCATTCCTTCCCCTATAGATTTATATGCTTTCCATGTCATTCTACTTTGATCCATTCTCTCTAAATGACTAAACCACCTCAACAACCCCTCTTCTGCCCTCTGACTAATACTTTTATTAACTCCACACCTTTTCCTAGTTTCCACACTCCGAATTTTCTGCATAATGTTTACACCACACATTGCCCTTAAACAGGACATCTCCACTGCCTCCAACCACCTCCTCGCTGCTGCATTTACCACCCAAGCTTCACACCCATATAAGAGTGTTGGTAATACTATACTTTCATACATTCCCTTCTTTGCCTCCATAGATAAAGTTTTTTGACTCCACATATACCTCAATGCACCACTCACCTTTTTTCCCTCATCAATTCTATGATTAACCTCATCCTTCATAAATCCATCCGCCGACACGTCAACTCCCAAGTATCTGAAAACATTCACTTCTTCCATACTCCTCCTCCCCAATTTGATATTCAATTTTTCTTTATCTAAATGATTTGACACCCTCATCACCTTACTCTTTTCTATGTTCACTTTCAACTTTCTACATTTACACACATTCCCAAACTCATCCACTAACCTTTGCAATTTTTCTTTAGAATCTCCCATAAGCACAGTATCATCAGCAAAAAGTAACTGTGTCAATTCCCATTTTGAATTGGATTCCCCAAAATTTAATCCCACCCCTCTCCCGAACACCCTAGCATTTACTTCCTTTACAACCCCATCTATAAATATATTAAACAACCTTGGTGACATTACACATCCCTGTGTAAGACCTACTTTTACCGGGAAGAAGTCTCCCTCTCTTCTACACACCCTAACCTGAGCCTCACTATCCTCATAAAAACTCTTTACAGCATTTGATAACTTACCACCTTTATTAAACAAAAATTCCAACCACTCCAACACTATATCCTCCCCTGCTTTTAACATTTGTCATGATCCCATCAGTTCCAGCTGCTTTACCCCCTTTCATTCTACGTAATGCCTCATGCGCCTCCCCCACACTCACACCCTGTTCTTGTTCACTCCTAAAAGATGGTATACCTCCCTGGCCAGTGCATGAAATTACTGCCTCCCTTTCTTTGTCGACATTTAAAAGTTCCTCAAAATATTCTTGCCATCAACCCAAAACCTCCATCTCCCTATCTACTAACTCCCCTACTCTGTTTTTAACTGACAAATCCATTCGTTCCCTAGGCTTTCTTAACTTGTTTAACTCACTCCAAAATTTTTTCTTATTTTCATTAAAATTTTTTGAAAATGCCTCTCCCACTGTATCATCTGCTCTCCTTTTGCACTCTCTCACCACTCTCTTCACCATTCTTTTACTCTCCATATACTCTACTCTTCTTATAACACTTCTGCTTTGTAAAAACCTCTCGTAAGCTAACTTTTTCCTTTTTATCATACCCTTTACTTCATTCTACCAATCACTCCTCTTTCCTCCTGCACCCACCCTCCTATAACCACAAACTTCTGCCCCTCATTCTAATACTGCATTTTTAAAACTATTCCAACCCTCTTCAACCCCCCCATTACTCATACTTGCACCAGCTCACCTTTCTGCCAATAGTTGCATATATCTCACCCAAACTTCTTCCTCCCTTAGTTTATACACTTTTACCTCCCTCTTACTTGTTGTTGTCATTTTCCTCTTGTTCCCATTTACCTCTTACTCTAACTGTAGCTACAACTAAATAATGATCCGATATATCAGTTACCCCTCTATAAACGTATACAGTGGACCCCCGGTTTACGATCAGCTCCCAATGCGACCAATTATGTAAGTTTATTTATGTAAGTGCGTTTGTATGTGTATGTTTGGGGGTCTGAAATGGACTAATCTAATTCACAATATTCCTTATGGGAACAAATTCGGTCAATACTGGCACCTGAACGTACTTCTGGAATGAAATAATATCGTAAACCGGGGGTCCACTGTATATTTATTTATCCTCTTCTTCATAAAATATGTATTACTTATTACCAAACCTCTTTCTGCACATAGCTCAATTAAAGGCTCCCCATTTTCATTTACCCCTGGCACCCCAAATTTACCTACTACTCCCTCCACAACATTTTTGCCCACTTTAGCATTGGAATCCCCAACCACCATTACTCTCACACTTGGTTCAAAACTCCCCACACTTTCACTCAACATTTCCCAAAATCTTTCTCTCTCCTCTACACTTCTCATTTCTCCAGGTGCATATACGCTTACTATAACCCACTTTTCACATCCAACCTTTATTTTACTCCACATAATCCTTGAATTAATACATTTATAGTCCCTCTATTCCTGCCATAACTTATCCTTCAACATTATTGCTACTCTTTCTTTAGCTCTAGCTCTATTTGAAACCCCTGACCTAATCCCATTTATTCCTCTCCACTGAAACTCTCCCACCCCCTTCAGCTTTGTTTTACATAAAGCCAGGACATCAAGCTTCTTCTCATTCATAACATCCACAATCATCTCTTTCTTATCATTTGCACAACATCCACGCACATTCAGACTTCCCACTTTGACAATTTTCTTCTTATTCTTTTTAGTAATTATTACAGGAAAAGCGGGTTACTAGCCCATTGTTCCCGGCATTTTAGATGGCTTTTACAACACGCATGGCTTATGGAGGAAAGATTCTTATTCCACTTCCCCATGGATGTAAAAGGAAAAGTAATAAGACCAAGAACTATTCAGATAAAATCAAAGAAAACTCAGATGAGTGTGTATAAATAAACATGTACATGTATGTGTAGTGTGACCTAAGTGTAAGTAGTAGCAAGACGTACCTGTAATCTTACATATTTATAAGACAGACAAAAGACACCAGCAATCCTTCCATCATGTAAAACAACTAGAGGCTTTCGTTTTACACTCAATTGGCAGGATGGTAGTACCTCCCTGGGAGAGTTAGAGGTATTGGGAAGATGGAGGGAATATTTTAGGAATTGTTAAATGTTGATGAAGATAGGAAAGCTGTGATTTTGTGTATAGGGCAGGGAGGAATAACATCTTGTAGGAGTGAGGATGAGCCAGTTGTGAGTGTGAGGGAAGTTCGTGAGGCAGTGGGTAGAATGAAAGAGGGTAAGGCAGCTGGGATTGATGGGATAAAGATAGAAATGTTAAAAGCAGGTGGGGATATAGTTTTGGAGTGGTTGGTGTTATTATTTAATAAATGTATGGACGAGGGTAAGGTGCCTAGAGATTGGCAGAGAGCATGCATAGTTCCTTTGTATAAAGGCATAGGGGATAAAAAAGAGTGCAAAAACTATAGGGGAATAAGTCTGTTGAGTATACCTGGTAAAGTGTATGGTAGAGTTATTATTGAAAGAATTAAGAGTAAGATGGAGCGTAGGATAGCAGATGAACAAGCAGGCTTTAGGAAAGGTAGGGGGTGTGTAGACCAAGTGTTTACAGTGTGTAGACCAAGTGTTTACAGTATTTAGATAAGTGTAAAGAGGTATTTGTGGCATTTATGGATTTGGAAAAGGCATATGACAAGGTAGATAGGGGGGCAATGTGGCAGGTGTATGGTATAGGAGGTAGGTTACCGAAAGCAGTGAAGAGTTTTTACAAGGATAGTGAGGCTCAGGTTAGAGTATGTAGGAGAGAGGGAGATTATTTCCCAGTAAAAGTATGCCTTAGACAAGGATGTGTGATGTCAATATATTTATAGTTGGGGTTGTAAGAGAAGTGAATGTGAGGGTCTTGGCAAGAGGTGTGGAGTTAAAAGATAAAGAATCAAACACAAAGTGGGAGTTGTCACAGTTACTCTTTGCTGATAACATTGTGCTTTTGGGAGATTCTGAAGAGAAGTTGTAGATTGGCTCACTGGCCATGAGCCAGTCTGATTTTGTTGATGCTTGAGTGAACACTAACCTGTGCTTCCATTCAAACATTTTACGATTATTTCATTGTTTAGTGCTTGTTGGACTGTGAAATAAGCTACACTGGGCCCAAAGAAACTTGCTAGTGGTACCCCTGTGGTAAAGAAAATGAGAAACACCATAGATATGAAGAAGGAAATAATACAGAAGTGGAATGATGTCCAAATGTTTGTGGAGAAGTATCACCCTGGCCAAGCTGAAACAAGCCATCTTTGCAACAAGTTCAGTGACAGAACCGTGTCCCATTTTAGGGAAATCTTAAAGAGGCACCAGAAACAGAGGACTGTGGACAGTTATTTTGTGAGACAGGGGTCCAGTGACTCTCAAGCTGGTCCTAGTGGCATTAAAAGACAGAGAAGGGAAGTAACCCCAGAGAGGGCTTTGATACCTAAAGTCCTCATGGAGGGGGATTCTCCTTCCCAACACTAACCCCAACTCCCTCTCTCCTCCTCCCTATCTTCCAGATGCCATCACCAATCTTCAATAAAGGTAAGTAAAATGTTATTTTATATGTTTATTTAAATTTATTAATACATAATTGAACACTATATTTGTTGTGTGTATGTAAAACTATAATTAATCTCTATAAAATGTATTTTTTTTGTAAATATTTTTGGGTTTTTGTAACGGATTAATTGTATTTCCATTATTTCTTATGGGAAATATTGCTTCGCTTTTCAGACTTTTCGAATTTAGAACTAGTTCCTGGAACGGATTAAGTTCGATATTTGAGGTTCCACTGTACATAAAAGCTTCTCAAGTATTGTCACCAATTATTGCAATGCTCTTTAACAAACCCATTGAATTATCTACCTTCCCAACAATCCTCAAAATAGCTAGGGTCACTCCGATCCATAAAGGAGGTGACCAAGCTGACTTGAATAACTATAGACCAATACCTAACTTACCACTGCTCTCTAAAATCTTTGAAAAATTAATTCATAGAGGGATCTATTCCTACCTCGTTTCACAAAACCCTTTTGTCAGGTGGATTCAGAAATAATAAAAGCAAAAATGATCTATCATACACAGCAAAAACTATTATCCGCATTAAAAAAAAGGGAAGCCCCGCGGGGCATTTTCTTTGATTTACATAAGCTTTCAAAATACAGTCGCCCGAACTACGTACTCCAATTAATGCACTATGGTATCAGAGGCCACTCCCTCAATGTAAAGCATACCTTAGTAACAAAATCAATATTGTAGAAAATGAGTAAATCCCCCACCAACCAATCACATAGGAACCCCCCACAAGGAAGCACCCTTTAACCACCCCTTTCTCATCTCACAATGACTACTGAATGCTCCAGTACTCAAACCATATTATTTGCAGATGACCTACATATGTATTTTCCCCCCAAAACGTGTATACTAGCAACACATCAAGCGGGAATTACAAAAAAAATATCCCTGGTGATGACTAACAAATTCCCCTAAACCCTGAAAAAAACCTATTTCATTCTTTGGAACAAACCCTGCAAATGATCCAAATTAACTAACGCTAAATGGATCATCATCAAAAGACCCCGGGGGGAAAATTCCTGGGTATCCACCTTGACAGTAGCCTTAATTCTGGACACAACACAACAAATCACCAAAAAAATCCAAGACTGTAGGCTACTATCAAGAAAAGGTACTACTTCCCACAACAGCTCTCCTGCACTGACCATTCACTCATGTACCCTTTCTTACATATGGAATTTGTGATGGGGATCAACAACCCCCCAAAACCCCTAAAAACCCAAAAAAAAGGCACATAAAAAATGATAACAAATTCCCCTCCCCCCAGCTGCCCACCAACAAAAAGTCTGAATCTCCCTTACCATTAAAACATCCATACTTTTCATGTCTACTACATACACAACAAACACGAAAAAAAAAACCCCACCAACTTCTCATCCCAAACCAAACAGGCACATGCCAAAAACACAAGACACAGATCTCTTTTTTTATACCTCGTTCCAATACACTGTTTTTTAAAAACCTATGCACAAAAAGGGGCCCCCAAAATATGGAATTCATTACCAAAAGATTTTAAAAAATAACCCAGTCTGAAAAATAATTTAAGCTTTCCAAAAGCCACTTAATCACCCCGAAAAATTTTAAAAATACCAGTATAATTTACTCACCTATTTTTACCCCCACATCATAACTGAAACAATCACATTAAACTTTATCCTTGTTGACAGGAATATAATTAAATCATTGTTTTCACAAAAGCTTTTTGAATTAAATGCGTATACTTTGTATTATAAAAATTTTGATTTATTTATAATTAAATTCTACTTTTCAACTACAAAATAATTACTTTCCTATGTAAACTATGATATAAATTTTTAGTTTTAAAGTAGACTGTAAGCCAAAAATGTTATTTGGGGGCCCAAAATGCCTAGGATAATAGAGGCTTCTTTGCATTGCAACCCCACTATTGTATATACACAGTCCAATGACATGTACTGTTTGCAAAACTTAAATAAATAAAAAAAATAAGATTAACAAAGCAATGATATATTCGTGGAAAAAAATTACAGAAAACCCATTTGCAATATGAAGAAAAATGGTATTTCAAATAAGAAGCTTAAAGTTGTAAAAAAATTTGAGCATAACAATGTAAATAATCGAAACAGATCGAGTAAAAAACAAAGTTTGTAGTCAGAAACAGGCACATGGTCATTAGATGAGTTACGGCATTTAAGAGAATGGAGTTTAATAACAAAAAAAAAGGGGACAATACCATGATGGAACGATACCAAATAAACCCCCACAAGAAGAGAGGAGCTTAAACGACGTTTTTGGTCGACTTGGACCACTTAAAAATCACACTAAGAGAAGTAGAGAGGATGGGTTATGTAAGATGTAGTAGTAGTGGTGGGGGCGGCGGGGCAGAGATGCAAAGGGAATAATGATGGGGAATAAGGGGAGGAGCCAGCAAATAAAAGAAAGGGAGCACTGCAGGAGATAGGTTTCCCACAGAGGGAGAGCAAAACACAGGGTGGGGGGGAGGGGAAAAAATGAAATAAATAAAGAACAGAAACAAAGACAGAAAAAAGAAAAAACAACCCAGGGGAGAAAAAAGGAAAGAGGGGAAAGGGGAAGAGGGAGAAGAAAAAAAAAGGAGGAAAACGTTAAAATCACAGGTGTTCGAAGTTTGGGCATTTTTAAAGCAGTGGGAGAGGGATCTACAGAACAAAGCCGGGCTAAAATTCATACAAGGAAAGTTCTGTATTTGGGAGGGTTCAACCCGAGGCGACTGTTAAGTTGGAAGTATGAAGACAGTTTTTACAGAAGACCAGTCAATTTTGGGTGGCTTGATCTCTGACGTGACAGGAAAAGAGATTGTTAGTGTCGGCAAGCCTAAAACTTTTTTGTGCTCCCTAAACCTGTCAGAAAGATCGGGCCCTTTCTCCAAAGTATTGAAGAGACAGGAGGAGCAAAAAAATGGTGACACCAGTTAAAGGAAAGGGGGGGAGAAATGTTGAGATTAAAAAGACCGGAAATGTAGTGAAGGAGAGGACGAAGAGTTCCAAAAAGGAAGGTTTGGGAGAGAAGAAATTATGTTTAGAGTGAGAGGGGCAGAGTCTATGAAATGGGGGGGTTGCCAAAATGGGGGAAAAAATTATGAAAAGGGGGAAATTTTGTGGAAGGAACTGAGGATCACAGATCGGGGGCACGGAAAAAGAGGGAGATGGAAAAAATTTTTTGAAAGGGGAAGATAAGGAAAAATAGTGAATGTAATGCCACGTGATGGTTTGCGGGAAATGGAAAAGGAAAAACCTGTATCTGAGCGGGGGGGCATGGCATCAGGAAAAGAAGCATGGAACATTTCCCATTCAGCTTTAACTTATTGGAAGGGGCACCCCACCACCCCCCCACCACCCCCCACCCCACCCCACCACCCCCCCCCACCACCTCCCCCCCAACCACCCCACCCCCACCACCCACCACCCCCCCCACCCACCACCACCACCCACCACCACCCCCACCCCCACCACCACCCCCCCACCCCCCACCACCCCCCCCACCACCACCCCCCCCACCACCCCCCCCACCCACCACCACCCCCCCACCACCACCACCCACCACCCCACCACCACCACCCACCCCCCACCACCACCACCCACCACCACCCCACCACCACCCACCCCACCCACCCACCCCCCACCACCCCCCCACCCACCACCACCACCCACCACCCACCACACCACCACCACCACCACCCCCAAACCCCCACCCACCACCACCACCCCCCCCACCACCCCCACCCCCCACCACCACCACCCCCCACCACCCCACCCCCCCCCCCCCCCCCCCCCCCCCCCCCCCCCCCCCCACCCCCCACCACCCCCCCCCCCCCCCACTCACCACTCACCCCCACCCCACCACCACCCCCACCACCCCCCACCCCCACCCCCACCCCCCCCACCCCACCCCACCACCCCAACCACCACCACCACCACCCACCACCAGCCCCCAAAACCCCATCACCCCCAACCACCACACCACCAACCACCATCCCCACCCCCCACCCCCCTCCCCCCACCACACCCCCCACCCCCCCACCCCAACCACCATCCCCCACCACCCCCCCAACCACCATCACCCCCACCCACCATCACCACCCCCCACCACACCACCACCCCCCATCCCACCACCCCCCCCCCAACCCACCAACCACCCCAAACCCACCCCCAAACCACACCCAACCCACCACCCCACCCACCACCACCCCCCCCAACCCACATCACCACCCCACCACCACCACCCACCCCAGGATTTTTTTTATGTGGTGCCCCACACACCCATTCTCTACTGTGGGCCTCCCAGCTTTCTCTCTTAATTTGAAGCCGCTAGAATTTATGCGTAAAAAATGTCAGAAAAAAGTGGTGTGGAAAAAAAACATATGCAACATTAGGGATCTTTATTTTTAAAAAGTTTCGCCTACCAGGTTTTT
>NC_069399.1:58564859-58618488 GCF_026875155.1 Cherax quadricarinatus | reverse complement strand
CCACCCCCACCACCACCACCCACCACCCCCCACCACCCCCCCCACCCACCACCACCACCCCCACCCACCACCCCCCACCCACCACCACCACCCCCCACCACCCCCCACCACCACCCACCCCCCCCCAACCCCCACCACCCACCACCACCCCCACCACCACCCCCCCACCACCACCACCCACCACCACCCCCCCACCCCCCCACCCACCACCACCACCCACCACCACCACCCCACCACCCACCACCCCCCCCCCACCCCCCCCACCACCACCACCCCCCACCACCCACCACCACCATGCCCCCCACCCCCACCACCACTGCCACCCACCACCACTGCCACCACCACCCCTGCCACCCCCCCACCACCCACCCCCACCCCCACCCACCACCCACCACCCCCCCCACTGCCACCCACCACCACCCACACCACCAACCACCAAACCCACCACCACCCACCCACCACCCACCACCCCCCACCCCCACCCACCACCCCCCCCACCACCACCCCCCACCCACCACCCCCACCACCACCACCCCCCCACCCCCACCCCCACCCACCACCACCCCCACCCACCCCACCCACCACCCCACCACCCACCCCCCCACCACCCCCACCCACCACCACCACCACCCACCACCACCCCCACCCCCCCCAAACCACCCACCACCCCCACCCCCCCACCACCACCACCCACCACCCCCACCCACCACCACCACCACCACCACCCCCCCCACCCACCACCACCCACCCCACCCACCACCACCCACCACCACCACCCCCCCACCCCCCACCACCCACCACCACCCCAACCACCCACCCCCCCACCACCACCACCACCAGCACCACCACCACCACCCCCCAACCACCACCCCCCCACCACCACAACCACCACCACCCCCAACACCCCCAACCCCAAACCCAAAACCCACCCCCCACCAATACCCACTACCCACCACCAATACCACCAATAAACCCCAATACCACCACCACCACCCCCACCAACCCCCCAAAACCCACCACCCCCCCCACCAAATACCACCACCCACCCCAAATCACCCCCACCACCCCACCCCCCACCACCCCACCAACCCCCACCACCACCCACCACCACCACCACCCACCACCCCCAACCCCACCCCCCCAAACAACCACCAAACCCCCCCACCCCCCCCCCCACCATCCCCACCCACCACCCCCCACCCCACCCCCCCCACCCACCCCCTCCACCCCCACCACCAACCCACCACCACCACCCCACCACCACCCCCACCCACCACCACCACCCACCCCCACCACCCCCACCCCCCACCACCCACCACCACCCCCCACCACCACCACCACCCACCACCACCACCCACCACCACCACCCACCACCACCACCACCACCACCACCACCCACACACCACCCACCACTACCACACAACCACCACCACCACCACCCACCACCACCCACCACCACCCACCACCCACCCACCACCACCATCCCACCACCAGGATTTTTTTTCTGTGGTGACTCCCACACTCCCATGTCTCACACATGTGGGCCTACCAGCTTTCTCTCGCTTAATTTGAAGCCGCTAGAATTTATGCGTATAAATACGTCAGAAACAGTGGTGCGTAAGGCGCATATATACGACCGAAACAGTCAAAGGGTTAAACAGCTGTAAGGTCTTTTCCCTAATTAAGATGAAATTAAGTGGTGCACCTTTCTTTTTCTTTTGTTTAATACACTCGCAGACAAGTTTTTCCTGTTTAATTTACTTGTTGGGACCTGCGTGTCATTCTTTTCATGAGATGACGTCTTTGGTTATTCATTAACCCTTTGACTGTTTCCGACGTATAAATACGTCTTACGAGCCAATGTTTCTGACGTATTTATACGCATAAATTCTAGCAGCTTCAAATCAAGCAGGAGAAAGCTGTAGGCCCACATGTGAGAGAATGGTCTCCATGGTCAGTGTGCACCATATAAAAAAAAATCGGAGCCAGTGGTGCATTGTGGGAATGCCATTTCAGTTGTCCAATTTTCCGCATGTCTAGCGGTAAGAAATATGTGATTCCCCGCAGCAAATCTGGGACTCTTCTCTTCCCAAGTGATGCCTAACACAATGAAGTGTCCGTGAAGAACAATTTCATGATTTGGAGGAGTTTGAGACCAAAAGTAATGGAGGAGGAGGAGGGGGGAGGAGGGGGAGGAAGAGGAATGAGGAGGAGGAAGAGGAGGAGGAGGAGGAGAAGAGGAGGAGGATACGAGGAGGAGGAGGAGGAGGAAGAAGAAGAAGAAGATGTAATAATATTGTTCCCCATGAAGCAAGAAAAAAAAAAGTCCCACACCCCATGACAGTGACAAGATACGAAGGAGATAACATCAGATAAGAACTGACTTGATTAGCGCCAAACGAGGGGTAGAGCTAAGGAATATTAAACATGACCATCGCCCTCTCCTTAGTTTATGCTGATACAAACGAACATTCTGTCTGTCTATTTGTCTGTCTGTCAAGCTCGCTGTCTGTTCCATCTACTCTCTGTCCTCAGAGAGAGCCAACAGACTGTGTCCATCAACGTTTACTCACCTCTCAAGCAGAGTATTAGCACTTTGTCTGGATTTCTTGGGTTATCCTAGGTTAATTTACACTAGTATACTTGTATTTATGTGTACCTGTGGAGCAGAGATAGGCAGACAGATATACTAGAGAGACAGATTGAAAGATATAGAATGAGGAGAAAATATTAGATAGAATGAAGGAGGGAAGCAGCATCCGACCCCATTGTTTTGACAGGCAGGAGGGGGAGTGAGTATGAACAATACGTCCACTTTTGAGAGCTGCGACTTCTGACTCAAAACAATTATAAGCCACACACTCTCGCACACAAGACAAGGAGAAGCGAATGAGGATAAGGAGAGGAGGAGAAAGAGGAGGAGAAGGAGGAGGAAGGAGGAGAGAAGGAGGAGGAGGAGAAGGAGGAGGAGGAGAAGGAGGATGAGGAGAAGGAGGAAGGAGAAGGAGAAGGAGGAGGAGAAGGGAGGAGAATTAGAAGGAGGTAGGAGGAGAGAAAGGAGGAGGAAAGAGGAGAGAATGAGGAGGAGGAGAGGAGAAGGAGGAGAAGGAGGATGAGGAGGAGGAGAAAGGAGGAGGAGGAGGATAATTGTTTGTTTGATTATGTAAACAAGTTTTCTAAACAATATACAGTGGAGACCCCCCCCGCATAACGATTACCCTCCAATGTGACCAATTATGTAAGTGTATATTATGTAAGTGCGTTGTATGTGTATGTTTAGGGGTCTGAAATGGACTAATCACTTCACAATATTCTTGATGGGAACAAAATCGTCAGTTACTGGCACCTGAACATACTTCTGAAGTGAAAAAATATCGTTAACCGGGGGTCCACTGTATTGATAATTAAGTTTGTGTGCTTAATTCGTGTTGTATACAACAGTGATATATGTACATGCACCTTACTTTGTCTCATAGGCACATAAGTTATGTGAAAAAATAATAAAGTGAAAAAACAAAAAACCCTTCATTACAAGTACACGAAAGTTTACCGTGTGAGCTGGCAGTCCCGCTGGTGCCATAACTCGCTCATTTTCTGCAAACCTCACGGCACTATATCTCGTAAGTACCGATGGCTAAAAATTTTTTTTTTGGACTAAAACACTCACAAAAATAATCTTAACATTTTCATAAGAAAAAATAATTTTTTTTTTTTTTGAATATTTGGCGACATAGAATGACAGTTTCAGAGAGGGGCCTGAAACAGTCAAAGGGTTAAACAAGGTTGTATATTCGCCTTAATGAAGCGTCAGTGTGTACTATTAAAAAGAATGAGGCGAATATACAGTGGGCCCCCGAGTTTCGTGATTAATCCGTTCCAGAGAACCCGCTGAAGATCGAAATTCACGAAACTCGAAACCATTTCCCCCATAAGAAATAATGGAAATAAAATTAATCCGTTCCAGGCACCCAAAAATATTAAAATAAAATATTTTTTTTTCAAATTAAATAAAGATTTACATAATGAAAACAATCAGAAATCAAGTACATGCATTTAAAATAAATAATAATAACATTACACTTAACTTCACTGAAGACTTCTGCGTGGATGGAAGACGGGAGGAGGGGATAGGAGGAAGGTGTACACTTATTTTTTGGAAGGAGAATCTCCTTCCATTAGGACTTCAGGTATGAAGTCCATATCTGGGCTTACTTCCCTTCTTCTTTTAATGCCACTGGGACCAGCTTGAGAGTCACTGGACCTCTGTTGCACAAAATATCTGTCCAGAGAGGTCTGTTTCTGGCATTTCTTTAAGATTTCCTGAAGTGGGACACAACACTGTCATTGTACATGTTGCCAATACGGCCTGTAACAGCTTTGTTAGGGTGAAGTTCATCCATAAATGTTTGCACTTCAGTCCACTTTGCACAAATGTCCTTAATTTATTTATTTATTTATTTAGAAATTTTAGCATACATACAGAGGTGCAAAAAAATACAGGTAAGAGCAGCATGCCAAAGCCACTTATATGCATAGCATTACGGGCTGGCTTAAAATTAACTTAAGATTAACTAAGCAATGATGAAATCAGTGATAAGACATTATTGTGAACAGATAACTATAAAGCACAAATAAGTATTACAAAGACAGGTCATATGGTTGCATGCATTGCTGTTCATTCAGTAGAATGGAGTATTCTGTTAGGTAGTGTATTTAAAAAAATAACAAAGTTAGATTGGGTCCTAGGTTTAACATTTATGTGATATAAGTGTGAGTAACATTTTGGATATACAATTTATAGGTTCAGTTATTCAGTATTTATTTGGTTTTGAGTGAGTAAGTGAACTTTGAGAAGAGACTTGAATTTATAAACAGGTAGTGTTTCTTTTATATTTACAGGTAATGAATTCCAGATTTTAGGGCCTTTTATGTGCATTGAGTTTTTGCATAGCGTGAGATAGACACGAGGAACATCAAAGAGTGATCTGTGCCTTGTGTTATGGTCATGTGTTCTGTTGAGGTTGGCAAGATGTTTGAGGGGAGGGTTAATATCAGAGTTAAGTGTTCTATGTATGTAATATGCAATAATAAGTATGGATGTTTTATATGGTGAGTAGGTTGAGTGTTTTGAATATTGGTGGAGTGTGTTGCCTGTAGTGAGAATTTGTTTTCATTCTAACTGCAGCCTTTTGTGTTGGGTAATTAGTGGTCTGAGATGGTTAATTGTTGTTGAGCCCCATGCACAATTCCATAGGTGAGATAGGGGTAAATAAGAGAGTGATAAAGGGCCAGGAGGGGCTGACTGTGGAACATAGTACCGTATCTTCGATAGTATGCCTACAGTCTTGGAAATTTTCTAGAAATTTGTTGTATATGTGTATGAAATTTGAGTCTTATCGAGGTGGATTCCTAGAATTTTCCCTCTGTTAGCTTTGTGATAGGTGATCCGTTTATCGTTATGTTAAGAGGTACATCTGTAGCTCTGTTACCAAACTGAATGAAGAGGTTTTGTCAATGTTTAGTGTAAGTTTGTTAGTCCTCATCCAGTAGATATTTTCTGTAATTCGGTGTTTACAGTATTGGCTAGCGTGACTGGGCTCGGGTGAGAGAAGACGTATGTAGTGTTATCTGCAAAAAGTGTGGGTTTGAGTAATTGCGAAGTATTTGGTAGGTCATTTATGTATAGGAGAAAGAGAAGAGGGCCAAGGACACGTCCCTGTGGGACACCAACTGTAATTGGTTGTGCGGAAGAGCTTGCCCCATTTGCGTACACATATTGGCTTCTGTTGCTGAGGTAAGACTTGAGGTAGTTGAGGGAGTGCTCTCTAATACCATAGTGTGACAATTTTACGTGGAGCAAGTCATGGTCAACTGTATCAAAAGCTTTACGTAAGTCAATGAAGATCCCCAGTGGGACTTCTTTTTTCTCTATTGCAGTGTATATATGTTCTAGCATGTGTATAATAGCATCATTAGTATTTTTATTAGGCCTGAATCCAAATTGGCAGGGGTTGAGAATGTTTTGGGAGATGAGGTAGGAGTAGATTCGTTTATGAATTAATTTTTCGAAGATTTTTGAGAGAGGGTGTAAATTGGATATTGGCCTATAGTTATTCAACTCTGTTTTGTCTCCTCCTTTATGGATCGGGGTGACCCTTGCTATTTTGAGAACTGTAGGGAAGGTGGAGGATTCAGTGGATTTGTTAAAGAGTGTTTACCTGGAGATACCTGGAGAGAGTTCCGGGGGTCAACGCCCCCGCGGCCCGGTCTGTGACCGGTGATAGGTGATTGGTGATAGTACTTGTGACGCTTTTTTGTATATAAAGGGTGGTAAGGTATTTAAATCTCCTGCCTTGTTTTTCAGTGCGTTGATAATAAGGGAGACTTCGTATGGGTTAGTCGGAGCTAGGAACAGTGTGTTCGGGTAGTTGCCAGTGAGGTAGTCATTTGGTGGGGTATCTGAGCTTGGGATTTTATTGGCAAGGTTTTGACCTATAGTGGAGAAGAAATCATTGAGTCTGTTTGCTGTTTCTGTTGGTGGGAGTTGGGGTTCATCTGATTTTGCTAATTTTATTTCACTATGTCGTGATATCTTTTTTGTTCCCAGAATTTCTGATAGGGTCTTCCAGGTATTTTTTATATCACCTCGTAAGTTGGATAATCTGTTCTCATAATACAATTTTTTTGCCCTTCTTATCAGGCTGGTTAGGATTGACTAGTAACGTTTTGTTTGGTCTCTGGTTATGTGACCCATTCTGTACTGTTTTTCATATCGGTGTTTTGTATTTATGGATTTGAGAATGCTGGGTGTTAGCCAGGGACTGTTCAGTCTCTTAGCTGTCATCTGTTTAGTTTTTTTAGGGCAGTGCTTGATATAAAGGTATTGGGTCTTTTTTAGAAAATTATTAAAACATTCGTCAATATCTGTATAGATTTCTAGCTCAGTGTGCCAGTCAATGTTTGTTACTGCTGTTGTGAAGTTATTAATGGCTGCCTCATTGTGAAGTCTGAAGGTGACGTTAGTAGTGTCTTGGGGTATTTTACCAAGAGTTGTTATGAGGAAAGTAGGGTAGTGGTCTGTGGTATTATCTGTAATTATGCCTGATTTTAAAGGGATATGGTGTTGGTCCAGATGTGGTCAAGTAGGGAAACACTAGTCTCTGTAACTCTTGTAGGTTTTGTTACTGTTGGTAGCAACATGCAATTACTCATTGTGTTTGTGAATTCAGTAACGTGTGGGTCCTGGTCTTGCAGGAGATATATATTGAAGTCACCTGAGAGTAGTAAGTGATCTTTGTTCATGCGTGCATCAGTTATCATACTTCCTAGGTTTTGACTAAATTGGCTAATGTTTGATTGTGGAACTCTGTAGATGTTTATCACTGTGAGAGGTTTTTTGTAGGTATTTGGATTTGAATTTAGCTATTATATATTCCCCATGTTCATCCCTTGTGCAAGTATTAGTGATACATTCTAGTTGGTCTGGAGTAGTATATAGCAGTGCACCCCCTTTTTGGTCTGGCCTACAGTTGTGTATGGCTGTGTAACCAGGAATGGCATAGACATCTGTAGTATCAGGCTTTAGCCAGGTTTCAGTTAGTGTAATGATGGACATATTGGCATGCAAGGAATTTAGTAATGCTAGGAGGTCATCATAATGCTTGCTTAAAGATCTGATATTGTAGTTAAAGATAGTTATGTTGTTGTTAGCTCTGAGAAGTGCCTTTGATTGTTCTGCTGTGTAGTAATTACAGTAACTGTTTGAATAATTTAAGTCATTAAATAAGAGGTTGGTATCAGGATCAATGCTTGTAATCATAAGATTTGTAGTGAATCTATAGTTAGAATTAAGTAAAAAATAAAGTAAATATTCTAAAGCTAAAAAAAAATATGCACCTGAATTATTTAACAAATGTAAAAATAATGAGCTAAGGTAGTTTTTTAAAGCTAAAATAAAGGAGACAATATAAAAGGGACTAAAATAATTTGTGGTGAACAAATAAAGTGATGATCAAATAATGGAGCTTGGGAATATGATAGTAGGTAGTACTTTAAAGGTAATTCTTTAAAGTTAGAATTATAATATAAATTATAATATAAAAGGGACTAATATAAGTTGTGGTGAACAATAAAGTGGTAATCAAATAAATGAGCTTTGGAGTATAATGGCAAAATAGTGAACTTATTAACTTTAGCACCTGAGAATAGCACTTGATTATTTTACAATTGTGAATATATGATCTAAGGTAGTTATATAAAGCTAAAATAAAGGAAAAAAAAAATATATAAGGGACTACAATTAAGTAATGGTAAACAAGTTAAATGGACAGATGGTCACTATGAAATAATGTTGGTTTAGGAGTAAGATCTGATTTGTAATATTAAATAAGTTGAGCAGTTTATTGACAATAAAAAATAAAAAAAAAATGAGGTAGTTGGTACTAGCTAGCAAAAGATAGTTTTGGTACTTGCAAAAAAGTAATTGGAATATACACTAATTGCACACACAATAAAAAGTGGACTAAAAAAAACAAGTAGTGGTAAACAAAATTAAATGGACAGGTAAGAACAATGAATAATATTAATTTGGAGTAAGATTTGACTTGTAACATAAAATTATGAGCAATTAATAGCAGTAAGAAAGAAGTAAAAAAGTATTGGAGGTAGTTAGCATTAGCTTGTGATGAAAAAAATAATAAAATAATAATGCACAATATAATAGTAAGGTACACTATATGCACCACACGTATATATGTATTAAGGGCACTTATCTAATCTGTTACAGAAATGACAGCTTTTCTAAGGAAGGTAGAGAAATCGTGTTCGTTTGAGATAGTATATTGTTGTCCTGTTGATGTTTTCCTTACTAGTATTTTCCCATCTCGCGTGAAACACTTATGTATTTTGTTTTCCTGTTTAAGTTTTCTGAGCCTGAACAGAAGGTTTTGACGTTTTCTTGTTAGAGACTCATTTATGTACACTCCATTTTTCATTGTAATTGCTGATTTAATTAGGTCCTTTCTTTTATCGTATGAATGAAGTCTGATCATTATACTGTGTTTACTTCCTGGTTTTCCTAACAAACGTGTTTCTTTGATTTCATTGTTTTGCACGATGACTTGTACGTGGTCCTGTATTATCCTGACAGCAGTTTCTTTGCACTGAGCTTGTATTATGTCACTTGGAATGTGTGGACTGTTTATTATAACTGCACCTTCCTCCATCTCTCTCCCTCCTCCTCTGCAGTAGTTTCCTGAGCTGTGATCTGTTGCTGTTGCAGATGAAGCTCTTGCAGCTCTTCAGTGGTTAGCTCTTCCCTGTGGTCCTCCACCAACTCTTCCACATCCTCACCACTCACCTCCAACCCCAGGGACATCCCCAATGCCACAATAGTTTCCACAACTGGCATGGGTTCCTTAGGGTCAGCCACAAACCCTTCAAAATCCCTCTCTTGTACACAATCTGGCCACAAATTTATCCAAGCAGAGTTCAAAGTCCTGGAAGTCACTCCCTCCCAAGACATACCTATAAGGTTTATGCAATGGAGGATATTAAAGTGATCTTTCCAGAACTCTCTTAGGGTCAATTCAGTGTCTGAGGTCACTTCAAAGCACTTCTGAAACACTGCTTTTGTGTAGAGTTTTTTGAAGTTTGAAATGACCTGCTGGTCCATGGGCTGGAGAAGAGGAGTGGTATTAGGAGGCAAGAACTTCACCGTGATGAAGCTAAACTCCTCCACTATTTGCTCTTCCAAGTCTGGAGGATGAGCAAGAGCATTGTCCCTTACCAGGAGGCACTTGAGTGGCAATTTATTTTCCAGGAGGCATTTCTTCAAACTGGGGCCAAACACTTCATTAAACCAGTCTAGGAAAATTCCCCTTGTGACCCATGCCTTACTGCTAGCCTTCCACATCACACACAAGTTACTCTTGGCGACACTGTATTTCTTGAACACTCTGGATTTTCAGAGTGATACACCAGTAAAGGCTTCACTTTAAAATCCCCACTAGCATTACTACAAAACATGAGAGTAAGCCTGTCTTTCATAGGCTTGTGTCCTGGGAGTGCCGCTTCCTCCTGCGTGATGTAGGCCCTCTTTGGCATTTTCTTCCAGAAGAGGCCTGTTTTGTCACAATTATACACTTGCTGGGGTTTGAATTCTCCAGTGTCTACGCACTCCTTAAACTCCTGTACAAACTTCTCAGCTGCTTTTTTGTCAGAACTGGCAGCCTCACCATGCCTTATCACACTGTGAATGCTACTACGCTTCTTAAATCTCTCAAACCAACCTTTGCTGGCCTTAAAATCACAAGCATCACCACTTGTTGCAGGCATGTTTTTTACGAGATCGTCATGCAACTGCCTTGCCTTTTCACATATTATCGACTGCGTAACACTATCTCCTGCTAAGTGTTTTTCGGTAATCCACATCAACACTAACCTCTCCACTTCTTCGAGGATTTGTGATCTCCTTTTTGTCGGCATATCCACCCCTTTTGCAACAACAGCACACTTTATTTCCTTTCCTTTCACCACGATCGAAGTGATGGTTGAATGGGGCTTGCCATACATTCTGGCAAGCTCTGTAACATGCACTCCACTCTCATATTTTTCAATGATTTCCTTCTTGAATTCGATCGTGTTCCTCACTTTCTTTACCAAAGGGCTTGCACTAGCTTTCCTTGGGCTCATGGTGACTTATTTAGCAATTGTAATCACAAAAAACAATGGAATATTATGTATGAACCCGCGGGGTGATGGTCACGTGTTGGTAAACAATGGCACACTGAGCGTGAATGGCATGGGAGACTGGCTTTGTGTGTGCAGTGACAGGCGGACAGGTACCAGACGGTCGCCGAAACACGAGTTTTTTCACGAAACTCGAGGCCAAATTTTTCCAAAAAAACTCGCTGAAGATCGAATTTCACGAAAGTCGAGGCTGCCAAAACTCGAGGGTCCACTGTACAAGCTTGTTTAATGAATAACCCAAGATGTCTTCAACATGTCCACTCTCAGATATTGTACCTGAATATGTTCACTTCCTCCACCTGATATATTATCTATAATTGCCTAAGCTTTTTGTTTCTCTTTCCTGTGTCCACTTTTACTTACCATTGTGGTAAAGCAGTACATAAAATTTTTAAAAGATTAGATCATTTTGTTAAGATTTCTTTTTTTTTTCAGATCATGGATGAAGAAGCTGAAAGGGAATGTGAAAATGCACAGCATTTCACCTGCACTCTTTGTGCACTGTTACCCTCACTGCTGGCCATTCGTAGCACCATCGAGGTTGATCAAGCCATTCTTGAGTTTTCATCCAAATATTGTGAAGGTATGACTTCTTGTCAATTTTTACTGCTTCACCTTGAACCTAGTTTGAAGATATCATGATAACACCACAGGCTGGAAGGTAGCATGGTAACACCACAGACTTGAAGGTACAGGTCCTCCATCACAAATCTGGCAATCAGTTACTCATCAGTTATTCAGCACTAATTTTGGCTAGCATAATTTCAAATTTCTAGGGTCGCCACACCAACCTGCTGGTACTGTTGGGCAGCGCTATTTGCTGCATAAATCATTCTAATTTCTTTTTCTCCATTTGTTAAAACCTGCTTACTTTTAGCCCTAGCCATGGTTCCAATGAATAAAAGAAATGCTTCTCGTTGTGTATAGCACCTACACAGTACATTGTCCATTAAAGATAAGGTGGCTTTGAAGCCACTATCGGTTGCCATGAGCTCAGTCTCGTGATGCAGGGGAATATGCTTTATTATTACGCTAATATCAACACTACAGCTTATTTGCCTATCACATTTGATCTAATATGACATAATAAACAATATAAATAACTTAAAACATGTTAAATACTCCAGAATAAATAATATTTGGCATAATACCTAGCAGTTCGACGGAGGTATGAAGAGGATATGGTATACAAATACCGTCTGTTCGAAATGCCTAGCCATGCTAGGTGTCCTAGTGGCCCCCTCTGTAATTAGTATTTTATAACATGTAAACCACACAATACCCAAAACCTGTAAATCCCACATTGTAACCCTTATAGAGAATAAACTTGAATTGAATTGAATTGAATTCTCCTATCCCTGTCTTGGGGGCTTATATTAGAGAAAACGGAGTATAGCACAGGGCTAACTGTGATATACACTCGTACTGCACCATAAACCTGAAACAAAAAAGTTTTTATTTTTTTTTTTATTATCACACCGGCCGATTCCCACCAAGGCAGGGTGGCCCGAAAAAGAAAAACTTTCACCATCATTCACTCCATCACTGTCTTGCCAGAAGGGTGCTTTACACTACAGTTTAAACTGCAACATTAACACCCCTCCTTCAGAGTGCAGGCACTGTACTTCCCATCTCCAGGACTCAAGTCCGGCCTGCCGGTTTCCCTGAATCCCTTCATAAATGTTACTTTGCTCACACTCCAACAGCACGTCAAGTATTAAAAACCATTTGTCTCCATTCACTCCTATCAAACACGCTCACGCATGCCTGCTGGAAGTCCAAGCCCCTCGCACACAAAACCTCCTTTACCCCCTCCCTCCAACCCTTCCTAGGCCGACCCCTACCCTGCCTTCCTTCCACTACAGACTGATACACTCTTGAAGTCATTCTGTTTCGCTCCATTCTCTCTACATGTCCGAACCACCTCAACAACCCTTCCTCAGCCCTCTGGACAACAGTTTTGGTAATCCCGCACCTCCTCCTAACTTCCAAACTACGAATTCTCTGCATTATATTCACACCACACATTGCCCTCAGACATGACATCTCCACTGCCTCCAGCCTTCTCCTCGCTGCAACATTCATCACCCACGCTTCACACCCATATAAGAGCGTTGGTAAAACTATACTCTCATACATTCCCCTCTTTGCCTCCAAGGACAAAGTTCTTTGTCTCCACAGACTCCTAAGTGCACCACTCACTCTTTTTCCCTCATCAATTCTATGATTCACCTCATCTTTCATAGACCCATCCGCTGACACGTCCACTCCCAAATATCTGAATACGTTCACCTCCTCCATACTCTCTCCCTCCAATCTGATATTCAATCTTTCATCACCTAATCTTTTTGTTATCCTCATAACCTTACTCTTTCCTGTATTCACCTTTAATTTTCTTCTTTTGCACACCCTACCAAATTCATCCACCAATCTCTGCAACTTCTCTTCAGAATCTCCCAAGAGCACAGTGTCATCAGCAAAGAGCAGCTGTGACAACTCCCACTTTGTGTGTGATTCTTTATCTTTTAACTCCACGCCTCTTCCCAAGACCCTCGCATTTACTTCTCTTACAACCCCATCTATAAATATATTAAACAACCACGGTGACATCACACATCCTTGTCTAAGGCCTACTTTTACTGGGAAAAAATTTCCCTCTTTCCTACATACTCTAACTTATTTTCTCTATATAGATTATCACACATAGCAGCATATGTGTAGAGAACCTAGGATAACCCAAAAAAGTCAGACAACATGGCTTATTTCTAGTACCTGACTTGGGTAAGCCATATATGATTTTTGGTAAATATTCAATTCCCAGCCAGGGTAGAAACATTGGGCGTGTTTCTTTACACCTGTTGTCTATGTTCACCCATCAGTAAATGGGTACCTGGGTGTTAGTCGACTAGTGTGGGTGTTATCCTGGGACACTGGCCTAATTTGCTTGAAATACTCTGCATAACATGCGGCATTCTTTATAGTAGTATGCCACTGATGTCAGCTAGGCCTGTATACATTGTACATGTACGTGTAGTAAATGAAGATATTATTATTATTATTATTATTATTATTATTATTGCAATTATTGTTGTTATTTTCTCAGTTGTTTGTTGAGTTGTCTTATTGAAACTTGGGCAATGTATGATGGAAAGATACTTCTTAACGTACACCAAAAATGAAAGAAATCAGACTATAAATAGCGGAGTTCACTTCTCAGCCATTAGCGGCTGCTTAGCGGTATATTTTTTTATGGTTGTTATGGTTATATTCTCGTTATTTCGGACTCATTTGATAGAATGAAAGATATATTACAGAAATAGATATGATTTTGATTGCTTTTATGATGAAAAGTACCTTGAAATTGCGCTCACAGTAGCAAAAATGTTCTATTCTTTAGCGAAGCTCAAGAGTAAACATATGATGCCACCGTCAAATGCCTGTCCGCCTGTCAGTCCAAATTCCAATATGCAGTCAAGAATGGGTTGACATTATTTATACAATTATTACAATAATGCAGCAGTCTGCATAACAGAAAATCTTCTATTTTTTTGTGAATAAAAATTCCAAATGGAAAGCAAGAGTAATATATGAGGGGCCTGTAGCCATGACTAATGAACAGAGAAAATGTTATTTTAGTGCCAGGAATGTCTGCATTGTTTATTCTGGACCCTATTTTGAAACTGGCATCTGTTGAAATTTGTGTGAAATTGGCCAAATTGCCAATTTCTGACCACTATATTGGGTAGTTGAAATAAGTGAATGGGCGGTTTCTTGTACTCAGCCGACAGACAAGAAGTAAATAAGTTTATTCAGGTAGTAGGTTGGTAGACAGCAACCACCCAGGGAGGTACTACCGTCCTGCCAAGTGAGTGTAAAACAAAAGCCTGTAATTGTTTTACATGATGGTAGGATTGCTTTTTTTTTTTTTTTTTTTGTCTGTCTCATAAATATGCAAGATTACAGGTATGTCTTGCTACTTCTACTTACACTTAGGTCACACTACACATACATGTACATGTTTATTTATACACACTCATCTGAGTTTTCTTTGATTTTATGTTAATAGTTCTTGGTCTTATTACTTTTCCTTTTACATCCATGGGGAAGTGGAATAAGAATCTTTCCTCCGTAAGCCATGCGTGTTGTAAAAGTCAACTAAAATGCCAGGAGCAATGGGCTAGTAGCCCCTTTTCCTGTAAAGATTACTAAAAAGAATAAGAAGAAGAAAATTGTCAAAGTGGGAAGTCTGAATGTGCGTGGATGTTGTGCAAATGATAAGAAAGAGATGATTGTGGATGTTATGAATGAGAAGAAACTGGATGTCCTGGCTTTAAGTGAAACAAAGCTGAAGGGGGTGGGAGAGTTTCAGTGGAGAGGAATAAATGGTCAGGTCAGGGGTTTCAAATAGAGCTAAAGGAGGAGTAGCAATAATATTGAAGGATAAGATATGGCAGGAAGAGAGGGACTATAAATGTATTAATTCAAGGATTATGTGGAGTAAAATAAAGGTTGGATGTGAAAAGTGGGTTTTAGTAAGTGTATATGCACCTGGAGAAGAGAGAAGTGTAGAGGAGAGAGAGAGATTTTGGGAAATGTTGAGTGAATGCATGGGGAGTTTTGAACCAAGTGTGACAGTACTTGTGGTTGGGGATTTCAATGCTAAAGTGGGTAAAAATGTTGTGGAGGGAGTAGTAGGTAAATTTGGGGTGCCAGGGGTAAATGTAAATGGGAAGCCTTTAATTGAGCTATGTGTAGAAAGAGATTTCGTAATAATAATACATATTTTATGAAAAAGAGGATAAATAAATATACAAGGTATGATGTAGCACATAATGAAAGTAGTCTGTTAGATTATGTATTGGTGGATAAAAGGTTAATGGGTAGGCTCCAGGATGTACATGTTTATAGAGGGGCAGCTGATATATCGGATCATTATTTAGTTATAGCTACAGTTAGAGTAAGAGGTAGATGGGACGAGAGGAAGGTGGCAACAACAAGTAGGAGGGAAGTGAAAGTGTATAAACTAAGGGAGGAGGAAGTTCGGGTGAGATTTAAGCGACTATTGGCAGAAAGGTGGGCTAGTGCAAAGATGAGTAGAGGGGGGTTGAAAAGGGTTGGGTGAGTTTTAAAAATGCAGTATTAGAATGTGGGGCAGAAGTTTGTGGTTATAGGAGGGTGGGGGCAGGAGGAAAGAGGAGTGATTGGTGGAATGATGAAGTAAAGGGTGTGATAAAAGAGAAAAAGTTAGCTTATGAGAGGTTTTTACAAAGCAAAAGTGTTATAAGAAGAGCAGAGTATATGGAGAGTAAAAGAAAGGTGAAGAGAGTGGTGAGAAAAAGGAGAGCAGATGATAGAGTGGGAGAGGCACTGTCAAGAAATTTTAATGAAAATAAGGAAAAATTTTGGAGTGAGTTAAACAAGTTAAGAAAGCTTAGGGAACGTATGGATTTGTCAGTTAAAAACAGAGTAGGGGAGCTAGTAGATGGGGAGAGGGAGGTATTAGGTAGATGGCAAGAATATTTTGAGAAACTTTTAAATGTTGAGGAAGAAAGGGAGGTGGTAATTTCATGCACTTGCAAGGGAGGTATACCATCTTTTAGGAGTGAAGAAGAGCAGAATGTAAGTGTGGGGGAGGTACGTGAGGCATTACGTAGAATGAAAGGGGGTAAAGCAGCTGGAACTGATGGGATCATGACAGAAATGTTAAAAGCACGGGGGGGGGGATATAGTGTTGGAGTGGTCGGTACTTTTGTTTAATAAATGTATGAAAGAGGGGAAGGTACCTAGGGATTGGCAGAGAGCATGTATAGTCCCTTTATATAAAGGGAAGGGGGACAAAAGAGATTGTAAAAATTATAGAGGAATAAGTTTATTGAGTATACCAGGAAAAGTGTACGGTAGGGTTATTATTGAAAGAATTAGAGGTAAGACAGAATGTAGGATTGCGGATGATCAAGAAGGTTTCAGAGTGGGTAGGGGATGTGTAGATCAAGTGTTTACATTGAAGCATATATGTGAACAGTATTTAGATAAAGGTAGGGAAGTTTTTATTCCATTTATGGATTTAGAAAAGGCATATGATAGAGTGGATAGGGGAGCAATGTGGCATATGTTGCAAGTGTATGGAATAGGTGGTAAGTTATTAAATGCTGTAAAGAGTTTTTATGAGGATAGTGAGGCTCAGGTTAGGGTGTGTAGAAGAGAGGGGGACTACTTCCCGGTAAAAGTAGGTCTTAGACAGGGATGTGTAATGTCACCATGGTTGTTTAATATATTTATAGATGGGGTTGTAAAAGAAGTAAATGCTAGGGTGTTCGGGAGAGGGGTGGGATTAAATTATGGGGAATCAAATACAAAATGGGAATTGACACAGTTACTTTTTGCTGATGATACTGTGCTTATGGGAGATTCTAAAGAAAAATTGCAAAGGTTAGTGGATGAGTTTGGGAGTGTGTGTAAAGGTAGAAAGTTGAAAGTGAACATAGAAAAGAGTAAGGTGATGAGGGTATCAAATGATTTAGATGAAGAAAAATTGGATATCAAATTGGGGAGGAGGAGTATGGAAGAAGTGAATGTTTTCAGATACTTGGGAGTTGACGTGTCAGTGGATGGATTTATGAAGGATGAGGTTAATCATAGAATTGATGAAGGAAAAAAGGTGAGTGGTGCATTGAGGTATATGTGGAGTCAAAAAATGTTATCTATGGAGGCAAAGAAGGGAATGTATGAAAGTATAGTAGTACCAACACTCTTATATGGGTGTGAAGCTTGGGTGGTAAATGCAGCAGCGAGGAGGCGGTTGGAGGCAGTGGAGATGTCCTGTCTAAGGGCAATGTGTGGTGTAAATATTATGCAGAAAATTCGGAGTGTGGAAATTAGGAGAAGGTGTGGAGCTAATAAAAGTATTAGTCAGAGGGCTGAAGAGGGGTTGTTGAGGTGGTTTGGTCATTTAGAGAGAATGGATCAAAGTGGAATGACATGGAGAGCATTTAAATCTGTAGGAGAAGGAAGGCGGGGTAGGGGTCATCCTCGAAAAGGTTGGAAGGAAGGGGTGAGGGAGGTTTTGTGGGCGAGTGGCTTGGACTTCCTGCAGGCGTGCATGAGCGTGTTCGATAGGAGTGAATGGAGACGAATGGTATTTGGGACCTGACGATCTGTTGGAGTGTGAGCAGGGTAATATTTAGTGAAGGGATTCAGGGAAACCGGTTAATTTTATATAGCCGGACTTGAGTCCTGGAAATGGGAAGTACAATGCGTGCACTCTGAAGGAGGGGTTTTTGGAATATTAGCAGTTTGGAGGGATATGTTGTGTATCTTTATACATATATGCTTCTAAACTGTTGTGTTCTGAGCACCTCTGCAAAAAACAGTGATTATGTGTGAGTGAGGTGAAAGTGTTGAATGATGATGAAAGTATTTTCTTTTTGGGGATTTTCTTTCTTTTTGGGTCACCCTGCCTCGGTGGGAGACGGCCGACTTGTTGGGAAAAAAAAAAAAAAGGTATGCACAAATACAGTTACATAGATTATCATACATAGCAGTGTATGTATAGAGAACCTAGGATAACCCAAAAAAGCCAAAGTGACTTATTTCCAGCACCTGGCCTGGGCTTGCCATATATGATTTTTGGTAAATATCTTTTTTCTCTCAGTTGTTTGTTGGGCTGTCTTATTGAAACTTGGGCAATGTATGATGGAAAGATGCTTCTTAGCGTTCAACAAAAATAAAAAAGACGTATGATAAATAAGGGAATTCACTTCTCATCCATTAGCTGCCTCTGCGGTATATTTTCATATGGTTTTTATGGTTGTATTCTCATTTTTTTGGTCTCATTTGATAGAATGGAAGATATATTACAGAAATAGACATGATTTTGATTGCTTTCATGAAGAAAAGTACCTTGAAATTGAGCTCAAAGTAGCGGGAATGTTCGATTTTTGCCGATGTTCAATGAACTTTGTGTAAGTCAAGTTGGTTAATTTTATTAAGTGGATTCTAACCTAAGCACTCTGTAATCCGGCAAACTCAGTAATCCGGCACACTACAGGTCCCAGTAATGCCGGATTTGTGATTGAGGACCTGTACCATGGTAACACTACAGACTTGAAGGGAGCATGATATATAATAGTTACATGGTTATATCTCTGGTAGTGGTGAATGGTAAGGCTTCTGAGGCATGTTACTTCATTGGTTCTTGTACACAGGCAGTGTGTTTAAATTGCCCTGGGGTTCAACCTTCTGGGCTCTCTTCTGTAAGGGAGAGAGGAGCACACTTGTGTCATGGTTGAGTTGTTGGCAAGTGAGAGCAAAGCAGGGTGCTGCGGGGTGAGCTGTGGGTAGGTTTATTTCTTGCTAGATGTCAGCACTGGTGACACAAAATATAAACCCAACTGGGCATACATCACTTGGCCACCTACCCATGGTTGTTCTCGACCATAAATGACTGAAAAAAAACCCGGACACTCTCTCACAGGAGCAGGGCACAGAACACAAAATAAAAACATGTATACAGTGGACCCTCAACCAACGATGGCATCGACTAACGATAAAATCGGGCAACAATGCGTTTTTGAGTAAAAATAGTGGCTCGACCAATGATGAAAAACTTGGGTAAGGACATTTGTCAGAAACGCATCTGCCTGTCCATCCAGCCTGAGCGCGCCTCACCTCGGCAGCCCTGCCTTCAGCTAGTGTGCCATTGTTTACAAGCCACTGCGGTCGGTTCCACATGTACCTGCAATACATTTTGTATTCAGTGTTTTTAGTGCTTGTAACTGCTAAATAAGCCACCATGGGCCCCAAAAAAGCTTCTACTGCCAACCCTGTGGTAAAAAGGGTGAGAATTACTATGGAATTGAAAAGAGATACAGTGGTCCCTTGTTTTTCGTAGTTAATCCGTTCCTGGAGTTGCTACTACTATCGAAATCTATGATTTGCGAATCAATTTTCCCCATAAGAAATAATGTAAATACAATTAATCCGTTCCTGTATGGGAGACTGGAGGAGGAGAGAGATTGGATTGTTTACAGTTTGGAAGGGGAATCCCCTTCCATCAACACCTCAGGTACCAATTCCTTTTCTGGGGTTACTTCTCTTCTCTGTTTCTTAATGCCACTAGGACCACCTTGAGAGTCACTGGAATCCTGTCTCGCAAAATAACTGTGGAGAGAGCTCTGTTTCTGGCGTCTCTTTAACACTTCCCTAAAATGGCCCAAGACTTTGTCACTGTACATGTTGCCAACACGGCTTGCAACAACCTTGTCAGGGTGATGTTTCTCCATAAAGCTTTCCATCTTACCCCACATAGCAAAAATTTCTTTAATTACTGAAGAAGGCACCTTCTTCCATCTCTCTTCCTCCTCCTCTGCAGCAAGATTCTGAGCTGCGATCTGTTGCTGTTCCTGCTGAAGCTCTTGCAGCTCCTCAGTGGTGAGCTCTTCGTTGTGGTCTTCCACCAACTCTTCCACATCCTCCAAACTCACATCCAACCCCATGGAACTCCCCAGTGCCACAATTGATATAACAACAGACATAGGGTCATCAGGGTCAGTCCCAAACCCTTCAAAATCCCTCTTGTCGACACAATCTGGCGACAATTTTCTCCAAGCAGAGTTCAAAGTCCTGGTAATCACTCCCTCCCAAGCCATACCTATAAGAGTTGTGCAATGGAGGATGCTGAAGTGTTCTCTCCAAAATTCCCTTAGGGTCAAGTGAGTGTCTGTGGTCACAGTCAAGCACCTGTGAAACATTGCTTTGGTTTAGAGTTTTTTAAATTTTGCAATGACCTGCTGGTCCATGGGCTGGAGGAGAGGAGTGGTATTCGGGGGCAAGAACTTTACTGTGATGAACCCAAACTCCTCGAAAATTAGGTCATCCAAGTTTGGAGGATGAGCAGGTGCATTGTCCATTACTAGCAGGCACTTGAGATCCAATTTCTTTTCCAGGAGGTAATTCTTCACACTAGGGCCAAACACTTCATTGAACCACTCGATGAAAATTTCCCTCGTGACCCATGCCTTACTATTAGATTTCCAAAACACACACAATTTACTCTTCATAACATTGTTTTTCCTGAACACTTTGGGATTTTCAGAATGGTACACTAGTAAAGGCTTCACTTTGAAATCCCCACTAGCATTAGCACAGAACATGAGCGTCAGCCTGTCTTTCATAGGCTTGTGTCCTGGCATTGCCTTTTCCTCCTGTGTAATGAAGGTCCTCTTTGGCATTTTTTTCCAAAAGAGGCCTGTTTCGTCACAATTGAACACTTGTTCAGGTTTCAGTCCTTCAGCCTCTATGTACTCCTTGAATTCATGCACATATTTTTCAGCCGCCTTGTGGTCTGAACTGGCAGCCTCACCATGCCTTATCACACTGTGTATGCCAGTATGGTTCTTAAATCTCTCAAACCAACCTTTGCTGGCCTTAAATTCACTCACATCACCACTATTTGCAGGCAATTTCTTTACCAGATCATTGTGCAGCTGCCTAGCCTTTTCACAAATAATCGAAGTCATAAGAGTATCTCCTGCTAATTGTTTCTCATTTATCCACACCAATAATAACTTCTCAACCTCTTCGAGTACTGGTGATCTCATTTTTGGCAGCGGCAGCAGCAGCGGCAGCAACGGTATCCTACCAGCTCTTCTTTCTCAAAAAAACATCGCCCATCAAAACTTGTGATGGCCTAAGGTGAAAGTTCAACTACATGAACCCACGTAGACCACAACATGACCCAAGAATACTAAGAATGTAACCCAAATCTTGACAAAATTAGAAGATCTAAGGAAGACAGCCCTGCTAACCCAAACACTGCCTCCGCTGCCAGACAACCACTTAACCCAAGCTCCGAGAAAACAAGCCTTCTCCTCCATTGCTACACAGTATCTACTTCAGTGATACTATGAAAGGATATCGCAGAAGAAACAACACCAGTAATAAAAGAATAACAGCAAGGACCCTAGAACTCAACTTGTCTCACCAGCAGGACGCCAGTGTATCATCAACCCCCCTCACCGCCGCCACCCAGGGAACAACAACAACAACAAACATGGCTGACTCCCCCTCCAACTCCACTCCCTTCAAAGGATTCATCCATGATAACTCAGGTATGATTATTCCTGACAATATCAAGGACTACATCGTTGCTCCAGAAAATGAAATCAAAGATATCAAAGCAGCACTCGAGCGACGAGATTCCAAGATAACCAACCTCGAGAATAAGATCCAAAACCTTGAAGAGAAGATTACATCGGGAAGTGTTGACACAGAAAATACTCTAAAAGCAGCTATAGCCAGTCACACTGAGCAAATAACAACAATAAATATGAAGGTTGAAGAAGCAATCAAGGACTGGAATCAGAACATGCACACTCGACAAATGAATACCTTGATTTCCAAGACGACAAAACTGAACAAGATAAGTTGTCTGATGCAGTTTATAATAAACAGTCCACACATTCCTAGTGACATAACACAAGCACAGTGCAAAGAAACTGCTGTCAGGATAATACAGAACCACGTACAAGTCATCGTGCAAAACAATGAAAACCAAAGAAACACGTTTGCTAGGAAAACCAGGAAGTAAACACAGTATAATGATCAGACTTCATTCATACGATAAAAGAAAGGACCTAATTAAATCAGCAATTACAATGAAAAATGGAGTGTACATAAATGAGTGTCTAACAAAAAAACGTCAAAACCTTCTGTTCAGGCTGAGAAAACTTAAACAGGAAAACAAAATACATCAGTGTTTCACGCGAGATGGGAAAATACTAGTAAGGAAAACATCAACAGGACAACAATATACCATCTCAAACGAACATGATTTCTCTACCTTCCTTAGAAAAGCTGACATTTCTGTAACAGATTAGATAAGTGCCCTTAATACATATATACGTGTGGTGCATATAGTGTACGTTACTATTATATTGTGCATTATTATTTTTATTATTTTTCATCACTAGCTAATGCCAACTACCTCCAATACTCTATACTTCTTTCTTACTGCTATTAATTGCTCATAATTTTAAATTACAAGTCAAATCTTACTCCAAATTAAAATATTCATTTTTCTTACCTGTCCATTTAATTTTGTTTATCACTACTTGTTTTTAGTCACTTTTCATTGTGTATGCAATTAGTGTATATTCCAATTACTTTTTTGCAAGTACCAAAACTATCTTTTGCTAGCTAGTACCAACTACCTCATTTTTTTTACTTTATTGTGCAATTAAAACTGCTCAATTTATCTAATATTACAAATCAGATCTTACTCCTAAACCAATATTATTTCATAGTGACCATCTGTCCATTTAACTTTGTTTACCATTACTTAATTTTAGTCCCTTATATATTTTCTCCTTTATTTTAGCTTTATATAACTACCCTAGTTTATACATTCACAATTGTTAAAATAATCAAGGTGCTATTCTCAGGTGCTAAAGTAGAACAAGTTCACAATTTTGGGGGAAGTTCGTGAGGCAGTAGGTAAAATGAAAGGGGGTAAGGCAGCCGGGATTGATGGGATAAAGATAGAAATGTTAAAAGCAGGTGGGGATATAGTTTTGGAGTGGTTGGTGCAATTATTTAATAAATGTATGGAAGAGGGTAAGGTACCTAGGGATTGGCAGAGAGCATGCATAGTTCCTTTGTATAAAGGCAAAGGGGATAAAAGAGAGTGCAAAAATTATAGGGGGATAAGTCTGTTGAGTGTACCTGGTAAAGTTGTATGGTAGAGTTATAATTGAAAGAATTAAGAGTAAGACGGAGAATAGGATAGCAGATGAACAAGGAGGCTTTAGGAAAGGTAGGGGGTGTGTGGACCAGGTGTTTACAGTGAAACATATAAGTGAACAGTATTTAGATAAGGCTAAAGAGGTCTTTGTGGCATTTATGGATTTGGAAAAGGCGTATGACAGGGTGGATAGGGGGGCAATGTGGCAGATGTTGCAAGTGTATGGTGTAGGAGGTAGGTTACTGAAAGCAGTGAAGAGTTTTTACGAGGATAGTGAGGCTCAAGTTAGAGTATGTAGGAAAGAGGGAAATTTTTTCCCAGTAAAGTAGGCCTTAGACAAGGATGTGTGATGTCACCGTGGTTGTTTAATATATTTTATAGGTGGGGTTGTAAGAGAAGTAAATGCGAGGGTCTTGGCAAGAGGCGTGGAGTTAAAAGATAAAGAATCACACACAAAGTGGGAGTTGTCACAGCTGCTCTTTGCTGATGACACTGTGCTCTTGGGAGATTCTGAAGAGAAGTTGCAGAGATTGGTGGATGAATTTGGTAGGGTGTGCAAAAGAAGAAAATTAAAGGTGAATACAGGAAAGAGTAAGGTTATGAGGATAACAAAAAGATTGGGTGATGAAAGATTGAATATCAGATTGGAGGGAGAGAGTATGGAGGAGGTGAACTTATTCAGATATTTGGGAGTGGACGTGTCAGCGGATGGGTCTATGAAAGATGAGGTGAATCATAGAATTGATGAGGGAAAAAGAGTGAGTGGTGCACTTAGGAGTCTGTGGAGACAAAGAACTTTGTCCTTGGAGGCAAAGAGGGAATGTATGAGAGTATAGTTTTACCCAAAGCTCTTATATGGGTGTGAAGCGTGGGTGATGAATGTTGCAGCGAGGAGAAGGCTGGAGGCAGTGGAGATGTCATGTCTGAGGGCAATGTGTGGTGTGAATATAATGCAGAGAATTCGTAGTTTGGAAGTTAGGAGGAGGTGCGGGATTACCAAAACTGTTGTCCAGAGGGCTGAGGAAGGGTTGTTGAGGTGGTTCGGACATGTAGAGAGAATGGAGCGAAACAGAATGACTTCAAGAGTGTATCAGTCTGTAGTGGAAGGAAGGCGGGGTAGGGGTCGGCCTAGGAAGGGTTGGAGGGAGGGGGTAAAGGAGGTTTTGTGTGCGAGGGGGTTGGACTTCCAGCAGGCATGCGTGAGCGTGTTTGATAGGAGTGAATGGAGACAAATGGTTTTTAATACTTGACGTGCTGTTGGAGTGTGAGCAAAGTAACATTTATGAAGGGATTCAGGGAAACCGGCAGGCCGGACTTGAGTCCTGGAGATGGGAAGTACAGTGCCTGCACTCTGAAGGAGGGGTGTTAATGTTGCAGTTTAAAAACTGTAGTGTAAAGCACCCTTCTGGCAAGACAGTGATGGAGTGAATGATGGTGGGAGTTTTTCTTTTTCGGGCCACCCTGCCTTGGTGGGAATCGGCCGGTGTGATAATAAAAAAAAAAAATTCCAAAACTCATTTATTTTATAGTACTACCTACTATCATATTCCCAAGCTCCATTATTTGATCATCACTTTATTTGTACTAGTCCCTTTTATATTGTCTCCTTTATTTTAGCTTAAAAAAAAAAACTACCTTAGCTCATTATTTTACATTTGTTAAATAATTCAGGTGCTATTTCTTTTAGCTTAAGACTATTTACTCTGTTTTATACTTAATTCTACCTATAGATTCACTACAAATCTTATGATTACAAGCATTGATCCTGATACCAACCTCTTATTTAATGACTTAAATGAATCAAACAGTTACTGTAATTACTACACTGCAGAACAATCAAAGGCACTTCTCAGTGCCAACAACAACATAACTATCTTTAACTACAATATCAGATCTTTAAGCAAGCATTACGATGACCTCATAGCATTACTAAATTCCTTACATGCCAATATGTCCATCATTACACTAACTGAAACCTGGCTAAAGCCTGATAGTACGGATGTCTATCCCATTCCTGGTTACACAGCCATACACAACTGTAGGCCAGACCAACAAGGGGTGGCACAGCCATATACTACTCAGACCAACTAGAATGTATCACTAATACTTGCACAAGAGATGAACATGGGGAATATATAATAGCCCAAAATTTTCAAATCCAAATACCTAAAAAAACCCTTTCCACATTGATAAACATCTACAGAGTTCCACAGTCAAACATTAGCCAATTTAGTCAAAACCTAGGAAGTATGATAACTGATGCACGCATGAACAAAATCATTACTACTCTCAGGTGACTTCAATATAAATCTCCTGCAAGACCAGGCCCCCACACGTTTACTGAATTCAAAAAACCAATGAGAAACTGTATGTTGCTACCAACAGTAACAAAACCTAAAAGAGTTACAGAGACTAGTTTTCCCTACTTGACCACATCTGGACCAACACCATATCCCCTTTAAAATCGGGCATAATTACAGATAATACCACAGACCACTACCCTACTTTCCTCATAACAACTCTTTTTAAATTACCCCAAGACACACTAAAGTCACCTTCAGACTTCACAATGAGGCAGCCATTAATAACTTCACAACAGCAGTAGCAAACATTGACTGGCACACTGAGCTAGAAATCAATACAGATATTGGACGAATGTATTAATAATTTTCTAAAAAAGACCCAATACCTCTATAAACAAGCACTGCCCTAAAAAAACTAAGCAGATGACAGCTAAGAGACTGAACAGTCCCTGGCTAACACCCAGCATTCTCAAATCCATAAATAAAAAACACCAATATGAAAAACAGTACAGAATGGGTCACATAACCAGAGACCAAACAAAACGTTACTCGTCAATCCTAACCAGCCTGATAAGAAGGGGCAAAAAAATTGTATTATGAGAACAGATTATCCAACTTACGAGGTGATATAAAAAAGACCGGAAAAAACCCAATCAGAAATTCTGGGAACAAAAAAGATATCACGAAATAGCGAAATAAAATTTTGCAAAATCAGATGAACCCCACTCCACCAACAGAAACAGCAAACAGACTCAATGATTTCTTTTCCACTATAGGACAAAAACCTTGCCAATAAAAATCCCAAGCTCAGATAAACCCCCCCAAATGACTACCTCACCGCAACTACCCGAACACACTGTTCCTAGCTCCGACTAACCCATACGAAGTCTCCCTTATTATCAACTCACTAAAAAACAAGGCAGGAGATTTAAATACCTTACCACCCTTTATATACAAAAAAAATGTCACAAGTGCTATCACAAACCATCATTGCAACACCTTTAAAAAAATCCATTGAATCCTCCACCTTCCCTACAGTACTCAAAATAGCAAGGGTCACACCCGATCCCCAAAGGAGGAGACCAAACAGAGTTGAATAACTATAGGCCAATATCCAACTTACACCCTCTCTCAAAAAATCTTCGAAAAATTAATTCATAAACGAATCTACTCCTACCTTATCTCCCAAAACATACTCAACCCCTGCCAATTTGGATTCAGGCCTAATAAAAATACTAATGATGCTATTATACACATGCTAGAACATATATACACTGCAATAGAGAAAAAAGAAGTCCCACTGGGGATCTTCATTGACTTACGTAAAGCTTTTGAGACAGTTGACCATGACTTGCTCCACGTAAAATTGTCACACTATGGTATAAGAGGGCACTCCCTCAACTACCTCTAAGTCATACCTCAGCAACAGAAGCCAATATGTGTATGCAAATGGGGCAAACTCTTCTGCACAACCAATTACAGTTGGTGTCCCACAGGAAGTGTCCTTGGCCCTCTTCTCTTTCTCCTATACATAAATGACCTACCAAATGCTTCGCAATTACTCAAACCCACACTATTTGCTGATGACACAACATACGTCTTCTCCCACCCGAGCCCAGTCACGCTAGCCAATACTGTAAATACCGAATTACAGAAAATATCTACCTGGATGAGTACTAACAAACTTACACTAAACATTGACAAAACCTACTTCATTCAGTTTGGTAACAGAGCTACAGATGTCCCTCTTAACATAATGATAAACGGATCACCTATCACAAAGCTAACAGAGGGAAAATTCTTAGGAATCCACCTTGATAATAGACTCAAATTTCATACACATATACAACAAATTTCTAAGAAAATTTCCAAGACTGTAGGCATACTATCGAAGATACGGTACTATGCTCCACAGTCAGCCCTCCTGGCCCTATATCACTCTCTTATTTACCCCTATCTCACCTATGGAATTTGTGCATGGGGCTCAACAAACAAGTAACCATCTCAGACCACTAATTACCCAACAAAAGGCTGCAGTTAGAATGATAACAAATTCTCACTAACAGGCAGCACACTCCACCAATATTCAATACACTCAACCTACTCACCATACAAAACATCCATACTTATTACTGCACCTATTACATACATAGAACACTCAACTCTGATATTAACCCTCCCCTCAAACATCTCCTTGCCAACCTCAACAGAACACATGACCATAACACAAGGCACAGATCACTCTTTGATATTCCTCGTGTCCATCTCACGCTATGCAAAAACTCAATGCACATAAAAGGCCCTAAAATCTGGAATTCATTACCTGTAAATATAAAAGAAACACTACCTGTTTATAAATTCAAGTCTCTTCTCAAAGATCACTTACTCACCCAAAACCAAATAAATACTGAATAACTGAACCTTATAAATTGTATATCTTAAATGTTTCTCACAATTATATCACATAAATGTTAAACCTAAAACCCAATCTAACTTTATTATTTTTTAAATACACTACCTAACAGAATACTCCATTCTACTGAATTTACAACAATGCATGCAACCATATGACCTGTCTTTGTAATACTCACTTGTGCTTTATAGTAATCTGTTTACATTAATGTTTTTCACTGATTTCATCATTGCTTAGTTAATCTTAAGTTAATTTTAAGCCAGCCCGTAATGCTATGAATAGTATAAGTGGCTTTGGCATGCTGCTCTTATCTGTATTTTTTTGTACCTCTGTATGTGTGCTCAAATTATAAATAAATAAATAAATAAATAAATAGTTACCCCCTTTGCAACAACAGCATCCTTGATTTCCTTTTTCTTGGCCACTATGGAACATATGATTGTGTAGGGTTTCTTATACATCCTGGTCAGTTCGGCTGCACTTGTGCCACTTTCATATTGTTCAATGATGTTTTTCTTAAATTCATTCATATTTCTCACCTTCTTTACCACAGGCTTGGCACTAGGAGCTTTCTTTGGAGCCATGGTAGCTTAGTACTTGCAAGCACTAAAATGAGTAGAATATTATGAAATATGAAGAATTGAGACACTTATGCAACATATGGGAATCTTTATTGAAGAAACGTTTCGCCACACAGTGGCTTCATCAGTCCAATACAAAGTAGAAGTGGGTAAGGAGAGTAGAAGTTTGAGGTAATCAGTCCCTCAACCTGGAATCGATGTGTTCAGTCCATCACTCTTGTAGGAAGTGCAGCATAGGGCCAGAGAGGTGGCTTATATACTGCGGTGAGATGAGTTGAAGCAGGAAGAGGCGGGATCACAGTGGGACCTGCCACTAGTGTAAGTAGGTCGTCATCCAAAGGTTGGGCAAGCGTTGAAGTCTTTGTACCAAGACCTACTTACACTAGTGGCAGGTCCCACTGTGATCCCGCCTCTTCCTGCTTCAACTCATCTCACCGCAGTATATAAGCCACCTCTCTGGCCCTATGCTGCACTTCCTACAAGAGTGATGGACTGAACACATCGATTCCAGGTTGAGGGACTGATTACCTCAAACTTCTACTCTCCTTACCCACTTCTGCTTTGTATTGGACTGATGAAGCCACTGTGTGGCGAAACGTTTCTTCAATAAAGATTCCCATATGTTGCATAAGTGTCTCAATTCTTCAACTTGTCGGTTTTCAAAACCATTCATCACATTATGAAATATTTCGTAGGAGCACGTGAGGGGACCTTCGCTCACTGGTAAACAATGCCAGACTGGCTGGGTAGGGAGGCCGCCCCGGCTCACACCGTGCGTACGCGTCCCGGACGAACTACTATTCGCGAGTCAACCTATGATTAGCGAGCCCATGTTTATACGAAAATATCCCTATGATTTCCGAAATCTATGATTCCCGAGAACTACGAAAAGTGAGGGACCACTGTAATTGCAAAGTACAAAAGAGGAGTGCGTGTCTCCGAGCTGGCCAGGTTGTATAACAAACCTCAATCAACCATCGCTACTATCTTGGCCAACAGAAAGGCAATCAGGGAAGCTGTTGTTGCGAAAGGTGCAAATATGTTTTCAAAACAGAGATTGCAAATACTTGAAGATGTAGAGAGACTGTTGTTGGTGTGGATAAACAAAAAGCAATTATCAGGAGATAGTGCATCTCAATCACTAATATGTGAAAAGACAAGGCAGTTGCATGACGATTTATTTAAAAAGATGCCCGCAACTAGTGGTGATGTTAGTGAATTTAAGGCCAGCAAAGGTTGGTTTGAGAGATTTAAGAATCGTAGTGGCATACACAGTGTGATAAGGCATGGTGAGGCTGCCATTTGTGACCAAAAAGCGGCTGCGAAATATGTGCAGGAATTCAAGGAGTACATAGACACTGAAAAATTAAAACCCCAGCAAGTGTTTAATTTTGATGAAACAGGCCTGTTTTGGAAGAAGATGCCAAGCAGGACCTACATTACACAGGAGGAAGAAGCACTGCCAGGACACAAGCCTATGAAAGACAGGCTATCTCTAATGTTTTGTAGTAATGCTAGTGGGGATTGCAAAGTGAAGCCTCTACTCAGGTATCACTCTGAAACTCCCAGCGTGTTCAAGAAAAAACAGTGTCGTTATGGCTAATTTGTGTGTGATGTGGAAGGCAAACAGTAAGGCATGGGTCACTAGGGACATTTTCTATGATTGATTCTATCATGTGTTTGGCCCCACTGTGAAAAATTACCTCCCGGAAAGTAAATTAGACCTGAAGTGCCTCCTGGTATTAGACAATGCTCCTTCTCATCCTTCAGACTTGCCAGAGTAAATTGCAGGGGGGTTGTGCTTCATAAAAGTGAAGTTCTTGCCTCCTAATACCAGTCCTCTCCTCCAGCCCATGGACCAGCAGGTCATTTCAAATTTCAAAAACCTGTACACCAAAGCAATGTTTCAAAAGTGCTTTGAAGTGACCTCAGACAATGAATTGACCCTAAAAAACTTTTGGAAAGATCACTTTAGTATCCTCAGTTGCATAAACCTTATAGGTAAGGCTTGGGAGAGAGTGACTAACAGGACTTTGAACTTGGAAACTGTGGCCACAGTGTGTACAAAATAGGGATTTTGAAGGGTTTGGGGCTAGCCCTGAGGAGCCTAAGCCAGTTGTGGAAAGCATTGTGGCATTAGGGAAGTCCATGGAGTTGGAGGTTAGTGGGGAGGATGTGGAAGAGTTGGTGGAGGACAACGATGAAGAACTAACCACTGATGAGCTGTAAGAGCATCTGCTACAGCAAGAGGCCACAACTGAGGAAATTGCTTCAGAGGAAGGGAGAGAGAAATGAAGGAAGTTGCCTTCTTCGATGATTAAGGAAGTGGGTTGACGTGCAAGCCTTTATGGACGAACATCACCCTGACACAGCTATTGCAAGCCGTGCTGGTGACTTTTACAATGACAATGTTGTGGCCCATTTGAGGAAAATCTTGAAGGAATGCCAGATACAGAGCTCTTTTGACAGATTTTTGGTGTGACAGAGGTCCAGTGACTGTCAAGTTGTTCCCATTGGCATTGAAAAAAGAAAGGGAGTAACCCCAGAAAAGGACCTGATACCTAAAGTCCTTATGGAAGGGAATTCCCCTTCCAAACAATAATACACCATCATCTCCCCTCCTCCCATCTCATCATTCATCACTACATCTTCAATAAAGGTAAGTGTCATTTATTCTTCATGTAGTATTTATTGTGCATGTATCATTGTTTTCTGTGTAAGAAAATGTATATTTCATGTGAAAAAAAAATTCATACTTTTGGGTGTCTGGAATGGATTAATTGGATTTCCATTACGTATTTCTTATGGGGAAAATTAAATTGGCTAACAATACATTCGGCTAAGGACAAGCTCTCTGAACAGATTAATATCGTTGGTCGAGGGTCCACTGTATATACATGTGGACATGGACAAAAAAAAAAGCTTCCTACAGGGAAGGAAGAAAAAAAGGGGGGTGTGCTAAAACATCGTTGTCCAAGGCAGTGGGCCTCAGAGGCAACACTGCACGCCTTCCATCATCTGGACAGATACCGCAACACCACATCAGGAGATATCGTTGCTTCTGAGCTATGGCGTATCTGGGGACAGTCTTGTCCGGAACAGTGAAGCAGTCATTGTGGAGTAGTTGCTGCAGGGTTCAGTCAGTCTGGGGCACAAGCTACTGGTGCCCTTGAGTGAGGCATCAAAAGTACTCTGCAGTTGGGCAGGACTTCTTCTGGCAAGCGACTCAGGAGGACACTTCTCGACTGGTCTCATATTACTAATAATAATACATGTACTCAGTTCTCTTGTACTCATTGTAACTCATCTAATGACCACATGAACTGTTATTGCGTTATTAATCTTAAGTTAATTTTAAGTTTGCCCAAAATGCTCTGCATGCAAAGGTGCTTTTGGCATGTACACCCAACTATTATATTCCTTTATACAACCATGTATTGTGTCAAAATAAACTACAGGTCCGCCATCACAAATCCGGCGTCGTTGGGACATGTAGTGTGCTGAATTACTGAGTTTGCCGGATTGCAGAGTGGTTAGGTTAGAATACACTTAATAAAATTAACCAACTTGACTTAGACAAGAAAATTCATTGAACAGCGGCAAAAATCGAACATTCCCACTATATGAGCTCAATTTCAAGGTACTTTTTGTAGTGAAGCCAATCAAAATCATATCTATTTCTGTAATATATCTTCCATTCTATCAAATAAGACAAAAAAAAACAAGAATAAAGCCATAAAAACCATACAAAAATATACCGCAAAGAGGTGGCTAATGGCTGAAAAGTGAACTCCCTTATTTATCGTCCGTTTTTTTTTTTTTTTTTTTTCATTTTTGGTGTAAGTTAAGAAGCATCTTTCCATCATACATTGCCCAAGTTTCAATAATATAGCCCAACAAACAACTGAGAGAAAAAAAATAATAATTATAATAATAATAATAATATCTTCATTTACTACAAGTACATGTACATGGTATACAGGCCTAGCTGACATCAGTGACATACTACTAAATTCAAATTCAAATTCAAAGTTTATTCTCTATAAGGATTACAATGCCGAATTTACAGATAAGGAAGCTGTGATTTTGTGTATAGGGCAAGGAGGAATAACATCTTGTAGGAGTGAGGAAGAGCCAGTTGTGAGTGTGGGGGAAGTTCATGAGGCAGTAGGTAAAATGAAAGAAGGTAAGGCAGCTGGGATTGATGGGATAAAGATAGAAATGTTAAAAGCAGGTGGGGATATAGTATTGGAGTGGTTGGTGCTATTATTTAATAAATGTATGGAAGAGGGTAAGGTACCTAGGGATTGGCAGAGAGCATGCATAGTTCCTTTGTATAAAGGCAAAGGGGACAAAAGAGAGTGCAAAAATTATAGAGGGATAAGTCTGTTGAGTATACCTGGTAAAGTGTATGGTAGAGTTATTATTGAAAGAATTAAGAGTAAGATGGAGAATAGGATAGCAGATGAACAAGGAGGCTTTAGGAAAGGTAGGGGGTGTGTGGACCAGGTGTTTACAGTGAAACATACAAGTGAACAGTATTTAGATAAGGCTAAAGAGGTTTTTGTGGCATTTATGGATTTGGAAAAGGTGTATGACAGAGTGGATAGGGGGGCAATGTGGCAGATGTTGCAGGTGTATGGTGTAGGAAGTAGGTTACTGCAAGCAATGAAGAGTTTTTACGAGGATAGTGAGGCTCAAGTTAGAGTATGTAGGAAAGAGGGAAATTATTTCCCAGTAAAAGTAGGTCTTAGACAAGGATATGTGATGTCACCGTGGTTGTTTAATATATTTATAGATGGGGTTGTAAGAGAAGTAAATGTGAGGGTCTTGGCAAGAGGCGTGGAGTTAAAAGATAAAGAATCACACATAAAGTGAAAGTTGTCACAGTTGCTCTTTGCTGATGACACTGTGCTCTTGGGAGATTCTGAAGAGAAGTTGCAGAGGTTGGTGGATGAATTTGGTAGGGTATGCAAAAAAAGAAAATTAAAAGTGAATACAGGAAAGAGTAAGGTTATGAGGATAACAAAAAGATTAGGTGATGAAAGATTTGATATCAGATTGGAGGAAGAGAGTATGGAGGAGGTGAATGTATTCAGATATTTGGGAGTGGACGTGTCAGCGGATGGGTCTATGAAAGATGAGGTGAATCATAGAATTGATGAGGGGAAAAGGGTGAGTGGTGCACTTAGGAGTCTGTGGAGACAAAGAACTTTGTCCTTGGAGGCAAAGAGGGGAATGTATGAGAGTATAGTTTTACCAACGCTCTTATATGGGTGTGAAGCATGGGTGATGAATGTTGCAGCGAGGAGAAGGCTGGAGGCAGTTGAGGTTTCACATCTAAGGGCAATATGTGGTGTGAATATAATGCAGAGAATTCGTAGTTTGGAAGTTAGGAGGAGGTGCGGGATTACCAAAACTGTTGTCCAGAGGGCTGAGGAAGGGTTGTTGAGGTGGTTTGGACATGTAGAGAGAATGGAGCAAAACAGAATGACTTCAAGAGTGTATCAGTCTGTAGTGGAAGGAAAGCGGGGTAGGGGTCGGCCTAGGAAAGGTTGGAGGGAGAGGGTAAAGGAGGTTTTGTGTGCGAGGGGCTTGGACTTCCAACGGGCATGAGTGAACGTGTTTGAGATACGATACTACGTGCCACAAAATGCCCTTCTCACACTATACCACTCACTTATTTATCCATACCTCACCTATGCTATTTGTGCTTGGGGATCAACTGCAGCAACACACCTAAAGCCAATAATAACCCAACAAAAAGCTGCAATAAGAAAAATCACTAAATCCCATCCCTGGCAACACACCCCCCCACTCTTCATAGACTTAAACTTACTCCCAGTTCAGTACATCCACACTTACTACTGTGCAATCTACATCTACAGGGCCTTAAACTCTAATATCAACCTTGACCTAAAACGCTTTCTTGATAGTTGTGACAGAACCCACAGGCATAACACCAGACACAAACATCTCTACGACATTCCCCGTGTCCGACTAAACCTTTACAAAAATTCAATGTATGTCAAAGGCCCTAAAATCTGGAATACCCTACCTGAGAACTCTAGAACTGCAGACACATTCATCACCTTCAAAACTACCATTAGAAAACATCTTATCTCCCTGATATACCCCGTCAACTAACTACACGAATACCACCTGGTGGTTCACACTTACACTCACTCACTCATTTGACCATAAACAGAAATATTAATCTCAATCTTAAAATAATGAATCCTGTGATACTCCAATATTGAAACTATGTACTGTGCCAAAACAAAAGCATTCACATTGCTAAACTCACAAACTAGTATTTAGTCACTTAGCCATAATACCAACTTACCTCATAATTTGTAATATTTTACAATTAAGAATAAAACTAAGTCTGCCCGAAATGCCTAGCCATGCTAAGCGTTCTAGTGGTACACTCTGTAATCACTATTTTACTACATGTAAACCACACAATAACCAAATTTCTGTAAACTCAGCGTTGTAATCCTTATAGAGAATAAACTTTGAATTGAATTGAATTGAATGGAGACAAATGGTTTTTAATACTTGATGTGCTGTTGGAGTGTGAGCAAAGTAACATATATGAAGGGGTTCAGGGAAACTGGCAGGCTGAACTTGAGTCCTGGAGATGGGAAGTACAGTGCCTGCATTCTGAAGGAGGGGTGTTAATGTTGCAGTTTAAAAACTGTAGTGTAAAGCACCCTTCTGGCAAGACAGTGATGGAGTGAATGATGGTGAAAGTTTTTCTTTTTTGGGCCACCCTGCTTTGGTGGGAATCGGCCAGTGTGTTAATAAAAAAAAAAAAAATAAAAAATTACCTGCACTTGCAAGTAATCTTTGTTCATCTATCATATTTCTTAGACTCTTACTATTTGTATAGTAAACCTTAACCCTTTGACTGTCGCAAGCCCCAGTCCTGAGGTGTCTCCTGGTGCAAAATTTCAAAAAAAAAAAAAAAAAAAATTCTTATGAAATGAGAGAGAATCTTTTCCCGATTGTATTGACACCCCTAAAAAACGAAATTTGATGGAAAACTGATGGAATTACACTCTGGCAAAGTTAATGACCTCAGTGATATTTACAAATCAGCGAGTTCGCTCACTGTGAGCCCTATTTTCAGCTAATTCCATTCTTCCAGTTGACCAAACTCATAGCTACTTCTTTAGAACTCCATTTTTTCTATCAATTGAGTACAAGAAACTGCCCATTTTCCAACTTCAACTACCCAATAACGTGGTCAGAAATTTCCAAATTGGCCAATTTCACAAAAATTAAAAAATATGACAATTTCAAAATAAGGTTCAGAATGAACAATGCAGACATTCCTGGCTCTAAAATAACATTTTCTTTGTTCATCAGTCATGTCTCCAGGCCCCTCTGATACTACTCTTGCTTTCTATTTTGAATTTTTACTCAAAAAATAGAAGATTTACTGTTATGCAGACTACTGCAATACTGTAATAATTGTACAAATAATGTCAACCCATTCATGACTGCATATTAGAATGGCTAGTTGGACATTTATTGGACAATGACATCATTTGTTTACTTTTGAACATTGGCAAAAATCAAACATTTCCCCTACTTTGAACTCCATTTCCAGGTTCTTTTTATAGTAAAACCAATCAAAATCACCTTTATTTCTATAATATGTTTTCCATTCTATCAAATGAGACCAAGAAAACGAGATACAACCATAAATACTATACGAAAATAGTCCACAAAGTCGGCATTTTAATAAAAAAAACGGTCAGAGTTTTTTTTCTCATTATGCACTGCGTGCTGCAAGATTTTTTTTTATATGGTGCACACTGACCAAACACTCATTCTCTCACATGTAGGCCTACCAGCTTTCTCCTGCTTGATTTGAAGTCGCTAAAATTTATGAGTATACGTCAAACATGGTACCTCGTAAGACGTATACAGTGGACCCCCGCCTTACGATATTAATCCGTTCCTGAGAGCTCATCGTAAGCCGAAATTATCGTTAGCTGAATTAATTTTCTCCGTAAGAAATAATGGAAATCAAATTAATCCGTTCCTGACACCCCAAAGTATGAAAAAAAAAGTTTTTTTACCACATGAAAAAATAATTTTAATATACACAAACAATTACTACTCTACTAAGAATAGAATACATGACACTTACCTTTATTGAAGATCTGGTGATGATTGATGGGATGGGAAGAGGGGAGAGTGTGGAAGTTATTGTTTAGAAGGGGAATCCCCTTCCATTAGGACTTGAGGTAGCAAGTCCTTTTCCGGGGTTACTTCCCTTCTTCTTTTAATGCCACTAGGACCAGCTTGAGAGTCACTGGACCTCTGGCTGGCTTGTAAACACTGGTGCTGAGGCCACACATGGGATGCGCCCAGGACGAATCACGTAAGACGAGTTTTTTATTGTGAGGCGAGGTAAAATTTTTGCATTCATATGCTTCGTATGGCGGATTTAACGTAATGCAATGTGTTCGTAAAGCGGGGGTCTACTGTATATACGACCGAAACAGTCAAAGGGTTAAGGGAGCTAATCACTTGTTGCCCCCTGCTATCTCTCTTTGTTTGTTGATCAATTGATTTGCCATTATTAGCAACTTTATTTTGAACATTGTCTTTTAAACATATCCCTTAGGTATCCCAGTAATAACTGCTGTTTTTAACCCTTATGTTGCAGCCTGATTGTTTCCCACTAACACCCATACCTCTATAATCTATCAGTTTTAATTCCTAGACAAGTCATCAGTTACCCTCTCAATCGAATTGGCTAATGCAACCACTCCATCCCCAGAGAGATGAACCCCATCCCTTGCATACATATCACGTTTGCCAAAGAATAGGTCCCAGTTATCAATGAATGGGATTGCAAGTTCCTTGCAGTACCTGTCTAGCCAGCAATTTATACCAATTGCCCTAGACATCCATTCATTGCCCACTCCCTTTCTAGGCAAGCTGCTACATAAGACTGGGATCCCTCCCTTAGACCTAACTTCTATGGCTGGGATCCCTCCCTTAGACCTAACTTCTATGGCTGACCTGTACTTATCCAGCAGCTCCTGTCTCCTGCCCTTCCCAGTATCATTACCCCCAGCACTAAGATAATGGGCTTGTTCCCATTACCTAACATAATATTATCCAACATGCTAACTATGTCACCAACACCAGCTCCAGGAAGGCACACCCTCTGCCTGATCTCTCTGTCTCTGTTACAAAAAGCATAATCCATATATCTTACCTGAGAATCTCTTACTATTAAAAAATTCTTACCTTGATTAGCAGGGGAATCACTGGTACCTTCAACCTCACTAACCACTGAAGTGCACTCATCCTGGAGAACAGAGAATCGATTTCCTACCTTCACATCTTCTCTGTTAACCCTCCTTATCTTCCTTCTTCCTGAACTGTGAACCACTTGCCACTTAAAGCGGCTGCCACTATCACTGCTAGTGACCATTTCCTCCTTACCAGCTAAATCCTTCTCACACTCACTCCCAAACTCATCTAGGCAATGCTTCAGCCTCCTATTTTCCTCCTGAAGAAGTAGAACCTTCTTCAACACTTAAACCTGAGATTCTAAAACACTACAACAAGCCATGGTGCTTGGTAACACCCCATGCTAACTCCCAGAGCTTAGGACAGGTATGACCGCAGGTGACCACCGACCTCAGCGTACTGACTTTTTTGGGTTATCCTAGGTTCTCTACACATATGCTGCTATGGGTGATAATCTGTGCAGAGAAAATAGCTTTTTTGTTTCAGTTTTATGGTGCAGTATGAGTGTATATCACAGCCCTGTGCTATACTTCGTTTTTTCTAATATAAGCCCCCAAGACAGGGATAGGAGAATGGTACTTGTATCCCATATCCTCTTCATACCTCTGTTGAACCACTCAGTATTATGCCAAATATTATTCATTTTGGAGTATTTAAAATGTTACACAAATAACCCGCACATAGAAGAGAGGAGTTTACGACGACGTTTCGGTCCGACTCGGACCATTTACAAAGTCACACTAACCAGAAGTGGAGCAGGACGGCTATATATAGGCAGGAAGAGGTAGTGGTGGTAGTAGTAGTAGTGGTAGTAGTAGTATTAGTAGTAGTGGTAGTAGTGGGGAACTAAGGAGGAGGAGCCAGTCAAATATAAAGAAAGGGGAACACTGCAAGGGAGCTAGGTGCCCATAGAGGGAGAGCAAGTGCACAGAGGTGGGGGGAAGGACAAGTGATGAAATAAATAATAAAGGAACAGAAACACGTGACAGAAGAAAGACAAAAAAGAAAAAAAGGAAAGGGGAAGAGGGAGAAGAAGAAAAAATGAGGAATCAGGTTAAGTCACGGGTGTTCTGAAGTTTGGAGCATTTTACAATGTAGTGGGAGAGGAAGGCATCTACAGAGACGAAGCCAGGACTAAGATTCATACAAGGAAAGTTGTGTATTAGAGAGGATTCAACAAGACGGTGACTGTTAAACTGTCTTCCCTACTTCCAACTTTAACAGTCGCCGTTTTGTTGAACCCTCTCTAATACACAACTTTCCTTGTATGAATCTTAGTCCTGGCGTCGTCTCTGTAGATGCCTTCCTCTCTCACTACATTGTAAAATGCTCCAAACTTCAGAACACCCGTGACTTAACCTGATTCCTCATTTTTTCTTCTTCTCCCTCTTCCCCTTTCCTTTTTTTCATTATTTATTTCATCACTTCTCCTTCCCCCCACCTCTGTGCACTTGCTCTCCCTCTGTGGGCACCTAGCTCCCTTGCAGTGCTCCCCTTTCTTCATATTGTTTGCTGCTGCTGCTGCTGCTGCTGCTGCTGCTGCTGCTGCTGCTGCTGCTGCTGCTGCTGCTGCTGCTGCTGCTGCGCTGCTGCTGCTGCTGCTGCTGCGCTGCTGCTGCTGCTGCTGCTGCTGCTGCTGCTGCTGCTGCTGCTGCTGCTGCTGCTGCTGCAGCTTGCTGCTGCTGCTGCTGCTGCTGCTGCTGCTGCTGCTGCTGCTGCTGCTGCTGCTGCTGCTGCTGCTGCTGCTGCTGCTGCTGCTGCTTGCTGCTGCTGCTGCTGCTTGCTGCTGCTGCTGCTGCTGCTGCTGCTGCTGCTGCTGCCTGCTGCTGCTGCTGCTGCTGCTGCTGCTGCTGCTGCTGCTGCTGCTGCTGCTGCTGCTGCTGCTGCTGCTGCTGCTGCTGCTGCTGCTGCTGCTGCTGCTGCTGCTGCTGCTGCTGCTGCTGCTGCTGCTGCTGCTGCTGCTGCTGCTGCTCTGCTGCTGCTGCTGCTGCTGCTGCTGCTGCTGCTGCTGCTGCTGCTGCTGCTGCTGCTGCTGCTGCTGCTGCTGCTTGCTGCTGCTGCTGCTGCTGCTGCTGCTGCTGCTGCTGCTGCTGCTGCTGCTGCTGTGCTGCTGCTGCTGCTGCTGCTGCTGCTGCGCTGCTGCTGCTGCTGCTGCTAAGTCGCTGTTTTATTCGAAAATCACGGTCTCAGTTTTTTTCTCTCATACACAGTGTGCTGCAGGATTTGTTTTATGTGGTGCACACATACCACATAGTCTCTTCTCAAAGATCACTTACTCACCCAAAACCAAATAAATACTGAATAACTCAACCTTATAAATTGCATATCTTAAATGTTTCTCACAATTATATCACATAAATGTTAAACCTAAAACCCAATCTAACTTTACTATTTTTTTAAATAAACTACCTAACAGAATTCTCCATATGACTGAATGTACAATAATACATGCAACCATATGACCTGTCTTTGTAATACTCACTTGTACTTTATAGTAATCTGTTTACATTAATGTTTTGTCACTGATTTCATCATTGCTTAATTAATCTAAAGTTAATTTTAAGCCAGCCCGTAATGCTATGCATAGTATAAGTGGCTTTGGCATGCTGCTCTTATCTGTATTTTTTTGTACCTCTGTATGTGTGCACAAATTGTAATAAATAAATAAATAAATAAATAAATAGTGCATGAATCTAGGCCCAAATTTACCACTCACAGTTTATCAGAGTGAGCTGAGCTCATGACGTAGATCTACGGTTTGGACCCTGAACGTAAAGCCGTAGATCTACGGGACAGACCCTGAAAGGGTTAAATAAACTTACACACTGTGCTGGCGTGCAGGTGCACATTAAAATCAGTAAGAGTGTCTTATGTCTCGAGACGTCATATTAGTAATGATAATAATAATCACCAAGTCTCATTTAATATACACATTTTCATTAATCCATATATGATATTTTTTCAAAATTATATAATAAACACAATGCATAACATATAAATATGATAAATACACCCCACAGTAGAATAAATAAACATAAATGTGAGATGTGGTAGCAGATGACTTGCACAAGTGACGCCATATTAGAAATAATAATAATAATAATCACCGAGTCTCATTAAATGTCGTATATTACGTTAATATACACATTTTCATTAATCCATCCATGATATTTTTTTTCAAAATTATATAATAAACATGACACATAACATATAAAGATGATAAATACACCCCACAATAGAATAAATAAACATAAATATGAGATGTGGTAGCCAGATAACTTGTACAAGTAAAGGCATGAATAACATTTCTCTAGTCTAACATAAGAGAAAATGTGTTACTGGGGGTAACTGTAGAAAATTATTCCTTTCATATGTAAGTTTATTGAGGTATACACAAATACAGTTACATAGATCATCATGCATAACAGCATATGTGTAGAGAACCTAGGATAACCCGAAAAAGTCAGAGTGACTTATTTCCATTGCCTTCACTCAGAGTGTCATTTCTTCTCAAAATGATGTTACATGAGAATGGGAGTGTTCTTCTTTATTTATTCTACCGTATCAATGTAGAGACAACTTGTATACAATGTAACTTGTACACAAACCAGATGTGTACACTTTGTTTACAAAACTTACCTTCGCCTGGTTTGTTTACATAACTCTTCACCCATTCTCCCTCATGCACTCATTCTTTCTCTCTCTCATTTATTCGTTTTATCTCACTTACTTACTCCTGACCCTACATTAAGACTACAAATATTTTAAGGTAAGTAATGAGTAAACTGTATATACATTTTATCACTCTGGGATGCTTAAATATCATAGAATAGTATGGGTGGGTGGGTTGGCCTGGTATGGTAGCCCGGCTGACTACCATACATACCACACTTGATTTTTTACAATAAATACTACTCATCTCACCCTAGATTAAGACTACAAATACAGTGGACCCCCGGTTAACGATATTTTTTCACTCCAGAAGTATGTTCAGGTGCCAGTACTGACCGAATTTGTTCCCATAAGGAATATTGTCAAGTAGATTAGTCCATTTCAGACCCCCAAACATACATGTACAAATGCACTTACATAAATACACTTACATAATTGGTCGCATTTGGAGGTAATCGTTATGCGGGGGTCCACTGTATTTTAAGGTAAGTAATGAGTAAACTGTATATGCATTTTATCGCTCTGGGATGCTTAAATGTAATAGAATATTATGTGGCCTGGTATGGTAGCCTGGCTGACTACCATACATACCACACTTGATTTCTTACAATAAATACTACTTGTCTCACCCTAGATTAAGACTATAAATATTTTTAGGTAAGTAATGAGTGCGCTATGTGTGTATTGTACTTTTTTATTTTTTTTTTTTTTTGATGCCTAGTTCTATTGCTAACTTAATATATGTTAGTGTAAACTTGTTATCTAGTATTTGTATGCATTTATAAGTGGAAAAAAGGGTGTTCCACTTTACGGCGATTTCCGCTTTACGGCGGTAGCCTGGAACCTAACCTGCCATATAAGTGGGGCCCTACTGTATAAGGCAGGATCATACTGTATACTATATTACTATGATGTATTAGATAAACATCATACTATTCATCTAACTGTACATTTTAACTTAAAACACACAAGCTGTGATTCAGAGTATTTTTGTATATGTTCTGAAGTTGTCTAATTAATGCAGGAGTGTTCACTGCCACCACCCAAGAGGACACTCACCAGGTGATCATTAATGCAGATGGAATATATCTGGCAACTTACTCTGTGCTTTCGCTCAACCTGCAGCTCATTCGTGGTGGAAACTATTGTGACCCAAGTTTGCCAGCACCCATGAATCAGGTTAGTGAAATACACTGCAAATACTGTGACAGTGAATTAATACTGTGACAGCTGGATTAATTAGCAAGTAACCTCCATTTGCACCATTTTCAAGTATGATTTGATGATGGTCCAGGATGGACTGAGAAGATCCCCTGAAGTTTCATATCAAAGCGTTTGTAATTTATATTATTTTTGTTGGATTTTTTAAACAAATGTTTAAGTACTTTTATGTTTTTGTACAATAGAGTTATTAGGGTTTAGCATTACTGAGATGTTGAGCTTTATTGAAATGTGATTTATTTCTCTATATTATTAAACATATATATATAACACCTAGGGTGTTGATTTCTTATATTTTCTCTTGTATCTATCTTATTTCATGTTTTCTTAATTTGTTTTTCTCTTAAATTTTCAACTTTTTACTTTCAGGATATTTTACATTTATAAGTAGATTACTGCATGAACATTGGTCTTACATCATAGTTGACAAATTTACTTGAGTCTTTGCATGACTAATGCATAGCTAATACACAAATCACAGAGTAATCAGAGTAGTTTGTGTTTTATCAGATTCACCATAGCATTAGATGTACTATGGTTTCAGATTTTTTTATAATAGTGATCATAATACATGCTACCTTCTCTCTCCACCATTTTTATTAGAAAACTGGTTGGTCATTGCAGCATTGTCAGATTGCTCCAAGCACACACCAAAAGGACCCAGGTTCCATCCTTGCAAGTGGACACAATGGGCAAATCTCCTTTCACCTGCTGCCTCTGTTCCCTTAACAGTATATATGTTCCTGAATGTCAATTAACTGTTGTGGGTTGCATCATCAGGGAGGTGGCAGTATACCTTACATAAGGCTAGCCCTTAAAATCCAGGAACAGTAACACAACTGCTATCAAATGCAAATGGCAGTAACATTACTCTGCTTGTCTTTTATGATTTCAGATATATTCTTCATTTTTTCCTTGGCTGCATAAGAAACACGACAGTTATTTAGACTTAACCCTTTGACTGTGTCAGTCATATATACAGTGGACCCCCGGTTAACGATATTTTTTCACTCCAGAAGTATGTTCAGGTGCCAGTACTGACCGAATTTGTTCCCATAAGGAATATTGTGAAGTAGATTAGTCCATTTCAGACCCCCAAACATACACGTACAAACGCACTTACATAAATACACTTACATAATTGGTGGCATTCGGAGGTGATCGTTATGCGGGGGTCCACTGTATATGCCTTGTGAGCCAATGTGTTTGATCTACAGTAGACCATCATTTAGCACAAGTTTATTTGGCACAATTTGGGTATAGCATGATTGAAGAACTGCAGCCCAGTTTTATGTAACATGTCGTAAAATTAATGTAACACGGTTCAGTTTGCAGGAGGAAAAAAAAAAAAAACCCTTTTCCTAAAGTGGCCGCCTTTTTGTGGATCAGCGGGGGAGAGACCTCCCGCCATCCCCTGCCACCCCCTGACACCACCCCACCATCCCAGCATTCGTACTTCATACATGTCCAGTTTTTCTCTGCTACAAGTTAGCTGTGTTTGTGAATTGTGTTTTGATCTTTTAATTACTATATCGTGTATCGGCCAAGCAATCATGACACCCAGTAAGGATACCAGTGTTGCTGAAAGTGGCAAGAAAAGGTATAAGCATTTAAGTCTTAGAATTAACAAAGAAAACAAAGATATTAGACAAAAGATAATCTGTGGCATAATGAAATGTTACTTTGTACACATAAAAGAAGGTAAACGTAAGTTTGTGTGACTGACTAACTTACTGAATGATTGACTGACTGACTTATTGAATGACTTACTGACGAATGAATAGCATACTGACTTGACAGAACAACTTACTGACTTGACTGAATAACTCACTTGACTGACTTACTGAATGACTTGACTGACTGAATGACTTGACTGACTGAATGACTTGACTGACTTACCGAATGACTTGACTGACTTACTGAATGACTGGACTCACTTATTTAATGACTGATTTGACTTACTGAATGACTGATTTGACTAACTGAACAACTTGACTGACTTACTGACTTGGCTGACTGACTTTCTGGCTGAATGACTTGACTGACTGAATGACTTGACTTACTGACTTGACTGACTGAATGACTGGATGACTTGATTTACTGATTTGACTGGCTGACTTCTGACTGAATGACTTAACTTACTGAATGACTTGATTTACTGACTGAATGACTTGACTTACTGATTTGGCTGACTTGACTGACTTACTGAATGATTTGCCTGGCTTACTGAATGACTTGACTGACTGAATGACTTGACTGACTTACTGAATGACTTGTCTGACTTACTGAATGACTTGACTGACTTACTGGCTTGACTGACTGAATGAATGACTTACTGACTTCACTGACTGAATGAATGACTTGACTTACTGACTTCACTGACTGAATGACTTGACTGACTGGATGACTTAAAGTTAGACACTCCAGTACAACCATCAACTTCAGTACCAGAACCTCTACCATCCACCTCAGCCCAGTAGGACCACAACATAACTCTCCACTCTCTTCACAATCATCCACAAACACCAGCACCCACAATTAAAGGTAAGAAATACTATTGTTTCTGTTACATTTGTAGTCTTAAGCAGTAAAAACAACATAATACATCACAACAATGAACTACAATTACATATTCACTTTTATTTTTGTAAGAGGTGGAGGCCTAAAAAAAAAGTTGTTTGGCTTTTTTGGGGCTCTTAGGAACGTAACTGTATTTTTGCCATAAGTTCTTCAGTTCATCTAACATGGTTTTACCTAGCACAGCATTTTCAGGAATGTAACTGCCGCGTTAAATGACGGTCTACTATATTAATATGCGTAAATTCTAGCGGCTTCAAATCAAGCAGGAGAAAGCTGGTAGGCCTACATGTGAGAGAATGGGTCTGCATGATGGGTGTGTGCAATATTAAAACAATTGGGGACTCAGTGGTGCATTGTGGGAACTGCATTTTAGTAGTCCTTGTTCACAATGCCTCGGGGTAAGAAGTACCTTACTCTTCGCCGAATTGGTGGTCTTCTGTTCACAAGTGATAGTTCTAACAGCAATGGAAGTGCCAGTGAAAGCGAATTCCATGGTTTTCAGGAGAGTGTGACCGAAAGCAGTGCCCAGGATAACATAATTAGTGATGAAAACTCAGATGACCCACACCCTTCCACCTCAGGTGCTGGGCCATCTCATTCATGTTCACCTGTACCAGGATGAAAGAGGAAACTATTTTCCTGTGTACAGGACTCTGATGTGAGCAGTGAAAGTGATACTGATTTCCAAGCTTATTAAAGCAGTTCGAGTTGTGACAGTGAGGGGGGAATATTCTCCAGTGAAGAGGCAGTATGTACGACGCAGCATGTGTTCTGGTAGTGTGCCATATGCCATTCCAAGGAAGAGGAGTAAATCTCGGAGTACATCCCGTGGCCCTACACGAACTAATAGTGAAGATGACAATGATATTGTTACAATGGGGATGCGTAATGTGTGTGGGGCAGCTTAGGGTGGCGTTGGCGGTGGCATGAGTCATGTGGCACCAGCAGCAGGCCACATTGCTACCCATGCTGCTAACTCAGCACAGCCACAACCAGCCTCAACCACCCACACACTCCCACAACCTGCACAACCATAACTACCACAGCCACCTGTCAGTATCCAGTACCCTCTTGCAGACCGCATCTGGGATTGGCAGCAAGGTGCCAATTTTGTTCCCAATCCCCATGAATGACTTTGATGAAACACAAAGTGGAATACGGCCATCCTGTACACTTGGGAACAGTGCCACTGACTTGGAATGCTTTCAATTATTCTTTGATGAACCCCTGATGGAAATTATTGTCAGGGAAAGCAATATATACTACAAGTACACCATGGTGAAAACAGTTCTTTCACCGAGGTCACGGCTACATCACTGGAAAGACACAGCTGTGGCAGAGATGTACCTGTTCTTTGCCACAATAATGCTTATGCCACATGTGTATAAGCAGACTGTCACCACATAATGGACGACAGACTGCCTGATTTCAGCCCCATCTTTCAGTGACATTATATCAGTGAATCAGTTTCTTCTATTGTTACGTATGCTACACTTCTCAGACAAAACAAGGCCTAACAGAAACGACAGGTTATATAAGATCAGGAATGTCCTTTTGTACCTGAAACAAAAGTGCTGTATGTATTTTTATCCCTTCAGGAAGCTTGTTATTGATGAGTCTTTGATTTTGTTCAAAGGCAGACTGTCGTTCAAGCAGTATATTACAAAGCAAGAGGAAACGCTTTGGTATAAAGTTGTTTGTTCTGTGTGATTGCAGAAGTGGTCTGGTTTTGGATATAATATGTGCACTGGCATTAATACTTTGAGAGATACCAGGAAGTTATTGGGTATCTCTGGTGATGTGGTTAGAACAGTCATGGAATCATATCTTGGTAAGGGGCATGTATTATATACTGATAAGTGGTACACAAGGCCCTTATTCAGTGATTTCTTGCAAGTGAACATCACATATATGTGTGTGGTACAGTGCGTGGAAATCGTAAACATATGCCTAGGTTCAAAGCAGGCACTCACAGAGGTGAGGTGCAGGTGTTTGATGCCAATGACATCATGGCATTTCAGTGGCATGGCAAATGTGATGTTACAGTGTTGACATCAGTTCACCAACACGAAATGGCAGACACTGGCAGGCAGAATAGAGACACCAATGAGCCCATTCTAAAACCTGCAGCTGTGATGGACTACAGCCTCAGTATGTGCTTAGTGGACAAATGTGACATGCTGATTGTGTTCACAAGAGTCATAAGTACTGCATAAAACTCTTTCCATCTTCTTGATATTTCCATGCTGAATGCTTATAATATGTATAAATTGAAGACCAACAACAAACCCAAATCTGGTGAATTTTGTTTGTCAGTCATCAGACAAATAATATTCAAGTACCAAGGAACAACACCTGCAATGGACCAGCTCCCACAAAGTTATCAACACATACCCTCTCGTCTGAGGCCTGGTGATCACTACCCCATACAACTGCCTCCTACTACTTTCAAGAAAACTGCTCAGAAAAGGTTTTATCTATGTGCACATACCAGAAAATGCCCACAAAAATGAAACGACAATCGTTTTATGTGTGAGGAGTGTAAAATATCACTTTGCATATACCATGTTTCATAGAATTCCACAAGCTGCAGCAGTTCTAGGAAAGTGTTCTGTGATTGTTTACTATATGTATGTCCATTTGTATATACACCTACCATCCGACTTACGACCGAGTTCAGTTCCAAGAAACCGGTCGTAAGTCGAAATGGTCGTAAGTCGAGCAGGTCGTAAGTCGGATGGTAGGTGTACATTATAGAACAATAGTAATAAATTTTTTGTATTGTTTGTGTAAACAAGTTTTGTAAACAATACACCTACCATCCGACTTACGACCGAGTTCGTCTCCGAGAAACCGGTCGTAAGTCGAAAAGGTCGTAAGTCGAACTTTACTACTGAATATCAACAAAACATTTTTGTAATGACTTTATTTTATTGTTTTATTTTGGTATTTCATGTTTTACTTTACTTTTTATGCTGTTAGTACTGTATTTTGTACTGTAAGGTTTAGGATAAACACTGTGTACAACACAAATAGTTGTTTATTTCCCAGAGATTTGGCATAAAAAATACGGTCGTAAGTCGAGTGGTCATAAGTCGAGCAGGTCGTAAGTCGGATGGTAGGTGTATATTGATAATTATGTTTGTGCGCTTATTGTGTTGTATACAAGTGTATATATGTACATTGCACCTTACTTTGGTCTCACAGGCCACTTACATGAAAAAATAAAGTAGTGAAAAAAACAAGAAAGCTTCAAATTGGAGTAAAAAAAAGTTTACCAGGTGAGTGGCATTCACCGCTGTTGCCATATGCGGCTCATTTTCTGCCAACTTTATGCCTCTATATCTCGGTAAGTACTGATCGCAGATTTTTTTTTTAGCCTTCAAGCACTCTGCAAATTAATCCTAACATTTTGGTAAGAATAAATTTTTTTATTTTTCGAATATTTTTCGACATAGGAAGACAGTTTCGGAAGTGGGCTTGCGACAGTCAAAGGGTTAAAAAAATTTCTTATATGATGAAAAATAGGGTATACAGTATTTATAATCATGTTAACATTTTTTCTGTAAATATAATCAAAATTAGAAAATAATGGAGTGCATAAAAATGCTTGATTACTAACTGAACTAATTGTTCCAAGGTATCATGCATAGTACTATACTAGTCATACTAACCAATGAACATCACAGGAACAGTTTGTAGATCTGGTGCATGGAAGTGGTGTATTGGTCTATCTCTCGTCTGCGTGGCTCGGCGAGGTTTATCGTCAGGTCACAAAAGATAGTTTTCTTCAGAGGGCTGGCTATACTCCTCACTCACCTCATAACTGTGCTCTCATCAATTTACTAACAGGTAATAAAGCTTGACATATTCATGGTGTTCATATATAATAAACTATAGTATTGAATTCATATTAACACTAGTCTCTCGATATTGGTTACATACTTTTTTTTATTATACTTTCCTGAGTCACCTAGGGATGTTTTTGTTGAATGTTCCTCTTTTAGAAAATTGTTTACACTTGCACATTTTTATACATCTTATCTCATATATGTTTACTATCATTCCACTTAAACTTGTTTAGCTATTCTCACATTATTCTTTTTCTCTACAAATGTTGTATTTACAATATGAGTTTCCAGCTTTTCCAATATATTTATTCATCAACATATGGCCACTGGAATTAAGGCACACTGTCTTAGGTAAAGTTTACTGCTGCTACAGGTCCACAACCCTTTATCCAAAATTATGAAATTGGAAGAGTTCTGAAAACTGAAGTTTTTCCATGAAGTATGGAGCCTCGGTCATCTCAGTGCTGGGTCACGCTGCCATGTGGCAGTGTTGAGAATCATTCTGAACTTTGAAAAATTCTGAAATTCAAAACAATACTGGCCTCTAAGTGTTTCAGATAAAGGGATGTGGACCTGTACTACTACAACAGCTGTTAGAATGATGACTACTACTAATACTATTATTATTACTAGATAGGATTGAGTAGAGGCAAGTGGTTTTTATGATTTGACATGCTGTTGGAGTGTCAACAAGATAATGTTTATGAAGGGATTCAGAGGAAATAAGTGAGCCAGACTTGTGCCCTGGAAGTGGGAAGTACAGTGCCTACACTTTGAAGGAAGGGTGACGATGTTAGGGTTTGAAGGGTTATCCAAACTGTAATGTTAGCATGCTTCAGGTAAGACAGTGATTGATTGAGTGATAATGAAAGATGTTTCTTTATTAAGTCACCCTGCCTTGGTGGGAGATGGAGTGTTAAAAATACTATTACCACTAGTATTATTACTACCACTGTTATTACTAGTATTATCACTACTGTCATTACCACTATTACTATTCTACTACCATATACAGTAGGGCCCCGCTTTATGGCATTTTGCCTTACGGCATTCCGCTAATACAGACATTTCAAATTATAGATGAATGGTTCAGAGAACCGACATGTTGTTGAATTAGACACATGTGCAACTCTTGGATATCTTTGTTGAGGAAACGTTTCACCACACAGTGGCTTCATCAGTCCATACAAAGGAGAAACTTGAAGAACAGGAGGAGAATGAGGTAATCAGTCCCTCAGCCTTGAGTCGATGTGGTCAGTCCATCAATCTTGAATAGAATACGGTATATGAGCGGAGAAGCAGCTTATAAACTGTAGACAGGTGAGGGGCAGCAGTCGTAGGTGGTGTCACATTTGTCCAATGTGACACCACAACCTACTTCCACATTGGACAAATGTGACACCACCTACGACTGCTGCCCCTCACCTGTCTACAGTTTATAAGCTGCTTCTCCGCTCATATACCGTATTCTATTCAAGATTGATGGACTGACCACATCGACTCAAGGCTGAGGGACTGATTACCTCATTCTCCTCCTGTTCTTCAAGTTTCTCCTTTGTATGGACTGATGAAGCCACTGTGTGGCGAAACATTTCCTCAACAAAAATACCCAAGAGTTGCACATGTGTCTAATTCAACAGCATGTCGGTTCTCTGAACCATTCATCTACAATCCTGTCAGACACTGCAACTTCTTGGGATCTTAATACTTGGGAATTCTTCACTTGCCTAACCCTTGGGCACGACCTACTTCCATATTGGACAAATGTGACACCACCTACGACTGCTGCCCCTCACCTGTCTACGGTTTATAAGCTGCTTCTCCACTCATATACCGTATTCTATTCAAGATTGATCGACTGACCACATCGACTCAAGGCTGAGGGACTGATTACCTCATTCTCCTCCTGTTCTTCAAGTTTCTCCTTTGTATGGATTGTTGAAGCCACTGTGTGGTGAAACATTTCCTCAACAAAGATACCCAAGAGTTGCACATGTGTCTAATTCAATTTCAAATTATGACCAAAACTCTCTATACGGCTCCCACCATCTGGCTTTCTAATATGGTCACTGCAGCCACTCAGTTTGTTTACATTCTCCATGAACACGACTCCCCATTATGTCTAGAAACTTTACAAAATTTCAAGAGTTTTAAAGGTATTTCATGTTTTATATACTCTGATAATTATACTTATGTGTACCTGTACCTAAATAAACTTGCACATTGTGCTAGCATGCAGGTACGTGTTAAAATCACTAAGAGTGTCTTCTTAGTTTTGAAGATGCCATACTAATAATGATAATAATAATAACATAATAATCACTCTGAAGCACATTAGCCCTTAACCCTTTCAGGGTTTCGGCCGTACTAGTATGGCTTACGAGCCAGGGTTTTTTGACGTTACTAGTACGCATAAATTCTAGCGCCCTTAAATCTAGCGAGAGAAAGCTGGTAGGCCTACATATGAAAGAATGGGTCTATGTGATCAGCGTGCGTGGCATAAAAAAAATCCTGCAGCACACAGTGCGTAATGAGAAAAAAAAACTTTGACCGTGTTTTTGGATTAAAACAGCGACTTTGCACTGTATTTTCGTATGGCATTTATTGTTGTATTCTAGTTTTCCTGGTCTCATTTTATAGAATGGAAGACATATTACAGAAATTGAGATGATTTTGACTGGTTTTACAAAGAAAAGTACCTTGAAATTGAGCTCAAATTAGCAGAAATGTTCGATTTTTACCAAAGTTCAAAAGTAAACAAATCATACTATGCGTCCAATACATGTCAACTGGTGAGTCTAATATTCTTTCACAAGTGCGCTGATATTATTTATACCACTTCTACACCAATGCAGTAGTCTGCATAACAGTAAATCTTCTATTTTTTTGTGAGAATAAAAATTTAAAGTGGAAAGCAAAAGAGTGTAAGAGTGGAATGGGAACATGACTAATGAACAGAGGAAATGTTATTTTAGTGCCAGGAATGTCTTTCTTGTTTATTCTGGGCCCTATTTGGAAATTGGCATCTTTTGAAATTTGTGTGAAATTGGCAAAATTGCTAAATTCTGACCACTGTATTGGATAGTTGAGATTGGTAAATGGGTGGTTTCTTGTACTCATTCAATAGAAAAAATGGAGTTCTCGCGAAATAGTTATGATTTTTGTCGATAAGTACACTGGAATTGGTCAAAAATACAGCTCAAAGTGGGCAAAATCACCGATGCTTAAACATTGTCGAGACCGCTAACTTCGTGAGAGCATAATTCCGTAAGTTTTCCATAAAATTTCATACTTTTGGTGTCATTATGATTGGGAAAAGATTCTCTATCTTTTTATAAGAAAAAATATTTTTTTTTTTTTTTTTGAAATTTGGGGAACCCTGAGAACAAGTCTCTGAGAGGGCCTGTCGACCCTGAAAGGGTTAAATGGTCCAAACGTATATATACGTTCACTCACGCAGCGCCCCGAATATTTAAATAATTTTTTTTTATAGAAAAAAAGAGCACATTTTTTTAAGTGTTTTAGAATAAAAAAAATTAGGATCAGTACTTACAGAGATATGAGGCCAAGAAGTTGGCACTGGATGCTCACGTGATGGCAACATGGAGTCCTTGCGCTTGCAGAAGTGTTGCCAATATACCTTTTTTTCTATTTTTCATATTTTATATAATTTTTATGTTCTGATAATTACAATTTATAGTAGTTCTTGTCATTTCATAACCAATCTTTGTTCTGACACTAGCATTAGGTACTGAAATTGTACTCAAATTGTCACAAACACATTGACAGGTGGACATTTACACCTGCCTTGGCAATTTACCATTGTCTTGGAAAATATGCAAAGTATTTATAGGTCCCAGCAATGTTTTGGATATGTGGAAGTATATAATAATAATGAGGAGAAGGAGGTGGAGGAGAAGGAGGAGGAGGAGGAGGAGAAGTAGGAGGAGGAAAAGAAGAAGGAGAAGGAGGAGGAGGAGGAGGATGAGGAGGAGAAGGAGGAGGAGGAGGAGAAGGAGGGGGAGGACGAGAAGGAGAAGGAGGAGGAGAAGGAGAAGGAGGAGGAGGAGCAGGAGAAGCAGGAGGAGAAGAAGGAGGAGGAGAAGGAGGACGAGAAGGAGAATGAGGAGGAGAAGGAGAATGAGGAGGAGGAGAAGGAGAATGAGGAGGAGAAGGAGAATGAGGAGGAGGAGAATGAGGGAGAGAGGAGGTGAGGAGAAGGAGAAGGAGAAAAAGGA
>NC_069399.1:58527359-58562359 GCF_026875155.1 Cherax quadricarinatus | reverse complement strand
GAAAAAATCACAAATGGAGATCCCTTCATAATCATAAGTATGATCATCGTCAATAAAATCATTAGCTAGATAACCCCAGTTGAGATTTGACAGGTGTTCCCTAAGTCCACTACAATCGGCAGAACGAAAATCAGGAATTTTTACCGTATTATCATTATTCTTGTATTCCCAGTTAATGCTAAAGGTGATGGATTTGTGATCACTTGCGCCAAGCTCTTCAGTGATCTCCAGGTTATTTACGAGTGTTTCCTTATTTGACAAGACTAGGTCTAGCAAATTATTACCCCTGGTAGGCTCTGTTACACACTGCTTCAGAAAACAGTCCTGAACTGTTTCCATAAAGTCACTGGACTCCAGATTACCGGTCAAAGAATTCCAGTCAATTTGACTGAAGTTAAAATCCTCTACTATCACTATGTTAGTGTGTCTAGAAGCCCTAACAATTTCATCCCAAAGAAGTCTCCCTCTATCATGATCCAAGCCAGGAGGTCGGTATATTACACCTAGAATTAGTTTTTCTTGACCTTCTACAAACTCTACCCAAACAGATTCTGTTACTGTTTATGCAACATTTAATATTTTCTCGAACATATAATGCAACTCCTCCCCCCTTCCCATTACATCTATCCACATGGAACAACTTAAACCCTTGAATACTAAATTCAGCAATCATATCCCGACTTTTTAAATCATACCACGTTTCAGTTAATGCAATGACATCAAAGTTCCCAGCACATGCTACCAAACGTAGTGCATTAATCTTATTTCTTGCACTTTGACTGTTAGCATCAAATACCATCATACTGTTAGCATAAAATACAATCATATGTTTTTTCTTCTGCACATTTTTCCTATTCATCTTTGTTTTTACACAATTTCTGAAATTATCACTACCCAGTGTTACTCCATGACAGTTACTATTAACCCTTTCAGGGTCCGTCCCGTAGATCTACGGCTTTACGTTCAGGGTCCAAACCGTAGATCTACGCCATGAGCTCAGCTCACTCTGATAAACTGTGAGTGGTACATTTGGGCCTAGATATGAGAGAATACATCTATGTGGTATGTGTGCACCACATAAAACAGATCCTGCAGCACACTGTGTATAATGAGAGAAAAAAAATGAAATCATTATTTTTCGATTAAAACAGCAACTTTGCAGTGTTTTTTCGTATGTTTTTTTATAGTTGTATTTGCGATTTCTTGGTCTCATTTGATAGAATGGAAGACATATTACAGAAATAGAGATGATTTTGATTGGTTTTAGCACTGAAAATGGCTTGAAACTGAGCTCAAAGTAGCAGAAATGTTAAATTTTTGCCGATATTCAAGAGTAAACAAACGACCTCACACGTCTAATACACGTCAGCTGGTGGGTCTAATATACATTCACAAATATGGTGATGATATTTATACAATTATTACAGTATTGCATAACAGTAAATCTTCTATTTTTTGGTGTGAATAAAAATTCATTATGTGAATAAAAAATCAAAATGGAATTTATTTGTAAAGCCTCAAAACATAACTAATGAACAGAGGAAATGTTAGTTTAGTGCCAGGAATGCCTACGTTGTTCATTCTGGACCCTATTTTGAAATTGGAATATTTTGAACTTTGTGTTAAATTGGCCAAATTAACAATTTCCGATCACTTTATTTTGTAGTTGAAACAGTTGACTTGGCGATTTCTTGTGCTCAATCGATAGAATAGAAGTAATACTAGTGAAATAGCTAAGAATTTGGTTGATTGGAATAATGTAATTGGCCTAAAATGGGAGTCAAAGTCGGCAAAATCGCCGATTCGTAAATATCGCTGACACATCAAAATTCGCGAGAGCATAATTTCGTCAATTTTCCACCAAATTTCGTACTTTTTGTTTTATTACCTTCACAAAAAGATTCTCTACGATTTCATAAGAAAAAATAACAAATTTTTTTTTTTAAAATTCTTGGACACTGGTGCGTGACTCCAGATTTGGGCCTTGAACCCTGAAAGGGTTAAGATTCTTAATATCAGAGCATAAGTCAATACAGTGGAACCTCTATTTAAGAGTTTAATCCGTTCCATGACCTTGCTCGCAACTGGATTTGCTCGTTTGCAGACTCAATTTTCCTCATTTAAATTAATTGAAATGGAATTAATTCGTTCCAGTGGAATTCCAGGCACAAGAATTTTTTTTGTTTTTTTTTCTCTCAACAAGTCGGCCGTCTCCCACCGAGGCAGGGTGACCCAAAAAAAGAAAGAAAATCCCCAAAAAGAAAATACTTTCATCATCATTCAACACTTTCACCACACTCGCACATTATCACTGTTTTTGCAGAGGTGCTCGGAATACAACAGTTTAGAAGCATACACATGTAAAGATACACAACATATCCCTCCAAACTGCCAATATCCCAAACCCCTCCTTTAAAGTGCAGGCATTGTACTTCCCATTTCCAGGACTCAAGTCCGACTATATGAAAATATCCGGTTTCCCTGAATCCCTTCACTAAATATTACCCTGCTCACACTCCAACAGATCGTCAGGTCCCAAGTACCATTCATCTCCATTCACTCCTATCTAACACGCTCATGCACGCTCAAGCCCCTTGCCCACAAAACCTCCTTTACCCCCTCTCTCCAACCCTTTCGAGGACGACCCCTACCCCGCCTTCCTTCCCCTATAGATTTATATGCTTTCCATGTCATTCTACTTTGATCCATTCTCTCTAAATGACCAAACCACCTCAACAACCCCTCTTCTGCCCTCTGACTAATACTTTTATTAACTCCACACCTTTTCCTAATTTCTACACTCCGAATTTTCTGCATAATATTTACACCACACATTGCCCTTAACCCTTTGACTGTTTTCGACGTATAAATACGTCTTACGAGCCAATGTTTCTGACGTATATATACTCAATAATTCTAGCGGCTTCAAATCAAGCGGGAGAAAGCTGGTAGGCCCACATGTGAGAGAATGGGTCTGTGTGGTCAGTGTGCACCACATAAAAAAAATCCTGCAGCACACATTGTGTAATGAGAAAAAAAAAAACTCTGATCGTTTTTTTGGAATAAAACGCCAACTTTGAGGTGTATTTTCGTATAGTATTTATCGTTGTATTCGCGTTTTCATGGTCTTAGGTGATAAAATGGAAAACATATTACAGAAATAGAGATGATTTTCATTACTTTTACGATGAAAACGACCTTGAAACTGAGCTCAAAGTAGCGGAAATGTTCGATTTTTAAAAATGTTCAAGAGTACATAAATCACACCACACATCCAATACACGTCAACTGGGGAGTCTAATATTCTTTCACTAGTGCACTGATATTATTTATACCATTTTTACAATAATGCAGTCGTCTGCATAACAGTAAATTTTGTATTTTTTTGTATGAATAAAAAATCAAAATAGAAAGCAATAATAATATAAGAGGGGCCTAGAGATGTGACTAATGAACAGAGCATATGTTATTTTAGTGCCACGAATGTCTACCTTGTTTATTCTGGACCCTATTTTGAAATTGGCATCTTTTTTATTTTGTGTGAAATTGGCCAAATTGCCAATTTCTGACCACCATATTGGGTAGTCCAAATTAGTAAATGGGAGGTTTCTTGTACTCAGCTGATAGATAAAAATGGAGTTCTAAAGAAATAGCTATGAGTTTGGTCAACTGGAACAATGGAATTGGCTGAAAATTGGGCTCAAAGTCGGCGAAATCGCCGATACGCATATGTCGCCGAGACCACTAACTTCGCGGGAGCATAATTCCACGAGTTTTCGACCAAATTTCGAACTTTTGGTGTCATTACCATCGGGAAAAGATTCTCTATCATTTCATAAGAAAAAATAATTTTTTTTTTTTCAAAAATTGAGCGACATAGAATGACAGTTTCAGAGAGGGGCCTGAAACAGTCAAAGGGTTAAACAGGACATCTCCACTGCCTCCAACCGTCTCCTTGCTGCTGCATTTACCACCCAAGCTTCACACCCATATAAGAGTGTTGGTTATACTATACTTTCATACATTCCCTTCTTTGCCTCCATAGATAACGTTTTTTGACTCCACATATACCTCAACGCACCACTCATCTTTTTTCCCTCATCAATTCTATGATTAACCTCATCCTTCATAAATCCATCCGCTGACACGTCAACTCCCAAGTATCTGAAAACATTCACTTCTTCCGTACTCCTTCTCCCCAATTTGATATCCAATTTTTCTTTATCTAAATCATTTGACACCCTCATGACCTTACTCTTTTCTATGTTCACTTTCAACTTTCTACCTTTACACACATTCCCAAACTCTTCCACTAACCTTTGCAATTTTTCTTTAGAATCTCCCATAAGCACAGTATCATCAGTAAAAAGTAACTGTGTCAATTCCCATTTTGAATTTGATTCCCCAAAATTTAATCCCACCCCTCTCCCGAACACCCTTGCATTTACTTTCTTTACAACCCCATCTATAAATATATTAAACAACCATGGTGACATTACACATCCCTGTCTAAGACCTACTTTTACCGGGAAGAAGTCTCCCTCTCTTCTACACACCCTAACCTGAGCCTCACTATCCTCATAAAAACTCTTTACAGCATTTAATAACTTACCACCTATTCCATATACTTGCAACATCTGCCACATTGCTCCTCTATCCACTCTATCATATGCCTTTTCTAAATCCATAAATGCAATAAAAACTTCCCTACCTTTATCTAAAATCTGTTCACATATATGCTTCAATGTAAACACTTGATCTACACATCCCCTACCCACTCTGAAACCTCCTTGCTCATCCGCAATCCTACATTCTGTCTTACCTCTAATTCTTTCAATTATAACCCTACCGTACACTTTTCCTGATATACTCAGTAAACTTATTCCTCTATAATTTTTACAGTCTCTTTTGTCCCCTTTCCCTTTATATAAAGGGACTATACATGCTCTCCGCCAATCCCTGCAGTGTGACCTCTGGACTTCTGTTGCTTACGCTTCTTGATATAAATCCCAGTAGTCTGTTTGCCTTATTACGTGCGCTTAGGCGTTGCTGTCTTGGTTTGGGGTTGCTGCTTACCATGACCCCCAGGTCCTTTTCGCAATCTGTATGGCTGGGTTCTGCATTGTTTAACTTATGGGTGCTAGGGTTGTGGACACTTCCGAGCTTCAGAACCTTGCATTTATCTACATTGAGCTGCATCTGCCACTTTTCTGACCAGGAGTGGGGTTTGTCTAAATCCTCCTGAGGTTCCCTGACATCTGCGTTTGAATCGATTATCCTACCTGTCTTCGTGTCATCGGCGAATTTGCTCATATCACTAGTACTGGTTTTCTAACAGAGTTGTAGATGCGTGGAACAATCTTCCCAGTGGGGTGATAGAGGCTAGGACCTTGGGTAGCTTTAAGAAGAGACTGGACAAATATATGAGTGGGAGGGGCTGGGTTTGATTGGTGTTGGGGGGTGCGGGAGTTGTTTCTTGAGTAGCTTTAGGTAGATGTTGTCTTGATAAGGACCTGCCTCGTATGGGCCAGTAGGCCTTCTGCAGTGTTCCTACATTCTTATGTTCTTATGTTCTTTCATACATTTATTAAACAAAAGTACCAACCACTCCAACACTATATCCCCCCCTGCTTTTAACATTTCTGTCATGATCCCATCAGTTCCAGCTGCTTTACCCCCTTTCATTTTACGTAATGCCTCACGTAACTCCCCCACACTTACATTCTGCTCTTCTTCACTCCTAAAAGATGGTATACCCCCCTGACCAGTGCTAAAATTTAGCCTCTCTTTCTTCTTTAACATTTAAAATTTTCCTCAAAATATTCCCCATCTACCTAATACCCCACTCCCATCTCTAAAACTCCCCACCGTTTTTAACTGACAAACCAAATTTCCCTAGGCTTCTTAAACTTTTTTTAACTCATTTCCAAAATTTTTTCTTATTTTCATTAAAAAATTTTTTGACATGCCTTTCCCACCTATCTCTGCTCTCCTTTTGCACTCTCCACCACCCTTTTCCCTTTTTTTTACTCTCCATTCTCTCCTTTTCTTATAATACTTCTGCTTTGTAAAACCCCTCATAAGCTACCTTTTTCTTCTTATCACACCCCCTTTATTTCTCATTCCACCAATCCTCCTTTTCCCTCCTGCCCCCCACCCCCCCTCAAAACCACAAACGAAAAATACTTTCAAAAAAAATTTCCCTATTATCAATCTTCAGCTTATTTATCTATCACAATTCATGTAATAGACAAAATTTTAAAACAATATTAAAAAACATAAAACAGAATATACACTAAAAGAATAAAATAAAAAAAGGGTTTTGGGGTAGTGGGGTGACAGCAACATTTTGTTTGGGGTTTTACAGGGCCACCAAGCACCATTCCTCCTGACTACTTGTTAGAAAAACCTGGAAAAACCCCAAAAAAAGTCGACAGAGTGATTTAAGTGAACACTCTTAACTTCACTTAATTGCTACACTAAATTGCTACTTTTTCTTAACCCCTTTCAGGTCCGTGCCTAATCTAGGCTTTACTTTCGGGGCCCAAAACCCGTAGATCTACCCTGACTTCAGCTACTCTGATAAGCTGTGAGAGTAAATTTGGGCCCAGATATGAGAGAATACATCTATATGGTATGTGTGCACCACATAAAACAACTCCTGCAGCACACACAGTGCATAATGAGAGAAAAAAACCAGACCGTAATTTTCAGTTAAAACAGCAAACTTGCAGTTTTTTTCGTATGTTTTTTATAGTTATACTATTTGCAATTTCTTGGTCTCTTTTGATAGAATGGAAGATATACTACAGAACTAGAGATGATTTTGACTGGTTTTAGTACTGGAAATGGCTTGAAACTGAGCTCAAATTAGCAGAAATGCTAAATTTTTGCCAATGTTCAAGAGTAAACAAATGACCTCACACATCTAATACATGACAGCGTGGGGTCAACTAAATGTGGTGATATTATTTATACAATTATTACAGTATTGCAAAACAGTAAATCTTCCGTTTTTTTGGTTTGAATAAAAATCCATTATGTGAATAAAAAATCAAAATGGAATTCATTTGTAAAGCCTGAAAACATAACTAATGAACAGAGAAATGTTACTTTAGTGCCAGGAATGCCTGCATTGTTTATCTGGACCCTATTTTGAAATTTGGGAATATTTGAACTTTGCATTAAATGGGCCAAATATACCAATTTCACGGTCATTTTATATTTGTTGTTGAAAACAGTTGACTTAGCGATTTCTTGTGCTCAATCAATAGAATAGAAATAATACTAGTGAAATAGGTAAGAATTTGGTTGATGAATATGTAATTGCCCTAAAATGGGAGTCAAAGTCTGGCAAAATCGCCGATGCATAAATATACCGACACATCAAAATTCGCAAGAGGATAATTTCGTCAATTTTTCATCAAATTTGTAGTTTTTGTTTCATTACCTTCCCAAAAAAGTTCTCTACCTATTTCATTAAAGAAAAAATAACAAAATTATTTTTTGAAAATTCTTGGACCCTGGTGTGCACTGAAATTTGGCCTTGTACCCTGAAAGGGTTAATGCTACACTTAATTCTAAACACTCTTAACCCTTTCAGGTTTTGGACGTTACTAGTACAGCTTATGCACCAGGTTTTTGACGTATAGTACCCTAATATCTAGCGCCCTCAAATCAGTGAGAGGAAGCTTGGTAGGCCTATATTAAAGAATGGGTCTTTGGTTCGTGTGTCCAGTATAAAAAATCCTGCAGCACACAGTGCGTAATGAGAAAAAAAAAACTTAAAACCGTGTTTTTGGATTAAAACAGCACTTTGCACTGTATTTTCATGTATAATTGTGTATTCTATTTACCTTGTCTCATTTTATAGAATGAAGACCATATTACCAGAAAATTTAGCATGATTTTGACTGGTTTTACAATGAAAAGTACCTGAAATTGAGCTCAAAGAGCAGAATGCTCGATTTTTACTAAAGTTCAAATGTAAACCAAATCATGCTAAGCATCCATTACACCTCAACTGGTGAGTCTAATATTCTTTCACAAGTGCGCTGGTATTATTTATACCATTTCTACACTAATGCAGTAGTCTACATAACAGTAAATCTTCTATTTTTTGTGAGAATAAAAATTCAAAGTGGAAAGCAAAAGAATGTAAGAGGGGCATGGGGACGTGACTAATGAACAGAGGAAATGTTATTTTAGTGCCAGGAATGTCTTTCTTGTTTATTCTGGACTCTATTTGGAAATTGGCAAAATTTTGAAATTTGTGTGAAAATGGCAAAATTGCTAAATTCTGACCACTGTATTGGATAGTTGAAATCGGTAAATGGGTGGTTTCTTGTACTCATTCGATAGAAACAATGGAATTCTAGTGAAACAGTTATGATTTTTGTCGACTAGTACACAGGAATTAACCGAAAATAGGGCTCAAAGTGGGCAAGATTGCCGATGCGTAAACATCGTCGAGACCGCTAGCTTCGTGAGAGCATAATTCCATAAGTTTTCCATCAAATTTCATACTTTTGGTGTCATTATGATCGGGAAAAGATTCTCTTATCTTTTCATAAGGAAAAATATTTTTTTTTTTTTTTTTTGAAATTTGGGGGACCCCGAGAACAAAGTCTGGGAGAGGGCCGGGGACCCTGAAAGTGTAACTGCTATACTTTGCCACTGCTGCTTCACGTTGTCTTTCCACTGCTGCTTCATGTTGTCTGCCACTGGTACCTCATGATGTCTACCACTGATGTCGCCAAAGAATCGAACATTTCTGCTATTTTGAGCTCAATTTCAAGGTACTTTTCATTGTGAAACCAATTAAAATCATATTTATTTTTGTAGTATATCTTCCATTCTATCACTTGAGACCAAATAAAACGAGAATGCAACCATAAAAACCATACGAAAATATACTGCTAAGGGGAGGCTAATGGCTGAGAAGTGAACTCCGTTATTTATGGCGCAGTTTCTTTCATTTTGGTGTACGTTAAGAAGCATCTTTTCATCATACATTGCCCAAGTTTCAATAAGATAGTCCAACAAACAACTGAGATCCAATTCCCTTGATCAAGAGCAAGAGCCCCCTCACCAGTGTCAATTAACCTCCCTTGAGGCCTGCTCACATCTGGAAGCAAAAAATTGACCTAGCAGATGCTCGTATCTGGAAAAGCTTGCACGTGGATGCACTCGTAAGTAGAGGTTCCACTGTATATCCATACTCATTATTTATCATTTCTAAACCCATACCTCTAACTAAGCCTAGTTTAAAATCCTAACAACCCCCTCAACTGAGCTAGCAAGGAAATCCACACCTTCCTGGATAAGTGAACCCCATCCCTGGCATACATGTCATTTCGGCCATAGAAGCTGTCCCAGTTGTCAAGGAATGGTACTGCATTATCCTTACAGTGTTTATCCAGCCAACAATTAATACCAATTGCTCTTGAGAACCATTCATTTCCAACAGCCCTTCATGGCAAAATGCGCTTTAAACAGGGCCCCCCCCCCCCCCCCCCTTTTTTCTAATTAGTCTTTTGCTGTCCTGAACCTTCTAACTAAATCCTCACTTCTCGCTTGCCACATCATTGCCCCGCACTGGACAGAAAAAGGGATGATTCCATTCCCATTCATATGTTGTCAACCCGGAAAAAATATCCTCCATCCCACCCCCAGGAAAGCAACCCTCTTTCCCCTACTTCTGCCCTTTTAAAGCAAAAAGCCCTATCCAGACCTAACCTGGCTACCCCCAACAACAACAAATTTTACCTTCCTTGGTATTGTTTGTCAGACGTTCCCAGTCCCCCAACTCCATTTTTGGGGTGCAGGAGAATGAAATTAGATTTTTCCCACAACTTTTTTTTTTTCCAAAGCAGTCTCTTTTTTTCTTCATTTTTCTACTTTCCATTCGTCTTTTTGTTGTCAACTTCGATCATGCTGTCCACCCATGTCCGGGTTTCCCCTTTTGAACTGAGGACTAAACAGGAGGACTACTAAACCTCTTGTTTTCCTCAGTCAATTGCTGTATCTCCATTTTGCTACCCCCAATTCTTCCAAAGCTGCTGGAAAAGTTGCTCGATGGGGGCGTCTTGGTTCATCCAAGGAAGAAAATGCCCCCTGACTAAAAAAACATCACCACTGAGCTAAGTACACTCCCACTGAGCAAGTACATGTCAACACTGAGCTAAGCACACGCAAAGCTTTATACATCTTAGTAAGGGCCTTTCACTAGATTATCAGCTCGTTCTGGCTCCATATTACAAAATAGACATAAATTTGTTAAAAATTCATGGAAGACAAAATTTAATACATACTTTAGAAATCTTCCTTTATGAAGAAAATTGAAGCCCCTTTAAATTACATTCATTCTTAGACGAAAATGAGGGGAGACTATTGAAGTGATAAGTGGAAAGGGTTTAATAAAGGAAATGAAAGGTTTTGAGGAACCTAAGAGGAACCCGCAGTAATGGATTCAAATTAACAAGTTTAGATATAGAAGGAATAGGAAAGTATTGGTTTGGAAATGGGGGTAGTTGATGATGGAAAAGTCTACCTAGTTGGGTTTTGGGGCTAAAACCTTGGTAGTTTAAAATTCATTTGGATAAATAATGATAGAGGGGTTGGTTTTTTAAGTGGGACTTGCATATGAGGGGAAAATTTAACAGAGATTTTTTGGGGTGCCATTAAAATTGGGGGTTAGGCAAATTTTTTTGTTAGGGGATGGATTGTAAAGGACCTGCCCTGAATGGGCCAACGGGCTGCTCAATGTTCCTCCTTTCTTTGTTCTCAAATTTCTTGACGTGCTTGATCATGGGGGGTTTTCCAAACTGGTGCTGCATACTCCAGTATGTTTGTGAGATTGTGTGACTGTGTGTGTGAGACTCTCACACAGTCAGTCACACTGTGGAGGTATGAATGGAAAACAAGAATTAAAAATAGGGGATGTAAATAGCATTTGATAAACATATTAGGTTGGAATAAACACATGAGTGAGAGGGGTTTGGATTTGAGGGGGGACTTGCCATGAGTAAATATAATTATCAAAGCTTATTGCTTGGGTAGCATTGAAATTTGGGTTGAGCAAATTTTCTGTTAGTGGGATGGATTGGAATGACCTGCCTAGAAATGGGCCAACAGACCTGATGCAGTGTTCCTTCTTTCTTATTTCTTAAATGAATGTCCTTCAGGTCATTCAGGCAGGTTCTTCACAAATCCAACCCACTAACAGAATAAACGCTACCCAAGCAATAAGAAGAACATAAGAATGGAGCAACACTGCAGAAGGCCTACTGGCCCATGCAGGACAGGTCCTTATCAAAACCACCACTTCCCAAAGCTACTCAAGAATTCACTCCTGCACCCATGACACCAATCAAACTCATCCCCTCCCACTCATATACAGTGGAACCTCTACTTAAGAGTGCGTCCACATGCGAGTTTTTCCAGATACGAGCAGCTCCTCGGTCAATTTTTTGCTTCCAGACGCAAGCAAAATTTCCAGATACGAGCGGGCCTCAAGGGAGGTTAATTGACACTGGTGAGAGGGCTCTTGCTCTTGATCTAGGGAATTGGATCTCAGGTGTTTACAGTGAAACATATAAGTGAACAGTATTTAGATAAGGCTAAAGAGGTCTTTGTGGCATTTATGGATTTGGAAAAGGCGTATGACAGGGTGGATAGGGGGGCAATGTGGCAGATGTTGCAGGTGTATGGTGTAGGAGGTAGGTTACTGAAAGCAGTGAAGAGTTTTTACGAGGATAGTGAGGCTCAAGTTAGAGTATGTAGGAAAGAGGGAAATTATTTCCTAGTAAAAGTAGGCCTTTTTAGACAAGGATGTGTGATGTCACCGTGGTTGTTTAATATATTTATAGACGGGGTTGTAAGAGAAGTGAATGCGAGGGTCTTGGCAGGAGGCGTGGAGTTAAAAGATAAAGAATCACACATAAAGTGGGATTTTGTCACAGTTGCTCTTTGCTGATGACACTGTGCTCTTGGGAGAAATTTTGAAGAGAAGTTTTCAGAGATTGGTGGATGAATTTTGGTAGGGTGTGCAAAAGAAGAAAATTAAAGGTGAATACAGGAAAGAGTAAGGTTTTGAGGATAAAAAAAAGATTAGGTGATGAAAGATTGGATATCAGATTGGAGGGAGAGAGTATGGAGGAGGTGAATGTATTCAGATATTTTGGGGGTTGGACGTGTCAGCGGATGGGTCTATGAAAGATGAAGTGGGAAACATAGAATTGATGGGGAAAAGGGTGAGTGGTGCCCTTGGAGTCTGTGGAGACAAAGAACTTTGTCCTTGGAGGCAAAGAGGGGAATGTATGAGAGTATTGTTTTACCAACGCTCTTATATGGGTGTGAAGCATGGGTGATGAATGTTGCCCGCGAGGAGAAGGCTGGAGGCAGTGGGGATGTCATGGCTGAGGGCAATGTGTGGTGTGAATATAATCAGAGGAATTCGATTTGGAAGTTAGGAGGAGGTGCGGTATTACCAAAACTGTTGTCCAGAGGGCTGAGGAAGGGTTGTTGAGGTGGTTCGGACATGTAGAGAGAATGGAGCGAAACAGAATGACTTCAAGAGTGTATCAGTCTGTAGTGGAAGGAAGGCGGGGTAGGGGTCGGCCTAGGAAAGGTTGGAGAGAGGGGGTAAAGGAGGTTTTGGTGCGAGGGGCTTGGACTTCCAACAGGCATGTGTGAGCGTGTTTGATGAAGTTGAATGGAGACAAATGGTTTTTAATACTTGACGTGCTGTTGGAGTGTGAGCAAAAACATTTATGAAGGGGTTCAGGGAAACCGGCAGGCCGGACTTGAGTCCTGGAGATGGGAAGTACAGTGCCTGCACTCTGAAGGAGGGGTGTAAATGTTGCAGTTTAAAAACTGTAGTGTAAAGCACCCTTCTGGCAAGACAGTGATGGAGTAAAATGATGGTGAAAGTTTTTTTTTTTTGGGGCCACCCTGCCTTGGTGGGAATGGGGCAGTGTGATAATAAAAAAAAAAAAAAATGTTATTTATTTATTTATTTAATGTCTTTGCAAACAGTACATTGAGATTGTGTATTTACAATAGTGGGTTGCAATGCAAAGAAAGCCTCGATTATGCCTTGTCATTATGGGCCAACTTAACATTATTGGCTTATATTCTACTTAATACTAAGAAATAGTACAGTAGGGCCCCACTTATACGGCTGGTTAGGTTCCAGGCTACCGCCGTAAAGCGGAAACCGCCGTAAAGTGGAACACTTTTTTTCCACTTACAAATGCATACAAACACTAGATAACAAGTTTACACTAACATATATTAAGTTAGCAATAGAACCAGGCATCAGAAAACAATAAAAAAGTACAATACACACACAGTGCACTCATTACTTACCTTAAAATATTTATAGTCTTAATCTAGGGTGAGACAAGTAGTATTTATTGTAAGAAATCAAGTGTGGTATGTATGGTAGTCAGCCTGGCTACCATACCAGGCCCCCCACCCACACATACAATTCTATGATATTTAAGCATCCCAGAGCAAATTAAAATGTATATACAGTTCACTCATTACTTCCCCTTAAAATATAGGGTGAGATGAGTAGTTTTTATTGTAAAAATCAAGTTGGTATGTAGGGAAAGTCAGCCAGGCTACCATACCAGGCCAACCCCACCTACACATAATATTCTATTACATTTAAGCATCCCAGAGCAATAAAATGTATATACAGTTCATCATTACTTACCTTAAAATTTTTTGTAGTCTTAATGTAGGTCAGGGTAAGTAAATGAGATAAAACGAATAAATGAGAGAGAGAAAGAATGAGTGCATGAGAGAGTACAGGTGCAGGAGTTATGTAAACAAACCAGGCAAAGGGTAAGTTTTGTAAACAAAGTGTAAACGTCTGGTTTGTGTACAAGTTACATTGTGTACAGGTTGTCTCTACATTGATACGGTAGAATAAATAAAGAAGAACACTCCCATCTCATGTAACATCATTTTGAGAAGAAATGATGCTCTGAGGGGAAGGCAATGGAAATAAGTCACTCTGTCTGATTTTTTTGGGTTTTTCCTAGGTACTTTACACATATGTTGTTATGTATGATAATCTATGTAACTGATTTGTGTATACCTAAATAAACTTACTTACATACATAGAAAGGAATAATTTTCTACAGTTACCCCCGTAACACATTTTTCTTATGTTAGATTAGAGGAAAATGTTATTCTTGGCATCACTTGTACAAGTTATCTGGCTACCACATCTCATATTTATGTTTATTTAATTCTAATTGTGGGTGTGTTTTTTATCACTTTTTATGTTATGTTTCGTGTTTATTAATATAATTTTAAAAAAAAATATCATGGATTAATGAAAATGTGTATTTTAAAACGTAATTTACAACATTTAATGAGACTCGGTGATTATTATTATTACTGTATTATCATTTCTAATATGGCGTCACTTGTGAAAGTCGTCTGCTACCACATCTCATATTTATGTTTATTCTATTGTGGGTGTATTTATCATCTTTTTATTTATGTATCGTGTTTATTATTAAAATTTTGAAAAAATATCATAGATGAATTAATGAAAATGTGTATTTAACGTAATATACGACATTTAAATGAGACTCGATGATTATTATTATCATTACTAATATGACGTCTGGAGAAATAAGACACTCGTACTGATTTCAATGTGTACCTGCATGCCAGCACAGCATGTAAGTTTATTAAGTACAGGTATACATAAGTATAATTATCAGAGTATATATAAAAATGAAATAACTTTAAAAACTTTTAAAAATTTTGGAGTTTCCGGGACAAAATGGAGAGAATTAGTGCTTACTGAGCTCACGAGAATGTAAACAAACAGGGTGGGGCGCGGTGACCGTATTAAAAAGTCAGGTGGGGGAGCCGTTTTATAGCGGTTTTGGTCATAATTTGAAATGACCGTATTAGGGGAACGCCGTAAAGGGGAAACGCTGTAAATCGGGGCCCTGCTGTATATCATAGTTGTACAGTAGGAAAGTAATTATTTAATAGTTGTACAGTAGAATATTAATTATAAATGAATCAAAATTTGTATGATACAAAGATATACGTATTTATATTCTAAAAAGCTTTTGTGAAAAACAATGATTCAGTTATATTCCTGTCAACAATGGATAAAGGTTCAATGTGTTGTTTCAGTTATGATGTGGGAGTACATAGGTGGGTAAATGTATACTGAGTATTTAGCATTTAGTCTAGGGTGATTAAGTGGCTTTGGAAGAGTCTTAAATTGATTTTCAGACTGGGTTACTTTAATATTTTGGTAATGAATTCCATATTTTGGGGCCCTTTATGTGCATAGAGTTTTTAAAACAGTGTGATATGGACACAAGGTATATCAAAAAGTGATCTGTGTCTTGTGTTGTGGCATTGTCCTGTTTAGGTTGGTGAGGAAAAGTTTTTAGTGGGGGGTTTATATTTGTGTGTATTGTTCTGTGTATGTAGTAGGCACATGAATAAGGGTTTGGGTGTTCTTAATGGTAGCAGATTCAGACTTTTGAAAAAATTGGTGGAGTATGCTGGTGGGAGTGGGAAATTTTTTATCATTCTTACTGCTGCCTTTTGCTGGGTTATTAGGGCTTTAGGTGATTGGATGTTGTTGATCCCCATGCCCCAAATTCCATATGTAAGATAAGGGTATATGAGTGAATGGGACAGTGCCAGGAGAGCTGATTGTGGAAAAGTAGTACATTATCTTTGATAGTATGCCTACAGTCTTGGAAATTTTCTTGGTGATTTGTTGTATGTGTGTCCACAACTTAAGGCTACTGTCAAGGTGGATACCTAGGAATTTTCCATCTGTGAGTCTTGTGACTGATGATCCATTTAGCGTAATGTTTAAATTTGGGTCATTTTTCAGCTTTGTTTCCAAACTGAATGAAATAGGTTTTATCAGTGTTCAGGGTAAGTTTGTTAGTCATCATCCAGGCAGAAATTTTCTGCAATTCAGCATTGACTGTGTTTGCTAGTATGACTGCGTTTGGGTGGGAAAATACATATGTAGTGTCATCTGCAATAATATGAGTTTGAGTAGCTGTGATGCATTCAGTAGATCATTGATGTAGATGAGAAAGAGGAGTGGTCCAAGGACGCTTCCTTGTGAGACTCCTACTGTGATTGGTTGGGTGGGGGGAGTTTTTCATCATTTGCATGCACATATTGAGTTCTGTTACTAAGGTATGACTTTAGGTAGTTGAGGGAGTGGCCTCTGATACCATAGTGCATTAATTTGGAGTACAGTAGTCCATGGTCAACTGTATCGAAAACTTTTAAATAAAAACAATAAAATGCCCAGCGGGACTTCTTTCTTTCAAGTTGCGGTATATATTAGTTCTAGCATGTGTATGATAGCGTCATTTGTGCTTTTATTATTTTGAATCCAAACTGACAAGGTTTAATATGTTGTGTTTAAACGAGGTAGGAATAGATCCGTCTATGAATTAATTTTTCAAAGATTTTAGAGAGCAGTGGTAAGTTAGATATTGGCTATAGTTATTCAAGTCAGCTTGGTCACCTCCTTTATGGATCGGGAAATGACCCTCGCTATTTTGAGGATTGTTGGGAAGGTAGATAATTCAGTGGATTTGTTAAAGAGCATTGCAATAATTGGTGACAATACTTGAGAAGCTTTTTTGTACATAAAAGCAGGCAAGTTGTTTATGTCTCCTGCCTTGTTTTTAAGGGTGTTTATGATGAGCATAACTTCAGTGGGGTTGTTGGAGCTAGGAATAAACGTGTTTGGGTAGGTTCCTATGAAAAAGTCTGATGGATGGGCGTTTGTGCTTGGTATTTTGTTTGCTAGATTTTTTCCTATGGTGGAGAAGAAAACATTAAGTCTGTTTGCTGTTTCGGGTTGGAGTGAGTAGGGGTTCATCTGATTTTGGGTTTAAATTTTATTGCTTTGTTTTGGATAACTTTTTAGTTCCAAAAATTTCAGATAGAGTTTTCCCGGTTTTTTTCATATCACCTTTGATGTTTGTAATCTTTTCATAATACAATTTTTTTGACCTTATTATCAGGCTGGTAAGTGTGACGAGTAATTTCTCGACTGTTCTCTAGTTATTTGACCCATTCTATACTGTTTTTCATATTTGTGCTTTGTGTTAATGGATTTGAGGATGCTTGGTGTTAGCCAGGGATTATTCAGTCCCCTTGCTGTGATCTGTTTAGTTTTTCTGGGGCAATGTCTGTTGTAGAGGCATTGGGCTTTTTTTTAGAAAATTATTTAAAACAACATTAATATCTGTATATGTTTCAAAACTCATTTTTGCCAATCGAAAGTTTATTTATAGCTGCTATAAAGTTGTTAAGCTGTCTTGTTATGTAGTCTGAAGGTTACTTAGTAATGTCTTGTGGTAGTTTGCCCAGATTAGTTATGAGAAAGGTTGGGTAGTGGTCTGTAGTGTTGTCCGTGATTATGCCTGATTTTAAAGGGGATATGGCGTTTGTTCAGATGTGGTCTATTAACCCTTCGAGGGTTTCGGCCGTACTAGTACGGCTTACGACCCAGGGTTTTTGACGTACTAGTATGCCTAAATTCTAGCGCCCTCAAAATCTAGTGGGGAGAAAGCTGGTAGGCATACATACGAAAGAATGGGTCTATGTGGTCAGTGTGCACAGTATAAAAAAAATCCTGCAGCACACAGTTCATAATGAGAAAAAAAAAAACTCTTGACAGTGTTTTGGAATATAAAACAGGAACTTTGCACTGTTACAGTGGACCCCCACATACCGTTGGCCTTACACATAACGTTAAATCCGCATACCGATACATTTTATCGCTAAACAGATTATGCCCTCGCATACCGCCTAAAAAACCCGCCTCAACGTGTTTCGTCCGAGGACGCGTTAATGTGCTGGCCCTAGCCAGCCTCACATGTTCGCCAGTGGCATTGTTTACCAGCCAGCCTCCGCGGTAACATCCAAGCATACAATTGAAACATTTCGTATTATTTACAGTGTTTTTGGTGATTTTATCTGCAAAATTAGTGACCATGGGCCCAAGAAAGCTTTTGTGCCCCAACCCTACAGCAATAAGGGTGAGAATTACTATAGAGATGAAGGAAAGTGATCATTGATAAGTATGAAAGTGGTGTGCGTGTCTCCGAGCGACTAACTGGCCAGGTTGTATAATAAAACCCATAACCAATCGCTATTATTGTGGGCAACAAACGGCAATTCAAGCAAGCTGTTCTTGCCAAAGGGTTCAACTGTGTTTTCGAAACAGAGATGGCAAGTGATGGAGATGTTGAGAGACTCTTAGGTAGGGAATAAATGAAAAACAGATAGCGGGAAAATAGCATTCTCAAGTGACAAAAGGGAAAGGCTAGGAAGTTGAGAGGATTTTTTAAAAAAATGCCTGCAACTATATGATGTGAGTGTTTTTAAGGCCCAAAGGGTTGGGTTTGAAGTTTTAAGAACGTAGTGGCATACATAGGGAAAAGGCTGTGAGGCTCCCAGTTTCGGCCCACAAACAGCTGAAAAAATATGTCCCCAGGAATTAAAGAGTCAAACGTGAAGGACTAAAACCCTAAACAAGTTTTAATTGTGATAAACGGCCTGTTTAAAGAAAATGCCAAGCGGGACCTACATTACTCAGGAGGAAAAGGCATCCCGGGACATAAGCCATAAAAGACGGGCTTACTCTGTTTGTGTTCCAATCTATGGTGATTGCAAAGTGAACCTTTTTTATGATCACTCTAAAAACCCCAGAGGTTCACAAAAAGAATACCCTCAAGGCTAATTTGTTGTCTTGGAGGACAAGCAAAAGGGCTGGGTCACTAGGGATTTTTTTCATGACGGTTCACTATGCAGGCCCCCCTGGAAAAATTCCCTAATTGAAAAGAAATTAGACCTTAAGTCCCTCCGGGTTTTAGACATGCCCCTTCATCCTACAATTAAAAGGTGACTTGTGGGGACAGAGCTTCATTAAGGCAAGTTTTTGCCCCCTAAACCACTCCTCCCTGCAGCCCATGGACCAGGGGGGGGTCATTTCCAACTTCAAAAAACGTACACAAAAATGTTTGAAAGGTGCTTTGAATGACCACAGATACTCTATTGACTCTAAAGGGGTTTTGGAAGGTCACTTTAATACCCTCAATTTGAAAACCCTTATAGGTAAGGTTTGGAGGGAGTGACAAAGAGGACCTTGAACTCTGTTTGGGAAAGAAACTGGGGCCGAAGGGGTTTAGACCAAAGGGATTTTAAAGGGGTTTCATCAAACCCGAGGGGAGTATCCAGTTGGGGAACATTGTGATTGGGAAAGCCCTTTTGGGGTTGGAGGTTATGGGGATGATGTGGAAAAAAGGTTTGGGTGGGGAGGACAATGAAGAACTAACCACTGAAGTCAGATCAACTTCACAGCAAGAGGCCAGACCTGAGGAAACTGGTTCCTAGAGGGAGAGAAAAATTTGAAAATTTCCCACTACAAAGTTTTGGGAAATCTGGCAATGGGCTAAAAGTGCAAACCTTTATGGATAAAAATCACCCTCACACAGCTTTTCAAGCCGTGCGGGGTGACTATTACATGACAATGTTGTGAAACACTTTAGGGAAGCAAAAAGGGAAACGAGAGGTACGGGCCCACAGGGACAGATATTTGTGCGACAGAAGTCCGTGCTCTGAGGGTCCTTGTGGCATTAAAAGAAAAGGGAAGTAACCCCAAAAAAAGACTTGACCCCTCAAGTCTTAAGGGAAGGGATTCCCCTTCAAAAACCCTAAACTCTCTCCTCCTCCCATCCCTCACCATCACCGATCTTCAATAAAGGAAGGAAAGTAATGTGCATGCCTTTTTCGTTTTTGTGTATAAAAATTTAAATTTCTTTTGGAAAAATTTTTTTTTTTTTTCATACTTTGGGTGTTTTTGCAGGGATTAATTTGATTTCCATTATTTCTTAGGGGAAAATTCATTCGCAAAAACATAATTTGCATAACAATGAGCTCCAGGAACGGATTAATATCGTTAGGGGGGGGGTCCACTGTATTTTCATATTTATTTATTATTGATTCTGTTTTTTTGGGTCTCATTTTATAAATAGAAGAATATTATAGAAATTGAGATATTTTGAATGGTTTTAAAATGAAAATACCTTAAATTGAGCTCAAAGCAGCAAAATTTTTGGGTTTTTTTACCAAAGTTCAAAAGAAAACAAATCATGCCAAGTGTCAAGTGGTGAATCTAATTTTCTTTCCAAGTGCGCTGTTTTTATTATACCATTTCTACACTAATACAGTAGTCTGAAAAACAGTAAATCTTCTATTTTTTTTGTAAAAATAAATATTGAAATGGAAAAACCAAAAAAATTAAAGGGGCCTGGGATGTGACTAAAACAAGGAAATTTATTTAGTGCCCGGGAAGTCTTTTGTTTTTTCTGGACTCTATTTAAAATTGGGATTTTTGAATTTTTGTGAAAAAGGCAAAAAAGCAAATTCACCACTGTATTGGATAGTTGAAATCAGTGAATGGGTGGTTTCTTGTACTCATTCAAAAAAAAAGAGGATTTTTTGAGAATGGTTATATTTTGTCGTAGTACACAGGGAAATTGGCCAAAAAAAGGGTCAAATGGGGAAAAAACGCCGATGGTAAACTTTATCGAGACCCTAATTTGCGGAGCATAATTCGGAAATTTTCCATCAGATTTCATACTTTTGGTGTCCTTATGATCGGAAAAGATTCTTATTTTTTATAAGAAAAAAAATATTTTTTTTTTTTTTAATTTTGGGCCCACCCTTGAACAAGTCTGGGGAGGGCCTGTCGCCCCCCCAAGGGTTGAGGAGATGCTTGTCTTTGGGGGATTTTTGTAGGTTTGAAATTTTTCTTTGCAACGGATTTCTCATTGTGTTTGGGGAATTCATTTTTTGTGGTCCCGGGCGTGTTATGTTTTTTGTTGAAAAACCCTGTAGATAGGGGGTCCCTTTTTCTGTTGGGATCATAATCGTTTCCTAGTTTTTTCATAAAGTGAAAAGTTTGACTGTGGTACTCTGTAGATGTTTAAATGTGAGGGGTTTTGCAGGTTTTTATTTAAATTTGGCTATATATACAGTATTCTCCTGTTCATCCCTTTTGGAAATTTATTGATACATTCGAGTTGTTTGAATAGAATAGGTTTTTCCCCCCTTTGCTGGTCTGTTTTTACATTGTGTATGGGCCCTGTACCAGGAAAAGGGAAAAAAAATCGTAATTCAGGCTTATCCAGGTTTTTGTGAGTGCGATGATTTATATATTGAATGAAGGGAACTGATAAAGCTTGAGGTCACAAAAGTTGCTCAAGGGTCTGACATTTTAGTTAAAGTGGTTATGTTATTGTTTGCACTGATAATTTTTTGCTTGGGCTGCTGTGTATAATTACAGTTTTTTGGTTGATTCTGTAATTCTTTTGAAAAAGTTTTCATCAGGGTTATCCTGTAAACAAAGGAGAGGATTTTTACAAACTAATTTTCGAGTAAAAAAAAAAAAGATTTTATTGAATCAAAACTAGACTTATGACTGAGACCCGTGATTAATCTAAAAAATTGTAAAAATTTGAAAGAAAAAGGGATTTTTTGAGAATTGATAATTTAGTTATACACTTAATATCTAAACCCTTAATTTTTTAACAAGTAGTTTTTTGAACTACATAATTTTACAGTTTTAAAAAAAAGTAAAGGATATAATAATAAAAGAATGTATTAAAAGTAAAATCAGTGCACCTGAGGGAGTCTATAGCACCCCGGGGGGTTTTTTTAATGGCAAAATAGTGAACTTTATTTCACTTTAGCCCTGAGAATTTGCATTTTATTATTTTTAAAAATTGTGGAATAGAACTGGGTAGGGATTTAAAGCTAAAAAAAGGGAGAAAATATATAAGAGACTAAAAAGTAAAGGAAACAAAGTTCAAGGACATCAAAAGGTATACAAACCGACAGGTTTTTTAGGGTTTTTTTACCTAACAAAGTTCAATGGACAAAAAATCACTATGATTAATATAATGGCAAAATAGTGAACTTATTACACTTTGCACCTTTTGGGAAAAGCCTTTATTTTTTTAACAATTTTAAATGTATGAACAGGGGAGTTAAATAATGCAAAATAAAAGAAAAATATATAAGGGACAAATTAAGAATGATGAACAAAGTTCAAAGGGACAGATAGTCACTATGATATAATATTGATTTGGGAGTAAGTTGATTTGGGTAATGTATAAAAAGCTGAGCAATTAATTGCACTATAAAAAGTAGAGAAATAAGAGGTAGCTGGTACTAGTAGCAAAAAAGTTTTTATTTTTGGGGACTAACACAATAATGTAATTGGAATGTAAAATAATTGCTCACACAATATAAAGGGGATTAAAAAAAGTAGTGGTAAGCTGAATTAAATGGACAGGTTATTGAAACTTGGGCAATGTATAATGAAAAGATGCTTCTCAACGTACACCAAAAATTTGAAAGAAATCGGCCCATAAATAACGGAGTTCACTTCTCAATCATTAGCCTCCCCTTAGCAGTATGTTTTTGTGTGGTTTTTATGATTGTATTCTTGTTTTATTTGGTCTCATGTGATAGAATGGAAGATATATTACAAAAATAAATATGATTTTAATTGGTTTCACTATGAAAAGTACCTTGAAATTGAGCTCAAAATAGCAGAAATGTTCGATTCTTTGGCGACATCAGTGGTAGACATCATGAGGTAGCAGTGGCAGACAACATGAAGCAGCAGTGACAGACAACATGAAGCAACAGTGGCAGACATTATGGGGTAGCAGTGGCAGACAACATGAAGCAGCAGTGGCAGACAACATGAAGCAACAGTGGCAGACATCATGAGGTAGCAGTGGCAGACAACATGAAGCAACAGTGGCAGATATCATGAGGTAGCAGTGGCAGACAACATGAAGCAGCAATGGCAGACATCATGAGGTAGCAGTGGCAGACATCATGAAGCAGCAGTGGCAGACAACATGAAGCAGCAGTGGCAGACAACATGAGGTAGCAGTGGCAGACAACATAAAGCAGCAGTGACAGACAACATGAGGTAGCAGTGGCAGACAACATGAAGCAGCAGTGGCAGACAACAATGGCTGCTGTCACCACCAGTACCCACATGCCTAGTGACATATATTTTATTAATTCTAGTGTATATATCATGTTTCTATGTTATTAATATTGTTTATTATGTCACATTACATGAATTGTGATAGATAAATAAGCTGTAGAGTTAATATTAGGGAAATTATTAAAGTGGTGACCTGTACTTAGCTCAGTGAGGACGTCTCGAGTGTCTCTCTGCAGTCTGAACCAAGATGCCCTCCATCGAGGAACTTTACCAGCAACTTAAGGAAGAATTGAGGGTAGCGAAGATGGAGATATGGCGATTGACTGAGGAAAAGAAGAGGATTCATAGTAGTCCTTCTGTTTTGAGCCCTCAGGTCTGAACAGGGAGTAAGTTTAGATCTATGAAGAGTGGGGGGGGGGTGTTGCCAGGGATGGGATTTAGTGATTATTCTTACTGCGGCTTTTTGTTGAGTTATTATTGGCTTTAGGTGTGTTGCTGCAGTTGAACCCCAAGCACAGATAGCATAGGTGAGGTATGGATATATAAATGAATGGTATAGTGTGTGAAGGGCAGTTTGCGGCACATAGTATCGTATCTTGGAGAGGATCCCCAAAGTTTTGGATACTTTTTTTGTTATGTGTTGGATATGGGTGCTGAAATTTAGGTTGTTGTCAAGGTATAGGCCAAAGGGAAATTTGCCCTCATTATGGGCTGGCAATTAGAGTGTTGTCGATCTTAATGTTAAGTTGCGCAAACACCCGCTCTGCTACCAAACATAATATAGTAGGTTTTGCCAGTGTTAAGTGTAAGTTTATTGGCTGTATCCAAGTCGTTTTTTTGAGCAGCTCCTCTTAACAATGGTGTTTAGGGTGACAAGATTAGGGTGGGAGATAACATAAGTCATGTCGTCAGCAAAGAGAATGGGTTTCAGGTGTTTGGGATATGTTTGGAAGATCATTTATGTAAATGAGGAAGAGCAGGGGTCCAAGGACACTTCCCTGCGGAAACTCCCGTATCAAGTGGGGCCCTATTGATGAGGCTGTGTCTTTAATGGTGACATACTGATACCTATTAGAAAGGGTAGGATTTAAAATCTGCAAGTGCATGGCCCCCTTATACCATAGTGGTCAAGTTTGTGGAGTAGGATGCCGTGGTTACTGTGTCAAACACTTTTTTTGGTCAATAAAAATTCCTAGCGGATAAATTTCCCTTTTTTTCCCAAAGCTGTGTAAAGAGGTCTAGCATTTTTATAATTGCATCATTAGTGCTTTTATTTATCCTGAATCCAAATTGGCAGGGGTTGAGTATGTTTTGTGACATTGTAAATGAATATAGTCTCCTGTGCCACAAAGTTTCCGAAGATTTTGGATAGCAATGGTAAGTTTGATTTTGGCCTATAGTTGTTTGCGTTTGTAGGGTCACCACCTTTATGTATTGGTGTAATCCTTGCTGTCTTGAGTAGTGTCGGGAAAGTGCTAGTTTTCTAGTGACTTTTTTAAAAAGTACTGTAATAGCATGCGAAAAGGACATGGGCCGCTCGCTTGTACAATAATGGTGGACATGAGGACAGATTCCCCGAGTTATTTTTAAGTGACTTTATGATCGCGGTGATTTTCCGTGGGCTCGTTTGGTACAAGATAGAAGGAATTTGGGAAAATTCCATCTGGGTAGCCCCCGGCACGGGCCATTGGTACGTGGGATTTTACTGGCGAGATTAGATCCTATGTTTGAGAAAGAAGTCGTTTATCTTGTTAGCTGTATCAGGGGATGCAGGGGTTTGTTTTCATGAGGTTTAGTTAGAAAAATTTTCTTGTTTTTTTTTCAGTTTGTGGGCCCCCAGAATCGGGGAAAGTGTTTTCAGGTCTTTTTTATATCTCCTTTTGTGTCAGTGAATCTGTGGAGTAGAAACATTGTTTGGCTTTCTTTATTACTTTTGTGAAAACTGTTGAATATTGTTTAAGAATATCTGTGTGTATTAAGCCCTGTCTATATTGCTTTTCATATTGGCATTTCTTATCATTGGATTTCAGAATGGTGCTGGTTAGCCATGGGCAACCAAGCCGTTTATTCATGATCTGTTTCATTTTTATAGGACAATGTTTGTTGTATAGTCTAAGAAATTTTGTTAAGAAAAATGTCTGTCTAGTCATCAATACCACTGGCATTGGAGAATTCTGTAGGCCAGTCAACAGTCTCTAGGTCTGCTGTGAAATTCCTTATTGAGGCCTCGTCATGGAGTCTAAATGAAACTTGTTGTATTCGAGTGGTTTGGGTTACTAATGTTTGTTAAGAGGAAGGTTGGGTAGTGGTCAGTAGTGCTGTCTGTGATTATCCCTGATTTAAGGGGGGCTAGTACATTGGTTCATATGTGGTCTATTATGGTTGCACTTGTCTCAGTCAGCCTGGTTGGGTTTTGTTATTGTTGGTGTGAGAAGTGTGTTGTTCATATTGTTGATTAAATCAGTCAGTCTGATCATCTGGTAGGCCAAGGTTGATATTGAAGTCTCCAGCTAAAGAAGGTGGTGCTTGTTCATTTGTCTGTTTGTTATTAGTGACTTTAGATTCTCACTGAAATGTGGGATTTTTTGTGTGGGTATCCGGTATATAGCACCGATTGTTATAGGCGTCGTGAGGTTTTTTAAAAGTAAAATTAGCAAAAATGTTTTTCCCTATATTCATCACTAAAGCAATTAGTGCTAATACAAGATAGGGTTTGGTTAGAGTAATAGATTGCAGTACCACCCCCAACTTGTATGGTCTGCAGTTGTGGATTTCTGTGTATCCTAGTGTGGGTAGATATCAGTTGCTCCTGCTTAAGCAGGTCTCAGTAAGAATAATGCAGGAGAAGGGTGTCTTTTGTTACTCAAGGAGGGGCCAGGAGGTCATCATAGTGTTTGCTTAAGGACCTGATGTTGTAGTTAAGAACTGATAGACTTTGAGCAGTGTTCAGGATAGTGCTGGCTTGTGATGCTGTGTAATAAAGGCAGTTACTTTCCAATAAGTTTCGATTGTGTGTTAGATTATGGAGGTTTAGATCAGGGTCAATGTGATCATTCATCTTTTAGGTTTAAATAGTGGTTGTTTATATCCTGTATTATGTGGTGAGTTCTAATACTGATTTCTGTAGTGGTGGGAAGTTTGGATTTGCCTTTATTACACAGCATCACAAGCCAGCTCTATCCTGAACACTGCTCAAAGTCTATCATTTCTTAACTGCAACATCAGGTCCTTAAGCAAACACTATGATGACCTCCTGGCACTCCTTAAGTCACTAAAGACACCCTTCTCCTGCATTATTCTTACTGAGACCTGGCTTAAGCAGGGCACAATTGATATCTACCCACTACCAGGATATACAGCAATCCACAACTGCAGACCATATCAAGTTGGGGGTGGTACTGCACTCTATTACTCTAACCAACTATCTTGTATTAGCACTAATTGCTTTAGTGATGAATATGGGGAATACATTTTTGCTAATTTTACTGTAAAAAACTCAAGACGCCTATAACAGTCGGTGCCATATACCGGATACCCCACACAAACATTCCAAACTTCAGTGAGAATTTAAAGTCACTAATAACAAACAGACAAATGAACAAGCACCACCTTCTCTTAGCTGGAGACTTCAGTATCAACCTTGGCCTACCAGATGATCAGACTGTAACTGATTTCATCAACAATATGAACAACACACTTACCCTGTAACACCAGACATAATCACTCTTCACTCTTTTTATCACTTCACAACAATTTTTTTTCCCTTTTTTTTATTTAATAAAAGAAACCACTGATCACTCTCAGTCACCTAGCAATGGTCTAGTAGCTTCTCTAGCAATCACCACTGATTGTTGGTAGATTTTCTGTTATCTTACTTCACAAACCCCCTTCACTCCTCATACTTCACAAACCCCCTTCACTCCTCATACTTCACAAACCCCCTTCACTCCTCATACTTCACAAACCCCCTTCACTCCTCATACTTCACAAACCCCCTTCACTCCTCATACTTCACAAACCCCCTTCACTCCTCATACTTCACAAACCCCCTTCACTCCTCACTTATCCTCTTACTTCACAAACCCTCTTCACTCCTCACTTATCCTCTTACTTCACAAACCCCCTTCACTCCTCACTTATCCTCTTACTTCACAAACCCCCTTCACTCCTCACTTATCCCCTTACTTCACAAACCCCCCTTCACTCCTCACATATCCCCTTACTTCACAAGCCCTCTTCACTCCTCACTTCAAAGTCCGACTTCATCTATCACACTTCTAGCTCATTTTCATCCTGGCAGGATAAAAAAAGCTTTAATCAGTGGTGTTATCCGTCGAAAGCCTCATCAGTCCCATGTAGCAGGGCTGTGTCATGTTGTTGACCGTTCCTGGTAGAGTTGATGTTTAAGCCATTTTTAAAAGCACTGTGGGAAAAAACGGCCACTACCACCTGACAGATTCCTTAGAGTTTTGTTGTTAGATTTGGTGTTTTCTCCTAAGTTTCCCTCCTAATGTACACTGATCAGTTGATATGGAAGTCAGCTACTGAAAAAACATCCTTGGCTGTTTAACTAATCCACTTCCTGTGATTTGGCACTGAGGGAAAGAACCGCTGCTATAGCTTGACAGTTTCTTTGGAGTTTTGTTTTGTAGATTTGGCAGTTTCTCCTGTGTTTCCCTCCCATTAACACTGGTGCAGTTGATATGATGGTGGTGCAGTCGATTCGATGGTCAGCTACTGCCATTATAATTGAGAATGTCGCTTCACTAGTTGCACGTCTGGCAGTAGTTGGTGTTTGAATGTCAGTCAGCCATGTATAAATGTTCACTTCCTTCCCCCATTTGGCACTGAGGGAAAAAACCGTCACTACAGTCCTGTCAGTTTCCTTGGTGTTTTGTTGTTAGGTTTTCCTCTATGCTGACTTCCCATTCAACACCAGTACAATTGATATGGAGGTCTGTTACTTCAGTGTAGTGCAAAACTTTGCTTGTTTGCACGTCTGGTAGCGGGTCTGGTATTTGAATGCCGGTCGTCCTCTTTTGGTCATATTTGGTCCATTTCGCTGTCATCACCATCATTTCTTGTCACTGTAAGTTCCTTGTATGTTGTTGCAGCAGTACTTGCAATTAGACCTTCACTGGAATTTGGATCACCCCAGGGGATGGCAAAGATATAGGAGCAGCCATTGTTGCTGCTGCCTGGGTCATGACCCAGTAGTAAGTAGTAGTAGTAGTAGTAGTAGTAGTTAGTAGCAGTAGTACCTAGTAGCAGTAGTAGTTAGTAGTAGTAGTAATAGTAGTAGTAGTAGTAGCAGTAAGTAGTAGTAGTAAGTAGCAGTAAGTAGTAGCATTAAGTAGTAATAGTAAGTACAGTGGACCCTCATTTTTCGTAATTAATCCGTTCCAAAGAGCGTGACTATTATCGAAATTGACGATTTGCGAGTCCATTTTCCCATAAGAAATAATGTAAATCCAGTTAATTTGTTCCAGACACCCAGAAGTATCAACTTCAATTTTTTTTTTTACCTTAAAGATAGATTTACATGCACAAAAGAATGAACATTCAACATGACAGTTGCCTTTATTGAAGGCTGTTGTTGATGAATGGAAGACAGGGAGGAGGAGAGAGGGAAGAGAGGTTATTGTTTGGAAGGGGAATCCCCCTCCATAAGGACTCTAGGCCACTTCAGGGGTCACTTACCTAGCTTAAATATAGATTTACATGCAGAAAAGAATGCCAGATAAATGTAAAACACTAACAAAATGTATAAATAAACATTTAACATCACACTTACCTTTTATTGAAGACTTTTGTTGGTGTATGGCAGACGGGGCAGAGAGAGGGGAGGTGAGTTTGTTGGAGAATATGACACTAATATCAACTCTATGGCTTATTTATCTATCACAATTCAACTTACATGACATAATAAACAATATTAATAACGTAGAAACATGGAATATACTCTAGAATAAATAAAATAAGTCATGTATGTCACAAGAGGTGTTGTTGTTGGGTGTATAAGGGTCACTGAGAGTAAGCCATCCATAATGGTGGTGAAGCAGCAGCTGAGGTGGCGGTGTTTTCTGTAGCCCTATATAATTCCAACAACATTGGAGGAGTTGGTAGAATTGCTGAATCACTGAAGAAGGCACCCTCTACCACCATCACTACCACTACCACCCTCTACCACTATCACTACCACGTTCTACCACTATCACAACTGCTACCACCATCACTACCACCTTCTGCCACCATCACTACCACTGTCTACCACTATCACAACCATTACCACCCTCTACCACTATCACAACTGCTAGCACCCTTTACTAACATCACTACCACCCTCTACCACTATCCCAACTGCTTGCACCGTCTACCACCATCACCACCACCCTCTACCACTATCACAACTGCTATCACTCTACCACCACCATCTTCGTATTTTTCTACAAACTTTTTCTTAAATTATGTGTTTCTCACATTCTTTACCAAAGGGCTGGAACTAGAAGCTTTCTTTGAAGTCATGGTGACTTATTTAACAGTTGCAAGTAATAAAACAAATGGAATATTATGAAATGTATCGTATGAACTATGAATCGTAAAATGTATCGTATGAACTATGATGAAATTATGCTCTTGCGAATTTTGATGTGTCGGCGATATTTACGCATCGGCGATTTTGCTGACTTTGACTCCCATTTTAGGGCAATTACAGTATTCCAGTCAACCAAATTCTTAGCTGTTTCACTATTATTACTTCTAATCTATCGATTGAGCACAAGAAATGGCCAGGTCACCTGTTTCAACAACAAAATAAAGTGACCGGAAATTGGTAATTTGGCTATTTTAATGCAAAGTTCAAAATATTTCAATTTCAAAATAGGGTCCAAAATAAACAATGCAGGCATTCCTGGCACTAAACTAACATTTCCTCTGTTGATTAGTTAGGTTTTCAGGCTTTACAAATGAATTCCATTTTGATTTTTATTCTCATAATGAATTTTTATTCAAACCAAAAAATAGAAGATTTACTGTTATGCAATACTATAATAATTGTATAAATAATATCACCACATTTGTGAATGTATATTAGACCCACCAGCTGTCATGACTTGTGAGGTCATTTGTTTACTCTTGAACATCGGCAAAAATTTAACATTTCTCCTACTTTGAGCTCAGTTTTAAGCCATTTCTAGTAATAAAACCAGTCAAAATCATCTCTATTTCTGTAGTATATCTTCCATTCTATCAAATGAGACCAAGAAATTGCAAATATAACTATAAAAAACATATGAAAAAACACTGCAGAGTTGCTGTTTTAATTGAAAATTACAGTCTGTTTTTTCTCTCATTATGCACTGTGTGCTGCAGGATTTGTTTTATGTGGTGTACACATACCACATAGATGTGTTCTCTCATATCTAGGCCCAAATTTACTGCTCACAGCTTATCAGAGTGAGCTGAGCTCGTGGTGTAGATCTACGGTTTGGACCCTGAATGTAAAGCCATAGATCTACGGCACGGACCCTGAAAGGGTTAAATAATAACACCAACCACTCCAAAACTATATCCCCAACTGATGTTAACATTTCTATCTTTCTCATCAATCCCAGCTGCCTTACTCCCTTTCATTTTACCCACTGACTCACAAACTTTCCCCACACTCATAACTGGCTCTTCCTCACTCTTTAAAGATGTTATTCCTCCTTGCCCTATACACGAAATCATAGCTTCCCTATCTTCAACAACATTTAACAATTCCTCAAAATATTCCCTCCATCTTCCAGATACCTCTAAATCTCCATTTAATAACTCTCCTCTCCTATTTTTAACTGTCAAATCCATTTGTTTCCTAGGCTTCCTCAGCTTATTAATCTCACTCCAAAACTTTTTCTTATTTTCAACAAAATTTGTCGATAACATCACACCTACTCTCTCATTTGCTCTCTTTTTAGATTGCTTCACCACTCTCTTAATCTCTCTCTTTCTCTCCATATACTCTACCCTCCGTGTATCACTTCTACTTTGTGAAAACCTCTCATATTCTAACTTTTTCTCCCTTACTACTCTCTTAAATATGATAGGTAGATAACCTTTATTGATAGTAATAGTATAATTATAGTGTATTTTATACAGTGGACTCCAGTTAACGATATTTTTTCATTCTAGAAGTATGTTCAGGTGCCAGTACTGACCAAATTTGTTCCCATAAGGAATATTGTGAAGTAGATTAGTCCATTTCAGACCCCCAAACATACACGTACAAAAGCACTTATATAAATACACTTACATAATTGGTCGCATTGGGAGATGATCGTTAAGCAGGGGTCCACTGTAGTGCCATGAGCCATGCCTTCTCCCTCTCTCATATAGCTCTGCCCACCCTCCAATACCTCTCCATGTGTCAGTTTTTATTAATTTGGGTGTCTATATCATGCTTCTACATTACTTATGTTTTACCTAATATTATTCTGGAATTAATATGTTACGTAGATGACCTTTATTGATAGTAATACAGTGGAACCTCTGTTTTCATCATTAGTTCGTTCTAGAAAGTCAGCCAAAAACTGAATTCGACAAAAACTGAAGCAGTATTTCCCATAAGAAATTATGTAAATCCAATTAATCCGTTCCAGACACCCAAAAGGAGTAATGAAGTGGATAAATGAACATTTAATATCACTTTTACCGTTATTGAAAACTCTTGTTGGCGTATGGAAGACGCGCAGGAGGGAGGAGGAGAGGAGGAAGGTTATTGGTTGGAAGGGGAATCCCCCTCCATAAAGACTTCAGGTATCAAGTCCCTATCTGAGGTTACTTCCCTTCTTTGTCTTTTACTGGCACTGGATCCATGCCGCACTAAAAATCTGTCCAGAGAGGTCTGTTTCTACTTTAAGATTTGCCTAAAACAGGACAAGGCATTGTCATTGAACATGTTGTAATACGGCTTGCAACAGCTTTGTTAGGGTGATATTTTCTCCAGAAAACTTTGCAACTCACTTCACTTTGCACACATGTCCTTAATCACTGAAGATGGCACATTCTCCCCCTCTCTCTTCCTCCTCCTCCTCTGAAGCAATTTCCTCAGCTGCAGTCTGTTCCTGTTGAAATGTTTTGGATGAATGCGCAAGGTAAGGCTTACTCGACGAGAAACAAAGCCAGACTGACTCAGAACGCATGGGATGCTCTGTGTGGGCGTGGGCAGGCAGACACATTCAGTATGGCAGACTGACGAAATTGAGGTGATGAACAAAAACAACAGCTTTGTTATGGTGATATTTCTCCATAAAACTTTGCAACTCACTCCACTTTGATCACATGTCCTTAATCACTGAAGAAGGCACAGTCTCCCCTCTCTCTTCCTCCTCTGAAGCAATTTCCTCATCTGCAATCTATTGCTGTTCCAATTGAAGGTGTTGCAGCTCTTCGGTGGTTAGGTCTTTCCTGTGGTCGTCCACCAACTCTTCCACATCCTGGCAACTCACATCCAGCCCCATGGACTTTCCCAAAGCCCCATGGTGGCTTATTTAGCAGTCGCACTCGATAAACAAGCACAAAAAGCAATGGATTATTATGAAATGTTTCGGCGAATGCTCACGGTAATGCTCACTCAGCGAGAAACAAAGCCAGACTGACTTAGAGCAGGTGGGATACTCTGTGTGGGTGCGGGCAGGCGGACACGTTCGGTGCGGCTGACTGACGAAAACTGAGGTGATGAACAAAAACTGGGACAAAATTTTGACAAGAAAAGTCGTCAAAAACTGAATTCAACGAAAACCAAGGAAAACAAAAACTGAGGTTCCACTATAGTATAATTATACAATATTTTATAGTGCCTTGAGGCACACCTCTCTGTGCAGTGAATCGTCAGCTGAGACACTGCTGGCTTCTCCCTTTGCTATAGCTAGCTCCGCCCACTTCGTAATGATGCCAAATGGTGAATTAAATATGTACATTGGAAAGGGAAAAATAAATAAATAAGGAAACTCCAATTTAATAACTTTGTTTTAATTTGTATAACTCTTAAACATTACAGCAAACAATAAAAAAGTAAAATACAGATTCAGTACACTCATTACTTACCTTAAAATATATGTATTTCTAATGTAGGGTTTGAGGTGAGTATTGTAGAAAGAGGAACAAGAACAAAGAATGGGAGAAGTACAAAAGCAGTTCACAGTAAAGGGGTTGGCTGGTGTGTTTGTCTTTGTGTTTACATTCTCTGTCCCTCTTGTGGTATCTTAAGAAATGATTAAACTCATGAACAAAGTATGCTGATGGTAATAATATGATTAATAATAATTAATAATAACAGTCACACTGGAGCACTGTAACCCCTAAACAGTCCAAATGTATATATACGTTCTCTCCCCCAATGCCCCGAATATTTTGAAAAATAATTTTTTTTTTTTTTATTGAAAAAAAGAGAAAATTTTTCAAAGTGTTACGGTTTTTAAAATAAAAAAAATTGGGCCAGTTTTATGGACATGAGGCTGCAAAGGGGGGCACTTAACCCTTTGGGGTTTCGGGTTAGTAGGGCTTACGCGCGGGGGGTTTTATGTCTAGTGTAAATTTTAGCACCGTCAAATTGCGGGAAAAAGGGGTTTTGGCCTAGTTAAAGGAAGGGGCTGTTGGTGGTCGGGTGTGCGGTAAAAAAAAAAATCGGGACCAGTGGTACTTTGGGGGAAACGCCATCTTTTTACACAATGCCCACCATCCCTCGCGGTAAGAAGTTCCTCACCCTCGACGAATTGGGACATTTTTTTCCCCTTTTACAGTTCTAATACAGATGGAAGTGCCGTGAAAGATGAGTTTTAAGGTTCTGGGGGGTTTTTTACCGAAACAGACCATAAAATTGGTAATAGTGAGGAAAAACCCGACAACCCTCAGCCCTTCACCCCTGTGCTGGGGCTGTCTTTTTCCGTTCGTTGTACCGGAAACCAAAAGGGAAATCCCATTTTCCCAAATCCCCGACTCAGATGAGAGCATTTTTGATGATAGTGATAGTGAATATGAACTACAACTCTTTAAACAGTTCCAGTAGTGATAGGAAGTGCAAAATTCCCATGAAGCGTGGTTATACGACGATATATGCGCTCTTGTAGTGTGCCTTTATTCCCAAGGGGGAAGGGGTTTACATCTCGGAGTACATCCGTGGTACAACAGGAGCGACAGTGAAAAAACAGGGTACTGTTGCAATTGGGTGGAAAATGTGCATTGTGGAGTGGTGCGGGGGTGAGGGACAGGGGTGGGCCATGCGCCACCCACAGCCACCCCCCCCGCTACCTCAGCTGATCTCAAAAAAAGGCCACCATTCCCCCCCCCACCACCCCCACCAGCCCCCACAACCAAAACCAGTCATTGTCCTACCTCCACAGACAGACCTGGGGTTCGCAGGAAGCTGTCAATTTTTTCCAATCCACCCGTTTGATGACAGCCAAAATGGAATACGCCTCTTGTGCACTTGGGAACAACGCCCACTGAACTGGAAGTTTCGAGTTATTCTTCGACAAACCCCCGATGGAAAAAATTGATGGAAAAACAACAATACACGGTACACCAGGCAAACACATTACTTTCACCAAAATTTCTCTACACCCCTGGAAGGAGGCAAATGTGGTGAGAGTATCTTTTTCTTTTCCACAAAAATGCTTATCCACATGTGTAATGCACAAAGTGAAAAACATACTGGTCAACAACCACCTGATTGCAACCCCCCGGTTTCAGTATTAATTCCCCTGAATTTATTTGTGCTAAGTTTGTTGCTTCACTTCTCAACAAAAAACCCGGCCTGACAAACGAAGGTTATTAAATTAGGAAAATGTTTGTGTATTGAAAGAGAAAATTTAAAACGCTTTTTTTTCCCCACGAAGCTTTTAATTACGAGTTTTGATTTTTTCAAAGGAAGACTCTTTTCAAGTAGTACTACCAA
>NC_069399.1:58509121-58526859 GCF_026875155.1 Cherax quadricarinatus | reverse complement strand
CCAAAACTTGCTATACGGCTCTCATCTTCTAATACGGGGTGATATTTTGGAAATTTTTAACATTCTCTGTGAGAATTAAATTTTCCAAAAATCAAGTTTTTAAAGTTATTGCTATTTTTTATGTATACCCAAAAATTTTAACTTACAACTGTGCTGGCATGCAGGACAATAAAATCATACTTTTAAAGCCTATTAAAAAAAATAATCTCGGGGGCGCATTAAATGTCTACTTTACGTAATAAGACATTTCCATTAACCCATCATGATATTTTTTTCAAACTTATGTAACAATGCTACATAACAATATAAATAATAATTTCATCCCCAGCAGAATAAATTAAACATAAATTTAGAATGTGTATCCGTGACTTTATATTTTATGCGACTTGTAGGATGACAGCAAGAAATACATTTTCTAAAAAGTCAACATCAAGAAAATGTGTACACTAATAACATTACTGCAGTAACTTAGAAAATTTTTTACTTTCATATCCCTTCATAAAAAGAGCATCATTTCTTCTAAAAATGGCATTACATGAAAATGGGATGTTTCTCTTTATTCTTTTATCTATGTGGAACAACTTGTATGCAAGTAAATGTTTGTTATTAAAGGTTTAAAATTACAAAACGAATGAAAACCAGACCAGTTCGTCTGGTTTCTTTACATTACGTGTGGGTAGGGTGGGGTGGGGAGGGATGCCTTGGCTGGCTACCATACTTCCCAAACCTGACTTCCACAAATAAAACTCGTCTCTCACTCTACATTAAGACTACAGTGGAACCTTGTTTTACGAGTTTAATCCTTTTCCGTGATCAGCTCATAACTCAATTTGTTCATATATCAAATCAATTTTCCTCATTTAAATTAACTGAAATGTCATTAATCCATCCCATGGCAGGAAAAAAATTTCAATAAAATGCTATCAACTCTACAGCTTATTTATAGATCATAATTCATTTAATATGACATAATAAACATAAAATTTAACAGAAAAACATGATATATACTTTAGAATAAAAAAAAATGGGCCCAAATAATATGACTAGTGATGATGGTGGTGGAAGTGGCGGCAGTGGCCGCTTTTTCGTCCTTTTCTATTGCTTAACAAACTTGCTACGCTATCACTGAACTTAACTGATACAATTTGTTTGTTTAACCCTTCGAGTGTTTTCGTTGTATATATACGTCTTACGAGCCACCGTGTTTTGACGTATAATAAATCATAAAATTCTAGCAGCTTCAAATCAAGCAGAGAAAGCTGGTAGGCCCACATTTGAGAGAATGGGTCTGGGGTGGTCAGTGTGCACCATATAAAAAAATCGTGCAGCACGCAGTGCATAATGAAAAAAGAAAATTCCAACAATTTTTTTTTAATTAAAATGCCAATTTTGGGGTCTATTTTCATATAGTATTTATGGTTTATTCTCATTTTCTTGGGTTTTAATTGATAGAATGGAAAACATATTATAGAAATAGAGGTGATTTTGATTGGTTTTGGCTGTGAAAAGAACCTTGAAAGGAGCTCAAAGATGGGGAAATGTTTGATTTTGCTGATGTTCAAAAGTAAATAAATGATGTCATTTTCCAATAAAATGTCCAAGTAGCCATTCTAATATGCAGTCATGAATGGGTTGACATTATTTATACAATTATTACAATATTGCAGAAATCCCGCATAACATTAAATCTTCTATTTTGTTTGAATAAAAAATTCAAATACAAAGCAACTGTAATATCAGAGGGCCTGGAGACGTGACTGGAAGATCACAGCAAATGTTATTGTCAAGGAAAGCCATGAATGTCTGCATAGGTTTTCATTCTGGCCCAATTTTGAAACTGTCATATTTTTTAATTTTGTGAAATTGCCAAATTGCAAAATTTCTGACCTACGGTATTGGTAGTTTGAAATCAGTAAATGGGCATTTTTATGCACTCATTCATAAGAAAAAATGGAGTTCTAAACAAATAGCTATGAGTTGGTCGACCTGGAACAATGGAATTAGCCAAAAATAGGCTCAAAGTGGGCGAAAATCGCTGATTCGTAAATAATTGGCCAAGATCGCTAACTTTGTGAGAGCTTAATTCCCTCAGTTTTCCATTAAATATCGCTCTTTTGGTGTCATTACAACCAGGAAAAGATTTTCTATCATTCAAAAGAAAAAAAATATATATATATTTTTTTTTTTAATTTTTCAACACCAGAAACACTCATGGATTTGGGGTTTGCGACAGTTCAAGGGGTTAATCACTGACTAACTGATACAATTTGCTTTTAATACCAGGAAATCACCCTCTTTTTTCTTTCTCAGCACTGTCTTTGCACTATTTTCTCTCAGGACCCATGGTTAGAAAAAAAAAAATTGTGGCCAAATGACGTAAAAAATGCTCCCATGGCAATTGTAAACATGTGGACTCCTTACTACCGGGATGTTTTGGCCATTGGCTGTGCGCTTACAGTGGCAGCATTCTGTATCATTATTATTTATTATGTGTTATATTATAATTATATGTTTGATGTGGTGTATTCTTATAATTATTAGAAAATTATTATTACATACTATTATTATTATTATTAATTTAGGAAACTGAAGCTCATTATTTATTTGCTATAATAATAATAATAATAATATAATACAGGACTCGCCCTCACAAATCCGCAAACATTATTCGGTTCTTCAGTTCACTGGCACTAATTTGGCTAGCAATAATTTCAAATTTCCAGGTCGCACACCAACCTGCGGTTACTGTTTGGTGGCGCTAACACTGCTGCATAAGTCAATTCCAATTTCTTTTTCTCCTTTTGTCTTTAAACCTGCTTACTTTTAGCCCAGCCATGGTTCCAATGAATAAAAGAATCTTCTCATTATGTGAAGCACTTACACAGTACATTATCCATTAATAAAGTGCTGAGCCACTGTCCGGTTGCCATAGCTCAGTCTCCATGAAGCAGGAGAATAATGGCTTTATTATTACACGCTACTATCAACAGTACAGCATAAAGTGGACCCCCGGTTTACGATCAGCTCCCAATGCAACCAATTATGTAAGTGTATTTATTAAGTGCATTTGTATGTGTATGTTTGGGGGTCTGAAATGGACTAATCTAATTCACAATAATTCCTTATGGGAACAAATTCGGTCAGTACTGGCACCTGAACATACTTCTGGAATGAAATAATATCGTAAACTGGGGGTCCATTGCATTTGCCTATCACAATTGATCTAATATGACATAAGAAACAATATAAATAACATAAAACATCAATACTCCAGAATGAAATAATATTTTGGCATAACACCGAGCAGTTCGCCAGAGTTATGAAGATGATATGGGAAAACAAATACCATTCCTCCAATCCTTGTCTTGGGGGCTTTATATTTGAGAAACAGAGGTAAAAGCACAGGGCTAAACTATGATATACACTCGTACTCCACCATAAACATGAAACAAAAAAGGTATTTCTTTCTATAGGGTTATCACACACAGCAAGCATTAATTGTATAGAACCTATGATAACCCCAAAAAAGTTAACGTGGCTTATTTTTAGTACCTGGGGCTTGGGTTAGCCATATAGGATTTTTGGTAAATAATCGATTCCCAGCCAGGGTGAAACATTAGGCATGTTCTTTACACCTGATGTCAATGATACACCCCCTCCCCCCTAAAAAGGTAACCCTGGTGTTTAGTACGACTAGTTGTGTGGGTGTTATCCTGGACACTGACTGACCTAATTTTCTTGAAAATTACCAGCATAACATGTCTTTCTATAAGTAGTCTTCACTGATGTCAGCTAGGCCCTGTTATACCTTTACATGTTCTGTAGTAAATAAGATATTATTTTATTAATAATATTATTATTATTAATATTACTATTATTGTTATATTAATATTATTATTATTTCTCAGTTTGTTTGAATGGGTTTTATTTTATTCAAACTGGCAATGTCTGATGGAAAGATACTCTTTCACGTACACCAAAAATGAAAAGAAATCCAGACCAAAAATAGCGGAGTTCACTTCCTCAGCCATTAGCGGCTGCATTTTGGCGGTACATTTTTTGTATGGTTATTGTTATATCTCATTTTTTCAGTCTCATTAGATAGAATGAAAGATATATTACAGAAATAGATATGATTTTGATTCCTTTCAACGAAAAGTAAACGTTGAAATTGCCTCACAGTAGCGAAAATGTTCTATTCCTTTAGCAAGCTCAAGAGTAAACAAAATGAACGTCACCGTCCAAGTACCTATCCTGCCTGCCAGTCGAGGGAATTGCTCAGTACGGAGTCAAGAATGATTGACATTATTTCTACAATTATTAAGCAATAATGCAGTAGTCCTGCATAACAGTACATCTTCTATTTTTTTGTGATATAAATTCAAATGGTAACAAGAGTAATATAAGAGGGGCTGTAGCCGGGACTAATAACAGAGAAAATGTAAGTTAGTGCCAGAATGTCTTCATTGTTATTCTGACAACTATAATGAAAATGGCATCTGTTAAATTTGTGTGATAATCGCCAAATTGCCAATTTCTTGACCACTTTATTGGTAGTTGAAATAAGTGAATGGGCAGTTTCTGTACAACCACAGTTGACAGACTGAGAAGTTAAATCAGTTTATTCAGGTATACACAATACAGTTTACCAGATTATCATACTTACAGTGGTATGTATACTGAACGCCTGGGATAACCAAAAAAGTCAACAAAGTTTCATGGGCCTTGCCCTATATGATTTTTTGGTAAATATTTTTTTTTTCCTGGTATGTTTGTTGGGCTATCTCACTGAAACTTGGGCAAAGTATGAGGAAAAATGCTTCTTAACGTACAACAAAAATAAAAAAGACGGATAATAAATTAGGAGTTCACTTCATACATTAGCCCCTCTTTGCAAGTATATTTTTCGTATGGTTTATGGTTGTATTCTCAGTATAGGTTGGTAGACAGCAACCCACCCAGGGAAGTACTACGGTCCTAGCCAGATGACTGTGAAACAGAACCTTAACTGTTTTGCATGATGGTAAGATTGCGGGTTTCTTTTTCTGTCTCATAAACAAACGGCTAGATAAACAGGATAACTTGCTACTCCTTCTTACAACTTTGGTCACACTTCACAGACACGCACATGCATATATATATATATACATACATCTAGGTTTTTCTCTCCTTTTTCTAAAATCGTTCATGTTCCTCTTTATTTCTTCTATTGTCCATAGGGGAAAGTGGAAAGAACCTTTCTCCGAAAGCCATGGCGTGTCGTTATGAATCGACTAAAATGCCGGGAGTCAAAAGGGCTAGTACCCCTTCTCCTGGTAGACATTTACTCTCAAAATCGAGACGAAAAAAACTTTATAAAACTGGGATAGCATAAAAATTGCGTGATTAGTGCGGAAGACAATAAACAGATGATTGCTGATGTATGAAATGAAAAGAAAGTTGGATGTCCTGGCCCTAAGCAAACAAAGCTGAAGGGGTAGGAGTTTCCCGTGGGGGAAATAAATGGGATTAATTAATCTGGATATCTGAAGAGTTAGAGAAAAGGTAGGGATAGCAGATAATGTTGAATGATCAGTTATGGAAGGAGAAAATAGAATATGAATGAGTAAATTCAATGAATAAATGTGGATTTAAGTAATGGTTGGCTGCAAAGTGGGTCCTAATAAGCGTGTAAGGCACCTGGAGAAGAGGGAATTGCAGAGGAGAGAGAGATTTGGAGATGTTAAGTGAATGTATAGGCGCCTTTGACCAATTGAGAGAGTTAATTGGTAGGGGACCTGAATACTAAAGTAGAAAACTTTTAGAGAGGGTGGTGGTGTTAAGTTTTGGGTGCCAGATGTAAATGATAAATGGAGCCCTTTTGTATTGAACTTTGGTATAGAAAGGGTTAGTTACTAGGTAAAACATATTTTACGAAAAAGAGGATAAATAAGTATACAAGATTTGATGTAGGGCTAAATAACAGTAGTTTGTTTGGATTATGTAGTGGTAGATAAAAGACTGTTGAGTAGACTTCAGGATGTATAGGGGGGGGGGTGGGGGCAAATTTTTTTTTTATAAAAATAGAAATGGGGATCCCCTACAGATTATAATCAGAACAACTTTTTCCTAGTCGTAGCTACAACAGAGAGTAAATGAGATGGGATACAAAGGAAATAGAAGCATCAGAAGAGAGAGAGGTGAAGGTTTTAAACAAAAGAGAGGCTAGTTCAGGTAGATATAAACAGCTATTGGAGGATAGATGGGCTAATGAGAGCAAAGTGCAATGGGATCGAAGAAGGTATGGGGGTGGGTTTAAAAATGTGTGTTAGAGTGTGTCAGCAGAAGTTTGTGTTTACAGGAAGTGGGTGCGGGAGGGAATAGGACGAATGGAGAATTATGACGTGAAGAGAGTAGTATGGGAAAAAAGTTAGCATATGAGAAGTTTTACAAAGTAAGAAGTTAAGTCAGGAGGGCAAGAGTATATGAGAAAAAGATAGCGGTTAAGAGAGTGTGAAGCCAATTGTAAAAAGAGAGCAAATGAGAAGTGGGTGGAGATGTTATCAAAACAAATTTGTGAAAATAAGAAAAGTTTTGGAGTGAGATTAAACAAGTTCAGAAAGCCTAGAGAACAAATGGATTTCCTCAGTTAAAATAGAGATAGAGTTAATTACATGGAGAGTTATAGGCATTGTGAAGATGGAGGGAATATTTTGAGGAATTGTTAAATGTTTATGAAGATAGAGAATCTGTGATTTCGTGTATAGGCAAGGAGGAACAACAATGTAGGAGTGAGGAAAGAGTCCATTGTGAGTGGGGGGAAGTCTGAGGCAGTAGGTAAAATGAATGGGGTAAGGCAGCCGGATTGATGGTATAAAGATAGAAATTTTAAGAAGCAGGTGGAGAACAATAGTTTTTTGGAGTGGTTGGTGCACTTATTTAATAAATGTAATGGAAGAGGGTAAGGTACCCTAGGGATTGGCAGAGAGCATGCATAGTTCCTTTGTAATTAAAGGCACAGGGATAAAAAGAGAGCAAAAATTATAGGGATACGTCTGTGATATACCAGGCAAAGTGTATGGTAGAAAGTTATTATTGAAAGAATTAAGAGTATACGGAGATATAGGATAGCAATGAACAAGAGGCTTTAGGAAAGGTAGTGGGATTGTGGACCGCAGGTGTTTGCAGTGAAACATGTAAGTGAACAGTAACTAGATAAGGGCTAAAGAGGTCTTTGTTGGCCTTTATGGATTTGGAAAAGGCGGTATGACAGGTGGATAGGGGGCAATGTGGCAGATGTTGCAGGTGTATGGTATATGAGGTAGTATTACTGAAATCAGTGAAGAGTTTTAACGGAGATAGTAGGTAGTAGGTTGGTAGACCAGCAACCCCACCCAGGGAAGTACTCTACGTCCTGCAGATGACTGTGAAACACAAACCTGTAACTGATTTTGCCATGATGTAGGATTGCTGGTTTCTTTTCTGTCTCATAAACCAACGCTAAGATAACGAGGGATATCCTTGCTATTCCTACTTACACTTATGGTCACACTACACAGACACGCAACATGCATATAAATATATACATACATCTAGGTTTTTCTCCTTTTTCTAAATAGCACTTGTTCTTTTTTATTTCTTCAATTGTCATGGGAAGTGGAAAAGAATCTTCCTCCGTAAGCCAAGCGTGTCGTATGAGGCGACGAAATCCGGAGCAATGGGCTAGTACCCCTTCTCCTGTATACAATACTAAAAAAGATAAGAAGAAAAAACTACTTTAATAAAACTGTTGCTTAAAATGTGCGTGGAAGTAGTGCGGATGACAAGAAACAGATGAATGCTGATGTTATGAATGAAACGAATTGGAATGTCCTGGCCTAAGCGAAACAAAGCTGAAGGGGTAGGAGATTTTCAGTGGGGGGAAATAATGGGATTAAATCTGGAGTATCTGAGAGAGTTAGCGCAAAGGAAGGGTAGCCAGTAATGTTAAATGATCAGTATGGAAGAAAAAGAGAATATGAATGTGTAAATTCAAGAATTATGTTGATTAAAATAAAGGTTGGATGCGAGAATGTCATAATAAGCGTGTATGCACCATGGAAGAAGAGAGGATTGCAGAGGAGAGAGAGAGATTTTGGGAGATTTCAATTGAATGTATAGGACCCTTTGAACCAAGTGAGAGAGTAATTGTGGTAGGGACTGAATGCTAAGTAGGAGAAACTTTAGAGAGGGAGTGGAAGGTAAGTTTGGGGTTCCAGGTTGTAAATGATAATGGGAGCCCCTTTGATTGAAACCTTGTAATAGAAAAGGGGTTTAGGTTAAAGTAATACATATTTTAAGAAAAAGAGGAAAAATTAGTATACACGATATGATGGAGGGTCGAAATGACAGTAGTTTGTTGGATTATGGTATGGTATATAAATACACTGATGAGTAGACTTCAGGATGTACAGTTATAGAGGGGCCGACAGATATATCAGATCACTTTTCTAGTTGTAGCTAACACTGAAGATAAAAGGTAGATGGGAATACAAGGAGAATAGCAAGGCATCAGGAAGAGAGAGTGAAGGTTTATAAACTAAAAGAGGAGCAGTTAGGGTAAGAGATAAACAGCTATTGGAGATAGAATGGGCTTAATGAGAGCATAGGCAATGGGGTCGTAAGGTATGGGGTAGGTTTAAAATGTAGTGTTAGAAGTGGGTCAGCAGAAGGTTTTTGGTTACAGGAAAGTGGTGCAGGAAGGAAGAGAGTGATTGAGGTATATGATGTAAAGAGAGTAGTAAGGGAAGAAAAAGTTAGCATATGAAAGTTTTTACAAGTAGAAGTGATGCAAGAGGAAAGGAGTATATGGAGAAAAAGGAGAGGTTAAGAGAGAGGTGAAGCAAATGTAAAAAGAGATCAAATGAGAGAGTGGTGAGATGTTATCAACAAAATTTTGTTGAAAATAAGAAAAAGTTTTGGAGTGAGATTAACAAGTTAAGAAATGCCTAGAGAACAAAATTGAATTGTCAGATAAAAATAGGAGAGGAGAGTTTTAAATGAGAGTTAGAGGTTTTGGGAAGATGGAAGGAATAATTGAGAATTGTTAAATGTTGATGAAGATAGGAAGCTGTATTTCGTGTATAGGGCAGGAGGAATAACATCTTGTAGAGGTGAAGGAAAACCAGTTTGTGAGAGCGTGTGGGGAAGTTCGTGATGCAGTAGGTAAAATGAAAGGGGGTAAGGCAGCGCGGGATTGATGGATAAGGAAAGAAATGTTAAAAGCAGGTGGGGATATCGTTATGGAGTGGTAGGTGCAATTATTTAATAAATGGTAGGGCAGAGGGTAAGGTACCAAGGGATTGCAAGAGCAATGCATGTTCCTATTGTATATAAGGCAAAGGGGATAAAAAGAGTGCAAAAATATAGGGATAAGTCCTTTTGGTGTTAAACCTGGTAAAGTGTCTGGTAGGAGTTAAAATTGAAAGAAATTAAGAGTAAGACGGAGAATAGGATAGCAGATAACCAAGGAGGCTTTAGGAAAGGTAGGGGGGTGTGACCAGTGTTTACAGTGAAACATATAATGAACAGTAATTAGATAAGGCTAAAGAGTCATTGTGGCATTTATGGATTTGGAAAAGGCGTATGACAGGGTGGATAGGGGGCATGTGGCAGATGTTCAAGTGATGTGTAGAGTAGGTTACTGAAAGCAGGAAGAGTGGTTACGAGATAGTGAGGCTCAAGTTAGAGTATGTAGAAGAGGGAAATTTTTTCCCAGTAAAAGAAGGACCTTAGACAAGGATGTGGTGATGTCCATCACCGTGGTTGTCTAATATTTTTAAGATGGGTAGTAAAGAGAAGTACATGCGAGGGTCTTGGCCCAAAGGCGTGGAGTATAAAAGAAACGAATCAACACACAAAGTGGGGAGTTGTCACAACAGCGTGCTCATTGCTGATGACACTGTGCTCTGAGATTCTGAAGAGAATTTGTCAGAGATTGGTGGATGAATTTGGTAGGGTGTGCAAAATAAGAAAATTAAAGGTAATACAGGAAAGAGTAAGGTATGAGGATAACAAAAAGATAAGGTGATGAAAGATTGAATACAGTTTGAGTAGAAGTATTGAGGAGGTGAACGTATTCAGATATTTGGAGTGGACGTGTCAGCGGATGGGTCTATGAAAGGATGAGGTGAATCATAGAATTGATGAGGAAAAAGTGGAGTGGTGCTACTTAGGAGTCTGTGGAGACAAAGAACTTTGTCTTGGAGGCAAATAGGGATGATAGAGCATAGTTTTACCAACGCTCTATATGGTGTGAAGCGTGGGTGATGAATGTTTGCAGCAGCAGACGGCTGAGGCAGTGGAGAATTTCATGTCTGAGGCAATGTGTTGTGTGCAATATAATGCAGAGAATTAGTAGTTTGGAAGTTAGGCAGGAGGTGCGGGATTACCAAAACTGTTGTCCAGAGCTGAGAAGGGTTGTTAGAGGTGGTTTTCGGACATGTTAGAGAGAATGGAGCGAAACAGAGAATGACTTCAGAGTGTATCAGTCTGTAGTGGAAGGACGGCGGGGTAGGGGACGGCCTAGGAAGGGTTGGAGGGAGGGGGGAAAGGGAAGTTTTTGTGTGCGAGGGCTTGGACCTTCCACAGCATGCGTGCAGCGTGTTTGATAGGAGTGAATGGAGACAAATGGTTTTTAAATACATGGACGTGCTGTTGGAGTGTGAGCAAAGGTAACATGTATGAGGGATTCAGGGAAACCGGCAGGCCGGACTTGATCCTGGAGATGGGAAGTACAGTGCCTGCACCTGAAGAAGGGGTGTTAATGTTGCAGTTAAAAACTGTATTTGTAAAGGCACCCTCTGGCAAACAGTGATGGAGTGAATGAGGAGAAAGGTTTTCTTTTCGGGCCACCCTGCCTTGGTGGGAATCGGCCGGTGTGTATAATAATAATAAGTAGGCACACAATTAAGTATGTAGGAAAAGAGGAAATGATTCCCAGTAACAGAAGGCCTTAACAAGGATGTGTGATGTCACCTGGTTGATTATATATTTATAGATGGAGTGTAAAGAAGTAAATCGAGGTCTTTGCAAAGGCGTGGAGTTAAGAGATAAAAATCACACATAAAGTGGAGTTGTCCACAGTTGCTCCTTTGGCTGATCTTACACAGTGCTCTTTGGAGATCAGAAAGAATTGCAGAGATGAGGTGATGAATTTGTTAGGGTGTGCAAAAGAAGAAAATTGGAAAGTGAATACAGAAAGAGTAGGGATAACAAAAAATATAGGTGATGAAAGATTGGATATCATATTGGACGAGAGAGTATGGAGAGGGTGATGTATTCAGATACTTGGAGTGTACGTGTCAGTGGATGGTCGATGAAAGTAGGTGAATCATGGAATTGAAGAGGGGAAAAGGTGAGTGGTGCACTTAGGAGTCTGAGGAGACAAAGAACTTTGTCTTGGAGCAAAGAGGGGAATGTATAGAGTATATTTTAAATAAAAAAAACCAACGCTCTTATATGGATGGTGAAGCAGGTGATGAATGTTGCAGCGAGGAAAGGCTGGAGGCAGAGGATATGTCATGACTGAATAGCAATGTGTGGTGTTGAATATAATGCAGAGACAGTCGAAGTTTGGAAGTTAAGAGGATGTGCGGGATTACCAAAAACTTTTGTCCAGAGGGCTGTGGAAGGGTTGTAGAGGTGTTCAGACAATGTGGAGAGAATGGAGCGCAACAGAAAATAACTTCAAGAGTGTATCAGTCTGTAGTTGAAGGATGGCCGGGGTAGGGTCAGCCCTAGAAAGGTTGGAGGAAGGGGGTCAAGGAGGTTTTGTGTGCGAGGGCTTGGACTTCCAGCAGCTGCGGATAGTGTTTTTGATAGTAGTGAATGGGACAAATGGTTTTTATACTGACGAGCTGTTTGAGTGTGAGCAAAGTAAACATTTATGAGGGGTTCAGGGAAACCGGCATGCCGGACTAGTCTGGAGATGGGAAGTACAGAGCCGCCACTACTGAAGGAGGGTGTTAATGTTGCAGTTTAAAAAGTAGTGTAAAGCAACCTCTGCAAGACAGTCATGGATGAATGATGGTGAAAGTTTTTCTTTTTCGGGCCAACCCTGCCTTGGTGGGAATCGCAGTGTGATAATAAAAAAAATATAAATAATTCTCATTTTTTTGGACTCATGTCATAGAATGGAAGATAATATTACAGAAAATAGACATGATTTTGATTGCTTTCATATGAAAAGTAAAACCTTGAAATTGAGCTCAAATAGCAGAAATGGTCGATTTTGCCGATGTTCAAAGAACTGTGAAAGTCAAGTTAGTTATTTTTATTAAGTGTATTCTAACCTAACCACTCTTAATTCGGGAACGCAGTAATCCGGCACACAACAGGGTCCCACAGGATCCGGATTTGCAATGAGGACCTGTAATAAAATAATAACAATAAAGGATAGCTTCAGAGCACGTGCCAACTCAGCGCACTGCTTTTCCCTCGCAGTGGGAGCAGATTCTCTCAATGCTTTGCTTACATATTTTACAGTATTTAGCCAAAATTCATTGTTCTAAGCAAGGTTCAGATAGAAAAGTACACCTAAGTGTAAAGGACATTGCTGAAAGGAAAATGAGAATTTCCATGAAGTCAAGCATGAAAATCAAAGATTTAGCAAGAGAAGTGTCTAGGTTTTGAATTGAGGGGGAAGCGGGGGGAGCTGCTCGTATCCAGAGCAAAATAATCGCCGAACAAAACGGCTCGTATGCAAAAAAAAACTGGTGGGCGTGAGACCTGGGCTGCCTACCATACATACCTCCCAAACCTGACTCCTACAAATAAAAATCACCTCTCACCCTACAACCTAAGACTACATAGATTTTAAGGCAAGGAATGGGTGTACTGTGTTGTGTATTTTACTTTTTAATTGCTTTTTAATGCTAGTTCTATTGTTAACTTAATGCATTTAGTGTAAACCTTGTTATTGCTGGAGCATTTATATGTATTTATAGTGGAAAAAAAAGGCGCTCTGCTATCCGCCGATGTCTGCTTTCCAGCAGTAGCCTGGAACCTAACCTGCCGTATAAGTGGGACCCTGCTATGTATTTTATTTACTTTCTGCCTAATTTTGTTGCCTAATTTTGAGAAACTCTGCTTCATTAAATGGATTGTCACATGTTTAGTTTCCTCCAGATATTTCTGCTACCCTTAAAAGATCTTTGAAGCATCTACTTGAACTCTGAACCGATATGTTTCCACCAACTGAAATGTCCATCAAGACCTTGTTATTTAACCCTTTCAGGGTCCAAGGCCAAAATCTGAAGTCACGCACCAGTGTCCAAGAATTTTCGAAAAAAAAAAATTTGTTATTTTTTCTTATGAAATCGTAGAGAATCTTTTTGTGAAGATAATAAAACAAAAAGTACAAAATTTGGTGGAAAATTGACGAAATTATGCTCTCGCGAATTTTGATGTGTCAGCGATATTTACGAGTCGGTGATTTTGCCGACTTTGACTCCCATTTTAGGCCAATTACATTATTCCAATCAACCAAATTCTTAGCTATTTTCCACTAGTATACTTCTATTCTTATCGATTCGAGCAACAGGAAATCGCCAAATCAACAGTTTTCAACTACTAAATAAAGTGATCGGAAATTGTTAATTTGGCCATTTTAAAACACAAAGTTCAAAATATACAATTTCAAATAGCTTCCAGAATAAACAATGTAGGTATTCCTGGAACTAAACTAACATTTCCCTGTTCAATAGTTATGTTCTGAGGCTTTACAAATAAATTCCATTTTGATTTTTTATTCACATAATGAGTTTTTATTCACTCCAAAAATAGAAGATTTACTGTTATGCAATACTGTAATAATTGTATAAATATCATCACCATATTTGTGAATGTATATTAGACCCACCAGCTGACGTGTATTAGATGTGTGAGGTCGTTTGTTTACTCTTGAATATCGGCAAAAATTTAACATTTCCGCTACTTTGAGCTCAGTTTCAAGCCATTTCCAGTGCTAAAACCAATCAAAATCATCTCTATTTCTGTAATATGTCTTCCATTCTATCAAATGAGACCAAGAAATCGCAAATACAACTATAAAAAACATACGAAAAAACACTGCAAATTCGCTGTTTTAATCGAAAAATCATGATTTCAGTTTTTTTCTCTCATTATACACAGTGTGCTGCAGGATCTGTTTTATGTGGTGCACACATACCACATAGATGTATTCTCTCATATCTAGGCCCAAATGTACCACTCACAGTTTATCAGAGTGAGCTGAGCTCATGGCGTAGATCTACGGTTTGGACACTCACCGTAAAGCCGTAGATCTATGGGACGGACCCTGAAAGGGTTAAACTTGCATGTGTAAGCAAGATGGAAGTAATATAGCAATGTGTAAATAACAGAAAAGAAGAAAAAATATAGTGGAAAAAGCATTATTCATTGAAGAAACAATGTAGAGGCAGAGAGAGTAAAATAGACCACTGCATGGAGCTAGAGTGAAAGTTTAGCAAAAGAGAGGAAGCTTCAGTAGGAGAAAGAGGCCACTTTTATTTCACATTATGTTCATAGATCCATACAGTGACTAAGGAATGGGAAGTAAGCAGGTCTGAACAGAGGATGAGGAATTTCTCTTAACAATTATATATTTCTACGGCCAACTCTGATAATCTGCATTACAACATAAATGATCAATTACATAAATTAGACTAAATAAAACTATTGTATAATTAGTAATATAAAGAGAATAAGCAAATTTGTTTTAGGGAAAGAATTTAAATTTAATGACCAGAGATGACCGAGAGCAGATGAGATATAAAATAGAAGATGGACAGAGAGACAAGTACAGACAAAAACTTCTGAAGAAACTATATGCCTTTAAAAATGTATGGCAACTTGTGTAACCAAACCAACCACTGATTGAATAATAGAATACAGAAAAAATTATAGTTAAGAAAGTTAAGACATGTTTTAGAAAATAAAAATTATTTAGATAAAGTAGCCATATAAAGCAGCATCATGCAGAACACCCCTTCCTCCACTGCTACTAAATTAAGGCCTTGGATTATATTACCAAACTCATGCTTAAGGGACCATCGCATGCCATATTCCAGATCTGATGGAAAACAAATAAACTAAAATAAAATTACTGATAACTAAATTGTAAAGCAAATATTAACAGTATGTAACAGCAATGACAAAAATAAAATATTTTATTGTGTGAATAAAAAAAACAAGTTATTTGGGGAATGTGTTTTTCTCTCAAAAAGCCATTCAAAGAAACTAAAGTGTCTTTCTGATGAGAAGCCAAAGTGTCTTAGAAGCCACATTTCTGTATTACCTTCAAGCAAGTAGGGTGGCCAACCAGAACATGAACCCATTTTCACTTTAATCACTTATTTCAACATCATTCACTCCATCACTGTCTTGCCAAAGGCACACTTACACTACAGTTATAAAATTCCTCTCCTTCAGAGTGCAGATACTGTACTTCTCATCTCCAGGACTCAAGTCCAGTCTGCCTGTTTCCCTGATTCCCTTCATTAATGTTACCTTGCTCACACTATAAAAGCACGTCAAGTTCTAAAAACCATTTGTCTCCAAGCCCCTTACACACAAAACCTCCTTTATGCCCTCCCTCCAACCTCTCCTAGGCCAACCTCTAGCATGTCTTCCTCCCACTACAGATTTATACACTCTCTAAGTCATTCTATTTTTTTCCATCCTCTTTTTATGTCTGAACTACCTCAACAACCTCTCCTCAGTTCTCTGGAAAATAGTTTTGGTAATCCCACACCTTGTTGCAACCCCTGAATGGATTGCAATATATATAATGTATATTATGATTATGAATATAATGCATATTACCTTTTCATATAATTTTATATTGCTTATATTTGCGATAATAGCTAAATCGTAAATATATGACTTTATATTATTATTTGACTTAGTTATGTTGTTAGGTATGTGCTCAGTTCAAGTCTTGATTGTCTAACTACTGTAATTATCGCTCTTTGCTTGTTACTCTGCCGGCTTCTGTTTCTGAGCTGCAGCTGTCCACGGAGCTATCACGTGATTGAGGGGGGGGTGTCCTCACCTCGCCTGAAGTATTCAGTCTGGTCTAGACTCACTTGGTGGTTGGACAGATTGTCTGTCTCTTTATTCTTGTTAGTTCTGTAGAACTCTGTTCACAAAACATTGTATAGACTTAGTGATTTTCGACGTTGTACTGAGGTTGTGTGTCTCATAGACACTCTGAATAACTCAGGTCCTGAGCTGTAGCTTCTGACTTAACTTGTACTGGTATCTGTGTATTATCACAGTTGGGGGTTTTCTTATGCTGAACTTACATTCAGTAGTATGGGAGTTTTGTGACTTTTGTGGAGGATCTGCAGATGGTCCCTACTTAGTGTCGTTATATTATCTCCTTGTTCCTGATTCTGTGTCGCAGTTGCTTGTTATATTGCTATTGGGCTTAGCATTCTTTTTATTGTTCAAGCAGACTGTTCTGATTGCCAGTTGGTCAAGAAGTTAATTTGTGAGGACTTTGTCAGTCACTTGTTTAAGTCTAGTCAAGTCTTGAGACATAGTGAACTACTCAGAGCACTTACACATATACACACAAAATTACTTGTACATATTTGTAATATCTTATTAAATGTTAATGTACCAGACGGTACTTAAGAATTATAAATGTGATATGTGCTTTCAGCACAATAATATTGTACTCGAGAGAAGTGATATTATTTTGATTACTGTGATTAATTTAATTTAATTTAATTTGATAATATACCTCTAGACTTAATAAATTTATTAAATTTTAATTTCTCTAGTTAGTAGCCTACTAGTTGTAATCCTAAAGCACTAATAATTCATACTGAATTCTAATGGATAATTGGACAAGGATAATGACTAATTGTTACGAAAACCCAGTAACAGGCTGGATGCTAGAAGGGCAGTCCTTTCTAGTATTCACTGGAGATCTCTAAGCTTTTAGAATCGCGTTTAATGTAACACACCTCCTCCTAATTTCCAAACAATGGATTCTCTGCATTATATTCACACAACACATTGTCCTCAGACATGACATCTCCACTGCCTTCAGCCTTCTCCTTGTTGCAACATTCACAACCCATGATTCACACCCGTATATGAGTGATGGTATAACTGTACTCTCATACATTCCCCTCTTTGCTTCCATGGATAATGTTCTTTGTCTCCACAGACTCCTCAGTGCACCACTCACCTTTTTCTCCTTATCAATTCTATGATTCACCTCATCTTTCACAGACCCATCTGCTGATACGTCTACTCCCAAATATCTGACTACATTCACCCCCTCCATACTCTCTCAAATCTTATATCCAATCTTTCATTATCTAAATTGTTTATCCTCATCACCTTACTCTTTCCTATATTCACTTTCAAATTCCTTCTTTTACATACCCTACCAAACTCATCCACCAACCTCTGTAACTTCTCTTCAGAATTTCCCAAAAGCACAGTGTCATCAGCAAAGAGCAACTGTGACAACTCCCACTTTGTTTTAGATTCTTCATCCTTTAACCCTATATCTCTTGCCAACACCTAAGCATTCACTTCTTTTACAATCTCATCTATGAATATATTGAACAACCATGGTGACATCACATATCCCTGCCTAAGGCCTATTTTTACTTCCCCCACACTCACAACCTGCTCTTCCTCACTCCTGCAAGATATTCCCCCTTGCCCTATACACGAAATCACAGCTCCCTATCTTC
>NC_069399.1:58501141-58508621 GCF_026875155.1 Cherax quadricarinatus | reverse complement strand
AGCGGGTCGTAATCGGATGGTAGGTGAAATTTTTAAAACAAAATAAAAATTTTTTGTATTGTTTGTGTAAACAAGTTTGTAAACAATACACCTACCACCGTTACGCCCGAGTTCGTCCCGAGAAACCGGTCGAAAACCGAACTTTACTATGAAAATAAACAAAACATTTTTGTAATACTTTTTTTTTATTGTTTTATTTTGATTTCATTTTTACTTTATTTTTTTATGCGTTATACGTATTTTAACGAATTTTTGGGATAACACGGGTACAAACAAATGTTTTTTTTTATTTCCCAAATTTGGCATAAAAAATACGGTCGTAATCGAGTGCATAAGTCGGCAGGTCGAAAGTGGGATGGTAGTGTATATTGAAATTATGTTTTGCCTTATTGTGTTGTAACAAGTGATATAGTACATGCCCTTTATTTTTTTGGGTTTCCCACGGGGCCACTACATGAAAAAAAAAAGTATGAAAAAAAAAAAAAGCTTCAAATTGGAGAAAAAAAAAAGTTTATCGGGAGGGGCATCCCCTGTTGCCATATGGGGCTCATTTTCTCCCAATTTTTACCCTCTATATCTCGTAGTACTGATCGATTTTTTTTTTTTAGCCTTCAAGCACTCTAAAAATTTAAATCCAATTTTATAAAACGGGGTTCTTAAAGTGCTGGATGTAGGCGGATACAAAAAACGAATTGCTGATGTTATGAATGAAAAAAAGGGGATGTCCTGCCCTAAGCGAAACAAAGCCGAAGGGGGTAGAGAGTTTCAGTGGGGGGGAAAAAATGGGATTAAATCGGAGTATCGAGAAGTTGAGCAAAGGAAGGGGGAGCGTAATGTTAATGATCAGTTAGGAAGGGGAAAAGAGAAAAGAATGGTAAATTCAAAATTTGTGGGGTTAAAGTAAAAGGGTTTGGATGCGAAAGTGGGGCATAATAACGTGTAGCCCTGGGGAAGAGAGGAAACAAGGGGAGAGAGATTTTTGGGGGGATGTTAATGAATGTTTAGGGGCCTTTGAACCAAGTGAGAGAGAATTTTGGTAGGGGGCTTGAATGCTAAAATGGAGAAACTTTTAGAGAGGGGGTGGGGAAATTTTTGGGGGCCAGGTTAAAGAAAGGGAGCCCTTTGATTGAACTTTGTATGAAAGGGGGTTTTTTATAGGGAATACATATTTTTAAAAAAAAAGGATAAATAAAATACACAATATGTAGGGCGAAATGGACAGTATTTGTTGGATTATGTATTGGTAGATAAAAACTGTTATAACTTTAGGAGTACAGTTTATAGAGGGGGCCCCAGATATATCAGATCACTTTCTGTTGTAGCTCACTAAATAAAAAGGGAGAGGGATACAAGGGGAAAAAGAACATCGGGAGAGAGAGGGAAGGTTTTTTAAACTAAAAGGGGCAGTTAGGGGAAGATAAACAGCTATTGGAGGGAAAATGGGCAAATGAGAGCATAGGCAATGGGGTCGAAGAGGTATGGGGTAGGTTTAAAAATGTAGTGTTAGAGTGTTCAGCAGAAGTTTGTGGTTACAGGAAAGTGGGTGCAGGAGGGAAGAGGAGCGATTGGTGGAATGATGATGTAATGAGAGTAGTAAGGGAGAAAAAGTTAGCATATGAGAAGTTTTTACAAAGTAGAAGTGATGCAAGGAGGGATAGAGTATATGGAGAAAAAGAGAGAAGTTAAGGAGTGGTGAAGCAATGTAAAAAAGAGAGCAAATGAGAGAGTGGGTGAGATGTTATCAACAAATTTTGTTGAAAATAAGAAAAAGTTTTGGAGTGAGATTAACAAGTTAAGAAAGCCTAGAGAACAAATGGATTTGTCAGTTAAAAATAGGAGAGGAGAGTTATTAAATGGAAGTTAGAGGTATTGGGAAGATGGAAGGAATATTTTGAGGAATTGTTAAATGTTGATGAAGATAGGGAAGCTGTGATTTCGTGTTTAGGGCAAGGAGGAATAACATCTTGTAGGAGTGAGGAAGAGCCAGTTGTGAGTGTGGGGGAAGTTCGTGAGGCAGTAGGCAAAATGAAAGGGGGTAAGGCAGCCGGGATTGATGGGATAAAGATAGAAATGTTAAAAGCAGGTGGGGATATAGTTTTGGAGTGGTTGGTGCAATTATTTAATAAATGTATGGAAGAGGGGTAAGGTACCTAGGGATTGGCAGAGAGCATGCATAGTTCCTTTGTATAAAGGCAAAGGGGATAAAAGAGAGTGCAAAAATTATAGGGGGATAAGTCTGTTGAGTGTACCTGGTAAAGTGTATGGTAGAGTTATAATTGAAAGAATTAAGAGTAAGACGGAGAATAGGATAGCAGATGAACAAGGAGGCTTTAGGAAAGGTAGGGGGTGTGTGGACCAGGTGTTTACAGTGAAACATATAAGTGAACAGTATTTAGATAAGGCTAAAGAGGTCTTTGTGGCATTTATGATTTGGAAAAGGCGTATGACAGGGTGGATAGGGGGGCAATGTGGCAGATGTTGCAAGTGTATGGTGTAGGAGGTAGGTTACTGAAAGCAGTGAAGAGTTTTTACGAGGTAAGTGAGGCTCAAGTTAGAGTATGTAGGAAAGAGGGAAATTTTTTCCCAGTAAAAGTAGGCCTTAGACAAGGATGTGTGATGTCACCGTGGTTGTTTTAATATATTTATAGATGGGGTTGTAAGAGAAGTAAATGCGAGGGTCTTGGCAAGAGGCGTGGAGTTAAAAGATAAAGAATCACACACAAAGTGGGAGTTGTCACAGCTGCTCTTGCTGATGACACTGTGCTCTTGGGAGATTCTGAAGAGAAGTTGCAGAGATTGGTGGATGAATTTGGTAGGGGTGCAAAAGAAGAAAATTAAAGGTGAATACAGGAAAGAGTAAGGTTATGAGGATAACAAAAAGATTAGGTGATGAAAGATTGAATATCAGGTTGGAGGGCGAGAGTATGGAGGAGGTGAACGTATTCAGATATTTGGGAGTGGACGTGTCAGCGGATGGGTCTATGAAAGATGAGGGGAATCATAGAATTGATGAGGGAAAAAGAGTGAGTGGTGCACTTAGGAGTCTGTGGAGACAAAGAACTTTGTCCTTGGAGGCAAAGAGGGGAATGTATGAGAGTATAGTTTTACCAACGCTCTTATATGGGTGTGAAGCGTGGGTGATGAATGTTGCAGCGAGGAGAAGGCTGGAGGCAGTGGAGATGTCATGTCTGAGGGCAATGTGTGGTGTGAATATAATGCAGAGAATTCGTAGTTTGGAAGTTAGGAGGAGGTGCGGGATTACCAAAACTGTTGTCCAGAGGGCTGAGGAAGGGTTGTTGAGGTGGTTCGGACATGTAGAGAGAATGGAGCGAAACAGAATGACTTCAAGAGTGTATCAGTCTGTAGTGGAAGGAAGGCGGGGTAGGGGTCGGCCTAGGAAGGGTTGGAGGGAGGGGGTAAAGGAGGTTTTGTGTGCGAGGGGCTTGGACTTCCAGCAGGCATGCGTGAGCGTGTTTGATAGGAGTGAATGGAGACAAATGGTTTTTAATACTTGACGTGCTGTTGGAGTGTGAGCAAAGTAACATTTATGAAGGGATTCAGGGAAACCGGCAGGCCGGACTTGAGTCCTGGAGATGGGAAGTACAGTGCCTGCACTCTGAAGGAGGGGTGTTAATGTTGCAGTTTAAAAACTGTAGTGTAAAGCACCCTTCTGGCAAGACAGTGATGGAGTGAATGATGGTGAAAGTTTTTCTTTTTCGGGCCACCCTGCCTTGGTGGGAATCGGCCGGTGTGATAATAAAAAATAATAAAAATTTTGGTAAGAATAAATTTTTTTATTTTTCGAATATTTTTCGACATAGGAAGACAGTTTCGGAAGTGGGCTTGCGACAGTCAAAGGGTTAAAAAAATTTCTTATATGATGAAAAATAGGGTATACAGTATTTATAATCATGTTAACATTTTTTCTGTAAATATAATCAAAATTAGAAAATAATGGAGTGCATAAAAATGCTTGATTACTAACTGAACTAATTGTTTCAAGGTATCATGCATAGTACTATACTAGTCATACTAACCAATGAACATCACAGGAACAGTTTGTAGATCTGGTGCATGGAAGTGGTGTATTGGTCTATCTCTCGTCTGCGTGGCTCGGCGAGGTTTATCGTCAGGTCACAAAAGATAGTTTTCTTCAGAGGGCTGGCTATACTCCTCACTCACCTCATAACTGTGCTCTCATCAATTTACTAACAGGTAATAAAGCTTGACATATTCATGGTGTTCATATATAATAAACTATAGTATTGAATTCATATTAACACTAGTCTCTCGATATTGGTTACATACTTTTTTTTATTATACTTTCCTGAGTCACCTAGGGATGTTTTTGTTGAATGTTCCTCTTTTAGAACATTGTTTACACTTGCACATTCTTATAACATCTTATCTCATATATGTTACTATCATTCCACTTAAACTTGTTTAGCTATTCTCACATTATTCTTTTTCTCTACAAATGTTGTATTTACAATATGAGTTTCCAGTTTTTCCAATATATTTATTCATCAACATATGGCCCACTGGAATTAAGGCACACTGTCTTAGGTAAAGTTTACTGCTGCTACAGTCCACAACCCTTTATCCAAAATTATGAAATTGGAAGAGTTCTGAAAACTGAAGTTTTTCCATGAAGTATGGAGCCTCGGTCATCTCAGTGCTGGGTCACGCTGCCGTGTGGCAGTGTTGAGAATCATTCTGAACTTCGAAAAATTCTGAAATTCAAAACAATACTGGCCTCTAAGTGTTTCAGATAAAGGGATGTGGACCTGTACTACTACAACAGCTGTTAGAATGATGACTACTACTACTACTATTGTTATTACTAGATAGGATTGAGTAGAGGCAAGTGGTTTTTATGATTTGACATGCTGTTGGAGTGTCAACAAGATAATGTTTATGAAGGGATTCAGAGGAAATAAGTGAGCCAGACTTGTGCCCTGGAAGTGGGAAGTACAGTGCCTACACTTTGAAGGAAGGGTGACGATGTTAGGGTTTGAAGGGTTATCCAAACTGTAATGTTAGCATGCTTCAGGTAAGACAGTGATTGATTGAGTGATAATGAAAGCGTTTCTTTATTAAGTCACCCTGCCTTGGTGGGAGATGGAGTGTTAAAAATACTATTACCACTAGTATTATTACTACCACTGTTATTACTAGTATTATCACTACTGTCATTACCACTATTACTATTCTACTACCATATACAGTAGGGCCCCGCTTTATGGCATTTTGCCTTACGGCATTCCGCTAATACAGACATTTCAAATTATAGATGAATGGTTCAGAGAACCGACATGTTGTTGAATTAGACACATGTGCAACTCTTGGATATCTTTGTTGAGGAAACGTTTCGCCACACAGTGGCTTCATCAGTCCATACAAAGGAGAAACTTGAAGAACAGGAGGAGAATGAGGTAATCAGTCCCTCAGCCTTGAGTCGATGTGGTCAGTCCATCAATCTTGAATAGAAATGGTATATGAGCGGGGAAGCAGCTTATAAACTGTAGACAGGTGAGGGCAGCAGTCGTAGGTGGTGTCACATTTGTCCAATGTGACACCACGACCTACTTCCACATTGGACAAATGTGACACCACCTACGACTGCTGCCCCTCACCTGTCTACGGTTTATAAGCTGCTTCTCCGCTCATATACCGTATTCTATTCAAGATTGATGGACTGACCACATCGACTCAAGGCTGAGGGACTGATTACCGCATTCTCCCCTGTTCTTCAAGTTTCTCCTTTGTATGGACTGATGAAGCCACTGTGTGGCGAAACATTTCCTCAACAAAGATACCCAAGAGTTGCACATGTGTCCCAATTCAACAGCATGTCGGTTCTCTGAACCATTCATCTACAATCCTGTCAGACACTGCAACTTCTTGGGATCTTAATACTTGGGAATCTTCACTTGCCTAACCCTTGGGCACGACCTACTTCCATATTGGACAAATGTGACACCAAACCCACGACTGCTGCCCCTCACCTGTCTACGGTTTATAAGCTGCTTCTCCTCTCATATACCGTATTCTATTCAAGATTGATCGACTGACCACATCGACTCAAGGCTGGGACTGATACCTCATTCTCCTCCTGTTCTTCAGTTTCTCCTTTGTATGGATTGTTGAAGCCACTGTGTGGTGAAACGTTTCCTCAACAAAGATACCCAAGAGTTGCACATGTGTCTAATTCAATTTCAAATTATGACCAAAACTCTCTATACGGCTCCCACCATCTGGCTTTCTAATATGGTCACTGCAGCCACTCAGTTTGTTTACATTCTCCATGAACACGACTCCCCATTATGTCTAGAAACTTTACAAAATTTCAAGAGTTTTAAAGGTATTTCATGTTTTATATACTCTGATAATTATACTTATGTGTACCTGTACCTAAATAAACTTGCACATTGTGCTAGCATGCAGGTACGTGTTAAAATCACTAAGAGTGTCTTCTTAGTTTTGAAGATGCCATACTAATAATGATAATAATAATAACATAATAATCACTCTGAAGCACATTTGCCCTTAACCCTTTCAGGGTTTCGGCCGTACTAGTATGGCTTACGAGCCAGGGTTTTTGACGTACTAGTACGCATAAATTCTAGCGCCCTTAAATCTAGCGAGAGAAAGCTGGTAGGCCTACATATGAAAGAATGGGTCTATGTGGTCAGCGTGCGTGGCATAAAAAAAATCCTGCAGCACACAGTGCGTAATGAGAAAAAAAAACTTTGACCGTGTTTTTGGATTAAAACAGCGACTTTGCACTGTATTTTCGTATGGCATTTATTGTTGTATTCTAGTTTTCCTGGTCTCATTTTATAGAATGGAAGACATATTACAGAAATTGAGATGATTTTGACTGGTTTTACAAAGAAAAGTACCTTGAAATTGAGCTCAAATTAGCAGAAATGTTCGATTTTTACCAAAGTTCAAAAGTAAACAAATCATACTATGCGTCCAATACATGTCAACTGGTGAATCTAATATTCTTTCACAAATGCGCTGATATTATTTATACCACTTCTACACCAATGCAGTAGTCTGCATAACAGTAAATCTTCTATTTTTTTGTGAGAATAAAAATTTAAAGTGGAAAGCAAAAGAGTGTAAGAGGGGAATGGGGACATGACTAATGAACAGAGGAAATGTTATTTTAGTGCCAGGAATGTCTTTCTTGTTTATTCTGGGCCCTATTTGGAAATTGGCATCTTTTGAAATTTGTGTGAAATTGGCAAAATTGCTAAATTCTGACCACTGTATTGGATAGTTGATATTGGTAAATGGGTGGTTTCTTGTACTCATTCAATAGAAAAAATGGAGTTCTCGCGAAATAGTTACGATTTTTGTCGATAAGTACACTGGAATTGGTCAAAAATACAGCTCAAAGTGGGCAAAATCACCAATGCTTAAACATCGTCGAGACCGCTAACTTCGCGAGAGCATAATTCCGTAAGTT
>NC_069399.1:58321141-58498641 GCF_026875155.1 Cherax quadricarinatus | reverse complement strand
GTGGAGGTGGCGGTTGTGGCGGTGGCGGTGGAGGAGGAGGTGGAGGTACATTCCATATTATCAGTGTTTTTGGTGCTTGTTTCTGCAAAATAAGTCACTATTTGCCCCAAGAAAGCTTCTAGTGCCAACCCTGTTGTAAAAAGGGTGAGAATTAGTATGGAAATTAAGAAAGGGTTTGAAGGGTTTGGGGCTAACCCTGAGAAGCCTATGCCAGTTGTGGAATCCATTGTGCCTACTTCAAAAATTAAGGAATTGTGTGCAAAGTGGGTTGAACTGAGAACCTTTATGGATGAAAATCACCCTAACACAGCTATTGCAAGCCGTGCTGGTGACTATTACAATGACAATGTTATGGCCCATATTAGACAAATCTTAAAGGAACGGGAGGTACAGACCTCTATGGACAGATTTGTTGTGCGACAGAGGTCCAGTGACTCTCAAGCTGATCCTAGTGGCATTAAAAGAAGAAGGGAAGTAACCCTGGACAAGGACTTGCTACCTCAAGTCCTAATGGAAGGGGATTCCCCTTCTATGCAATAAGTTCGACACTCTCCCCTCCTCCCATCCCATCAATCATCACCAGATCTTCATTAAAGGTAAGTGTCATGTATTCCATTGTTAGTAGAGTACTACGAACTGTGCATGTCTTCTTCAATTTGTGTGCATTAAACTTAATACATATTTCATGTGGTAAAAATTTTTTTTTCATTCTTTTGGGTGTCTTGCATGGATTAATTTGATTTCCATTACGTATTTCTTATGGGGAAAATTAATTCGCCTTTCGATAATTTTGGCATACGATGAGATCTCAGGAACGGATTAATATCGAATACCGGGGGTCCACTGTACTCTGAGCACAGTGTACATTATTAAGAAAAAATCATAAATGGAGATCCCTTCGTAATCATACGATGATCATCGTCAATAAAATCATTAGCTAGATAACCCCAGTCGAGATTTGACAGGTGTTCCCTAAGTAGACTACAATCGGCAGAACGAAAATCAGGAATTTTTACCGTATTATCATTATTCTTGTATTCCCAGTTAATGCTAAAGGTGATGGATTTGTGATCACTTGCGCCAAGCTCTTCAGTGATCTCCAGGTTATTTACGAGTGTTTCCTTATTTGACAAGACTAGGTCTAGCAAATTATTACCCCTGGTAGGCTCTGTTACACACTGCTTCAGAAAACAGTCCTGAACTGTTTCCATAAAGTCACTGGACTCCAGATTACCGGTCAAAGAATTCCAGTCAATTTGACTAAAGTTAAAATCCTCTACTATCACTATGTTAGTGTGTCTAGAAGCCCTAACAATTTCATCCCAAAGAAGTCTCCCTCTATCATGATCCAAGCCAGGAGGTCGGTATATTACACCTAGAATTAGTTTTTCTTGACCTTCTCCAAATTCTACCCAAACAGATTCTGTTACTGTTTATGCAACATTTAATATTTTCTCGAACATATAATGCAACTCCTCCCCCCTTCCCATTACATCTATCCACATGGAACAACTTAAACCCTTGAATACTAAATTCAGCAATCATATCCCGACTTTTTAAATCATACCACATTTCAGTTAATGCAATGACATCAAAGTTCCCAGCACATGCTACCAAACGTAGTGCATTAATCTTATTTCTTGCACTTTGACTGTTAGCATCAAATACCATCATACTGTTAGCATAAAATACCATCATATGTTTTTTCTTCTGCACATTTTTCCTATTCATCTTTGTTTTTACACAATTTCTGAAATTATCACTACCCAGTGTTACTCCATGACAGTTACTATTAAGATTCTTAATATCAGAGCATAAGTCAATACAGTGGAACCTCTATTTACGAGTTTAATCCGTTCCATGACCTTGCTCGCAACTGGATTTGCTCGTTTCCAGACTCAATTTTCCTCATCTAAATTAATTGAAATGGAATTAATTCGTTCCAGTGGAATTCCAGGCACGAGAATTTTTTTTTTTTTTTTTTTTTTCTCAACAAGTCGGCTGTCTCCCACCGAGGCAGGGTGACCCAAAAAAGAAAGAAAATCCCCAAAAAGAAAATACTTTCATCATCATTCAACACTTTCACCACACTCGCACATTATCACTGTTTTTGCAGAGGTGCTCGGAATACAACAGTTTAGAAGCATACACATGTAAAGATACACAACATATCCCTCCAAACTGCCAATATCCCAAACCCCTCCTTTAAAGTGCAGGCATTGTACTTCCCATTTCCAGGACTCAAGTCCGACTATATGAAAATAACCGGTTTCCCTGAATCCCTTCACTAAATATTACCTGCTCACACTCCAACAGATCGTCAGGTCCCAGTACCATTCATCTCCATTCACTCCTATCTAACACGCTCATGCACGCTCAAGCCCCTTGCCCACAAAACCTCCTTTACCCCCCTCTCTCCAAACCCTTTCGAGGACGACCCCTACCCCGCCTTCCTTCCCCTATAGATTTATATGCTTCCATGTCATTCTACTTTGATCCATTCTCTCTAAATGACCAAACCACCTCAACAACCCTCTTCTGCCCTCTGACTAATACTTTTATTAACTCCACACCTTTTCCTAATTTCTACACTCCGAATTTCTGCATAATATTTACACCACACATTGCCCTTAAACAGGACATCTCCACTGCCTCCAACCGTCTCCTCGCGTCTGCTTTTTACCACCCAAGCTTCACACCCTTTATAAGAGTGTTGGTAATATATACTTTCTTTACATTCCCTTCTTTGCCTCCAAAAGTTAACGTTTTTTTGACTCCACATATACCTAAAACGCACCACTCAACCTTTTTTCCCTCATCAATTCTATGATTAACCTCATCCTTCATAAATCCATCCGCTGACACGTCAACCCCCAAGTATCTGAAAACATTCACTTCTTCCGTACTCCTTTTTCCCCAATTTGATAATCCAATTTTTCTTTATCTAAATCATTTGACACCCTCATCACCTTACTTTTTCTATGTTCACTTCAACTTTCTACCTTTACACACTTTACCAAACTTTTCCACTAACCTTTGCAATTTTTCTTTAGACTCTCCTTTAAGACATATCATCAGCAAAAAGAAACTGTGTCAATTCCCATTTTGAATTTGATTCCCCAAAATTTAATCCCACCCCTCTCCCGAACACCCTTGCATTTACTTCCTTTACAACCCCATCTATAAATTATATTAAACAACCATGGTGACATTACACATCCCTGTCTAAGACCTACTTTTACCAGGAAGAAGTCTCCCTCCTAATACACACCCTAACCTGAGCCTCACTATCCTCTAAAAACTTTTAAGCATTTAATAACTTACCACCTATTCATATACTTGCAACATCTGCCACATTGCTCCTCTATCCATCTATCATATGCCCTTTTTTAAATCCATAAATGCCAATAAAAACTTCCCTACCTTTATCTAACTGTTCACATATATGCTTCAATGTAAACCTTGATCTACACATCCCCTACCCACTTCTGAAACCTCCTTGCTATCCGCAATCCAATTCTGTCTTACCTCTAATTCTTTCAATTATAACCCTAAACCCTACACTTTTCCTGATATACTCAGTTAAACTTATTCCTCTATAATTTTTACAGTCTCTTTTGTCCCCTTTCCCTTTATATAAGGGACTTCATGTCTCCGCAATCCCCAGGACCTTCCCTCTTTCATAACATTTATTAAACAAAAGTACCAAAAACCCCTCCAACACATATCCCCCCTGCTTTTAATTTCTGTCCCTGATCCATCATTCCAGCTGCTTTTTCCCCCTTTCCCTTTACGTAATGCCCACGTAACTCCCCCACACTTACATTTGCTCTTCTTCACTCCTAAAGATGTATACCTCCCTGACCAGGGATGAAATTACTGCCTCTCTTTCTTCTTTAACATTTAAAAGTTCCTCAAATATTTCGCATCTACCTAATACTCCATTCCCATCTACTAACTCCCTACTTTTTTTTAACTGACAAATCCCTACTTTCCCTAGGCTTTCTTAACTTGTTTAACTCACTCCAAAAATTTTTTCTTATTTCATTTAAAATTTCTTGACAGTGCTCTCCACTCTATCAATGACCTTTTTGCATCCACCACTCTCTTTACCTTTCTTTTTCTCCATATACTTGCTCTTCTTATAATACTTTGCTTTGTAAAAACCCCTCATAAGCTACCTTTTTCTCTCTTATCACACCCTTTACTTCATCATTCACCAATCACTCCTCTTTCCTCCTGCCCCCACCCTCCTCTAACCACAAACGAGAAAATACTTCAATAATTTCCCTAATATCAACTCTTCAGCTTATTTATCTATCACAATTCATGTAATATGACAAAATAACAATATTAATAAATAGAAACTTTATATACATAGAATGAATAAAATAAAATACAGGTATGTGGCTAGTGGTGGTGACAGCAGACATTGTTGTTGGGGTTTACAGGGCCACCACAGCAGCCATTCCTGCTCCTGACTACTTGTGTAGAGAACCTAGGATAACCCAAAAAAGTCTGACAGAGTGACTTATAAGTGCTACACTCTTAATGCTTCACTTAATTGCTACACTCAATTGCTACTAATTCTTAACCCTTTCAGGGTCCGTGCCGTAGATCTACGGCTTTACATTCAGGGTCCAAACCGTAGATCTACGCCATGACTTCAGCTCACTCTGATAAGCTGTGAGTAGTAAATTTGGGCCCAGATATGAGAGAATACTTTCTATGTGGTATGTGTGCACCACTAAAACAACTCTGCAGCACACACAGTGCATAATGAGAGAAAAAAACCAGACCGTAATTTTCAGTTAAAACAGCAAACTTGCAGTTTTTTTCGTATGTTTTTTATAGTTATACTATTTGCAATTTCTTGGTCTCTTTTGATAGAATGGAAGATATACTACAGAACTAGAGATGATTTTGACTGGTTTTAGTACTGGAAATGGCTTGAAACTGAGCTCAAATTAGCAGAAATGCTAAATTTTTGCCAAGGTTCAAGAGTAAACAAATGACCTCACACATCTAATACATGACAGCTGGTGGGTCTAATGTGGTGATATTATTTATACAATTATTACAGTATTGCAAAACAGTAAATCTTCCGTTTTTTTGGTTTGAATAAAAATCCATTATGTGAATAAAAAATCAAAATGGAATTCATTTGTAAAGCCTGAAAACATAACTAATGAACAGACGAAATGTTACTTTAGTGCCAGGAATGCCTGCATTGTTTATCCTGGACCCTATTTTGAAATTGGAATATTTTGAACTTTGCATTAAATGGGCCAAATTACCAATTTCCGGTCATTTTATTTTGTTGTTGAAACAGTTGACTTAGCGATTTCTTGTGCTCAATCAATAGAATAGAAATAATACTAGTGAAATAGGTAAGAATTTTGTTGACTGGAATACTGTAATTGCCCTAAAATGGGAGTCAAAGTCTGCAAAATCGCTGATGCATAAATATAGCCGACACATCAAAATTCGCAAGAGGATAATTTCGTCAATTTTTCATCAAATTTTGTAGTTTTTGTTTCATTACTTTCAGAAAAAGATTCTCTACCATTTCATAAGAAAAAATAACAAAATTATTTTTTGAAAATTCTTGGACCCTGGTGTGCACTTTGAAATTTGGCCTCTGTACCCTGAAAGGGTTAATGCTACACTTAATTGCTACACTCTTAACCCTTTCAGGGTTTTGGACGTACTAGTACAGCTTATGCACCAGGGTTTTTGACGTACTAGTACGCCTAAATTCTAGCGCCCTCAAATCTAGTGAGAGAAAGCTGGTAGGCCTAATATTAAAGAATGGGTCTATGTGGTCAGTGTGTCCAGTATAAAAAGAATCCTGCAGCACACAGTGCGTAATGAGAAAAAAAAAACTTTTACCGTGTTTTTGGATTAAAACGGCGACTTTGCACTGTATTTTCGTATGATATTTATTGTTGTATTCTAGTTTTCCTGGTCTCATTTTATAGAATGGAAGACATATTACAGAAATTGAGATGATTTTGACTGGTTTTACAATGAAAAGTACCTTGAAATTGAGCTCAAAGTAGCAGAAATGCTCGATTTTTACTAAAGTTCAAAAGTAAACAAATCATGCTAAGCATCCATTACACCTCAACTGGTGAGTCTAATATTCTTTCACAAGTGCGCTGGTATTATTTATACCATTTCTACACTAATGCAGTAGTCTACATAACAGTAAATCTTCTATTTTTTGTGAGAATAAAAATTCAAAGTGGAAAGCAAAAGAATGTAAGAGGGGCATGGGGACGTGACTAATGAACAGAGGAAATGTTATTTTAGTGCCAGGAATGTCTTTCTTGTTTATTCTGGACTCTATTTGGAAATTGGCAAAATTTTGAAATTTGTGTGAAAATGGCAAAATTGCTAAATTCTGACCACTGTATTGGATAGTTGAAATCGGTAAATGGGTGGTTTCTTGTACTCATTCGATAGAAACAATGGAATTCTAGTGAAACAGTTATGATTTTTGTCTACTAGTACACGGGAAATTTAAAACCGAAAATAGGGCTCAAAGTGGGCAAGATTGCCGATGCGTAAACATCGTCGAGACCGCTAGCTTCGTGAGAGCATAATTCCATAAGTTTTCCATCAAATTTCATACTTTTGGTGCCATTATGATCGGGAAAAGATTCTCTTATCTTTTCATAAGGAAAAATATTTTTTTTTTTTTTTTTTTTGAAATTTGGGGGACCCCGAGAACAAAGTCTGGGAGAGGGCCGGGGACCCTGAAAGTGTAACTGCTATACTTTGCCACTGCTGCTTCACGTTGTCTGCCACTGCTGCTTCATGTTGTCTGCCACTGCTACCTCATGATGTCTACCACTGATGTCGCCAAAGAATCGAACATTTCTGCTATTTTGAGCTCAATTTCAAGGTACTTTTCATTGTGAAACCAATTAAAATCATATTTATTTTTGTAGTATATCTTCCATTCTATCACTTGAGACCAAATAAAACGAGAATGCAACCATAAAAACCATACGAAAATATACTGCTAAGGGGAGGCTAATGGCTGAGAAGTGAACTCCGTTATTTATGGCGCAGTTTCTTTTCATTTTGGTGTACGTTAAGAAGACTTTTTCATCATACATTGCCCAAGTTTCAATAAGATAGTCCAACAAACAACTGAGATCCAATTCCCTTTTGATCAAGAGCAAGACCCCCTCCCCAGGGGTCAATTAAACCCCCCTTTTGAGGCCTGCTCACATCTGGAAGCAAAAAATTGACCGAGCAGATGCTCGTATCGGGAAAATTTGGGCACGTGGATGCATTTCGTAAGTAGGAGGTTCCACTGTAAAACCATACTCTTTTATTTATCATTTCAAAAACCTTTTTACCTCAAAATAAGCCTAGTTTAAAATCCTAACAACCCCTCAACTGAGGCTAGCAAGGAAACCACACTTCTGGATAAGGGGACCCATCCCTGGCATACATTTTCATTTCGGCATAGAAGTTTGTCCATTTGTAAAGGGGAATGTACTTGCATTATCCTTAAGGGGTTATCCAGCCAACAATTAATACCAATTGCTTTGAGAACCATTCTTTTTCAACAGCCTTCATGGCAAAATGCCTTTAAACAGGGAAACCCCCCCCTTCTTCTAATTAGTCTTTTGTGTCCGGGAACCTTCTAACTAAATCCTCACTTCTCGCTTGCTAATCATTGCCTCAGCACTGAGACAGAAAATGGGAATGATTCATTACCATTCATAGTGTCAAGCGCTAACAATTTCCCCCATCCAGCCCAGGAAAGCAAACCTTGTCTCTACTTCTGTCTTCAAGCAGAAAGCCCTATCAAATGTACTAACCTGGCTGCCCAACAAACAAAATATTTTACTTCCTTGGTATTGTTTGTGTTGACGTTCCAGTAGCCAATTTCACATTTTTGGTAGCAGGAGAATGCATTAGATGTTTCCACAACAGTTTCCAAAGCAGTCTCTTTCTTCTTCATTGTTTCTACCTTTCCATTCGTCTTCTTGATTGTCAACTTCGATTCATGCTGTCCAGCCACTGTCCAGGTTCCCCTCTTGACCTGAGGACTCAAAACAGGAGGACTACTACGAATCCTCTTGTTTTCCTCAGTCAATTGCTGTATCTCCATCTTTGCGACCCTCAATTCTTCCTTAAGCTGCTGGTAAAGTTGCTCGATGGAGGGCGTCTTGGTTCAGTCCAAGGAGAGTACACTAATGCCTCACTGAGCTAAATATACATCACCACTGAGCTAAGTACACATCACCACTGAGCTAAGTACATGTCACCACTGAGCTAAGCACACGTCACAGCTTTATACATCATTAGTAAGGCCTCACCTAGATTATGCAGCTCAGTTCTGGTCTCCATATTACAGAATACATAAATTTGTTAGAAAACATTCAGTGTAGAATGACTAAATTAATACATAGCATTAGAAATCTTCCTTATGAAGAAAGATTGAAGACCCTTAAATTACATTCACTTCTTAGACGAAGAATGAGGGGAGACATGATTGAAGTGTATAAGTGGAAGATGGGTATTAATAAAGGTGATATAGATAAGGTCTTGAGGATATCTCTCCAAGAGAGAACCCGCAGTAATGGATTCAAATTAGACAAGTTTAGATATAGAAAGGATATAGGAAAGTATTGGTTTGGAAATAGGGTAGTTGATGAGTGGAACAGTCTACCTAGTTGGGTTATTGAGGCTAAAACCTTGGGTAGTTTCAAATTCAGGTTGGATAAATACATGAGTGAGAGGGGTTGGATTTAAGTGGGACTTGCATATGAGTGGACAGAGTTAACAGAGCTTATTTCTTGGGTGCCATTAAAAATTGGGTTAGGCTAATGTTTTGTTAGTGGGATGGATTGTAAAGGACCTGCTTAGAATGGGCCAATAGGCCTGCTGCAATGTTCCTCCTTTCTTATGTTCTCTAATTTCTTGACGTGCTTGATCATGTGTGGGTTCCAAACTGGTGCTGCATACTCCAGTATGTTTGTGAGATTGTGTGACTGTGTGTGTGAGACTCTCACACAGTCAGTCACACTGTGGAGGTGTATGAATGGAAAACAAGAATTAATATAGGGGATGTAAATAGCATTTGATAAACATATTAGGTTGGATAAACACATGAGTGAGAGGGGTTGGATTTGAGTGGGACTTGCACATGAGTAAATATAATTATCAAAGCTTATTGCTTGGGTAGCATTGAAAATTGGGTTGAGCAAATATTCTGTTAGTGGGATGGATTGTGAATGACCTGCCTAGTATGGGCCAACAGACCTGATGCAGTGTTCCTTCTTTCTTATTTCTTAAATGAATGTCCTTCAGGTCATTCAGGCAGGTTCTTCACAAATCCAACCCACTAACAGAATAAACGCTACCCAAGCAATAAGAAGAACATAAGAATGGAGCAACACTGCAGAAGGCCTACTGGCCCATGCAGGACAGGTCCTTATCAAAACCACCACTTCCCAAAGCTACTCAAGAATTCACTTCTGCACCCATGACACCAATCAAACTCATCCCCTCCCACTCATATACAGTGGAACCTCTACTTAAGAGTGCGTCCACATGCGAGTTTTTCCAGATACGAGCAGCTCCTCAGTCAGTTTTTTGCTTCCAGACGCGAGCAAAATTTCCAGATACGAGCGGGTCTCAAGGGAGGTTAATTGACACTGGTGAGAGGGCTCTTGCTCTTGATCTAGGGAATTGGATCTCAGGTGTTTACAGTGAAACATATAAGTGAACAGTATTTAGATAAGGCTAAAGAGGTCTTTGTGGCATTTATGGATTTGGAAAAGGCGTATGACAGGGTGGATAGGGGGGCAATGTGGCAGATGTTGCAGGTGTATGGTGTAGGAGGTAGGTTACTGAAAGCAGTGAAGAGTTTTTACGAGGATAGTGAGGCTCAAGTTAAAGTATGTAGGAAAGAGGGAAATTTTTCCCAGTAAAAGTAGGCCTTAGACAAGGATGTGTGATGTCACCGTGGTTGTTTAATATATTTATAGATGGGGTTGTAAGAGAAGTGAATGCGAGGGTCTTGGCCCAGAGGCGTGGAGTTAAAAGATAAAGAATCACACATAAAGTGGGAGTTGTCACAGTTGCTCTTTGCTGATGACACTGTGCTCTTGGGAATTCTGAAGAGAAGTTGCAGAGATTGGTGGATGAATTGGTAGGGTGTGCAAAAGAAGAAAATTAAAGGTGAATACGGAAAGAGTAAGGTTATGAGGATAACAAAAAGATTAGGTGATGAAAGATTGGATAATCAGATTGGAGGGAGAGAGTATGGAGGAGGTGAATGTATTCAGATTTTTGGGAGTGGACGTGTCAGCGGATGGGTCTATGAAAGATGAAGTGAATCATAGAATTGATGAGGGGAAAAGGGTGAGTGGTGCACTTAGGAGTCTGTGGAGAAAAAGAACTTTGTCCTTGGAGGCAAAGAGGGGAATGATGAGAGTATAGTTTTACCAACGCTCTTATATGGGTGTGAAGCATGGTGATGAATGTTGCAGCGAGGAGAAGGCTGGAGGCAGGGGAGATGTCATGTCTGAGGGCAATGTGTGGTGTGAAAAAATGCAGAGGAATTCGTAGTTTGGAAGTTAGGAGGAGGTGCGGTATTACCAAAACTGTTGTCCAGAGGGCTGAGGAAGGTTGTTGAGGTGGTTCGGACATGTAGAGAGAATGGAGCGAAACAGAATGACTTCAAGAGTGTATCAGTCTGTAGGGGAAGGAAGGCGGGGTAGGGTCGGCCTAGGAAAGGTTGGAGAGAGGGGGGGTAAAGGAGGTTTTGTGTGCGAGGGGCTTGGACTTCCAACAGGCATGTGTGAGCGTGTTTGATAGGAGTGAATGGAGACAAATGGTTTTTAATACTTGACGTGCTGTTGGAGTGTGAGCAAAGTAACATTTATGAAGGGGTTCAGGGAAACCGGCAGGCCGGACTTGAGTCCTGGAGATGGGAAGTACAGTGCCTGCACTCTGAAGGAGGGGTGTAAATGTTGCAGTTTAAAAACTGTAGTGTAAAGCACCCTTCTGGCAAGACAGTGATGGAGTGAATGATGGTGAAAGTTTTTCTTTTTTGGGCCACCCTGCCTTGGTGGGAATCGGGCAGTGTGATAATAAAAAAAAAAAAATGTTATTTATTTATTTATTTAATGTCTTTGCAAACAGTACATTGAGATTGTGTATTTACAATAGTGGGTTGCAATGCAAAGAAAGCCTCGATTATGCCTTGTCATTATGGGCCAACTTAACATTATTGGCTTATATTCTACTTAATACTAAGAAATAGTACAGTAGGGCCCCACTTATACGGCTGGTTAGGTTCCAGGCTACCGCCGTAAAGCGGAAACCGCCGTAAAGTGGAACACCCTTTTTTTCCACTTACAAATGCATACAAACACTAGATAACAAGTTTACACTAACATATATTAAGTTAGCAATAGAACCAGGCATCAAAAAACAATAAAAAGTACAATACACACACAGTGCATCATTACTTACCTTAAAATATTTATAGTCTTAATCTAGGGTGAGACAAGTAGTATTTATTGAAAAGAAATCAAGGGGTGGTATGTATGGTAGTCAGCCTGGCTACCATACCAGGCCCACCCCACCCACACATACAATTCTATGATATTTAAGCATCCCAGAGCGAAAAAAATGTATATACAGTTCACTCATTACTTCCCCTTAAAATATAGGGTGAATGAGTAGTATTTATTGTAAAAATCAAGTGTGGTATGTAGGGAAAGTCAGCCAGGCTACCATACCAGGCCAACCCACCTAAAACATAATATTCTATTACATTTAAGCATCCCAGAGCAATAAAATGTATATACAGTTCACTCATTACTTACCTTAAAATTTTTTGTAGTCTTAATGTAGGTCAGGAGTAAGTAAATGAGATAAAACGAATAAATGAGAGAGAGAAAGAATGATTTGCATGAGAGAGTACAGGTGCAGAGTTATGTAAACAAACCAGGCGAAGGTAATTTTTTGTAAACAAAGTGTAAACGTCGGGGTTTGTGTACAAGTTACATTGTGTACAGGTTGTCTCTACATTGATACGGTAGAATAAATAAAGAAGAACACTCCCATTCTCATGTAACATCATTTTGAGAAGAAATGATGCTCTGAGTGAAGGCAATGGAAATAAGTCATCTGTCTGACTTTTTTTGGGTTATCCTAGGTACTTTACACATATGTTGTTATGTATGATAATCTATGTAACTGTATTTGTGTATACCTGAATAAACTTACTTACATACATACGAAAGGAAAATTTTCTACAGTTTAACCCCCAGTAACACATTTTCTCTTATGTTAGATTAGAGGGAAAAAGTTAATTCTTGGCATCACTTGTACAAGTTATCTGGCTACCCCATCTCATATTTATGTTTATTTTATTCTATTGTGGGGTTTTTATTTATCATCTTTTATGTTATGTTTCGTGTTTATATATAATTTTGAAAAAAAATCATGGATTAATGAAAATGTGTATATTAACGTAATTTACAACATTTAATGAGACTCGGTGATTATTATTATTACTGTATTATCATTTCTAATATGGGTCACTTGTCGAAAGTCGTCTGCTACCACATCTCATATTTATGTTTATTCTATTGTGGGTGTATTTATCATCTTTTTATTTATGTACGTTTTATTATATAATTTTGAAAAAATAACATAGAAATTAATGAAAATGTGTATTTAACGTAATATAAAGACATTTAAATGAGACTCGATGATTATTATTATCATTACTAATATGCGTCTGGAGAAATAAGACACTCGTACTGATTTTAATTTTGTACCTGCATGCCAGCACAGCATGTAAGTTTATTTTAAATACAGGTATACATAAGTATAATTATCAGAGTATATATAAAATATGAAATAACTTTTAAAAACATTTGAAATTTTGGAGTTTCCAGACAAAATGGAGAGACTTAGTGCTTACTGAGCTCACGAAGAATGTAAACAAACAGGGTGGGGCGCGGTGACCGTATTAGAAAGTCAGGTGGGGGAGCCGTATAGCGAGTTTTGGTCATAATTTGAAATGACCGTATTAGCGGAACGCCGTAAAGTGAAACGCTGTAAAGTGGGGCCCTGCTGTATATCATAGTTGTACAGTAGGAAAGTAATTATTTAATAGTTGTACAGTAGAATATTAATTATAAATGAATCAAAATTTGTATGATACAAAGATATACATATTTATATTCTAAAAAGCTTTTGTGAAAAACAATGATTCAGTTATATTCCTGTCAACAATGGATAAAGGTTCAATGTGATTGTTTCAGTTATGATGTGGGAGTACATAGGTGGGTAAATGTATACTGAGTATTTAGCATTTAGTCTAGGGTGATTTTAAATGGCTTTGAGAAGAGTCTTAAATTGATTTTCAGACTGGGTTACTTTAATATCTTCTGGTAATGAATTCCATATTTTGGGGCCCTTTATGTGCATAGAGTTTTTACACAGTGTGATATGGACACAAGGTATATCAAAAAGTGATCTGTGTCTTGTGTTGTGGTCATATGTCCTGTTTAGGTTGGTGAGGAAAAATTTTTAGTGGGGGGTTTATATTTGTGTGTATTGTTCTGTGTATGTAGTAGGCACATGAATAAGGGTTTGGGTGTTCTTAATGGTAAGCAGATTCAACTTTTGAAAATTGGTGGAGTATGCTGGTGGGAGTGGGGAATTTGTTATCATTCTTACTGCTGCCTTTTGCTGGGTTATTAGGGCTTTAGGTGATTGGATGTTGTTGATTCCCCATGCACAAATTCCATATGTTTAAAATAAGGTATATGAGTGAATGGTACATGCCAGGAGAGCTGATTGTGGAACGTAGTACATTATCTTTGATAGTATGCCCACAGTCTGGAAATTTTCTTGGTGATTTGTTGTATGTGTGTCCACAAATTAAGGCTACTGTCAAGGTGGGTACCTAGGAAATTTTCCATCTGTGAGTCTTGTGACTGATGATCCATTTAGCGTAATGTTAATTGGATCATTTGCAGCTTTGTTTCCAAACTGAATGAAATAGGTTTTATCAGTGTTCAGGGTAAGTTTGTTAGTCATCATCCAGGCAGAAATTTTTTGCAATTCAGCATGACTGTGTTTGCTAGTATGACTGCGTTTTGGGTGGGAAAATACATATGTAGTGTCATCTGCAATAATATGAGTTTGAGTAGCTGTGATGCATTCAGTAGATCATTGATGTAGATGAGAAAGAGGAGTGGTCCAAGGACGCTTCCTTGTGAGACTCCTACTGTGATTGGTTGGGTGGAGGAGTTTGCATCATTTGCATGCACATATTGAGTTCTGTTTTCTAAGGTATGACTTTAGGTAGTTGAGGGAGTGGCCTCTGATACCATAGTGCATTAATTTGGAGTACAGTAGTCCATGGTCAACTGTATCGAAAACTTTAAGTAAATCAATGAAAATGCCCAGCGGGACTTCTTTCTTTTCAAGTGCGGTATATATTAGTTCTAGCATGTGTATGATAGCGTCATTTGTGCTTTTATTATTTTTTGAATCCAAATGACAAGGGTTTAATATGTTGTGTTTAAACGAGGTGGAATAGAAACCGTCTATGAATTAATTTTTCAAAGATTTTAGAGAGCAGTGGTAAGTTAGATATTGGTCTATAGTTATTCAAGTCAGCTTGGTCACCTCCTTTATGGATCGGAGTGACCCTCGCTATTTTGAGGATTGTTGGGAAGGTAGATAATTCAGTGGATTTGTTAAAGAGCATTGCAATAATTGGTGACAATACTTGAGAAGCTTTTTTTTTACATAAAAGCAGGCAAGTTGGGTTTATGTCTCCTGCCTTGTTTTTAAGGGTGTTTATGATGAGCATAACTTCAGTGGGGTTGGTTGGAGCTAGGAATAGCGTGTTTGGGTAGGTTCCTATGAAAAAGTCTGATGGATGGGCGTTTGTGCTTGGTATTTTGTTTGCTAGATTTTTTCCTATGGTGGAGAAGAAAACATTAAGTCTGTTTGCTGTTTCGGTTGGAGTGAGTAGGGGTTCATCTGATTTTGTTAATTTGATTGCTTTGTTTTTGGATAACTTTTTAGTTCCAAGAATTTCAGATAGAGTTTTCAGTTTTTTTTTATATCACCTTTGATGTTTGTAATCTATTTTCATAATACAATTTTTTTGACCTTATTATCAGGCTGGTAAGTGCTGACGAGTAATTTCTCGACTGTTCTCTAGTTATTTGACCCATTCTATACTGTTTTTCATATTTGTGCTTTGTGTTAATGGATTTGAGGATGCTTGGGTGTTAGCCCGGGATTATTCAGTCTCTTTGCTGTGATCTGTTTAGTTTTTCTGGGGCAATGTCTGTTGTAGAGGCATTGGGCTTTTTTTAGAAAATTATTTATACAATCATTCATATCTGTATATGTTTCAAGCTCATTTTGCCAATCGATGTTATTCATAGCTGCTATAAAGTTGTTAACTGCTGTCTTGTTATGTAGTCTGAAGGTTACTTAGTAATGTCTTGTGGTAGTTTGCCCAGATTAGTTATGAGAAAGGTTGGGTAGTGGTCTGTAGTGTTGTCCGTGATTATGCCTGATTTTAAAGGGGATATGGCGTTTGTTCAGATGTGGTCTATTAACCCTTCGAGGGTTTCGGCCGTACTAGTACGGCTTACGACCCAGGGTTTTTGACGTACTAGTATGCCTAAATTCTAGCGCCCTCAAATCTAGTGGGAGAAAGCTGGTAGGCATACATACGAAAGAATGGGTCTATGTGGTCAGTGTGCACAGTATAAAAAAAATCCTGCAGCACACAGTTCATAATGAGAAAAAAAAAAACTTTGACCGTGTTTTTGGAATAAAACAGCGACTTTGCACTGTACAGTGGACCCCCACATACCGTTGGCCTTACATAACGTTAAATCCGCATACCGATACATTTTATCGCTAAGATTTTGCCTCGCATACCGCTAAAAAACCCGCTCAACGCTGTTCGTCCGAGACGCGTCTAATGTGTGGCCTGAGCCAGCCTCACATGTTCCGCCAGTGGCATTGTTTACCAGCCAGCCTCCGCGGTAACATCCAAGCATACAATTGAAACATTTCGTATTATTACAGTGTTTTTGGTGATTTTATCTGCAAAATAAGTGACCATGGGCCCCAAGAAAGCTTCTAGTGCCAACCCTACAGCAAAAAGGGTGAGAAATTTCTATAGAGATGAAGAAAGAGATCATTGATAAGTATGGGAAAATGGAGTGCGTGGGCTCCGAGCTGGGGCCCGGGTTTTATAATAAACCCCAATCAACCATCGCTATATTGTGGGCAACAAAACGGCAATCAAGCAAGCTGTTCTTGCCAAAAGGGTTTAACTGTGTTTTCGAAACAAGATGGCAAGTGAGGAAAATGTTGAGAGACTCTTATTGGTATGGATAAATGAAAAACAGATAGCAGGAGATAGCATCTCTCAAGTGTCATAAGTGAAAAGGCTAGGGAAATTGCATGAGGATTTTATTAAAAAATGCTGCAACTAGTGATGATGTGAGTGAATTTAAGGCCCGCAAAGGTTTGGGTTTAGAGATTTAAGAAGCGTAGTGGCATACATAGTGTGATAAGGCATGGTGAGGCTGCCAGTTCGGACCACAAAGCAGCTGAAAAAAAATTTGCAGGAATTCAAGGAGTGCATAGACAGTGAAGGACTGAAACCTGAACAAGTGTTTAATTTGTGATGAAAAAGGCCTTTTTTGGAAGAAAATGCCCAAACAGGACTACATTACTCAGGAGAAAAAGGGACTCCCAGGACATAAGCCTATGAAAGACAGGCTTACTCTGTTGATGTGTTCCAATGCTAGTGGTGATTGCAAAGTGAAGCCTTTATTAGTGTTCACTCTGAAACTCCCAGAGCGTTCAGGCAAAAGAATATCCTCAAGGCTAATTTGTGTGTGCTGTGGAGGACAAGCAGTAAGGCATGGGTCACTAGGGGGCTTTTCTATGACGGTTACACTAGCATGTGCCCCCACTGTGAAAAATTACCTAATTGAAAAGAAATTAGACCTTAAGTGCCTCCTGGTGTTAGACAATGCCCCTGGTCATCCTACAGACTTTACAGAGTGACTTTGGGGACATGAGCTTCATTAAGGTAAGTTTTTGTCCCCAATACCATCCTCTCCTGCAGCCCATGGACCAGCAGGTCATTCCAACTCAAGAAACTGTACACAAAAGCTAGTTTGGGAAAGGTGCTTTGAAGTGGGCCACAGATACTCTATTGACTCTAAGGGGTTTGGAAAGGGTCACTTTAATATCCTCAATTGTGTAAACCATATAGGTAAGGCTTGGGGGGGAGTGACTAAGAGGACCTTGAACTCTGCTTGGAAGAAAATGTGGCCAGAATGTGTAGACCAAAGGATTTGAAGGGTTTCATGCTAACCCTGAGAGGATTTTGCCAGTTGAGGAATCCATTGTGGCATTGGGAAAGTCTTGGGGTTGGAGGTTAGTGGGGATGATGTGGAAGAGTTGGTGGAGGAGGACAATGAAGAACTAACCACTGATGAGCTGCTAGATCAACTTCAACAGCAAGAGGCCAGACCTGAGGAAACTGGTTCTAGGAGGGGGGAGAGAAATTGAAGAAGTTGCCTACTACAAAGATTAAGGAAATCTGTGCAATGTGGCCTGAAAGTGCAAACCTTTATGGATGGGAAAAACACCCTCCCCACAGCTATTGCAAGCCGTGCTGGTGACTATTACACTGACAATGTTGTGAAACACTTTAGGGAAGTCATAAAGGAACGAGAGGTACGGCCACTATGGACAGATATGTTGTGCGACAGAAGTCCAGTGACTCTGAAGCTGGGCCTTGTGGCATTAAAAGAAGAAGGGAAATAACCCCAGAAAAGGACTTGACACCTCAAGTCTTAATGGAAGGGGATTCCCCCTTCTAAACACTAAGACTCTCTCCTCCTCCCAATCCCAATCACTCATCACCAGATCTTCAATAAAGGTAAGTGTCATGTAATTGTGCATGCCTTTTTCAGTTTGTGTGTATTAAAATTAATATTTCATGTGGTAAAATTTTTTTTTTTCATACTTTGGGGTGTCTTGCACGGATTAATTTGATTTCCATTATTTCTTATGGGGAAAATTCATTCGCATAACGATAATTTCGCATAACAATGAGCTCTCAGGAACGGATTAATATCGTTATGCGGGGGTCCACTGTATTTTCATATTGTATTTATTATTGTATTCTAGTTTTCTTGGTCTCATTTTATAGAATAGAAGACATATTATAGAAATTGAGATGATTTTGAATGGTTTTACAATGAAAAGTACCTTGAAATTGAGCTCAAAGCAGCAGAAATGTTTGATTTTTACCAAAGTTCAAAAGTAAACAAATCATGCCAAGTGTCAAGTGGTGAATCTAATATTCTTTCACAAGTGCGCTGATATTATTTATACCATTTCTACACTAATACAGTAGTCTGCATAACAGTAAATCTTCTATTTTTTAGTAAGAATAAATATTGAAAGTGGAAAGCCAAAGAAATATAAGAGGGGCCTGGGGATGTGACTAACGAACAGAGGAAATGTTATTTTAGTGCCAGGAATGTCTGTCTTGTTTATTCTGGACTCTATTTGAAAATTGGCATTTTTTGAAATTTGTGTGAAATTGGCAAAATTGCTAAATTCTGACCACTGTATTGGATAGTTGAAATCAGTGAATGGGTGGTTTCTTGTACTCATTCAATAGAAAAGATGGAGTTCTAGAGAAATGGTTATGATTTTGTCGACTAGTACACAGGAATTGGCCAAAAATAGGGCTCAAAGTGGGCAAAATCGCCGATGAGTAAACATCATCGAGACCGCTAACTTCGCGAGAGCATAATTCGGTAAGTTTTCCATCAGATTTCATACTTTTGGTGTCATTATGATCGGGAAAAGATTCTCTATCTTTTCATAAGAAAAAAATAATTTTTTTTTTTTAAATTTGGCCGACCCTGTGAACAAGCTCGGAGAGGGCCTGTCGACCCTCAAAGGGTTGAGGAGATGCTTGTCTTGGAGATTCTTGTAGGTTTAGATATTGCTGGTAGCAACAGGCAGTTACTCATTGTGTTTGTGAATTCAGTTACTTGTGGGTCCTGGTCGTGTAGTATGTTTATGTTGAAATCACCTGTTAGTAGTAGGTGGTCCTTATTCATGTGTGCATCAGTAATCATGTTTCCTAGTTTTTCACTAAAGTGATAAATGTTTGACTGTGGTACTCTGTAGATGTTTATAACTGTGAGGGGTTTTGCAGGTCTTTTGATTTAAATTTGGCTATGATATACATGTATTCTCCATGTTCATATCCCTTGTGCAAGATTTATTGATACATTCGAGTTGATTTGAATAGTATATAGCTGTTCCTTCCCTTTGCTGGTCTGTTCTACAGTTGTGTATGGCCATGTAGCCAGGAATGGTATAGAAATCTGTAATATCAGGCTTATGCCAGGTTTCTGTGAGTGCGATGATTGATATATTGGAATGAAGGGAACTGAGTAATGCTGTGAGGTCATCATAATGTTTGCTCAAGGATCTGACATTGTAGTTAAAGATGGTTATGTTATTGTTTGCACTGAGTAATGTCTTTGCTTTGGGCTGCTGTGTAGTAATTACCAGTTACTGGTTGATTCGTGTAATTCATTTTGAAAAAGTTTACATCAGGATCTATGCCTGTAATCATAGGATGAGAGTAATTTTACAAACTAGATTTTCTGAGTAAAATAATATAAGATTTATATTGAATCTATAACTAGACTTATGACTGAGACACCGTGATTAATCTAAAACTTTTTAAAAATTTTGAAAGAAAAAGGGATTATTTGAGAATTGATAATTCAGTTATACACTTAAGTATCTAATAGCACCTTAATTATTTTAACAAGTGAGTTTATGAACTACAGTAGATATTTACAGTTAAAATAAAGGAGCTAATGGATATAATAATAAAAGAATGTATTAAAAGTAAAATCAGTAGCACCTGAGGTAGTCTATAGCACCTGGAGTATTTTAATGGCAAAATAGTGAACTTATTACACTTTAGCCCCTGAGAATAGCACTTTGATTATTTTAACAATTGTGGATATATGAACTGAGGTAGGTATTTAAAGCTAAAATAAGGGAGAAAATATATAAGAGACTAAATTAAGTAAAGGTAAACAAAGTTCAATGGACATCAAAATGGTATACAATACCGACAGGTTGTTAGGTATTGTTACCTAACAAAGTTCAATGGACAGATAATCACTATGATATAATATAATGGCAAAATAGTGAACTTATTACACTTTAGCACCTGAGAATAGCACCTTGATTATTTTAACAATTGTAAATGTATGAACTAGGGTAGTTAAATAATGCTAAAATAAAGGAGAAAATATATAAGGGACTAAATTAAGTAATGATGAACAAAGTTCAAAGGACAGATAGTCATTATGATATAATATTGATTTGGGAGTAAGATCTGATTTGTAATGTATAATAAGCTGAGCAATTAATTGCACTATAAAAAGTAGAGAAATAAGAGGTAGCTGGTACTAGCTAGCAAAAGATAGTTTTGGGACTAACACAATAATGTAATTGGAATGTACACTAATTGCTCACACAATATAAAGGGGATTAAAATAGTAGTGGTAAGCTGAATTAAATGGACAGGTTATTGAAACTTGGGCAATGTATAATGAAAAGATGCTTCTCAACGTACACCAACAATGAAACAAATCGGACCATAAATAACGGAGTTCACTTCTCAATCATTAGCCTCCCCTTAGCAGTATGTTTTTGTGTGGTTTTTATGATTGTATTCTTGTTTTATTTGGTCTCATGTGATAGAATGGAAGATATATTACAAAAATAAATATGATTTTAATTGGTTTCACTATGAAAAGTACCTTGAAATTGAGCTCAAAATAGCAGAAATGTTCGATTCTTTGGCGACATCAGTGGTAGACATCATGAGGTAGCAGTGGCAGGGCAAAATGAAGCAGCAGTGACAGACAACATGAAGCAACAGTGGCAGACATTATGGGGTAGCAGTGGCAGACAACATGAAGCAGCAGTGGCAGACAACATGAAGCAACAGTGGCAGACATCATGAGGTAGCAGTGGCAGACAACATGAAGCAACAGTGGCAGATATCATGAGGTAGCAGTGGCAGACAACATGAAGCAGCAATGGCAGACATCATGAAGTAGCAGTGGCAGACATCATGAAGCAGCAGTGGCAGACAACATGAAGCAGCAGTGGCAGACAACATGAGGTAGCAGTGGCAGACAACATAAAGCCAGGCAGTGACAGACAACATGAGGTAGCAGTGGCAGACAACATGAAGCAGCTGGCAAAAAACAATGGCTGCTGCACCCCAGCCCCACATGCCCTAGTGCAATTTTTTATTAATTCTAGTGTATATACATGTTTCTAGTTATTAATATTGTTTATTATGCACATTACATGAATTGTGAAGAAAATAAGCTGTAGAGTTAATATTGGGGGAAATTTTTAAAGTGGACCTGTACTAGCTCGTGAGGATTTTTCGAGTGTTTTCTGCAGTCTGAACCAAATGCCCCCCATCGAGGAACTTTACCAGCAACTTAAGGAAGAATTGAGGGGGAAATGGGATAGGGCGATTGATGGGGAAAAAGAAGGGATTCAAGTGTCCTTCTTTTTTTGAGCCTCAGGTCTGAACAGGGAGTAAGTTAATTATAAGATGGGGGGGGGGGTTTGCCAGGGAGGGGTTTTAGTGATTATTCTTACTGGGGCTTTTGTTAGTATTATTGTTTTGGGTGTGTTGTGCAGTTAAACCCCAAGCACAGATAGCATAGGTGAGGTAGGATATATAAATGAATGGTAAGTGGTAAAGGGATTTGCGGAAATAGTAGTATCTTGGAGAGGACCCCCCAACTTTTTGGATATTTTTTTTTTGTTGTTGGTAGGGTGCTGAAATTTAGGTTGTTGTAAAGGTATAGGCCAAGGAATTTGCCTCTTTTTGGCAATTAGAGTGTTTCGACTTAATGAAATTGCGAAAACCCCCTGCTCGTACCAACATAATATGTGGTTTTCCCAGTGTTAAGTGTAAGTTTATTGGCTGCATCCAAGTCAATTTTGAGCAGCCCCTCGTTAACTGGTGTTGAGGGTGACAAGATTGGGGTGGGAGAAAACATAAGCCTTCTCAGCAAAGAGAAGGGGTTTTCGGTGTTGGGATATGTTTGGAAGATCATTGATGTAAAGAGGAAGAGCAGGGGCCCAAAGGGGGACATTCCTGCGGAACTCCAGTATCAAGGCCGTATTGTGGGCGTGTCTTTAATGGTACATACTATCCTTTAGAAAGGTAGGATTTAAAATCTGAAAAGTGCATGGCCTCAAAACCATAGGGTAAAAGTTTGGGGTAGGACCGGGGTTTACTGTGTCAAAAATTTTTTTTTTGGGTCAAAAAAATTCCTAGGGGATATTCCTTATTTTCCAATGCTGTGAAAGCAGGTCTAGCTTTTTTTAAAATTGCTTTCATTAGTGCTTTTATTTATCTGAACCCAAATTGGCGGGGTTTTTTGAGTATGTTTTGTGACATTGTAAATGAATATAGTCTCCTGTCCCAAAAAGTTTCTCGAAGATTTTGGTAGCAATGGTAAGTTTGATATTGGCCTATTGTTTGCGTTTTGTAGGGTACCACCTTTATGTTTTGGTGAAATCCTTGCTGTCTTGAGTATGTGGGAAAGTGCTAGTTTAGTGATTGTTAAAAAGTCTGTAATGCATGCGAAAGGACATGGGCCCCGTGTACAATAATGGTGGGAAATGAACAGTTTCCCCCGAGTTTTTTTTTAGTGCTTTATGACGCGGGATTTCCCGTGGGTCAGTTGGTAAAAATAAAAGGAATTTGGGAAACCCCCTTTAGGTGCCCCCGGCACGGGCATTGGTACGGGATTTAGGCGAGATTAGATCCATGTTTGAGAAGAAGTCGTTATCTTGTTAGCTTATCAGTGGGTGCAGTGGTGTTTCTGAGGTTTAGTTAGAACAATTTTTTTTTTTTTTTTGTTTTTGGGTCCCCGAATGGGAAGTTTTTTTCCAGGTCTTTTTTTTTCTTTGGGGGTTTTTGGGGAATTTTTTTTTTCTTTTTAGGGAAAATGTTAATATTTTTAAGAATTCTTGGTTTTTTAACCTTCTATAGCTTTTTTTTTGGATTTTTCTTGGTTTAAAAACTGGGCCAAACCAAGGTTTACAATTTTAAATTTTTTGGCTGTTTTTTGTAATTAAAATTTTTTTTTGAAAAACGTCAGTCATTACCTTTTTTTTGAAAACCCTCCACCCCCGGTTTTTTTGGTTCCTTTTGAGGCCCCATGGAGAAAAGAAATTTGGATTTTGGGGGTTTTAATGTTTTTTAAAGGGGTTGGGGGGTGGGCAAGGGGCTTTATTTCCCTGTTTGGGGGGAAAAGGTTTGTTCCCTTTTTTTAAAAATTTTCTTCCCTGGTTTGGTTTGATTTGGGGGAGAAGGTTTTTGGGTTTTGGTTTTTTTAAAAGGGGGTTCTTGGAGCCGGTTTTTTTGAACCCCTAAAAGGAAGGGGGGGGTTTTTCATTTGCGTTTTTAGGCAACCCAAGGGGGTGGGGGCCCTTTTTTCCCGATTTTTGGGTTTGGGTTTTTTTCAGAAAATTTTGGGGGCCATATTTATCACTGAATTAGTTTTTATTTTGGAAAAGAGACCACCCCAAAGGTTTTTGGCCTTTATTGTGGTACTAGTGGGGAAATCATTTATTTTAAAAGAGGGTCTCCAAAAAAAAAAGCAGGGGAAAAGGGGTTTTTTTTCAAAGGGGGAAGCTCTGTGTTTTCTTAAACCTAGTTTTTGTTGATGTAGCTTTTGGGGTTCCGGGTTCGGTTTTGCTGTGAAAAAAAGGGTTTTTTTAAATTTTATTGTGTGTTTTTTGGGAGGGGTTTTTGGGGGTTGATCTTCCCTTTTTGGAAATGGGTTGTTTAATTTTTTGTGTTTTAATCTGTTTCTGTATTGGGGGGGTTATTTTGCCTTTACCCCCCGCTTATCCTGCCGCTCAAAGTCCTTTTCTGCAAATGTCTTCCCCCGGGGGCCCCCTGGCTCCTTCCTAAAGCCCTTTCCGCATTATTCTTCTGGCCTGGTTGCGGGGTTTTTTACCCCCTCCAGGTTACGCTCCCCTGCGAATTCGTTGGGGGTGGTACCATCATTTCTCCCTTCTTGTTTTGCACTTTTTTTGTGTGTTGGGGGTACCAATTTTTTAAAAAACCCGAGCCAAAAGGGGGCAAAAACCCAACCCCCCCAAAAAATTCCAAAATTTGTAAAAATTTCCCCAAAAACAAAAAAAAAATGAACAAAAACCTTTTAAAGGGAATTGTAAGGCCACCAGTTAAAGAATAAAATTTATAAAAATTGAAAACCTTCCCCGAAAAACAAAAACCCTTCACTCACATTTCCAAAAATTTTTTTTCCCTTTTTTTATTTAAAAAAAGAACCACTGATCACTCTCAGTCACCTAGCAATGGTCTAGTAGCTTCTCTAGCAATCACCACTGATTGTTGGTAGATTTTCTGTTATCTTACTTCACAAACCCCCTTCACTCCTCATACTTCACAAACCCCCTTCACTCCTCATACTTCACAAACCCCCTTCACTCCCTCATACTTCACAAACCCCCTTCACTCCTCATACTTCACAAACCCCCTTCACTCCTCATACTTCACAAACCCCCTTCACTCCTCATACTTCAAAAACCCCCTTCACTCCTCACTTATCCTCTTACTTCACAAACCCTCTTCACTCCTCACTTATCCTCTTACTTCACAAACCCCCTTCACTCCTCACTTATCCTCTTACTTCACAGACCCCCTTCACTCCTCACTTATCCCTTACTTCACAAACCCCCCTTCACTCCTCACATATCCCCTTACTTCACAAGCCCCTCTTCACTCCTCACTTCAAAGTTCCGACTCATCTATCACACTTCTAGCTCATTTTCATCCTGGCAGGATAAAAAAAAGCTTTAATCAGTGGTGTTATCCGTCGAAAGCCTCATCAGTCCCATGTAGCAGGGCTGTGTCATGTTGTTGACCGTTCCTGGTAGAGTTGAAGTTTAAGCCATTTTTAAAAGCACTGTGGGAAAAAACGAGCCACTACACCTGACAGATTCCTTAGAGTTTTGTTGTTAGATTTGGTGTTTTCTCCTAAGTTTCCCTCCTAATGTACACTGATCAGTTGATATGGATGTCAGCTACTGAAAAAAACATCCTTGGCTGTTTAATTAATCCACTTCTGTGATTTGGCACTGAGGGAAAGAACCCGCTGCTATAGCTTGACAGTTTCTTTGGAGTTTTGTTTTGTAGATTTGGCAGTTTCTCCTGTGTTTCCCTCCCATTAACACTGGTGCAGTTGATATGATGGTGGTGCAGTTGATACGATGGTCAGCTACTGCCATTATAATTGAGAATGTTCGCTTCACTAGTTGCACGTCTGGCAGTAGTTGGTGTTTGAATGTCAGTCAGCCATGTTTAAATGTTCACTTCCTTCCCCCATTTGGCACTGAGGGAAAAAACCGTCACTACAGTCCTGTCAGTTTCCTTGGTGTTTTGTTGTTAGGTTTTCCTCTATGCTGACTTCCCATTCAACACCAGTACAATTGATATGGAGGTCTGTTACTTCAGTGTATGAAAACTTTGCTTGTTTGCACGTCTGGTAGCGGGTCTGGTATTTGAATGCCGGTCGTCCTCTTTTGGTCATATTTGGTCCATTTCGCTGTCATCACCATCATTTCTTGTCACTGTAAGTTCCTTGTATGTTGTTGCAGCAGTACTTGCAATTAGACCTTCACTGGAATTTGGATCACCCCAGGGGATGGCAAAGATATAGGAGCAGCCATTGTTGCTGCTGCCTGGGTCATGACCCAGTAGTAAGTAGTAGTAGTAGTAGTTAGTAGCAGTATACCTAGTAGCAGTAGAGTTAGTAGAGTAGAAATATAGTGTAGTAGTACAGTAATTAGTAGTAAAGTGCATAAGTAGTAGCATTAATAGTAATAGAAATAAGTGGACCCTCATTTTTCGTAATAATCCTTTCCAAAGAGCGTGACATTATCGAAATTGACGATTTGCGAGTCTTTTTCCCCATAAGAAATAATGAAAAATCCAGTTAATTTGTTCCAAACCCAAAGTATCAACTTAATTTTTTTTTTTTTCCCTTTAAAAAGATGTTTTTACATCACAAAAGAATAACATTCAACATGACAGTTCCCTTTTATTGAAGGCTGTTGTTGAGAATGGAAGACGGAGGAGGAAAAGGGGAAGGGGGTTATTTTTGGAAGGGAATCCCCTCCATAAGGACTCTAGGCACTTCAGGGTCACTTACCTAGTTTTAAAATAGATTTACATGCAGAAAAAAATGCCAGATAAATGTAAAACACAATAAAATAAAAAATAAAATTTAACATCCATTTTCCTTTTTTATTAAGACTTTTGTTGTGTAGGCGAGGGGGCAGAGAGAGGGGGGAGTTTTTTGGGAAAATATCATAATTCAACTCTATGGCTTTTTTTATCTATCAAATTCAACTTACAACATAAAAAAACAATTTTAATAAGAGAAAACATGGAATATACTCTAGAATAAAAAAATAAGTAAAGTATGTCACAAGATTTTTGCTTTTGGGTGAAAGGGTCACTGAGAGTAACCATCCAAAGGGTGGTGAAGCGCATGAGGTGGGGGGTTTTTTCTGTAGCCCTATAAAATTTCCAACAAATGGAGGAGTTTGGTAGAATTGGGTTTAATCACTGAAGAAGGCACCCTCTCCACCATCCCACCCCTACCCCCCCTACCATATCACTACCATGTTCTCCCCCTATCACAACTGCTACCACCATCATCCACCTTGCCCACACTACCCCCGTTACCACTATCACAACCATTACCCCCCTTACCACATCACAAATGCTAACACCCTTTACCAACATCACTACCACCCCCTACCACATCCCAACTGCTTTCACCATCTACCACAAAACCACCAAACCCTCTACCACTTCAAACTGCTATCACTCTACCACCACCATTTCTATTTTTCTACAAAAATTTTTCTTAAATTATTTTTCTCACATTCTTTACCAAAGGGGGTGGAAAATAGAAGCTTTCTTTTAAGTCATGGGGCCCCTTTTTAACTTTGCAAGTAATAAAACAAATGGAATATTATAAATGATCTTATGAAAATGAATTGTAAAATGTTCGTATGAACTAGATAAATTAGCTTTTGCGAATTTTATGTGCGGCTATTACGCATCGGGGATTTTGCTGATTTTACCCCATTTTAGGGGCAATTTCAGTATTCCATCAAACCCAAAATTTTTAGCTTTTCACTATTTTTACTTCTAATCTATCGATGAGCCAAGAAATTGCCAGGGCACCTGTTTCAACAAAAAAATAAAGTGACCGGAAATTGGTAATTGGCTTTTTAATGCAAAATTCAAAATATTTCAAATTTCAAAATGGGGGCCAAAAAAACAATGCAGGGATTCCTGGCACTAAACAAATTTCCTCGTTTATTTGGGGTTTGGGTTTTTTGGGTTTACAAAGAATTCCTTTTGATTTTTATTCTCATAATGAATTTTTTTTCAAACCAAAAAAAAGAAGTTTACGTTATGCAAACTATAATAATTGTATAAATAATATCACCACTTTGTGAAAATTTTTTAGACCCACCCGCTGTCATGACTTGTGAGGTCATTTGTTTACTCTTGAACATCGGCCCAAAAAAAATTAAAATTTTTCCTTTTGAGCTGTTTTAAGCCATTTTTAGTAATAAACCCGTCAAAATCATCCTTTTCTGTAGTTACTTCCCTCTATCAAATGAACCAAGAAATTGCAAAAAAAACTAAAAAAAACATATGAAAAAACACTGCAGAGTTGCTGTTTTAATTGAAAATTACAGTCTGTTTTTTCTTCATTATGCCTGGGCTGCAGGATTTGTTTTATGTGGGGTACACATCCACTAGATGTGTTCTTCTACTAGGGCCCCAAATTTAAATGCTCACAGCTTATCAAGTGAGCTGAGCTCGTGTGTAGATCTACGGTTTGGGCCCTGAATGTAAAGCCATAGACTACGGGCCGACCCTGAAAGGGTTTTAAAAAATAACACCAACCACTCCAAAACTATATCCCCAACTGAGTTAACATTTTACTTTCTCTCAATCCCCGCTGCCTTACCCTTTCATTTACCCCCTTTATACAAAAACTTTCCCCCCCACTCTAACTGGCTCTTCCCCACTCTTTAAAGATGTTATTTCCCCTTACCCTATACACAAATCATAGCTTCCCTATCTTCAAAAAAATTTTTAAAAATTTTCAAAATTTCCCCCCATTTCCCTACCTCTAAATCTCCATTTTTAAAAACTCTCTCTCCCCATTTTTAAAATGTCAAATCCATTTGTTTTCCCAGGCTTTTCCCCACTTATTAATCTCACTCCAAAAATTTTTCTTATTTTCAACAAAATTTGTCGATAACATCTCACCTACTCTCTCATTTGCTCTCTTTTTAGATTGCTTCACCACTCTCTTAATCTCTCTCTTTCTCTCCATATACTCTACCCTCCGTGTATCACTTCTACTTTGTGAAAACTTCTCATATTCTAACTTTTTCTCCCTTACTACTCTCTTAAATATGATAGGTAGATAACCTTTATTGATAGTAATAGTATAATTATAGTGTATTTTATACAGTGGACCCCGGTTAACGATATTTTTTCATTCTAGAAGTATGTTCAGGTGCCAGTACTGACCAAATTTGTTCCCATAAGGAATATTGTGAAGTAGATTAGTCCATTTCAGACCCCCAAACATACATGTACAAACGCACTTATATAAATACACTTACATAATTGGTCGCATTGGGAGATGATCGTTAAGCAGGGGTCCACTGTAGTGCCATGAGCCATGCCTTCTCCCTTTCTCATATTGCTCTGCCCACCCTCCAATACCTTTCCATGTGTCAGTTTTTATTGATTTGGGTGTCTATATCATGCTTCTACATTACTTATGTTTTACCTAATATTATTCTGGAATTAATGTGTTACGTAGATGACCTTTATTGATAGTAATACAGTGGAACCTCTGTTTTCATCATTAGTTCGTTCTAGAAAGTCAGGCAAAAACTGAATTCGACAAAAACTGAAGCAGTATTTCCCATAAGAAATTATGTAAATCCAATTAATCCGTTCCAGACACCCAAAAGGAGTAATGAAGTGGATAAATGAACATTTAATATCACTTTTACCGTTATTGAAAACTCTTGTTGGCGTATGGAAGACGCGAGGAGGGGAGGAGGAGGAGGAGGAGAGGTTATTGGTTGGAAGGGGAATCCCCCTCCATAAAGACTTCAGGTATCAAGTCCCTATCTGAGGTTACTTCCCTTCTTTGTCTTTTACTGGCACTGGATCCATGCCGCACTAAAAATCTGTCCAGAGAGGTCTGTTTCTACTTTAAGATTTGCCTAAAACAGGACAAGGCATTGTCATTGAACATGTTGTAAATACGGCTTGCAACAGCTTTGTTAGGGTGATATTTCTCCACAAAACTTTGCAACTCACTTCACTTTGCACACATGTCCTTAATCACTGAAGATGGCACATTCTCCCCCTCTCTCTTCCTCCTCCTCCTCTGAAGCAATTTCCTCAGCTGCAGTCTGTTCCTGTTGAAATGTTTTGGATGAATGCGCAAGGTAAGGCTTACTCGACAAGAAACAAAGCCAGACTGACTCAGAACGCATGGGATGCTCTGTGTGGGTGTGGGCAGGCAGACACATTCAGTATGGCAGACTGACGAAATTGAGGTGATGAACGAAAACAACAGCTTTGTTATGGTGATATTTCTCCATAAAACTTTGCAACTCACTCCACTTTGATCACATGTCCTTAATCACTGAAGAAGGCACAGTCTCCCCTCTCTCTTCCTCCTCTGAAGCAATTTCCTCATCTGCAATCTATTGCTGTTCCAATTGAAGGTGTTGCAGCTCTTCGGTGGTTAAGTCTTTCCTGTGGTTGTCCACCAACTCTTCCACATCCTGGCAACTCACATCCAGCCCCATGGACTTTCCCAAAGCCCCATGGTGGCTTATTTAGCAGTCGCACTCGATAAACAAGCACAAAAAGCAATGGATTATTACGAAATGTTTCGGCGAATGCGCACGGTAATGCTCACTCAGCGAGAAACAAAGCCAGACTGACTTAGAGCAGGTGGGATACTCTGTGTGGGTGCGGGCAGGCGGACACGTTCGGTGCGGCTGACTGACGAAAACTGAGGTGATGAACAAAAACTGGGACAAAATTTTGACAAGAAAAGTCGTCAAAAACTGAATTCAACGAAAACCAAGGAAAACAAAAACTGAGGTTCCACTATAGTATAATTATACAATATTTTATAGTGCCTTGAGGCACACCTCTCTGTGCAGTGAATCGTCAGCTGAGACACTGCTGGCTTCTCCCTTTGCTATAGCTAGCTCCGCCCACTTCGTAATGATGCCAAATGGTGAATTAAATATGTACATTGGAAAGGGAAAAATAAATAAATAAGGAAACTCCAATTTAATAACTTTGTTTTAATTTGTATAACTCTTACACATTACAGCAAACAATAAAAAAGTAAAATACACATTCAGTACACTCATTACTTACCTTAAAATATACGTATTTCTAATGTAGGGTTTGAGGTGAGTATTGTAGAAAGAGGAACAAGAACAAAGAATGGGAGAAGTACAAAAGCAGTTCACAGTAAAGGGGTTGGCTGGTGTGTTTGTCTTTGTGTTTACATTCTCTGTCCCTCTTGTGGTATCTTAAGAAATGATTAAACTCATGAACAAAGTATGCTGATGGTAATAATATGATTAATAATAATTAATAATAACAGTCGCACTGGAGCACTGTAACCCCTAAACAGTCCAAATGTATATATACGTTCTCTCCCCCAATGCCCCGAATATTTTGAAAAATAATTTTTTTTTTTTTTTATTGAAATAAAGAGAAAATTTTTCAAAGTGTTATAGGATTAAAATAAAAAAAATTAGGGCCAGCACTTACTGAGACATGAGGCTGCAAAGTTGGCACTTAACCCTTTGAGGGTTTCGGACGTACTAGTACGGCTTACGCGCAGGGGTTTTTGATGTACTAGTACGCATAAATTCTAGCACCGTCAAATCTCGCGGGAAAAAGCTGGTTGGCCTAGATGTGAGAGAATGGGTCTGTGTGGTCGGTGTGTGCGGTAGCAAAAAAATCTGGGACCCAGTGGTACATTGTGGGAACGCCATCTTATTACACAATGTCCACCATACCTCGCGGTAAGAAGTTCCTCACTCCTCGACGAATTGGGACACTTTTGTTCCCCAGTGACAGTTCTAATACAGATGGAAGTGCCAGTGAAGATGAGTTTCAAGGTTCTGGTGAGGTTTTGACCAAAACTAATGACCATAATATTGGTAATAGTGAGGAAAACCCAGACAACCCTCGGCCTTCCACCTCTGTGCTGGGCTGTCTTGTTCACGTTCAGTTGTACCAGAATCCAAGAGGAAACTCCTATTTTCCCAAATCCCAGACTCAGATGAGAGCATTTGTGATGATAGTGATAGTGAATACGAACTACAAGCTCTTCAAACTAGTTCCAGTAGTGATAGTGAAGTGCAATATTCCCCAGTGAAGCATCGGTATATACGACGATATATGAGCTCTTGTAGTGTGCCATATGCTGTTCCAAGGGGAAGGAGTACATCTCGGAGTACATCCCGTGGCTGTACAACAGGAGCAGACAGTGAAAATGACAGTGATACTGTTGCAATTGGGATGGAAAATGTGCATTGTGGTAGTGGTGCCGGTGGTGAGGCACCAGCAGTGGGCCATGCTGCCACCCACACTGCCACCCACGCCGCTACCTCAGCTGATCTACAACAAAGGCCACCATCCCCCACCCACCCACCACACCAGCCTCCACAACCACAACCACCAGTCATTGTCCAGTACCCTCCAGCAGACAGCACCTGGGATTCGCAGGAAGCTGTCAATTTTGTTCCAAATGCCCACCAGTTTGATGACAGCCAAAGTGGAATACAGCCATCTTGTGCACTTGGGAACAACGCCACTGAACTGGAATGTTTTGAGTTATTCTTCGACAAACCCCTGATGGAAAGTATTGTCATGGAAAGCAACACATACTACGAGTACACCATGGCAAACACATTACTTTCACCAAAATTACGTCTACACCAGTGGAAGGAGGCAACTGTGGCTGAGATGTATCTTTTCTTTGCCACAATAATGCTTATGCCACATGTGTATATGCACAAAGTGAAATCATACTGGTCAACAGACCACCTGATTGCAACCCCAGGTTTCAGTGATATAATGCCAGTGAATTGATTTGTGCTAATGTTACGTATGCTTCACTTCTCAGACAAAACCAGGCCTGACAAACGACAGGTTATATAAGATTAGGAATATGTTTGTGTATCTGAAAGAGAAATTCAATACGCATTTTTATCCCTTCACGAAGCTTGTAATTGACGAGTCTTTGATTCTGTTCAAAGGAAGACTCTCTTTCAAGTAGTACATACCAAGCAAGAGGAAACGCTTTGGTATAAAGTTGTTTGTGCTTTGTGATTGTTACAGTGGTCTCATACTGGATATTATTGTGTACACTGGAAGTTATACATTGCAAAATACCAGGAAGTTATTGGGCATCTCTGTAGATGTGGTTAGAACAATGATAGAACCATACCTTGGTAAGGGGCATATATTATATACAGATAACTGGTACACAAGCCCCTCACTCAGTGATTTTTTGCGAGTGAACATGACAGATGTGTGTGGCACAGTGCGTGCAAATCGGAAACATATGCCCAGGTTTGACGCTGGCACTCGTAGAGGTGAGGTGCAGACGTTTGCTGCCAATGACATCATGGCATTTCGGAGGCATGACAAACGAGATGTCACATTGTTGCCATCAGTTCACAAATAAATTTGGCAGACAGTGGCAGGCAGCATAGAGAGAGCAATGAACCCTTCTTTAAAACCTGCAGCGGGAAATTGATTACACTTCAACATGGTTCAGTGGAAAATGTGACATGCAGATTGTTTTTTGCTGATTGTGTTCGCAAGAGTTAAAAAGTGGTAAAAAAACTTTTTCCCAAATTTCGGACTTTTCCATGTCAATGCTTATAATTGTATAGTGAGGACCAGAAACAAACCACAGTACGGCGATTCTGTTTGTCTGTCATCAGACAATGTATTCAGTACCAGGAACAACCCTTTGCAATTGACCCCCCACAAATTATCAAAAAACTACTGCTGTCTGAAGCATGGTGTTCACTTCAAAGTAAAACTGCCTGCACTGCTTTCAGGAAAAAGGTCGGAAGAGTTGTACAATCTGTGCACATAAAAGGGAAAAACGCCCACAACAATGCAGAGACGCTCGTTTTTGTGGGGGGTAAACCCACTGTGCATGACATCATGTTTCAAGAGTTCCACGGCTGCAGAACTTTTAGAAACATTCCCTGGACTGTAAAATGTGTATAAAAAATTTTATAGAAAAATAGTAAAAAACAAACTTTTATATTGTGAGAAAAATTACATTTTTCTGGATTCAATTCAATTCAATTCAATTCTACTTTATTCTCTAAAAGAAATTACAATTCTGAGTTTACAGAATTTGGTTATTGTGGGGTTTTTCATGTAGTAAAATAATAATTACAGAGTTACCACTAAGAACGCCTAGCATGGCTAGGCATTTTGGGCAGACTTATATTAATTCTTAGGTTTAAAATGTTACAGAATTATGAGTAAGTTGGTATTATGGCTAGTACTAATATAATTGTTGTGAGTTTAGCAATGTGAAAGCTTTTGTTTTGGCACTATACATAGTTTCAGTATTGGAGTATCAAGGCAACTTTTGACTAGTTAAGATTCAAATTTTTTTGAGATTGAGATTGTATTTTGTTTATGGTCAAATGGGTGAGTGAGTGTAAGTGTGAACCACAGGTGGGGATTCGTACTATTAGTTGACAGGGTGTTCAGGGAGATAAAATGTTTTTGATGGTAGTTTTGAAGGTGATGAATGTGTCTGCAGTTTTGGAATTTTCAGGTAGGGTGTTCCAGATTTTAGGGCCTTTGACATACATTGAATTTTTGTAAAGGTTTAGTCGGACACGGGGAATGTCATAGAGATGTTTGTGTCTGGTGTTGTGCCTGTGGGTTCTGTCACAACTATCAAGAAAGCGTTTTAGGTCAAGGTTAATATTGGAATTTAAGGTCCTGTAGATGTAGATTGCACAGTAGTAAGTGTGGATGTACTGAACAGGGAGTAAGTTTTGGTCTATGAAGAGTGGGGTGGTGTGTTGCCAGGGATGGGATTTAGTGATTATTCTTGCTGCGGCTTTTTGTTGGGTTATTATTGTAACTCATAATGCACATACCAGTAAATAACAAAGATAATTATTTTTTATCAATTAGACAAGTAGGAATTTGGGACACCTAGGTCACAAAAATGTCCCCCTTCGATACCTACCACTGTCATATCCACAAGTTGCTCTGGACCTATTACAAATGAAAAATACATCACCAGGAATGCTGGTAAATATATAAATTTGTGGACTGTATATTAAAAACAATAAATGATTATAAATATGCACATATACATAACAGAAGGAGAATATCTTAAAATCACTCACCAATTTGACTTGAGATTAAGGTGTATCATACTCAGAAAACCTCACTGTCTATACATGAAAATAACACTGGCCAGAGTTACAAACATAACAGACTTATCTGAGGTTCCTGGAGTTGTCTTGTCCAGTCGCCTGATATCTCAAGTTATGCAGGAATGCACATCCAACAATTTTGCCTCCTATTTGAGAGGTGTCAGCCCAATTTTAACCTCTAGAGCACGAAAATTCTTCACATTAATCACTAACGTTCTGTTCAATTCAAACAATAATGGCGAGTGTCTTCTGCGCAGGCGCAGCTTCCCATTTTCGATAACATAATTTTTATTAAATACAGTATGGCCATCTATTTAAATATAACTACTGTATTTCTGGAAAATATATACAGTATTTTCCACACACATCTTTTGTTTGTGTAAATATTTTCTATAAACAAAATAATGACAACAGTGTTTACACCCTTATTGTGTAGTATTGAAAAAGAAATAATGTACAAAATACTGATCATATTGGTCTCAGAGGCCATAAAAGTTACTCAGAAAAAGAAAAACTGAAAAATAATTGAAAATAGTACATAAAAAAAGTAAATAGAAAAATACTGGGTGACGGCAGTCGGCGATGTTACCAGATGTTGTTCAATTTTTGCAGACATCACACCTCCATATCTCGGTAAGTATTGATGATAATTTTTTTTTGTTTAGCCTATAATGTTTAGAAAAAAAAAATTATTTTTTCATAAGAGATTTTTTTTTTTTTTTTTTTTTTTTTTTTTTTTTTTTTAAATTTGGCCGACCCTGAGAACGAGTCTCTGAGAGGGCCTGTCGACCCTCAAAGGGTTAATGCTCACCTGACGGAATCATCGAGTCCTGCCACTTGAGAAAGTGTTGCTGAAATGCTGCAGCGGCAGCAACAGCAGCGACTTCCAAGCTCCGTACTTTTCTCCAACTATCAGAGCCACCAATGCTCCTATGATGACCTAGTTACAAGCAAAACTGCACTACCCAATGTAGCACTCAGAATGACCAAAGATTACCAACAGTGAAACCAACAAATCGAAAATAATAGAGATCAAAGGAAGACTGCCCTCAAACCCAAAGCAACACCCCACTGCCAGCTGAACAACGTAACCCTAAACTTTGTATAACTACAACTTCTTAACTACAACAATTCCTGTAGTATTATGAGGCTCAATCTCAGAGGAAACAGCACCAAGGCCAGCAAGAGAACACCGAAAAATCAACTATTTAATAAGTGTAGCCAGGAGGACGCCGGCCCAGCTACCACCCCTCTCACCACCGTTCAAGGCGACACCACAACAATAACAACAAACATGGCTGCCCCCAGCCCATCCACCCCTCTCTTCCCCGGATTCAACCTACCAAGTAGTCTCTCAGGTATGACCAACGATCCAGATACCCTAAAGTCATGCATCTCCACCTTAGTTATTGAAAATATGAATCTTCGAGAGACGCTAATAAAACAAGACACCAGGATGACACAACTCGAGAACAAAATCCTCAGTCTTGAACAAAAGTTATCACCACCAGGAATGACTAACTGTGGCAAGACCATCCAAACAGTCATAGATAGCCATACCCAACAAATAATATCTCTTAATACAAAGGTTGAAGAAGCAGTAAAAGAATGGAAGAACAACTTAGATAACCAGTTCAGTGACTACTTTGCTCTCCAAGAAGATAAAACTGAACAAGATAAACTATCTGACACAGTAATAGTTAACAGTCCACTTTTTCCCAGTGATATGAACCAAACGAACAGCAAAGAAATTACTCTCCAGATCATAAAGGACCAAACAAAAGTTACAGTAAAGTAAAAGGACACAAGTGCAACTAATGTGACATTTTATTGTGGCTACGTTTTGCTCTCCAGGAGCTTTATCAAGCCATTACAAACAATACATGGACACAGAGGGTATATATAGGCTCAGAGGTGCGATACGAGTGGTAGTAGTAGTAGTGATAAAAGTTGTAGTAGTAGTAATACAATATGGTAGAACAATTAATTCGTACATGAGTAAAAGGATATAAAAGCTATTACTTGGGTAACATAAAAATAGGTTGGGCAAATATAGACTGGATAGAGGCAGCCTGTTTCAGTGTTCACTCTCTGTAATGTGCTTTGTGTAGTATAACAGGAGAGACTATGTGATGGCAGGGTTTACTGTTTTCAGGAGGATTCTTGCTAAGACTTCAGAGATGGTGAAGCTGCCGTTGTTTTGTTTAATTGTATTCGAAACAGCGATCAGTGCTGATTCTAGGCACTTGCGTCTGCGGAAATTAGTTTCTTTGATCACTAATTGGGCGTCCCTGAATTTCATGAGATGACCGGTGGAATTTCGGTGTTTACACAGCGTTGTTCAGGTTGTCGTTTGTCTCGGGAAAGTGTTCATTGAGGGGGTGCGACGTTTTTTTGCTGTTTCCCTACGTAAATTTGTACACCCCTAAGGGTATAGTGTAAACCTCCTGCGTTGGTGAAGGGGGTTAAAACAGCAAAAAAACCCCTCAACCCCCCTCAATGAACACTTTCCGCTGTACAACGAAAACCCTGAAAAACGCCTGTGTACAACCCAAATTCCCCCAGTATTTGAAATTCGGGGACGCCCAATTAGGAAAAAAAAATTTTCCCGCAGACGCAAGTCCCTGAATCAGCACTGATCCTGTTTGAATCAATTAAACAAAAAAATGGCAGCTTCACATCTCTAAAGTCTTAGCAAGAATCCTCTGAAAACAGTAACCCTGCCATCACATAGTCTCTCCTGTTATACTTTTAAAAGCACATTACAGAGAGTGAACACGAAAAGGCTCCCTACCCAGTTTTATTTGCCCAACCTATTTTTATGTTCCCAAAAGTAATAGCTTTTATTCCTTTTATCTGTATAAAATTAAATTGTTTACCATATTGTTTATACTACTATACTTACTACAATTTTATACTACTACCCCCATACCACTGTATGCACCTCCTTGAGCCTATAAAACCCCTTGTGCCATGTATTGTTTGAAAGGCTTGATAAGCTCTGGAGAGCGAAAAGTTTTTCCCAATAAAAAGTCACATTTGTTGCATTTTGTCCTTTTTTTCTTTACAAATTGTCGGTAAAAACTACCAATTTATTACAAAGTTTCGTACCCGAGTGAAATAAAAGGGAAACCCGGTTATAGGATCCCATGGTTTTGAAAAAAAAAATGTTTGCTTAGATTCCCCCCCTGACAGAAAAAAGACTTAAAATTGCATCTATTAAAGTAAAGAAAGAGGTATACTAAATGAGTGTATACCCCAAAAAGTCAGAACCTCCTTTAGAGTCAGAAACTTAAGGGGGAGAATAATGCACAATACACCCTGCTTCAATGGGTTAGAAAATTTAGTTTTAGAAACGAGTGTAGGTCAATGTGCACAAACACGAATGAGAAAATTATTGTTTCTCAGGGATATAAAGTACAGAGAAAAAACTGAAAAAGTCCAGCCTAAAAGCCTACGTAGTGAGTGTTTTTTTGCTCCTTTTTGTTCAAGTTTAAGTCAATCTCTTATAATTAAAAATCAATTTTGGATTTTTTAGTAGCATAAGTCCCTTTTGTAATTTTTTTTTTTACTATTTTTTGCTTAAATATTAGCTGTTTATACTTTTTGTCCTATTACTACCTATTTTTTTTAAATACTATTAAATTTAATTACTTACTAAAATTAATAATTAATTACCGTTTTTATATCAGTACAATTTTTTTAAAATTTGTGACATCATTTAAATTTCCATTACTTGTTAATTACCATAACCTGTTTTTAATACCAATTTATATTTGATTTTCTTAAATACCCGTTGCCAAAAAAACCCGTAGATAACTCCCCTGCAATATTGAACAAAAAAATGTTCTTAAATTTAATACTTTAAATAAAATTATTTTTCACTTTTTTTTTTTTTTTTTTTTTTTTTTTTTTTTTTTTTTTTTTTTTTTTTTTTTTTTTTTTTTTTTTTTTTTTTTTTTTTTGTAATCATTATTGCTTACTAAAATTTTCATTAAACACCATATTTACTACCAGTCAACTTTACTTTTGTACATTAATCATTATTTTATACTTTTCATAACATTTTGTTGCCAAATTTTCAAGTTTGTATATTCAACTCCAACCTTTATATTATCCTTTGTACCTGTGTAACCTGTGTACCTGTGTACCTGACTACCATCCTTAACTATCATATTATAACCAGTCATTGCCATAGTTAATTTTTACTTATTATTGTTTTTGTACTTTAATTTGTGAATTTTATTTTGTTAATTTAAATCTAGTTATACTCTTGATCTTGAACTATACCTAGTTGTACTTTAGCTCATTCTAGCTCAATACATAGACAACAATAAATTCATTATATAAGACCTTAGTGCAATTACAAGAGTGATCTGGTGACCACTTGGTAATTTTTTTTTTTTTAGTATTAGTTTATAACTAGTTGTACTTTAGCTCATTCTAGCACAACACATAGACAATATAAATTTCATTATGTTTATTAGTGACTATACTCTATATGACCAAAGTGCTTTAGCGGTATACTTATCCAAACCTCCCACCACTACAGAAATCAGTATTAAACTCCACCACATAATACAGGATATAAACTAACCACTTTTAAACCTAAAAGATGAATGATCACATGACCCTGATCTAAACCCCATAAGTATACTCACAATCAAACTATTGGAAAGTAACTGCCTTATTACACACATCACAAGGCAGCACTGATCCTGAACACTGCTCAAAGATCTATCAGTTCTTAACTACAACATCAGGTTCTTAAGCAAACACTTAGGAATGACCTCCTGGACAACTCCTTGAGGTCACTAAAGACACCCTTCTCCAGCATTGTTCTTACTGCTGAGACCTGGCCTTAAGCCAAGGGCAACAATTGATGTCCTAAACCCACTACCAGGATACACAGCAGTCCCACAACTGCAGACCATACCAAGTTCTGGGTGGTACTGCAATCCATTACTCCTAGACCAACTATCTTGTATTAGCACTAATTGCTTTAGTGATGAATACGGGGAATACATTTTTGCTAATTTTACTGTAAAAAACCTCAAGAACGCCTATAACAGGTCGGTGCGATAACAAAAAAAAATCCTGGGGGGTAAAAATTACCCCACATAAACATCCAACTTCAGTGAGAATCTAAAGTCACTATAACAAACAGACAATGAACAAGCTCCACCTTACTCTTAGCTGAGACTTAATATCAAACCCTTATGGCCTACCAGATGATCAGACGTAAACGATTTCATCAACAATATGAACAACGCTACTTCTCATACCAACGAAAAATAACAAAACCAACCCAAGCTGACAGAGACAAGTGCATAGACCATAAATAGACCACATATGGACCAATATACTAGCCCCCCTAAATCAGGGATAATCACAGACAGCACTACGACCACTACCGCAACCTTCCTCTTAACAAACATTAATAAGCCACCACTCGAAAAACAACAAAGTTTCATTTAGACCCATGTACAAGGCTTCAATAAGGAATTTTCACAGCAGACCTAAGACGTTGACTGGCCTACGAAATTCTCCAATGCCAATGGTAAATTGAACGAGTTGACAGACATTTTCTTAACAAAATACTTAGACTATACACAACAAACATTGTCCTATAAAAACGAAACAGATCACGAATAAACGGCTGTTGCCCATGGCTAACCAGCATCATTCTGAAATACATTGATAAGAAACACCATAGAAAAAGCAATAAGACAGGGCTTAATACACACAGATATTCCTTAAACCATGTTCAACAGTTCACGACCAAATTAATAAAGAACGCCAAACAACTATACTACTCCAGCAAGATCACTGACACAAGAGGAGATATAAAAAAAGACCCTGAAAACACTTTCCCAGATTCGGGGACCCCACAAGCTGAAAAAAACCAAGAATATTGTTCTAACTAACCTCATGAAACACCAACTGCATCCCGACTGATACAGCTAACAAGATAAAACGACTTCTTCTCAAACATAGGATCAATCTCGCCAGTAAAATCCTCGTACCAATGCCGTGCCGGGGACTACCTAGATGGGAATTTCCCAAATTCCTTCTATCTTGTACCAACTGAGTCCACGGAAGTCACCGCGATCATAAAGTCACTTAAAAATAACTCGGGGAATTTGTCTCACGTCCCACCCCCATTATTGTACAAGCAACGGCCCCATGTCCTTTCGCATGCTAATACTTTACTTTTTAAACAAGTCACTAGAAACTAGCACTTTCCCCAACACTACTCAAGGCAGCAAAGGGTTTACACCAATACATAAAGGTGGTGACCCTACAGACAATAAACAGCTATATGCCAATATCAACTTACCATTGCTATCCAAAATCTTCGAGAAACTCGTGCACAGGAGACTCTATATTCATTTATAAAACGTCTCAAAACATACTCCAACCCCTGCCAATTTGGATTAAGGATAAATAAAAGCACTAATGATGCAATTATAAAAATGCTAGAGCCTCTTTACAAAGCATTGGAAAAATAAGGAATATCCGCTAGGAATTTTTATTGACCTAAAAATGCGTTTTGACAACAGTAACCACGGGCATCCTACTCCCACAAACTTGGCCACATTATGGTGTATAAGAGGCCATGCGCTTGCATATTTTTAAATCCTACCTTTCTAATTAGAATATCAGTAATGTCACCATTAAAGACACAGCCTCAATCAAATACGGCCACTTGATACTGGGCGTTCCGCGGGAAATGTCCTTGGAGGACCCCTGCTCTTCCTCATTACATCAATGATCTTTCCAACATATCCCAACACCCTGAAACCTATTCTCTTTGCTACGACAACGACTTAAGTCATCTCCCACCCTAATCTTGCTACCCTCAACAACCATGTTAACGAGGAGCTGCTCAAAATATCGACTTGGATGACAGCCAATAAACTTAACTTAACACTGGCAAAACCTACTATATTAATGTTTGGTAGGCAAGCAGATGTTGCGCAACTTAACATTAAGATCGACAACACTCTAATTGCCAGACATAATGAGGCAAATTCCTTTGGCCTATACACGACAACAACCTAAATTTCAAATACCCATTCCTACACAAACAAAAAAAGTATCCCAAAATGTTGGGGATATCCTCTCCATAATACGATACTACGTTACCGACAAACTGCCCTCTCACACTGTACCATTCACTTATATACCATAACCCACCCTATGCTATCTGTGCATGGGGTTCAACCGCAGCAACCACCTAAAGCCAATAATAACCCAACAAAAAGGCCGCAGTAAGAATCATATAAATCCCATCCCTGGCAACACCCCTCCCTACTCTTCATAGATCTAAATTTACTCCCTGTTCAGAACATCCTCACTTACTACTGTGCAATCTATATCTACAGGACCTTAAATTCCAATATTAACCTTGACCTAAAATGCTTTCTTGATAGTTGTGACAGGATCCACAGGCATAACACCAGACACAAACATCTCTATGACATTCCCCGTGTTTGACTAAACCTTTACAAAAATTCATTGTATTTCAAAGGACCTAAAATCTGGAACACCCTACCTGAAAACTCTAGAACTGCAGACACATTCATCACTTTCAAAACTTCAGTAAGAAAACATTGGTGGTTCAAAATCACACTCACTCACCCACTGACTATAAACCCAGAAATACTATTCTTAATCTTAAAATAATAAATCCTGACTAGTCATAACTTTGTCTATGTTACTCAAATATAGACACCTTGTATTGTGCCAAAACAAAAGCATTCACATTGCTAAACTCAGAATTATGATGTAGCCACTTAGCCTTAATACTATAATCTGTAAGGACTTAATGTTAAGAATTAATCTAAGTCTGCTCGAAATGCCTAGCCATGCTAGGTGTCCTAGTGGCCCCCTCTGTAATTAGTATTTTATAACATGTAAACCACAAAATACCCAAAACCTGTAAACTCCACATTGTAACCATTATAGAGAATAAACTTGAATTGATATACCATTTTTTCTCATTTTTTTATATTTTATAAAATTTTTATGTTCTGATAATTAAAATTTATTGTAGTTCTTGGCATTTTATAACCATCTTTGTTCTGAGCACGAATATTAGGTACTGAAAATTTTACTCAAATTGTCACAAACACATTGACAGGTGGACATTTACACATGCATTGTCATTTACTATTGTCTAGGAATAATATAGAAGTATTTATAGGTCCCAGCAATGTATTGGATACACGGGAGTATAGAATAAGAAGGAAGGAGAAGAATGAAGAAAGCTTCCCTGAAAGCAATGTGACAAGAATCCAGGAGGGCATGATAAGATGAGAAAAAATATACTGGGGGATGACATTGATGGTTCCAGCAAGGGTTCAGAGATTAAGGATGACATTTGATGAGCTCATATCTTCTGTCTTTGATTTATCTCCTCTCCTGTCTTGTCTCTATATCTGCTTGTCTCCTTGTCCTTCTCTCTGCTTGTCTGTCTTTCTCAGAGAGAGCCACTGTGACCACCAGGTATTCTTAATCATTAATCCTAGTATAGGTTTATCCTAGGTAATCTACTCTATGTTTAATTGTAATTTGTGTGTACCTGTGATGACAGATAAAAAGAGATAGAGATAGACAGACAGACAGACAGAGACAGATTAGATACAGAACAGAAACAGATAGAGACAGAGACAGACAAACAGACAGACAAAGATAGACAGACATAAAAACTTGGGGTTAACATCACTTTTCTTTTAAAAGGGAGGTTAATATGACATTACATCAGTGAATCCCTTGGTGTTTGCTGCCCTGTTTGACTCGAGCTGGCGCTCATTTTAACTGGTGCTACCCACAAGGTACTAAGTGTCCCAGATTTTTTTAGTATGGTGGGGCCACCGAGTGTTAAGACCCATTCTATGCTACCAGGCATCTCAGGCCAGTTGTGCAAATTTGGAAGCAGTAAAAATAAAACGTATATGTTACGTTTGGGGCACTAGCTGTAAGTAAGTATATATACGTTTGGACTGTTTAGGCATTAAAAGTTAGCTACCAAACCCATACGAAATAAGTATGACATTTAAAGTCCTCCAGACTGACTATTATTTATTATTATTGCCATTGACATACACTATGGTTCACTAAAGTTTAAAAGCATTTCTTAAGCTGGCCCACGAGAGACAGAGAGAATGTAAACACACAGTCAGAGCACACCGAGCCTAACCCCATTACAATGAACATCTTTTGTACTTCTTCCATTTTCCTCTTGTTTTTCCTCTTCGAAGTGCTGCTGCACCTCTATCTTGTACTATGGGGTGCATAATGAAATACAAATTTGTACAAATATGTAGTCTTGGAGACCTTTGAAAGCTATTATAATACGTGAGTGGCTGTAGGAAGGAAATTTGAGATGCTTGATGCTGAGAACACGTCGTTGCCCGTTTCCATGACAGGAAAGTGGGTGCGGGAAGGGAAGAAGACCAATTGTGGAATGATGTTAAAAAGAGTAGTAAGAAGGGAGAAAGCATATTAGAGTTTTTTACAAAGTATAGAGTGATGCAGGAAGGAGGAGTTAATGGAGAGAAAAAGAGAGGTTAAGAGAGTGTGAAGCAGTGTAAAAGGAACTAATGAGAGAGTGGTGAGAATTATCAACAAATTTTTGCTGAGAATAAGAAAAAGTTTTGGAGATAAGTATTAAGGAAGCCTAGGATTGAATGGATTTGATAGCTAAATAGAAGGAATGTTAAAAATGGAGATAGAGTATTGGAAAGATGGAGGGAATGTTAGAGGAATCTTAAATGTTTGAAGAAGAGAGGGAAGCTTGATTTCGTGTAAAGGGCAAGGGGAATAATCTTGCAGGGGAGTGCGGAAGAGCAGGTGTGAGTGTGGGGGATAAGTAAAAATAGGCCTTAGCAGGGATATGATTGATGTCACCATGGTTTGTTCAATATATTTCCATAGATGAATTGTAAAAGAAGTGAATGCTTAGGTGTGTGGCAAGAGATATAGGTTTTAAAAGGATGAAAGAATCTAAAACAAAGTGGGAGTTGTCACAGTTGCTCTTTTGCCTGATGACACTGTGCTTTTGGGGAATTTCCTGAAGAAAGTTACAGAGGTTGTGGATGATTGGTAGGGGTATGTAAAAGAAGGATTTGAAAGTGAATTATTGGAAAGAGTAAGGTGATGAGGATAAACAATTTAGATAATGAAGATTTGGATATCAGATTTGAGAGAGTATGAGGGGTAATGTAGTCAATATTTGGAGTAGACGTACCAGCAGATGGTTCTGTGAAAATGAGGTGAATCATAGAATTGATAAGGAGAAAAAGGTGGAGTGGTGCACTGAGGAGAAGTCTGTGGAGACAAAGAACATTATCCATGGAAGCAAAGAGGGGAAATGTATGAAGTACAGGTTATACCACACTCATATACTGGTTGCGAATCATGGGTTGTGAATGTTTCATCCAAGGAGAAGGCTGAAGGCAGTGGAGATGTCATGTCGAGTACAATTGTGTTGTGTGATATATAATGCAGGATAATCCATTGTTTGGAAATAGAGGAGGATGTGTGAGTACATTAACGCGATTCCTAAAAGCTATAGATCTCCGGAATACTAGAAAGGACTGCCTCTAGCATCCAGCCTGTTTACTGGTTTTCGTAACAATTATCATTATCCTTGTCCAATTATCCATAGAATTCAGTTATGAATTATTAGTCCTTTAGGATTTACAACTAGTAGGCTACTAACTAGAGAAATTAAAACTTAATAAATTTAATTAAGTCTAGAGGTATATTATCAAATAAATTAAATTAAACTAATCACATTAATCAAAAATAATTCACTGTTCTCTCGAGTACCATATTATTGTGCTGAAAGCACATATCACATTTATAATTCTTAAGTAACCGTCTTATACATAACATTTAATAAGATATTACAAATATGTACAATAGTAATTTGTGTGTATAGTGTAAGTGCTCTGGAGTAGTTCTCTATGACCTCAAGACTTGACTAGACTTAAACAAGTGACTGACAAAGTCCCTCACAAATTAACTTCTTGACCAACTGGCAATCAGAACAGTCTGCTTAACAATAAAAAGAATGCTAAGCCTCAATAGCAATATAACAAGCAACTGCGACACAGAATCAGAACAAGGTATAATATAACGACACTAAGTAGGGACCATCTGCAATCCTCCACAAAAGTCACAAAACTCCTCATACTGCTGAGATCTAAGTTCAGCATAAGAAAACCCCCAACTGTGATAATACACAGATACCAGTACAAGTTTAAGTCAGAAGCTAAAGCTCAGACCTGAGTTATCAGAGTGTCTATGAGACACACAACCACAGAACAAACGTCGAAAATCACTAAGTCTATACAATGTTTTTGTGAACAAGTTCTACAGAACTAACAAGAATAAAGAGACAGACAATCTGTCCAACGCACCAAGTGAGTCTAGACCAGACTGAATACTTCAAGGCGAGTAGGACACCCCCCCCGCCTCAATCACGTGATAGCTCCGTGGACAGCTGCAGCTCAGAAACAGAAGCCGGCATAGTAAAACAAGCAAAGAGCGATAATTAACAGTAGTTAAGACAATCAGACTTGAACTTGAGGCACATACTAACAACATGAAACTAAGTCAAATAATAATTAATAAAGTCATATATTTACGATTAGCTATTATCGCAAATATAAGCAATATAAAATAATATGAAAAGTAATATGCATTATATTCATATCCATAAATACATTATATAATTGCAATCCCATTCAGGGGTGCAACAAGTGTGGGATTACCAAAACTATTTTTCCAGAGACTAGAGAGTTGTTGATGTAGTTCAGACATAAAAAGAGGATGAAAAAAATAGAATTACTTAGAGAGTAGGGTATAAATCTGTAGTGGGGGGAAGACATGCTAGAGTTGGCCTAGGAGAGGATGGGGGAGGGCATACAGGAGGTTTTGTGTGTAAGGGGACTGGAGACCAATGGTTTTTAGAACTTGACGTGCTTTATAGTGTGGAGCAAGGTAACATTAATGAAGGGAATCAGGGAAACAGGCAGAACTGGACTTGATTCCTGGAGATGAAGAATACAGTATCTGCACTCTGAGGAGAGGAATTTTATAACGTAGTGTAAGTGTGCCTTGGCAAGACAGTGATGGAGTGAATGATGTTGAAATAAGTGATTAAAGTGAAAATGGGTTCATGTTCTGGGTTGGCCACCCTACTTGCTTAAAGTAATACAGAAATGTTGGCTTCTAAGACACTTTGGCTTCTCATCATAAAGACACTTTAGTTTCCTGGGGAAGGGGGGGGGCTTTTTTGAGAGAAAAACACATTCCCCAAATAACTTGTTTTTTTTATTCAGCAATAAAATATTTTATTTTTGTCATTGCCTGTTACATACTGTTAATTATTTGTATTTACAATTTAGTTATCAGAATTTTATTTTAGTTTATTTGTTTTCGGGGGGGGGGTCATCAGATCTGGAATTATGGCATGGGGGTGCGATGTCCCTTAAGCATGAGTTGGTAATATAATCCAAGGCCTTAATTTAGTTAGCAGTGGAGGAAGGGTGTTCTGCATATGCTGCTTTATATTGCTACTTTAATATCTAAATAATTTTTATTTTCTAAAACATTTCTTAACTTCTTAACTATAATTTTTTCTTCTGTATTCTATTATTCAATCAGTGGTTGGTATGTGACACAAGTTGCCATACATTTTTAAAGGCATATAGTTTCTTCTCAGAAGTTTTTTGTCTTGTACTTGTCTCTCTGTCCATCTTCTATTTTATATCTCCATCTGCTTCGTCATCTCTGGTCATTAAATTTAAATTTCTTTTCTCCCTAAAAACAAATTTGCTTATTCTCTTTAATTACTAATTATACAATATGTTTTATTTAGTCTAATTTTAATGTAATTGATCATTTTATGTGTAATGCAGATTATCCAGAGTTGGGGCCGTAGAAATATATAATTGTTAAGAGAAATTCTCATCCTCTGTTTCAGAACCGCTTACTTCCCATTCCTTAGTCCACTGGTATGATCTATGAACATAAATGTGAAAAAAAAGTGGCCTCTTCTCCTACTGAACTTCCTCGGACTTTTGCTAAACTTTCACATCTATAACTCCATGCAGTGGTCTAATTTTACTCTCTCGCCTCTACATTGTTTCTTCTTCAATGAATAATGCTTTTTCCACTATATTTTTTTTTTCTTCTTTTTTTCTCTGTTATTTTACACATTGCTTTGCTAATATAAATAATACTTCCCATCATCTTGCTTACAATTAACATGCAAGTTTAATAAACAAAAAACAACCTTTCAAGGCGGTCCGTCCCATCAGATCTAACGGCTTTATAACGGGGTGATGTGTCCAGGAACCGTAGATAAATTCTAACGGTCCATGAGCTCTCAGCTCACTGGTCTGATTAACTGTGAGTGGTACACATTTGGCCTAGATATGAGAAGAATACCATCTATGTGGTATGTGTGCACCACATAAAACAGATCCTGCCAGCCACTGTGTACAATGAGAGAAAAAACTAAATCATGATTTTTTCGATTAAAACAGCGAATTTGCAGTGTTTTTTTTCGTATTGTTTTTATAGTTTGTATTTGCGATTTCTTGGTCTCATTTGATAGAATGGGAAGACATATTACAGAAATAGAGATATTTTGGATTGGTTTAGCACTGGAATGGCTCTTGAAACTGAGCTCAAAGTAGGCCGGAAATGTTAAATTTTTGCCATATTCAAGGAGTAAACAAACGACCTCACACAACTAATACACGTCAGCTGGTGGGTCTAATAAACATTCAAAAATATGGTATGATATTATTACAATTTATTACAGTATTGCATAACAGATAAATCTTCTATTTTTGGAGTGAATAAAAATTCATTATGTAATAAAAAATCAAAATGGAATTTATTTGTAAAGCCTCAAACATAACTAATGAACAGAGAAATGTTAGTTTAGTTCCAGAATACCTACATTGTTTATTCTTGAGCCTAATTTTGAAATTGGGAATAAATTTGAACTTTGTGGTTAAATTGGCCAAATTAACAATTTCCGATCACTATTATTTTGTATTTGAAACAGTTGATTTGGCGATTTCCTGTGCTCAATCGATAGAATAGAAGTAATACTAGTGAAATAGCTAAGAATTATGGTTGATTGGAATAATTAATTGGCCTAATAATGGGAGTCAAAGTCGGCAAAATGTCACCCGACTCGGTAAAATTCGCAGACACATCACAAAATACGCGAGAGCATAATTTCGTCAATTTTCCAACCAAATTTTGTAGCTTTTTTGTTTTATTATCTCACAAAAATATTTCCTCTACGATTTCATAAGAATAAAAAATAAAAAATTTTTTTTTTCGAAAATTCTTGGACACTGGTGCGTGACTTCAGATTTTGGCCTTGGACCCTGAAAGGGTTAAATAACAAGGTCTTGGTGGACATTTCAGTTGGTGGAACATATCGGTTCAGAGTTTCGAGTAATGCTCAAAGATCCTTTGTCTAAGGGAAGAAGAAATACTGGAGGAAACTAAACATGTGACAATCCATTTAATGAAGCAGAGTTTCTCAAAATTAGGCAACAAAATTAGGCAGAAAGTAAATAAAATACATAGCAGGGTCCCACTTATACGGCAGGTTAGGTTCCAGGCTACTGCTGGAAAGCAGACATCGGCAGATAGCAGAGCGCCATTTTTTTCCACTCATAAATACATATAAATGCCAGATAACAAGTTTACACTAACATGCATTAAGTTAACAATAGAACTAGGCATTAAAAGCAATAAAAAGTAAAATACACACACAGTACACCCATTACTTGCCTTAAAATATATGTAGTCTTAGTGTAGGGTGAGAGGTGACTTTTATTTGTAGGAAGTCAGGTTTGGGAGGTATGGTAGCCAGCCAGGTCAGCCCACCCCAGTTTTTTGCATTACGAGCCGTTGTTCGGCCGATTTTTTGCTCTGAGTTACGAGCCAGCTCCCCCCGCTTCCCCCTCAATCCAAAACCTGCACACTTCTCTTGCTTATCTTTGATTTCATGCTTGACTTCCATGGAAATTCTCATTTTCTTCTCAGCACTGTCCTTTACACTTAGTGTACTTTCTTAGGACCCATGCTTAGAAAAATGAAATTTGGCTAAATAACTGTAAAAAATGTAAGCAAAGCATGAGAGAACTGCTCCCACAGCGAGGGAAACAGTGCGCTGAGTTGGCAGTGCTCTGAAGCTCTCCTTTATTGTTATTATTATTATTACAGGTCCTCCATTGCAAATCCGGCATCATTGGGACCTGTAGTGTGCCGGATTACTGAGTTTCCCGAATTACAGAGTGGTTAGGTTAGAATACACTTAATAAAATTAACTAACTTGACTTACACAGTTTATTGAACATCGGCAAAAATCGAACATTTCTGCTACTTTGAGCTCAATTTCAAGGTACTTTTCATTATGAAAGCAATCAAAATCATGTCTATTTCTGTAATATATCTTCCATTCTATGAAATGAGTCCAAAAAATGAGAATTATTTATATTTTTTTTATTATCACACTGGCCGATTCCCACCAAGGCAGGGTGGCCCGAAAAAGAAAAACTTTCACCATCATTCACTCCATCACTGTCTTGCCAGAAGGGTGCTTTACACTACAGTTTTTAAACTGCAACATTAACACCCCTCCTTCAGAGTGCAGGCACTGTACTTCCCATCTCCAGGACTCAAGTCCGGCCTGCCGGTTTCCCTGAACCCCTTCATAAATGTTACTTTGCTCACACTCCAACAGCACGTCAAGTATTAAAAACCATTTGTCTCCATTCACTCCTATCAAACACGCTCACGCAGCCGCTGAAGTCCAAGCCCCTCGCCACCAAACCCCCTTTTACCTCCCCCCTCCCCCCAACCTTTCCTAGGCTGACCCCTACCCGCCTTCCTTCCACTACAGACTGATACACTCTTGAAGTTATTCTGTTTCGCTCCATTCTCTCCACATGTCCGAACCACTCAAAACCCTTCCTCCCCCCCTTTGGACAACATTTTTGGGTAATCCGCACCTCCTCCTAACTTCCAAAATACGAATTCTCTGCATTATATTTTACACCACACATTGCTTCAGACATGACATCTCCACTGCCTCCAGCCTTCTCCTCGCTGCAAACATTCATCACCCATGCTTCACATCCATATAAGAGCGTTGGTAAAACTATACTCTCATACATTCCCCTCTTTGCCTCCAAGGACAAAGTTCTTTGTCTCCACAGACTCCTAAGTGCACCACTCACCCTTTTCCCCTCATCAATTCCATGATTCACCTCATCTTTCATAGACCCATCCACTGACACGTCCACTCCCAAATATCTGAATACATTCACCTCCTCCATACTCTCTCCGTCCAATCTGATATCCAATCTTTCATCACCTAATATTTTTGTTATCCTTACTCTTTCCTGTATTCACTTTCAATTTTCTTCTTTTGCACACCCTAACAAATTCATCCACCAATCTCTGCAACTTCTCTTCAGAATCTCCCAAGAGCACAGTGTCATCAGCAAAGAGCAACTGTGACAACTCCCACTTTATGTGTGATTCTTTATCTCTTAACTCCACGCCTCTTGCCAAGACCCTCGCATTTACTTCTCTTACAACTCCATCTATAAATATATTAAACAACCACGGTGACATCACACATCCTTGTCTAAGGCCTACTTTTACTGGGAAATAATTTCCCTCTTTCCTACATACTCTAACTTGAGCCTCACTATCCTCGTAAAAACTCTTCACTGCTTTCAGTAACCTACCTCCTACACCATACACCTGCAACATCTGCCACATTGCCCCCCTATCCACCCTGTCATACGCCTTTTCCAAATCCATAAATGCCACAAAGACCTCTTTAGCCTTATCTAAATACTGTTCACTTACATGTTTCACTGCAAACACCTGGTCACACACCCCCTACCTTTCCTAAAGCCTCCTTGTTCATCTGCTATCCTATTCTCCGTCTTACTCTTAATTCTTCAATAATAACTCTACCATACACTTTGCCAGGTTACTCACCAGACTTATCCCCCTATAATTTTTGCACTCTCTTTTATCCCCTTTTGCCTTTATACAAAGGAACTATGCATGCTCTCTGCAATCCCTAGGTACCTTACCCTCTCCATACATTTATTAAATAATTGCACCAACCACTCCAAAACTATATCCCACCTGCTTTTAACATTTCTATCTTTATCCCATCAATCCCGGCTGCCTTACCCCCATTCATTTTACCTACTGCCTCACGAACTTCCCCACACTCACAACTGGCTCTTCTCACTCCTACAAGATGTTGTTCTCCTTGCCCTATACACGAAATCACAGCTTCTCTATCTTCATCAACATTTAACAATTCCTCAAAATATTCCCTCCATCTTCCCAATACCTCTAACTCTCCATTTAATAACTCTCCTCCTCCTATTTTTAACTGAGAAATCCATTTGTTCTCTAGGCTTTCTTAACTTGTTAATCTCACTCCAAAACTTTTTTTATTTTCAACAAAATTTGTTGATAACATCTCACCCACTCTCTCATTTGCTCTCTTTTTTCATTGGCTTCCACCACTCCCCTTAACCTCTCTCTTTTTCTCCATATACTCTTCCCTCCTTACATCACTTCTACTTTGTTAAAAACTTCTCATATGCTAACTTTTTCCCCCTACTACTCTCTTCCACATCATCATTCCACCAATCGTCCTCTTCCCTCCCGCACCCACTTTCTTAACCACAAACTTCGGCTGAACACTCTAACACTACTTTTTTAAACCTACCCAAACCTCTTCGATCCATTGCCTATGCACTCATTAGCCATCTATCCCCAATTGCTGTTTATATCTTACCCTAACTTGCCTCCTCTTTTAGTTTAAAAACCCTTTCACTCTCTTTCCCTGATGCTTTATTTTCCTTGTATCCCTCTACCTTTTACCTCAGGTAGCTACAACTAAAAAGTGATCTGATATATCTGTAGCCCCTCTATAAAAATGTACAAACCTGAAATCTACTCAACAGTCTTTTATCTACCAATACATAATCCAACAAACTACTGTCATTTCGCCCTCATCATATCTTGTATATTATTTATTCTTTTCTTAAAAATGTATTACCTATAACTAAACCCCTTCTATACCAAGTTCAACAAAGGGCTCCATTACATTACAAGGCACCCCAAAATTAACTACACCCTCTCTAAAGTTTTCTACTTTAGCATTAGGTCCCTACCAATTACTCTCTCACTTGGTTCAAAAGGGTCTATACATTCACTTAACATCTCCAAAATCTCTCTCTCTCTCTGCATTCCTCTCTTCTCAGGTGCATACACGCTTAATTATGACCCACTTCTCGCATCCCCTTTCTTTAATCCACATTTTAATTCCCTTTTGAATTTACACATTCATATTCTCTTTTCTCCTTCCATAACTGATCATTCAACATTACGCTATCCCTTCCTTTGCTCTAACTCTCTTAGATACTCCAGATTTAATCCATTTATTTCCCCCACCGAAAATCCCCTACCCCCTTCAGCTTTGTTTCGCTTAGGGCCAGGACATCCAATTCTTTTCATTCATAACATCAGCAATCATCTGTTTCTTGTCATCCGCACTACATCCACGACATTTAAGCACCCCATTTTTTAAAAAGTTTTTCTTCGTCTCTTTTTTAGAAAATGTCTACAGGAGAAGGGTTACTAGCCCATTGCTCCCGGCATTTTAGTCGCTCATACGACACGCATGGCTTACGGAGGAAAGATTCTTTTCCCATTTCCCCCATGGACAATAGAAGAAAAAAAGAGGAACAAGAACTTTTTTAGAAAAGGAGAAAAACCTAGATGTATGTATATATATATATTTTAAAATATATATATATATATATATATATATATATATATGCATGTGCGTGTCTGTGAAGTGTGACCAAAGTGTAAGTAGGAGTAGCAAGATATCCCTGTTATCTAGCGTGTTTGTGAGACAGAAAAAGAAACCAGCAATCCTACCATCATGCAAAACAGTTACAGGTTTCTGTTTCACAGTCATCTGGCAGGACAGTAGTACTTCCCTGGGTGGTTGCTGTCTACCAACCTACTACCTGAGAATACAACCATAAAAACCATACGAAAATATACTGCAAAGAGGGGGCTAATGGCTGTGAAGTGAACTCCCTTATTTATCGTCCGTCTTTTTTATTTTTGTTGTACGTTAAGAAGCATTTTTCCATCATACATTGCCCAAGTTTCAGTGAGATAGCCCAACAAACAACCGAGGAAAAAAAAATATTTACCAAAAATCATATATGGCAAGCCCATGAAACTTTGTCTGACTTTGTCTGACTTTTTTGGGTTATCCCAGGTTCAGTATACATACACTGCTATGTATGATAATCTGTGTAACTGTATTTGTGTATACCTGAATAAACTTATTTACTTCTAGTCTGTCAACTGGGTACAAGAAACTGGCCATTCACTTATTTCAACTACCCAATAAAGTGGTCAGAAATTGGCAATTTGGCCGATTTCACACAAATTTCAACAGATGCCAATTTCAAAATAGTGTCCAGAATAAACAATGCAGACATTCCTGGCACTAAAATAACATTTTCTCTGTTCATTAGTCACGGCTACAGGCCCCTCTTATATTGCTCTTGCTTACCATTTGGAATTTTTATTCACAAAAAAATAGAAGATGTAGTTATGCAGACTACTGCATTATTGTAATAATTGTATAAATAATGTCAATCCATTCTTGACTCCGTACGGAAATTTAGACTGGCGGCGAGGTTTTGGACGGTGACGCATTTTTTACTCTTGAGCTTGTAAAGAATAAAACTTTTTTCGCTACGTAGTGCAATTTCAAGGTACTTTTCGCATAAAGAAAAAACATATCATTCTGTAATATACTTTCATTCTATAAAATTTGAACTGAAAAAATGAAATTTAAAACCATAACCAAACAAAAAAACCCGCTAAGCGGCCGCTAAGGCTGAAAAATGAACTCCGCTATTTATGGTCTATTTTTTCATTTTTGGGTACGGAAGAAGTATCTTCCATCAACTTTTCCCCAATTTTTGAAAAAAAAACCCCAACAAACAACTGAAAAAAATAATAAAAAAATATAAAAATAAAATAATAAAATAAAAAATAATAAAAATAACAATAATATCTTTATTTATACACGTACATGTACAAGGTAAAAGGCCTAGCGACATCGGACATACTACGTAGAAAGACATTTGTTATCTGAAATTCAAAAAAAATTAGGTCAGTGTCCCAGGATAAACCCACACTAGTCGCTAACACCCAGGTCCCCATTTAGTGATGGGAAAAACAAGACAACGGGTAAAGAAACAGCCAAAAAATTTTACCCTGGCTGGAAACGAAATTTACCAAAAATCCTATAGGCAACCCAAGCCAGGTACAAAAATAACCAGTTAAAATTTTTTTGGGGGTTTTCATTTGTTCTCTACCTATGCGCGTGGTGATAACCTATTAACTTTTTTGTTTCATGTTTATGGTGGGGGAAGAGGTTATCATAGTTAGCCCTGTCTATACTCTGTTTTTTTCTAATATAAGCCCCCAAGACAAGGAAGGAGAATGGGATTTTTTTACCAAAACCCCTTCATAACTCTGTCGAACTCTCGTGTTATGCCAAATAATTTCACGGGTATTGAACATGTTTTATGTTATTTATATTGTTTTTTTATGTCATATTAGATCAATTGGATGGGAAAAAGCAAAAGGACCCCCAGTTTTTCGTATTTTTCATTCCGAAGTAGTTCAGGTGCCAGTACGACCGAATTTGTTTCCCCAAAAGGGTTATGTGAATTAGATTAGTCCTTTCGCCCCCAAAAATACACATACAAATGCACTTTCATAAAAACACTTTCATAATTGGTTGCATTGGGGGGACGTAACGGGGGGGCCACTTTAAAGCGTACGTTGATATTAGCGAATAATTAACATATTCTCCTGCTTCATGAGCTGAGCCCCAGGCAAACCGACAGTGGCCCAAACCCCTTAAATTTAATTGGTAAGTACTTGTAGGGGCTTCCCCCATAAAGAGAACTTTCTTTTATTCTTTTTGGGAACCAGGCTAGGGCGTAAGCAGGTTTTTAAAAAAATGGAGAAAAAAAAATTGGGAAGAAAAAGCAGCAAGTAGCGCCCCAAAAAGTACCAGCAGGTTGGTGTGGCGACCCTGGAAATTTGAAATTATGCTAGCCAAAATTAGTGCCAATTAACTGAAGGAACCGAATAACTGATTGCCGGATTTGTGATGGCGGACCTGTATTATTATTATTATTATTATTATTATTATAGCAATAATAATAATGAGCTTCAGTTCCCTAAATTAATAATAATAATAATAATAATATGTAATAATAATTATATAATAATTATAATAATACACACATAATACATAATAATTATAATAATACACACATAATAAATAATAATAATACAGAATGCAGCCAATGGCAAAACATCCGGTAAGGAGTCCACATGTTTACATTGCCATGGGAGCATTTTTTACAGTCATTTGGCCAAATTTCTTTTTTTTTCTAACCATGGGTCCTAAGAAAATAAGTGCAAAAGACAGTGCTGAGAAGAAAAAGAGGGTGATTTCCATGGAATTAAAGCAAATTGTATCAGTTAAGTTCAGTGATTAACCCCTTGACTGTCGCAACCCCAAATCCTGAAGTGTCTCCTGGTGTTGAAAAATTAAAAAAAAAAATATATATATATTTTTTCTTTTGAAATGATAGAAAATCTTTTCCTGGTTGTAATGACACCAAAAGAGCGAAATTTAATGGAAAACTGAGGGAATTAAGCTCTCACAAAGTTAGCGATCTTGGCAATATTTACGAATCAGCGATTTCGCCCACTTTGAGCCCTATTTTTGGCTAATTCCATTGTTCGAGTCGACCAAACTCATAGCTATTTGTTTAGAACTCCATTTTTTCTATTGAATGAGTGCAAAAAACTGCCCATTTACTGATTTCAACTACCCAATACCGTGGTCAGAAATTTGCAATTTGGCCAATTTCACAAAAATTAAAAAATATGACAGTTTCAAAATAGGGCCCAGAATGAACAATGCAGACATTCCTGGCTCTAAAATAACATTTTCTTTGCTCATCAGTCACGTCTCCAGGCCCCTCTGATATTACAGTTGCTTTGTATTTTGAATTTTTATTCAAACAAAAAATAGAAGATTTACTGTTATGCAGACTACTGCAATATTGTAATAATTGTATAAATAATGTCAACCCATTCATGACTGCATATTAGAATGGCTACTTGGACATTTATTGGAAAATGACATCATTTATTTACTTTTGAACATCAGCAAAAATCAAACATTTCCCCTTCTTTGAGCTCCATTTCAAGGTTCTTTTCACAGCCAAACCAATCAAAATCACCTCTATTTCTATAATATGTTTTCCATTCTATCAATTGAAACCAAGAAAATGAGAATACACCCATAAATACTATATGAAAATAGACCCCAAAATTGGCATTTTAATTAAAAAAAATTGGTGGAATTTTCTTTTTCTCATTATGCACTGCGTGCTGCACGATTTTTTTATATGGTGCACACTGACCACACAGACCCATTCTCTCAAATATGGGCCTACCAGCTTTCTCCTGCTTGATTTGAAGCTGCTAGAATTTATGAGTATATATACGTCAAACACGGTGGCTCGTAAGACGTATATATACAACCGAAACACTCGAAGGGTTAAACAAAACAAATTGTATCAGTTAAGTTCAGTGATAGCGTAGCAAGATAGTTAAGCAATAGAAAAAGGACGAAATGCGGCCACTGCCGCCACTTCCACCACCATCATCACTAGTCATATTATGGCCTATTTTATTTATTCTAAAGTATATATCATGTTTTTCTGTTAATTATATTGTTTATTATGTCATATTAAATGAATTATGATCTATAAATAAGCTGTAGAGTTGATAGCATTTTATTGAAATATTTTTTTCCTGCCACTGGGATGGATTAATGACATTTCAGTTAATTTAAATGAGGAAAATTGATTTGATATATGAACAAATTGAGTTATGAGCTGATCACGGAACGGATTAAACTCGTAAGCAAGGTTCCACTGTAGTCTTAATGTAGAGTGAGAGACGAGTTTTATTTGTAGGAAGTCAGGTTTGGGAAGTATGGTAGCCAGCCAAGGCATCCCTCCCCACCCCACCCTACCCACACGTAATGTAAAGAAACCAGACGAACTGGTCTGGTTTTCATTCGTTTTAAGTTACCGCCAGTAATGTTATAGTGTACACATTTTCTCTGATGTTGACTTGAGAAAATGTTATTCTTGCTGTCACTCCTACAAGTCGCATAAAATATACAAGTCACCTGGATACCACATCTCAAATTTATGTTAATTTATTCTGCTGTGGGATGAAATTATCGTATTTATATGTTATGTAGCATGTTACATAAGTTTGAAAAAAAATATCATAGATGGATTAATGGAAATGTCTATATTAACGTAATGTACGACATTTAATGCGCCCAAGAGATTATTATTACTATTAATATGGCATCAAGAGTAGTGATTTTAATGTGTACCTGCATGCCAGCACAGTGTGTAAGTATATTTAGGTATACATATAAAATATGCAATAACTTTAAAACACTTGATATTTTGGAAAGTTTACATTCTCACAGAGAATGTAAACTTTCCAAAATATCACCCCGTATTAGAAAGACTGAGAGCCGTATAGCAAGTTTTGGTCATAATTTGAAATCGCCGTATTAGCAGAATGCCATAAAGTGAAATGCCATAAAGCAGGGCCCTACTGTACTGTACTATACTTTTTAACCCTTTGACTGTCGAGACCCCAAATTCTGAACTGTCTCTCAATGTCGCAAAATCTTAAAAAAAAAAAAAAAAAAAAAAAAATTATGAAATGATAGAGAGTCTGTTTCCAATGGTAATGACACCAAAAGTATGAAATTTGATAGAAACTTGTGGAATTACGCTCTCGCAAAGTTAGAGATCTTGGTGATGCGCATCAGCGTTTCCCCCCAATTTGAGTCCTATTTTTGGCCAATTCCATTGCTCCAGTTGACCAAATTCATAGCTGTTTCTTTAGAACTCCATTTGTTCTATTGATTCAGTACAAGAAACTGCCCATTTACAGATTTCAACTATCCAATAAAGTGGTCAGAAATTGGCCAATTTCATGCAAATTATAAAAGATGCCAATTTCAAAATATTGTCCAGAATAAACAATGCAGACATTCCTGGCACTAAAATAACATTTTCTCTGTTCATTAGTCACGTCTCCAGGCCCCTCTTATATTACTCTTGCTTTCTATTTTGAATTTTTATTCACTCAAAAAATAGAAGATTTACTGTTATGCAGATTACTGCATTATTGTAATAATTGTATAAATAATGTCAACCCATTCATGACTGTGTATTAGACTGGCCAGTTGGACACGTATTGAACATCGGCAAAAGTCAAACATTTCCACTAATTTGAGCTCAATTTCAAGGTCCTTTTCATAATGAAACCAATCTCAAAATCATCTCTATTTCTGTAATCTTCCATTCTGTCAAATGAGACCAAGAAAACGAGAATACAACCATAAATACTATGTGAAAATGCACCTCAAAGTCGGCATTTTAATCCAAAAGCAGTTGGAGTTTTTTTTCCTCATGCACTGCATGCTGCAAGATTTTTTTCATACTACACACACTGGCCTCACTGACCTATACTCTCACATGTGGGCCTTTTAGCTTTCTCCTGCTTGATTTGAAGCCACTAGAATTTTGGAGTATTAGCCCTTAAACGGTCCAAACGTATATATACGTTCACCCACGCAGCGCCCCGAATATTTTGAGAAAAAAAAAAATTATAGGAAAAAAGAGCATGTGGTACCCAGGCATCCCCATTTTTTTTCATATGGCGCACACTTGAGTGCATACACCCATTCTCTCATGTCTAGGCGACTCAGGCCTATCATGCCAATGTTGAATGAATGACAAATGAAATGTATATATACGTTTGGGGCGCTACGCGAGAGAACGTATATATACGTTTGGACTGTTTAACCCTTTCAGGGTCCAAGGCCCAAATCTGGAGTCACGCACCAGTGTCCAAGAATTTAAAAAAAAAAAAATTGTTATTTTTTCTTATGAAATCGTAGAGAATCTTTTTGTGAAGGTAATAAAACAAAAAGTACGAAATTTGGTGGAAAATTGACGAAATTATGCTCGCGAATTTTGATGTGTCAGCGATATTTACGAATCGGCGATTTTGCCGACTTTGACTCCCATTTTAGGCCAATTACATTATTCCAATCAACCAAATTCTTAGCTATTTCACTAGTATTACTTCTATTCTATCGATTGAGCACAAGAAATCGCCAAGTCAACTGTTTCAACTACAAAATAAAGTGATCGGAAATTGTTAATTTGGCCAATTTAACACAAAGTTCAAAATATTCCAATTTCAAAATAGGGTCCAGAATGAACAATGTAGGCATTCCTGGCACTAAACTAACATTTACTCTGTTCATTAGTTATGTTTTGAGGCTTTACAAATAAATTCCATTTTGATTTTTTATTCACATAATGAATTTTTATTCACAACCAAAAAATAGAAGATTTACTGTTATGCAATACTGTAATAATTGTATAAATATCATCACCATATTTGTGAATGTATATTAGACCCACCAGCTGACGTGTATTAGACGTGTGAGGTCGTTTGTTTACTCTTGAATATCGGCAAAAATTTAACATTTCCGCTACTTTGAGCTCAGTTTCAAGCCATTTCCAGTGCTAAAACCAATCAAAATCATCTCTATTTCTGTAATATGTCTTCCATTCTATCAAATGAGACCAAGAAATCGCAAATACAACTATAAAAAACATATGAAAAAACACTGCAAAGTTGCTGTTTTAATCGAAAAATCATGATTTCATTTTTTTTCTCTCATTATACACAGTGTGCTGCAGGATCTGTTTTATGTGGTGCACACATACCACATAGATGTATTCTCTCATATCTAGGCCCAAATGTACCACTCACAGTTTATCAGAGTGAGCTGAGCTCATGGCGTAGATCTACGGTTTGGACCCTGAACGTAAAGCCGTAGATCTACGGGACGGACCCTGAAAGGGTTAAGGGTTAATACGTCAAAAACATTGACTCGTAAGACATATGTATACATGACAAAAACAGCCAGAGGGTTAAACAAATAATACAATTCTTTTTGTAGAATCTTTTGGGCTTGAACAAAAGGGGTTAACATGTTTGAGAAATTTCAGTATTGTTTATTCTATTTAGGTAACAGGCTGAATTTCTGATTCTTGTAGGCATGATCTCATATTGTTTGCAATAGCCACCATACCCTCGGTGTAGAAATATTACTGACCACACTACAAGTATGTAACTACAAGTACTGTATGCTATCCACTTTTCCTTTATGATTTTTTCTTACAAATCTTCTCTTAAGAAAGGAGCCTTCATGCTGCTGAAGGGCTCTTGATCCAGGGAATTGGAGCTATCTTTCCCTTGAAATAAAAATGATTTTATCCCATTCCCATTTATTGCACCTGAGGGTTTGGTGCTTCTCTGTGAATAATAATAATAGGGTAATATTTTGTGAAGGGATTCAGGGAAACCAGTTAGCCGGATTTGAGTATTAGAGGTGGGAAGTACAATGCCTGTACACTAAAGGAGGGGTTTAGGATATTGGCTGTTTAGAGTGACATCTAAACTGTCGTATCTGAGTGCCTCTGCAAAGACAGTGATTATGTATGAATGATGGTGAAAGTGTTGAATGATGAAAGTTTTTTCTTTCTTTTAGGGTTTTTCTTTCTTTTTGGGTCACCCTGCCTTGGTGGGAAATGGTCGATGTGTTAAAAAAAAAAATGAGGTTTTATGTGAGAGGGGCTCAGACATCCAGCAAGCATAGGTGAGTGTGTTAGGGAGTGGAGGCAAATGGTTTTTATGACTAGGCATATGAGCAAGGTAACATTTTTGAAGGAATTTAGGGAAACCAGTTAGCCAGATTTGAGTCTTGGAGGTGGGAAGTGCAGTGGCTGCACTCTGAAGGAGGGGTGGAGATATCTGCAGTTTTGAACTGTAGTATCGGCACCCCACTGTCAAGACACTGAAGGAGTGAGTTATGCTGAAAGTGTTTCTTCTTTTTTGGGGGTCACCGTACCTCAGTGGGAGATGGCCAATTTATTAAAAAAAAATAGCATTCTTCAAAAATATACTTAAGTCTGATTGAGATTTTTGTTATTCTCTAAAAGTCAATATTGGCATGTACACTGAGATGTGATATGACAGGTGATGCTTGAAGTACAATCACTTTAACACACCAGTTATTTTTTAATTGGGTCCTATGATAGGTTAGTTTTCCAAAATTCAGGCTTTTTACTTTTTAAAGCATATTCTTTCAAGTGGCCCTGTAAATTTTGATTGACTTTGTAAATAATATAAAGCAGTGAGAAATGTAATTCATTTGTAAATTCCACATCATTCTTTTAATATGTACTCACCTAATTGTAGTGGCAGGAGTCAAGCCGGGTGTGTGTGTGTGTGTTAAGTTTTTATGCTGGATATCACTGTCACTGCACCTTTCTGTTGTCTTTATTTTCTTAGTTTTTGTTTGCACTTGTGTGTTTTAATTTGTGCTACACTACTGATCACTTGCCTGTCTGATGTTTTATCCCTCTGTGTTTTTTTCTTCACCTCATTCTTTGTTTTATATGTACTCCTTTTAATATTTTTTTTATATTTTTCAGATTCTTTCACTGCTATTATTTTTTTTTATACAATTTTATTTTAATTAAAAAGCAGTGGGATGCTACAAATTCAGCATGGTCGGGTTCAAGGCCTTGCAGGACTATGGAACTGCTAGATTTCTGAAGTCCTAATTAAACAATGTAACTTTTGGACTGGACATTTGCACATTTTTTGTCCAATTGGGAAAATACACTTTTTTGCTCAGAAAAATTTACATTTTTTTTTCTAATTGGAAAAATACTAATTTTTTGTCTGACTGGAAAAATATGCATTGTCTGTTTTAAACAAATAAGAGCAAATATATACACATACTGTATATACAAGTACTTTGTAAGTGGTCAATACTTTTTATCAAGAAACTGAGGTTAAAAAAGAAAGTTGGCTTTCCAAAATCTAATAAAATAGATTCATTTTTCTTGAGTGAATTTTACAAAAATATGTCACTCTGCTTTCGTGGGATAGGGGCCGATTGTTAAAAAAAAGAGTTCTTGCAAGTACTTACGCCTGTACAGGCCCATACTGTGCTGGGAGAATGTGAGATAATGAGGTTTCATGTAATGAATGGGGAGGTAACTCCAGTTTCTTGATTAAAAAAAAAAAACTACCCTATTTTTCTCCAGGTTCTTTATGACCCAATTAGGTTTAGCAATTCTCTGTAACTATAATACTGATACAGTACTGTAATAGTAATAATAATAACAGTAATATGAGCACACCACACACATTAAACAGTCATATAGAATAAATCTGCGCAATTGATATAAAAATCAGTAAAAGGCTAATCATTGTTGACTTTCTCCACCTACTGTGTCAACATTCACACCAGCATTCAGTGAGGTATCAGCGGGCTCCATGTTACACACATTTTAACATGTTCAGAATCCTATATAGTACATAGCTATATATGCATAGTGTAGTTTTCTTATTAAATTTCTCTTAAGGTTTTATATTCTTCTGCTGCACTTTCATTATCACAGTCTTTGTCATCCCATTTTTTGACATAGTTACTATAATAATTAACAGTCACTATAGTACATAGTATTGTCAAGCATCTCCATAATAGTGATCAAAACAGTAACGGGCAGATTGTTCATTAATAAATAAAGGAAAAAACAGATAGAATATAAAGGGAAAACAAATGACACAACCTGTTTTTTAATTCATAACTTCACCATTGACATTATTTTCCCACAGATTTGGATGGACTGGGTGCACAGAGCAAAAGAGTCAGATGTTGTCTGATCACCGCCGACTGGAGAAGCTGCACCCCAACATAAACACACACCCCAGAGCTCTTAGCAAGGTGCAAGCAAAGAGTAGATATTTGCATTTTTTATTTTTAAAAATAGAAACTTAGTGATGGAAATGTTTGGGAAAGATTTAGTTTGTACAAGGATCGCTATTAACTTGCACTTGATTAACTGGAAGAATACTTAATCATTCACTTTACCAGTTTATATACAATACTGGGTACTCCAGTGTTTTTAAACTCGTGAAAAATCTGACACTTACCAAAAAAAGGGTTAAGTATGGTATTTTATTTTGCGCACTACTGCTGCCATCTTCACATTGTGGCTGCGAAGTATCAGTACAGTAGGGCCCAACTTATATGGCAGGTTAGGTTCCAGGCTACCACCGTAAAGCAGAAATCAAAGTAAAGTGGAACACCCTTTTTTTTTCCCCAACCTATAAATACATATAAATACTAGATAACTACTTTACACTAACATATATTAAGTTAGCAATAGAACTAGGCATTAAAAAACAATAAAAAGGTAAAATACACATATAGTACACTCTTTACTTACCTTAAAATATTTGTAGTCTTAATCTAGGGTGAGATGAGTAGTATTTGTTGTAAGAAAGCAAGTGTGATATGTATGGTAGTCACCTAGGCTACCATACCAGGCCACCCCACCCACACATACTATTCTATGATATTTAAGCATCCAGTGCGATAAAATGCATATACAGTTCACTCATTACTTACCTTAAAATATTTGTAGTCTGAATGTAGGATCAGAGGTGAGTAAACAAGATAAAATGAATGAAGGAGAGAGAGAGAGAATGCGTACATGAGAGAGGACACTCGTGGAGTTATGTAAACAAACCAGGCGAATGCAAGTTTTGTAAACAAGCCAGGCATGCACGTATGGTTTGTGTACAAGTTACATTGTGTACAAGTTGTCTCTACATTGATACAGTAGAATAAATAAAGAGGAACACTCCCATTCTCATGTAACACCTTTTTTAGTAGAAATGACTCTCTGAGTGAAGGCAGTAGAAATAAGTCACTCTGTCTGACTTTTTTGGGTTATCCTAGGTACTTTACACATATGCTGCTATGTATGATAATCTGTGTAACTATATTTGTGTATACCTGAATAAACTTACTTACATACGAAGGGAATAATTTTCTACAGTTACCCCCAGTAACATATTTTCTCTTATGTTGGACTAGAGAAAATGTTATTCTATTGTGGGGTGTATTTATCATCTTGATGTGTTATGTATCGTGTTTATTATATAATTTTGAAGAAATATCATAGATGGATTAACGAAAATATGTATATTAACATAATACATGACATTCAACGAGACTCGGTGATTATTATTATTATTATTATTATTATTATTATTATTATTATTATTTCTTTTCTTTCAACATACCAGACGTATCCCACTGAGGTGGGGTGGCCCAAAAGGAAAAACGAAAGTTTCTCCTTTCAAATTGTAATATATACAGGAGAAGGGGTTACTAGCCCCTTGCTTCCGGCATTTTAGTCGCCTCTTGCAACACGCATGGCTTATGGAGGAAGAATTCTGTTCCACTTCCCCATGGAGAATTATTACTAATATGGTGTTTCGAGACATAAGACACTCTTACTGATTTTAATGTGTACCTGCATGCCAACACAGTGTGTAAGTTTATTTAGATACAGGTATACATAAGTATAATTATCAGAGTATGTATACACAAAATTTGAAAAAACTTGAAATTTTTAAGTTTCTAGACATAATGGAGAGACTTGGTGCTTAACCCTTAACCCTTTGAGGGTTTTCGTCGTACTAGTACGTCTTACGCGTAGGGGTTTTTGACGTACTATAACGCAATAAATTCTAGCGGCCTCAAATCTCGCGCGAAAAGGCTGATAGGCCTAGGTGTGAGAGAATGGGTCTGCGTGGTCAGTGTGCGCGGTAGAAAAAAAATCTGGGACCCAGTGGTGCATTGTGGGAATGCCCTCTTAGTAAACAATGTCCACCATGCCTCGCGGTAAGAAGCTCCTCACTCCTCGGCGAATTGGGACACTTTTATTCCCCAGTAAACATTTCTAATAGTGAGGGAAAAGTGCCAGTGAAGATGAGTTTCGGGTTTTAGTGAGGTTTTTTAAACGAAACTAATGACCATAATATCGGTAATATTTGAAGAAAACCCAGACGACCCTCAGCCTTCCACCTCTGGTGCTGGGCCCTCGTGTTCACGGTCAGTTGTTCCAGAACCAAGAGGAAACTTCTATTTTCCCCAAATCCAGACTCAGATGAAGCATGGTGATGATAGTGATAGTGAATATGAACTACAAGCTCTTCAAACTAGTTCCAGTAGTGATAGTGAAGTGCAATATTCCCCAGTGAAGCGTCAGTATATACGACGATATATGCGCTCTGGAAGTGTGCCATATGTTATACCAAGGGGAAGGAGTGTATCTCGGAGTACATCCCGTGGCTGTACAAACAGGAACAGACAGTGAAAATGACGAAGATACTGTTGCAATTGGATGGAAAATGTGCGTGGTGGTAGTGGTGCCGGCGGTGAGGCACCAGCAGTGGGCCATGCTGCCACCCACGCTGCAGCCACGCCCTGCCTCACTGATCTAGAACAAAGGCCACCATCCCCCACTCCCCCACCAACACCAGCCTCCAAAACCCAACAACCTCCACAACCACAACCTCCACAACCACAACCCCCCTGTCATTGTCCGTACCCACCAGCAGACCGCACCTGGGATTGGCAGGAAGCTGTCAATTTTTTTCCCAAATCCCCACCGTTTGATTGGCAGCCAAAGTGGAATACGGCCCATCTTGTGCACTTGGGAACAATGCCACTGAACTGGAATGTTTCGAGTTTATCCCTTTGACGAACCACTGATAAAAGTATTGTATGGAAAGCAACACATACTACGAGTACACCATGGGAAACACAATACTTTCACCAAAATCACGTCTACACCAATGGGAAAGGGGGCAACTGTGGCTGAGATGTATCTTTTCTTTGCCACAATAATGCTTATGCCACATGTGTATAAGCACAAAGTGAAATCATACTGGTCAACAGACCCCCTGATTGCAACACCAGGTTTCAGTGAATAATGCCAGTGAATCGATTTGTGCTAATGTTACGTATGCTTCACTTCTCAGATAAAACCAGGCCTGACAAAAACTGACAGGTTTTTATAAGATTAGGAATGTTTTTTGTGTATCTGAAACAGAAATTCAGTATCATTTTTATCCCTTCAGGAAGCTTGTAATTGACGAGTCTTTGATTCTGTTCAAAGGAAGACTCTCTTTCAGGCAGTACATACCAAGCAAGAGGAAACGCTTTGGTTAAAAATTGTTTGTGCTTTGTGATTGTTACAGTGGTCTGGTATTGGATATTATTTTGTACACTGGAAGTTATACATTGCAAAATACCAGGAAGTTATTGGGCATCTCAGGTGATGTGGGTTCGAACAATGATAGAACCATACCTTGGTAAGGGGCATATATTATATACAGATAACTGGTACACAAGCCCCTCACTCAGTGATTTTTTGCGAGTGAACATGACAGATGTGTGTGGCACAGTGCGTGCAAATCGAAAAAAATATGCCCAGGTTTGATGCTGGCACTCGCAGAGGTGAGGTGCAGGCGTTTGCTGCCAATGACATCATGGCATTTCGGTGGGATGACAAACGAGATGTCACACTGTTGTCATCAATTCACCCTAATGAAATGGCAGACAGTGGCAGGCCGCATAGAGAGAGAATGAACCATTCTAAAACCTGCAGCTGTGATTTATTACACCTTTAACATGCGTTCAGTGGACAAATGTGACATGCAGATTGGGTTTGCTGATTGTGTTCGCAAGAGTTATAAGTGGTACATCAAACTGTTTTTCCATCTTCTGGACATTTCCATGCTCATTTCTTATAATATGTATAAGATAGCACCAGAAAAAAAACCACAGTACGGCGAATTCTGTTTGTCTGTCATCAGACAAATAGTATTCAAGTACCAAGGAAATGCACCTGCAATTGACCGCCCACCAAATTATCAACAACTACCTGCTCGTCTGAAGCATGGTGATCACTTCCTGGTAAAACTGCCTGCTACTGCTTTGAAGAAAAAGGCTCAGAAGAGGTGTTTTCGTCTGTTCACATACAAAAAAAAAAAGCCCACGACAACGCAGAGACACTCGTTTTATGTGTGAGGAGTGCAAAAAATCCACTGTGCATGACACCATGTTTCAAAGAGTTCCCCAGGCTGAAGAACTTCTAGAAACATGTCCTGTGACTGTATATGTGTATATAAAATATAGAAAAATAGTAATAAACAACATTTCATATTGTTTGTGTAAATATTTTCTGTAAACAAAATAATGACAACAGTGTTTACGCCCTTATTGTGTAGTATTTAAAAAGAAATAACTTACAAAATACTGATCATGTTGGCCTCAGAGGCCATAAAAGTTACTCAGAAAAAGAAAAATTGAAAAAAAATTGAAAATAGTACATAAAAAAGTAAATAGAAAAATACCGGGTGACGGCAGTCGGCGATGTTACCATATGTTGTTCAATTTTGGCAAATTTCACACCTCCATAACTCGGGAGTATTGACGCTAAAAATTTTTTGTTTAGCCTATAATGTTTAGAAAAAAATACTCTATTTTTCATAAGAAAAAATAATTTTTTTTTTTTTGAAATTTGGCCGACCCTGAGAACGAGTTTCGGAGAGGGCCTGTCGACCCTCAAAGGGTTAAATGGTCCAAACGTATATATACGTTTTTTTAACATCTGAAAGTATGTAAAAAAATGTAGATCTTCTTTTTTGTTTTACATTTGAAAACGTGTAAAAAAAAATTTCATCTTCATTTTTTTTGTTATATTTGAAAATATGTAAAAAAAAGTAGATCAACTTTTGTAGCCCTACGAATTTGAACGTCGATCTCTTTGGACCGTTTAAGGGTTAAGGATCTCACGGAGAATGTAAACAAACCGGGTGGGGTACGGTGACCGTATTATAAAGTCAGGTGGGAGGAGCCATATAGAGAGTTTTGGTCATAATTTGAAATGGCCATTTCAGCGGAACGCCGTAAAGCGAAGCCTCGTGAAGCGGGGCCCTACTGTATGTATGTATGTATGTGTATTAAAAATATTTCCAGTATTGACAGCGTTGTTGTCACGGAAGGTAATTGATGCATGTGCAACACTTTTAACACATTTTTTGATGTTTTGCTCACTAGGAATAATCATCATCTTCTAACAAACCGGCCGTATCCCACTGAGGCAGGGTGGCCTCAGTGGGATACAGCCTCTCCTCACTTAACAATGGGATTCCATTCCTAAGACCACATCTGTAAATGAATTTGCTGCTAAGCAAGGAGCATACTATAATGGTAGTGGGTTTGTGTCAACCATCTTTGATATTGTTTTAATGTCACTTTTGCACCATTTATAACATTTTTAGTATATTTTTAAATGTTTATACAGTAATGTACTGTATATTGTAATATACAGAATAGAGGAAATCAGCTCAGATATACAGCCTCTCCTCACTTACCAACGTACTCGTTTACCAACAACTTGGAGTTACGACAGGCTCTCTGACGAGTTGGTAGTGTATTCCATATGAGAACTTGGGTCGTGGATACGGGCAGCACAGTGTCTCAGCGTCAAACATCTCAATTTCCTTCCTACAGCCACTCAGTACAGTGGCTTTCACAGTCTCCAAGACAAATTTGTACTTTGTTGTACACCCCATAGTACAAGATAATTAGAAGTGCAGCAGCACTTGGAAGAAGAAAAACAAGAGGGAAATGGAAATACAAAAGAAATGCACAGTAAAGGGGTTAGCTGGTACTCACCTACTTGTGGTTGCAGGGGTCAAGTCATAGCTCCTGGCCCCGCCTCTTCACTGATCGCTAATAGGTCCTCTCCTCCTGCTCCATGAGCTTTATCATACCTCGTCTTAAAATTATGTATGGTTCCTGCTTCCACCACGTCGCTTGCCAGACTTCCACTTTCTGATGACTATATGACTAAAGAATTTCTTCCTAACATGTCTTTGACTTATCTGAGTCTTCAACCTCCAGCTGTGACCCCTTGTTTGTGTGTCGCATCTCTGGAACATCCTGTCTCTGTCCAACTTGTCAATTCCTTGCAATATTTTGTATGTTATCATGTCTCCCCCCTCCCCCCCCCCTCCTGTCCTATAATGTCTTCAGGCTGATTTCCCCTAACCTTTCTTCACAGAGCACACCTCTTAGCTCTGGAACTAGTCTTTTTTGCAAACCTTTGCCCCTTTCTCTAATTTTTTTGATGTGCTTGACCAGGTCTGGGTTCCAAACTGGTGCTGCATACTCCAGTATGGGCCTGATGTACATGGTGTACACAGTCTTAAATGATTCCTTACTGAGGGATTGAAACATTATTCTCATGTTTTTCCAGGTGCCCATATGGGTGCAGCAGTTATCTGGTTGATGTGTGCCTCAGGAGATGTGCTCAGTATTATACTCACCCCAAAATCTTTTCCTCGAGTGAGGTTTGCAGTCTTTGGCCACCCAGCCTACACTCTGTCTGCAGTTTTCTTTGCTCTTCCCAGTCTTCATGACTTTGCATTTAGCAGGGTTAAATTCAAAGAGCCAGTTGTTGGACCAGGCTTGCAGCCTGTCCAGGTCTCTTTGTAGTCCTGCCCGATCTTCATCCAGTTTAATTCTTCCCATTAATTTCACATCATCTGCAAACAGGGACACTTCTGAGTCTAACCCTTCTGTCATGTCATTCACATATACCAAAAACAGCATTGGTCCTAGGGCTGACCCTTGTGGTACCCTGCTTGTCACAGGCACCACTCTGACACTTCATCACATACATGACTCATTATTGCCCCCCTGTCAGGTATTTCCTGATCCATTGCAGTACCCTTCCTGCTATGCATGCCTGATCCTCTAGCTTTTGCACTAATCTCTTGTGAGGAACTGTGTCAAAGGCTTTTTCAGTCCAAGAAAATGCAATCTACGCACCCCTCGTCTCGTGTCTTACTTTCATTACTTTCATTACAGTAGGTTTGTGACACAGGACTTTCTTTCCCTGAATCCGTGCTGGTTGTCGTTTATAAGCTTGTTTTCCCTTCTAGGTGCTCCACCTTTCTCCTCCTGATAATTTTTTTCCATGACTTTGCATACTATACACATCAGTGACACTGGTCTTCTTTCTTAAAAATGGGACTCTTTGCCACCCCCCAAGTAGTTGTCATTAAAGGGTTTTTGTTCTTTTAAAATAAATTTTTCCCCCTCTTGGCCTTCCGAGTTCCCTATCCCTTTGAATCATGAAAGTTAATTCCTTTATTCCCCCCAGTTGTTGTAACCCAATTTAAAAATTTTTTTCCTTTTTGCCCCCCTTTCTCCCCCCTTTTTCTTTCCCCCAAAATTAAATTTTTTAAAATTTAAGGACCCCCCCAATTTCCAGGGCTCCCCCCCCTTTTCCTCAACCGGATCCCCGGTTTTAAAAAGTTGGGTCTTTTTCCTGGGGGGTTTTCCAAAAATTTTGGGAGTTGTTTTTTAATGTCTTTTCTTTCATCCCACTCCTCCATTTTTTTTGGGGTTTTCCCTTCCCAATTTTAAAAATTTTCCCCCTTTTTCCCAACTTTTTTTTCTAAAATTTGTTTTTCCTTAAATTTTGGGGTTTTAAACCCGGGGGGTTGTTTGGGGGGTTGGATTTTTTTTGGGGGGGGTTGGTGAGAAAAAAATTTTGGGTTTTGGAATTTTGGGGTTGCCAAGGGGGCCCATTTCATTTCTGATTTTCCCTAAATTTTTTCCTTTAACCTTTAAAGTCCTTTCCTGTGCGCCCCCTTTTTGGTTTTTGGCTTTTTCCCCGACCCCTTTTTACCCTTGTTTCATTTTCGCCCCCGTGTTATTTAGGTTGAGGTCCCCCATTTTATGTATGTCCAGTAATCTTGTAGGGGGAACCTTGTTTTAAACCCCCCCTTGATTTTTAACATTTGAAAATACTTTCTCCCAAATTTTATTTCTCTCCGGGGAAACCCCCCCATTCTAAAATTTTCCTAAATTTCCCTGTGTTTAAATTATACCTTTCAACCCCTTCCCCCCCACTTTTCATAATTTCCCCCTTCTACTCCTGGCCCCTTTTTAACAAAAACTGAATTTCCCTTTTATCTCCCCAATTTTAATTCCTTTAATAACCCTTTTTTGTCCTTTTCCCCCTTCCTTTCCCATTTCCCCCAACCCCATGGTTTTTGGGGCCATTTGGCAACTTTTTCCCTTCCCTCTTTTCCTTTGGACAACCCTGAAAAGTTGGTCGGGTTAAGCCCTCGGGATTAAAAGCTTTTTTCTTTCTTTTTCCCTTAAATTTCTTTTTTTCCTTTTTCCCCCCCCCTTTTCTTTTCCTTTTTTCAAAAGGGGGTCGGGGGAGGTTTGGGTTGGTAAACTTGGGGGCCCCCTTGGGGGGGGAGTTTTGATAAAGGGAGTTTGATTACAGTTTGGGGGTTTAGGAATTTTTGGTTCGGGGGTTTAGGTTTAATTTTTTGTATTTTCGGGGGGGGTTTGTATTTTTCTTCCCTCCTTGACTGGGCTCCCTTTCCCCTGCTTTTGCCTTTCCCCCTTTTATTTTTGAAAACCCCCCTTTAGTTTTTTTTCCCCCTTTTTTCCTTTCATGGGGGGTCTCCCCCAAATTTTCTTTCCCTTTTTCCCAGGTTTTTTTTCCCCACCCCAATTTTTTTTTTTTTTTTTTTTTTTTTTTTTTTTTTTTTTTTTTTTGTTTTTTTTTTTTTTTTTTTTTTTTTTTTTTTTTTTAAATTTTTTTTTTTTTTTTTTGGGGTTTTTTTTTTTTTTTTTTTTTTTTTTTTTTTTTTTTATTTTTTTTTTTTTTTTTTTTTTTTTTTTTTTTTTTTTTTTTTTTTTTTTTTTTTTTTTTTTATTTTAAATTTTTTTATTTTTTTTTTTTTTTTTTTTTTTTTTAAATTTTTTTTTTTTTTTTTTTTTTTTTTTTTTTTTTTTTTTGTTTTTTTTTATTTTTTTTTTTGTTTTTTTTAATTTTTTTTTTTTTTTCCCCCCCGGGTTCCTTCCCTCCTGGAAAACCCATTTTTTTTTTTTTTTGGGTTTCACCACAAGAAGAAAAACTTGATTTGTTTTCTTTGTGGGTCTTTTGGGATTGTGGCGTTGTAGGTTTTTTTTAGGGGGAAGGGGGGAAGGGATAGGGGAGTGGGGAGGGGGAGAGAGAGGGGAAAGGATAGGGAAGTAAGGGGAGAGAAAGAATGGAAAAAGAGGAACAGTAAAGGGGAGGAGAGGGGGGGGAGGGTAGAAATAGGGGGAAGAGGGGGGAGGAAAGAGCAAGAGAGAGTGAGACAATAAGAGAGAGTCCCAAAACCTGGGTTGGGTTCAGAGGTCAAGTCATAGCCCGGCCCTGCCTTTCACTGGTCCCCCCTGGGTGTGAGAGATTTGAGGGGACCCCAATGAAATTGTGGTAAATAGGGTTAGTGGGGTTGTGTGAGGGTTTTTTCCCGATTTTTTTAGGGCCGGCAAAAAGGTTTAAACTTTTGGGGCCCCGTGCATGCAAATTGTGAGTATGAGTCATTTCATTGCACCCTGTCTTTGTTTTCCCCCCATTAATTTTATTTCTGCCATTTTCCAGAAACCTTTTTGGTCCCTGCATTTTGATTGTCATAGTTATTATTTTTTAAATTACTACTTCTTTTCCTTAAAAGACAAATTTTTTAGTGTAATGTTTTTTTTACGGCATTTTTGCTGACCCGGAAAAAATGGCTGCACGGTACTTACTATGTTTGTGTTTTGTGTGTAGGCCCTAGCAGGGAAAACCCACACTTTCCAAATCCCTTTTTTCCTTACAAAGTGTTAAGTGCTCAATTTTATGAAAATTGCTCCCCCACAGGTAGGTTTTTGACCCCAGCAAACCATTGGGGGCAAAACCAATTCTAATCCCCACAACTTGCAAACAAAAAAATGGGGGTTTTTTTGGTAACGCCGTCGGCAGGGTTCATCTGGTCCCAGCTGCAACAGAGCCCATCTCTCAGGGCCCAGCTTAACCCCCTTGACTGTTTCGGGGCCGAATAAAAAACATCTTACGACCCATTTTTTTGGGGCGAATAATACTCAAAAATTCTAGAGGTTTCCCAAAAAAAGCAGGAAAAAAGTTGGTAGGGCCCCACATGTGAGAAAATTTGGGTCTTTTTGGTCAGGGGGCCCTTTTAAAAAAAAAAATCCTGCAGAAATGCAGTGCATAATGGAAAAAAAATTTGCCGCCCATGTTTTTGGATTAAAAACGCGACTTTGGGGTTTTTATTTTCCTAAAGGCTTAGGGTTGAAACCCCATTTTCTTTTTCCTCATTTGTGAAGGGGAAAAAAAATTTTACAAAAATAGAATTTTTTGTTTTTCACGTGAAAACGCCTTGAAATGGCTCAAGTACCAAAAAACTGTCGATTTTTTTCCCAATTTTCAAGAGTAAAAAAATTCAAAAACCAAAATGTCCAATACAAAATCGACTGGGGGGGCCTGTATTTTTTCACAGTGCATTGATTTTTATTTAAAACCAAATTTTACAAAAATTTGCATAGTCTGCAAACAGTAAATCTTCTTTTTTTTTGTGTGAAAAAAAAAAATAAAAATAGAAACCCCAAAAAGTAATATAAGAGGGGGGCCGGAACATGACAAATGAACAGGGGGATATGTTTTTTTAGTCCCAAAGAATGCCCTAAAATTGTTTATTCTGGCCCCTATTTTGAAATTTGGCATCTTTTTTAAATTTGGGGAAAAATTTGGGGCCCAAATTCCCAATTTTTCTGACCACGTTTTTTGGAAAGTTAAAACCCGGGAAAAGGGGCCCGGGTTTTTTTACCCCGTTGATAGAAAAAATGGAGTTCTGAAGAAAAAACTAGATTTTTGGGTCGACGGGAAAAATTTGAAATTGGCCGAAAATAGGCTCAAAGTCAGTAAAAATCGCGATGCGTATATATCGCGGAATTTCTCCCCCAAAATTGGGCTCAATTCTGAAATTTTCCCCAACCCAAATTTCATACTTTTGTTTTCTTTAAACCAAACCGGGAAAAGACCCTCTATCATTTCAAAGATTTTTTTTTTTTTTTTTTCCAAAAAATTTTTTGACACCAAAAACACTTCCCTTTTTGGGGGTTTGTGTCAGCCAAAGGGTTTTTAAAAAAATGTTTTAAAACTTTGTGCAAAAGGTTAAAATCAAAGGAAAAATTTAACAAAATAATAAAAAATTTGGGCTCGGGGAGCTCCTTAAACCCTTTTAAAACCCAGCCCAATCTTATATATTTAATTTCATTCGGGGCAGCCCTCCCAAAAAATTTTAAAAAAAAAAAAAAAAATTAAAAAAAAAAAAAACACATTTTTTTTATATATTTTTGAATAAAAAAATTTAAGGGTCAGAAACTTCCCAAAAAATATGACCGAAAATTGGGCACGGGAATGCCATGGGACAGAAACCCTAGAGTCCTGCCCGCTTCCCGAAGTGTTGCTGATATACCTTTTTTTCTGTTTTTCATAAAAATTTTTTTATGTAATTTTTATGTTCTGATAATTAAAAACCCTTATAGAAGTTCTTGTCTTTTTTGTAAAAAATTTCTTTGTTCTGCCACAATTTTAGGTACAAAAAATTTGTCACCGTTCGGGATTTTTTTGGGGTTTTATCCTAGTTTTTCTACACATTTTCCCTGCTATTTTTTTATTTTTTTTTTTTAAAAAATTTAGCATACATACAGAGGTAAAAAAAAAATCCAGGTAAGAGCACATGCCAAAGCACTTTTTCCCAAGCTTTAACGGGCTGGCTTAAAATTAACTTAAATTCACTAAGAAATTAAGAAATCAGTGGATAAGACTTTATTGAAAACCCGATAACTAAAAGCACAAAATAATTCAAGAAACCCGTTTTTGTGTAACCTAAAAACTTACTTACTTACTTACTCAAATTGTCAAAAACACACGGGAAAAGGGGGGGAACATTTCCCCCACCTTTGCCATCCACTTTTTCTTTTGGAATAATATAAAGTATTTAGTTTGCCCCACAGTGTTTTGGTATGGGGGAAGTATATAAAAAAGAGAAGGAGGGGGGAAGGAAGGGGGGGGAAGGAGGGGGAAAGGGAAAAGGAAAGGGAAGGGGGAAAGGAAAAGGAGAAGGAGAAGGAAAGGAGGGAAAAGGAGAAGGAGGGGGGAGGACGAAAAGGGGGATGAAGAAAAAGGGAAAGTAAGAGGAATGGGGAGGGGGGGAAAAGGGAGGGGGAGGGGAGGAGGGGGAAAGGAAGGAGGAAAAGGAGAAAAAAAAAAAAAAAACAAAAATTTTTAATTTAGGTAAAAAAAAATTTTTTCCCCCTTGAAGCATGAAATACAAGTCCACCCCTGACAGTGAAAATGAAAAAAAGAGATAATTTATAAAGCTAGGTTTGATGAGCATACATGAGGGGGGGGAGGGACCCCGGCGGGATAAAAAAAGATTAGAGGGGGTTTTTTGGGATAAGGAAACGCCCTCACTTTTTTTTTTTTCTTGACACAAACAGGGTTCTGCCCTATCTATTTGTCTGTCTGAAACCCCCCCTGTCAAAACTGTCTATCCACCCTAGCTCCTGCCCCAGAGAGACCCCCAAAGACTGTTTTTCGTCAAAAACTTTTAAATCCATCTTCAAGCAATTTAAAAGCATTTTGGGTCTGGATTTTTTGGGTTTAATCCAGGTAATTTACACTATGTATCTTTATTTATTTTGAAAAACCTGTAAAACCCAGAATAGCAGTTTGAAAGAGGGGCAATTGAAAGAAATACAAGATAGACAAAGCCCAATAGAGACAGAGACAGAAACAGACCCCGATAAACCAGAGGTAGAAGAGATAGACAGAGGGACGGGGTTTACAGAGATACAACCCAAAATTTGGGGGTTAACATCACCCCTTAAAAAAGGAGTGCTAAAAATAAAATTTAAATATCGGAAACCCCCTTTGGGTGCTTGTCGCACTGTTTGCTCTAGCTGGTGCCCAGTTTAACTGGCACTCCAAAAAACCCAAAAGGAAATAAGGGTTTCCCCGATTTTTTTTAATCCCGCCCCCACTGAGGGGTTAGGACCCCATTCTATACGGGGGATAAGGAATCCCCGGCGAATCATGCCAAATTTGGGAAGGCGGGAGAAAAAAAACTTTATAAATACATTTGGGGCGCTACGCAAAAAGGGTAACTAAAACCCCGTTTGGACTTTTTAAAAGGGTTTAACCCAAAAAAAAACGTCCAAAATGTGAACTACTTTGCTAACGACTCTCTGAACGTAATCTACAATTTTTTGAAATGTTTTCCCCAAAGAGGAAAATAAAGGGTCAACACTACGAGTGTCAACATAGCTATTACTTTCACCTGGGGGCGCTCCCGGAAATATTTTTTAAAATAAAAAAAATTGTTTTTTTGTTTTTAATTAAAGAGGGGAAATTTTCTTGTGGTAAAAAAAAAAAAAAAAAAAATTTGGGGACCATAATTTACCGAGATAAAAGACAGTGAAGTTGGTTTCGGAAAAGCTCACCTGACAGCAACATTCGTCCTGCAGCTTGCAAAAGTTTGCAAATTTATCTTTTTTTTTTGGGTTTTTTTTTAATAAATAAAAATTTTTATTTTTTCTGAAAATTTAAAACAGTTTAAAATAGTTTTTTTGTGATTTTCAAAACCCAATCTTTTTTCTGACACTAAAACATTTTGGGTGTCCCGAAAAAAAGTACTAAAATATTTAACAATCACACAAAATTTTTTAACATTTTCACCTCCCCTTTTGGTCATTGACTATTGCAAAAAAGTATATCCCAAAGTTTTTTATGGGTCCCAGCAATTTTTTAGAAAAGCGGGAGTATAAACCCTTAAAAAGTGGGGGGATTGCCTTTATATTTTTTTTACTCTTTTTACACAAACATGTCTCTGTATATCGGCCCCTTTAAAACCCGTTCTGCCTTTTTGTTTTTATCTGTTACAGCCCTTAATTCCTTTTGTTTTTCCAGGGCCCAAAAGGCACGGGCCTTTTTTCGGGGTTCCAAATTTAAAAATTTTTTTCATTTAAAATCGGGGGGCCCCCCCCCCCCTTTTAAAAAGGGTCCTCCCCTTTGGTGTGGGCAGGATTAAAACCCCCCGTTTATCTCCCCAAACAAAACCCCCCACTTGGGGGAATTTTGGTTTCCTAAGAAATTTTTCCCCAAAAATTATGAATTTAATAACCAAAATTTTAACCCTTAAAATGTGAGGACAAGAATAACGGGGGGGGGGGAAATTTCCTTTTACCCCATCCCCCATCGCCTATTTTGGAACTAAAAAAAGGGGGCCCCCAAAAGGCCCTACGGCCCCAATTGAAAACCAGTGAAACCCCCCTTTCTTTAAATGCCCCAAAACCAAAGGCCATTAAACACCAAATTTTAAAAAGGGAAAAAAATTGGTTGACAAACCGTGGTTTTTAACCCCCCCCCACTTTTAACTTCAGGGGGCATTTAAATTAAAATATATTTTTTTTTTCCTCTTTAAAAAAGGTTCCCCCAAGGGCAGGGGGAAAAAAAAAAAAATTCCCTTTTTCCACCATTCTTCCTCCACACTTGCTTGCCCAAAGGTCTTTCCCCGATTTTTTTAAAACCCTTAACACCCCCCCAGAGGGGGCCGGGCCCATTTTTCCCCATGCCCAGGACTCAGGCCCCCCCCCCCCCCCTTCAAAAACTTTTGAAAAAGAAAATAAAAAAAACCCATTTGTCTCCTTTGGAACCCCCCCCAGTAACGAGCCTTTTGGGAATTTTTAAGGGGTTAAAAAAACCCCCTTTTACCCCCCCCTAATTTTGGGCCGCCCCATTTCCCCCCACTCAGACGGGTTTTTTAATTCCTGAATACCTTTTTCCTTTTTTTTAAAAATTTTCCCCGAATTTTCCCCCCAACAAAAATTAAAAACCCCGGGAAAACAACATTTTTTTAAACCCCCCTTTAACTTAACTTTTTTTTGGCCCCCAAAATTTTTTTTTTTAATCGTTACATCCTATTTGTAACTGTGGTTAAATTTTTTTAAATTTGCCAAAAGGCGGAAAAAAGAAAAAATTAAAAAACACAAAAAAACCCCAGAAAAATTTATTTGTTAAAATTTTTTGTGCCCCCCATTTTCCCTTTTTTCTGACCTTGGGAAAAAATTTAAAATTTTCGTAACTGATTGGGTTTTCCTAATTTTTAAATAATCACTTTGGGGACAAAAAAAAGTAAAAAAAAAAAGAAAAAGAATTATTTTTAACCCTTTCGGGTTTTCATCTGTTTTTTACCACCCCTTTTTCGTACAAAGGGTAAAAGAAAAACTCGGGCCCCGAAAATTAGGGAAAATGGAAACCCAAAATCCCAAATTTTTTTGGTCATTTTAAAGTTTTAAAAAAAAAATGCAGAAAAACCCACAGGGGAATTTTGGGAAAAAATTTAGTTTTTTTGACCCCTTTTGACGTCCAAAACCCCCCAAAATTTTTAGGTTCCCTGGAAAAAAAATTTGGTGGAAAAAAAAAAATTTATTTATTTTATTTTAGGGGAATTATAAAAAACCTTTTCCCAATTGTAATAACCCCCAAAAAAAATTTGTTTTTTGGGCCCCTTGACGGCAACCCCCCTTGAATTTGCCCCTGGGTTTTTAAACCAAGGGGGGGAAAATTCGCCCACTTATTTTTTCCCTTAAATTTCCCTTTTCCCCAATTGAAAACCCAAGAAAAATTTTTTAAAAAACCCTTTTTACCCCCAAATCAAAATTGAGGGGGGGGGTTTTAAAGGGGGGGGGGTTTTTGGGAGTTGGGTTTTTTGGGGTTTTTGGGTTATAGGAAAATTGTTTTTTAAAAAGGAAAATTTTTTTTTGGGTAAATTTTTTGGTTTTTTGGGGGAATTTGATTTTGTGTTTTTTGGGGTTTGGAAAAAAATTTAAAATTTAAAAAGGGTAATTTTGAACAAGGGCAACTTTCCGGCTCAAAAATTTAACTTTTTTTTGTTCTCATAAATTCCCCCGGGCCGTTAATAAATTTTTGGGCGTTAGTAGATGCCCCTTGTGGGGGGCCACTTTTAACAAAAAGAAACCCGGGTTTTTTGGCTGCCCACTGTTTTGCTCAAAGCGGCGCTCGGGTGAATTTGTGCTCCCATGAGCACAAAAGGGGAAAAAAGGCGCCAAACATTGGGTATCCGAGAAATTAGAGCTAAGGAAGTACGTGTAGGGGTAATATTAAATTGATTTGAAAATATTAAATTGGGTGTAAAAAATTTCAGTAGTGGTGGGGGGGAAAGGATAAAGGGGACTGGGTAAAAGGGTTTTTGTTTTGAAAGGGACCTAGACTTTAAGCGGGGCATTGTAAACGTGTTAGAATGAATGAGAATGAATGGTTTATAAATCTGATGACTTTTTAAAAATGGGAAATTGGGGTTTTAATTTATTTTGTGAAGAGGTTCGGGGGAAACCATTTTAGCTGGCCCTGATTCCCTAAAATTGGAAGCACTGTACTCAAAGAGAGTTTTGGGATATTTGCTGTTTGAAGTAATATGGGGTTAATTTAGCGGGAAAAAGTGTCACAAATCACTTATTTTCCCAATATACCCTGAATTATCCAGATAACTGCAATTAATCTCTGTCCCAGATTTTCGCTTGGCCGACGCGGGGACTGAAAAATTCCCTTGGTTTGGCAAATTGGATTCCTGACTATGGGTCCGGTTTGGTAAATTTTGGGTTGCCAATATCCTTTTTTCCAACATAGTCTTAGTTTGCCCACAAAAAACCTTTTGGGTTTCTGAATGGGGGGAAAAAGACCCCAAAATTTAAATAAACAAAAATTTTAAAAAAACTAAATTGGTAAAAGGGAGAGGCATATAAAGGGTACCAAAAAGGGGGGATAGACAGTTAAAAAACCCAAAAAATTTTCCCTTTTAAAAAAAGAAATAAAAAAAGGGAAATTTTTAAAAAGGAAAAGAAAAAAGGGATTTGAGGTTTAAGGGCACAAGGGATTCAAAAAAAAAAACCCAAAAGGGTTTTTTTCAGGATACAGAAGTAAATTGGGGACAAAAATTGGACCATTTAAAGAGAAACCCTCTGGTCAGTCACTGCCAGGGGAAAAGGAAAAATTTAAAATTTCCCCTCAATACCTTTTCCCTTTCTCAGTTTTAAACCCAGGAAAATACTAGCGATTTTCCTAAAATAATAGATTATGTAGAACGGGTATGAGATAATCTATGTACATTGGGGTAACTGGGTGACATGGCCCTCAAAAAAAAAAGAAACAAAAACCCCTAACAAATCCCCAGGCCCTAAATAAAACTTTTTTTAAAGGGGGTTTTTAAAAGGGAATGAAAAGAGGAACTTAACGTACCTTTGGGTAAACTTTTTTTTTAACCCTAAACACTTTTCAAAATGCATGGCCTGATAAGTGGAAAATGGCAAATGTAATACCTATTTTCCCCAAAGGGAGGGGATAGGGGCCTTGGCTTCGAAAATAAGACCAATAAGCCTTACTTCCATAGTGGGGAAACTTTTTGGAATCCCAAAAAAAGGGGAAGCAGTTTCATAGCCATCTTACAGGCACAGAATTTCTTAATGAATCCTTTTTCAACGGGTTTTTTCAAAGGGGGCGTTTTGTCCTTTTGAAATTAAATAACCCTTTTTTCACTAAGGGTTTTGGGGTTTGGTTTGATCATGGGAAAAGAATATGATTTTGGTATATGGACTTTAGTAAGGCTTTCAATAAGCCCCCACACCAGAACAATTGAGGAAACCCTTTAAAGGGACACTGAATAGGAGGAGAATTTTTTTTCCCGGGTAGAGGCATGGCTGACAAAAAAGACACAAAAAGGTTTTCTAAATTGGGGAGAAATCAGAAAGGGGGCACCCCACAAACAATGTTCCTCAGGGGTCCGGTTTTGGGCCCGTTTGTTTTCACAATTTCCCAAAAAAGACATAGATGAAGGGAAAAAAATAGCGACATAACAAATTTGATGAAAGGGCACCCAAAAAAAGGCCGCCAATTCCATTCCAATGAGGACACTAGAGCACCCAGGATATTTGAATAGAAATGTGGGGAATTGGCCCCGGAAAATTTGGGAGATGCCCGTTAAAAAATTGACAAATGCAAAGTTTTTAAATTTAGGCCCGGGAAATAACCAGGCCCCATATAAAAAAAGAAATGAAAAATTTTTAATACTCCCATTTCAAAAGGATTTAGGGGTTTCTGGTTAGCATAATCCCAAAAAACCAAGACAACAGTGAAATAGTGTTTTGCAATAAACTTGGCATCATAAACTAGAATATAAAAAAATAGAAGTCCTCAAGGGGTTTTCCTTTAACCCCTATAAATCCTTTGGGTTTAAATATCCCTTTTTGAAACCCCTGTTAAAATTTACTAATTTTTGCCAAAGAGAGCCACTTCGGTAAACACATTGGGTTGAAGAGCCCCAACTACTGCAAATTTTGCGTTTAAATCAACTAAATTAAAAAGTACCCGACGCTAGTAAAATAATAGTAAATGAAAAAAATTAGACATGGGAAATAAACCTTCCCTAACTTGTTATTTGGGGGCTCGCAGCCGCACAAAGAAAAACCCCTGAATTTTGACTATGCGCTCAATTAAAGGGGCACTTTAAAATTTCAGAATGGGAATAAATGCCCCTGGGGAAAAAGTCCAAAAGGGGGTTGACAAAAATATCCCATGTATCAAAATCCCCATGAGGAATTTGCCCCGAGGGGCCCCGAATCTGCACTTTTTCCCCGAAAAGCGTAAAAAAAAAAATTAAAAAAAAGGGGGGGTTTTGACGAGGTGTATAAAAGGAAAACAAAAAATAAAAAAAGGGGGTTAAATAGCATTCTGAAAATTCCAGCCCAAACAAAACCTCCAGCATTGGGGTTTTAAATTTGGAAAAATTCAGTTCCCCGGAAGGATATTTGGAAAACACTGGTTTGGGTAAAAAAGAGTTGTGGATGAGTGGAAAAAAAACTCCCGAGTACAGGAATTTAGGCTAAAAAAGTTGTGTAGTTTTAAAAAAAAAGGGTTTGTAAATACAAGATGGGTTGTGGTTTGGGGGTGAGTTGGACCGACAAAACTTGTGCTCCTGGGTCCCGGGGCAGTGGGTCCAACCTTGATGGAGGGGGGCAGACGGGTGGGCATTGGCTAATCTGGGGGGGGGGGACATTTAAACCCGCTCTGCATGGGGCAGTAGGCCTTTTCAGGGGTTCCTTCCTTTTCCCTTTTTCTTAAAGTTTTTAAAGGGAAAATTTAAACTGTCATATCTTGTGAAACCTTATGCAAAAGTGGGTAAAGTCAATAATGGTTGGGAAGGGTTTCTTTTTTGGGGCACCCTCCTCAGGGAAAACAGTCCAATTTTGTTAAAAAAAAAAATCCCGCAAATTTGGGACATCCGCCCCCAAATTAGTACTTTTTTCCTTATTTGTCCTCTTTTTTTCCCAAAATAGTAATTTCCTATTACCAACCTCTTTTTTATAAAATACTCGTTACCAACCTCCATTTTCATTTTTCTCTTGGCACCCAAACTTACCTACTATACCACTAAAAAGGTTTTTCCTACCTTTATCATTAACCCTTTCCCGGGTCCGTCCCGTAGGTCACGCCTTTAGGTGGGGTGTCCAAACCGAAGATCTAAAAAAAAATTCCCAGCGCTTAAATTTAGGGGAAACGCTCATTTGGGCCCACATTTGAAGAATGGGGCCGCGGGCCCGGGGGTGCGCCCCTAAACAAAAAAACTGGCCCAAGAAAACATTGGGGAACGCCGGCTCCCGTCACCCTTGTTCACCATGCCCCCGCGCAATCAACTCTCACTCCCCAGAAAATTTGGGCTTTTCCCCCTTCCCGTCTGATAGTTCTGAAAACTGATGTAAATGGAAATTTAAGGGCAAAATTTTCCACGGCTTTTATAATTATTTACCAAAAATAAAAGACCAGGATGTTCCCATAATAGTGCAGAAAACCCCCACGATCCTCGACCTTCTACCTCTTTTTTTTGGGGACCTCGTGACTCCCCGGGTTTGGGGGTTCCTAAACTAAAAGAAAACTAAATATTTTTCGCGGCCAGGCCCCTGACTTCAGAATGACGATGATTCCCGACGTTTGGGTTGTGGGAATTTTTTTTTGACCCCCGACATCAAATTTGAGGGATGATAGTGAAAACCTTTTTAAAAATCACCAGTGAAGCATCGGTATGTTTCCCCCACCGCATGCCTCGGGTATGTAAACCCCATCTGTGCCCGGGGGCCAGATACATCCCGGGGACAAACCCCCTGGCCCTCCCCCCCTTTTTAAGGGAGTGATGTGGGATGATGTTTGGGACACTTGGGATGGAGACCACAGGCAAAACCCGTGGTTTTTGGGAGTGGGGGTGCGGTGTGGGGAAATGGCACCGCCATGCGTGACTCACCGGTTGGGATGCGGGGACCCACCGCTCGAACCCTTTCAGTTCAAGGACAAAGCGGAGCTTTAAACCCCCCCAGCCCGCCAAAAACCCCCCAAAACCCCCCGTACAACCCGCCCATGATGTCCCTATCCACCCAAAAAACCCAAAGTTTGGGGGTTTTTGGGAGCAAAATTTCCCAAAATTTTTTTTCCCAAGCCCACCACTTTGAAAACTCTCAAAAATGGAATTTCTACCTACCCCTTTCCCCCTTTGGGAAACCCCGGCCAATGAACTGGAATTCTTTGAATTTTTCTTTGACCACCATTTGAGGAAATTATTTGCCAGGGGAAAAGTAATAGTAAATTTTTAGTACAACCCCTGGGAAATAGAACCTTTTCCCACCAAAGTCAAACTACACGGTGGAAAGAGATGACTTTGCGAAATGTTTTGAAATTTTTCAACAATAAATGCTTATGCCCACGTCTAAAAACAAAAATATAAAAAAACATACTGGTCCCCAGGGCGGCAAAATTTTTACCCCCCCCCTTCAGTGAAATAAAACCATTTAACCGGTTTATCTTACGTTACGGGAGTTGGGACTTCCCCTGACAAAAAAAAGCCTGAAGAAGTGACAGGTTATAAAAAGAATTTGAAATTGGGTTTTTTTTTTGTATCTCAAACAAAAGTTCCCGGGAAAAACCCTTTAAACCATTCAAGAATCTTGTAAAATTTAAGTCCCCTTTTTATTTTGTTCAAAAGGGGACGTCTTCAACAAAATATATACCGAGCAAGAGGAACCGCTTTGGTAAAAAAAATGGTTTATACTCTGTGGGTTGTGGGCCCGTGGCCTGGTTTGGGATATTGTTTTATACATTTGGGAGTAAAACCTTTAAAAGTACCAAGATGTTATTTTGGGGATTCAGGTTTACGTAGTGAGAAACCCTGATGGGACCTTATCTTTGGGGAAAAGGGGGTTTCATTTAATACCGATAACTGGTCAAAAAGCCCCTTACTCAGGATTTCATGCGAGTGAACAAGAAAAGATGTTTTTGTGGCACAGGCATTCTAATCGTAAACAAAATGCCCAGGCCAAAGCAGGTTGTTCGTGGTTAAAGACGTGCAGGGTTTACTTTCCAAAACCCCCATGGCTTTAAAGGTTGGGATGAAAACCCAGATGGCCCCAATTTTTGAAAACCATTCAAAACCCCTAATAAAAGCAAACCGTGGGGAAAGGGGATCGAGGACTAATGAACGTATTCGAAAACCAGTGTCCCGTGGGGTTTATTATAAAAAAACAAAAGCGCTTGGGGTTTTACAAATGTGTACCTGCAGATTGGGGGTTTTTTTTTGACTGGTTTTCTAAGAGTTACAAGTGGGACAAGAAATTTTCTCCATTTCATGGACAAATTTTTAAAGCTCAATGCATAAAAATAGAAACCCAAAAAAAGACGGTAAAAAGACCACCTTTTGGGAATTTTGTTTTGTCTGTTTCCCGACAACTCAAAAAGAAGTACCAGTAAAAAACACCTGCAAATACAACATGGTTCTCGAATTCCCCAGGATATACCCAAGCCCTTTGGAGGAGAGAAGGTGATTCCAAATTTTTTAATAACAGCTTCCTTTCCCTTTAACTTAACCCAAAAGAAATTTGCCAAAAAGGAAAGCATTGTCCCGTTCACAAACAAAACGCCGCAAAAAAGAAAGCAAAGACACTCGGTTTTTGTGTGAGGGAAAGTGGGGTGCCTCTGTCAAGGGGCCCTTTTTTCAAAAAGTTCACCCCGCTCCAGCATTTTTTAAAACCATGTCCCCGTGAATGTAAATAAGAAAAAATATGATAGAAACATTAGTATTTTACAATATTTGTGGGATGTTTATTGAATAAAAAAACCCGTGGAAACAATAATAAAGATAATAACTTTGCGCGGGTTTTTTGTGTTTTAAAACAGTGAGTTTATATAAACAATTTTAAAACCGTAAAAGGGGCCCCTCAGGGCCCCCCCTGTTAGTAGGAAAGAAAAAAATTGGAAAAAAAAAGAAAAAAAAAAACTAAAACAAACAAAATAAAAAAATACGCTATGTGGAAATTTTGTCTTTTGCCACCCAAACCCCATTTATTTTCTATAAAAAATCTTTTGGGGACGGGATCTCGGTAAGTAAATGACAATTTTTATTTTTTTGTTTTATTTTCCTTCAAAAAAATATTCCTTTAATTCTGTTTGAAAAAAAAATTTTTTTTTTTTCAAATTTCTTTGGGCACGGTGCGGAAATTCAGATTTTTTGGGGCCCTTGGGCCCTGAAAGGGGGTTTTAAAAACCCTCACAAAAATTATTCCCCACACTTGGTTGAGAAACCCCAAAAACCAACCGCTTAACCCTCTCCCAAAATTTTCCCCTTTCCTTTAAAACTCCTTCCCCTTCTCTGGGGGGGATAAACATTTAGTATAACCCACTTTTCCAAAAACCTACCCTTATTTTAATCCCCAATTTTTTTAAATTTTTGCATTTTTTTTTTTTTTCTTTTTATTTTGATCATTTAATATTACCACTACATCCGTAGCCTAATTCTTGGGGTACCCAAATGGCCTTTAAACCCTTTTTGCCCCCCACGGAAAAATTCCCCCTTTCCCCTCTTTAAATTTTTTTTTTTGCTTAGCCCATTAACTTTCCAATCGTAGATCTACATTCTTATTGCTAGCACTCCAAACGTAGATCTACGTTTTATTTTTCCTTCCTCCAAATTTGGTACAATTGGCCAGAGATGCCTGGTCAGCATGAAATGGGTCTTAACACTCGGTGATAGTATTAAAAAAATCTGGGACCACTTAGTACCTTGTGGGAGCACCAGTTCAGTTGAGTGCCAGCTAGAGCAAACAGCGCGGCAAACCAACGGCGGCACCAACTAACACCAAATTCGTCTAACAGCGCTCTTTGGCATAAAAAAATTGGCTCTACCAACGGTGAAAAACTTATCTAATGGCTTTCGTCCCAAACATGTCCATGCGGCTGGAGCACAGCCTAAGTGGGCCCAGCCACTCCAACACTCAGTGTACCATTGTTTACAAGCCGTTGCAGTCGATTCCACATGTACCTGCGATATATTTTGTATTATTCCAGTGTTTTTAGTGCTTGTAACCACTAAATAAGCCAACATGGGCCCCAAGAAAGCTTCTAGTGCCAAGCCTGTGGTAAAAAGGGTGAGAATTACAAAGGAAATGAAAGAGATCATTGAAAATTATGAAAATGGAGTGCGTATGTCAGAGTTGGAAAGGCAATATAACAAACCCCATTCAACCATCACTACTATCTTGGCGAACAGAAAGGCAATCAAGGAAGCTGTTGGTACAAAAGGTGCAAGCATGTTTTCAAAACAGTGATTGCAAATACTACAGTGGACCCCCGCCATACAATGGCATCGCGTTACGTTAAATCCGCTATACAATACATTTTAACGAAAAAAATTTGCCTTGCCTCACGATAAAAAACTTGCCAAATGTGATTCCTCCCAAACCTGTCCGTCCAGCCTGAGCGCCTCAGCTTCCCTGCCGTCATTGTTTACAGGCTAGGGTGGCCGGTTGCATGCATACATTCGATACATTTTGTATTATTCCATTGTTTATAGTGCTTGTAACTGCTAAATAAGCCACCATGGGCCCAAAGAAAGCTTCTAGTGCCAACCCTGTGGTAAAAAGGGTGAGAAATACTATCATACCACAGTCAGGTGTTGCTGCACCACAGTCAGGTGTTGCTGCACCACGGTCAGCTGCTGCTGCACCACAGTCAGCTGTTGCTGCACCATGGTCAGCTGCTGCTGCACCACAGTCACCTGCTGCTGCACCACGATGAGCTGTTGCTGCACCACAGTCAGCTGTTGCTGCACCACAGTCAGCTGTTGCTGCACCATGGTCAGCTATTGCTGCACCACGGTCAGCTGTTGCTCCACCATTGTCAGCTGTTGCTGCACCACAGCTCCTGCTGCACCACCGTCAGCTGTTGCTGCACCGCAGTCAGCTGTTGCTGCACCAGGTCAGCTGTTTCTGCACCACCGTCAGCTGTTGCTGCACCAGTCAGGTGTTGCTGCACTAGTCACCTGCTGCTGCACCACCATCAGCTGTTGCTGTACCACAGTCAGCTATTGCTACACCACGGTCAGCTGTTGCTGAACCACTTGTCAGCTGCTGCTGCTGCACTACAGTCAGCTGTTGCTGAACCACGGTCAGCTGCTGCTGCACCACCGTCAGCTGTTGCTGCACCACAGTCAGCTGTTGCTGCACCACTGTCAGCTGCTGCTGCACCACCGTCAGCTGTTTCTGACCAACATGACTCATCCCAAACCTGTCCGTCCAGACTGAGCACCTCAGTTTCCCTGCCATCATTGTTTACAAGCCATGGTGGCCGGTTACATGCATAGATTCGATACATTTTGTATTGTTCCATTGTTTATAATGCTTGTAACTGCTAAATAAGCCACCATGGGCCCAAAGTAAGCTTCTAATGCCAACCCTGTGGTTTTAAAAAAGGGTAGAAATACTTTCGTACCATGGTCAGCTGCACTGCACCCCCGTCGCTGTTGTGGCGTCAGCTGTTGCTGACCAGGGTCAGCTGTTGCTGAACCGTTAGCTTTTGCTGCACCATGGGCAGCGTTGCTGCCCCACAGTCAGCGCTGCTGCACCACAGTCAGCTGCTTTTACCCCCGTGCTGTTGCTGACCACAGTGCTTTTTGCAACGTCGCTGTTGCTGCCCCCAAGTAGCTGTTGCTGCACCACAGTCAGCTGTTGCTGCACCCCATAGTGTATACTGGAAGATGTGGAGAGTGTGTTGTTGGTGGGTTAAGGGAAAAACTTTACGAAAAACGTTTTTAAAAATGTCCCTAGCCTTAATACCATAACTGAAAGGGTTTTTAATTTTAAGAATTAATCTAAGTTGCCCGAAATGCCTACCCATGCTAGGTGCTTAGGGGCCCCCCTTTGTAATTAGTTTTTTTAATAGTAACCACAAACTCCAAATTTGTAACCCCATTTTGTAACCCATATGAGATTAACTTAAATTAAATTGAATTAAAACCCCAGGGGTTGCCCCCCCAGGATAACCCAAGAAAGCCCGTGCATCATCGAGGAGTCTAACTTATTTCATTGGGGTCCCTTAATCTTGTCCCCAGGATGTGCCCCAAACAGTTGTAACACCCGATGAACAGGAAAAAATGCTGGAACTAGTGTTTTTTGGAATTTAAGGAAGAAAGGTTGGTTTGAGAGATTTAAGAATTGAGTGGCATACACAGTGTGATAAAGGCATGGGAAGCTAAAAAATTTCCAAACCCCAAAAAGTTTTTCAGTTGTGAAAAAAACGGGCCCTTTTCTGGAAAAAAATGCCAAACAGGACCTAAAATTATCAGGGGGAAAAGGCCAATCCCGGGACAAACCCTGAAAAAGACAGGTAAACTTCTTTTTTGTTGTAATGCTAGGGGGGAATGAAGTAAAAGTTTTATCTGTATCCTCTAAAAAACCCAGTTGTTAAAGAAAAACGTGTTCTCACTCTATTACTTTTCAAAAAAGGATTTGTTTTTTACTTTTTTTATGTGTTATTGGCATGTTTTTGTTTTCTTTGAAAGGAAATTTTTATTTCATAAAAAAAAAAATTTTTTTTTAAACTTTTGGCTGTTGTATTGGTTTCCATTACGTATTTCTTATGGGGAAAAATTTAAATGGTAACTAATTTTTTGGAAAAATGGCCTCAGGAAAAGAATTAATATCGTTTTGGCGAGGGTCCCCTGTAATTGAAAGGTGGAGAGACTGTTGTTGGTGGGATAAACGAAAAAAATTATTAGGAGAAGTTTTTCTCAGTCAATTGTGAAAAGGGTAAGGCAGTTGCATGTGTCTCATTTAAGAAAATGCCTTAAAAAAAGTGTGTTTTGATGGGGTTTAAAAGGGCCGCAAAGGCTGGTTTGAGAGATTTTTAAAAATGTAGTGGCATACACGTGTGGTTTTTGGATGGTGAGGTGCCAGTTCAGACAAAAAAAGTGGCTGAAAAAAATTGGCAGGGACTTTAAGGAGTACTAGACACTGAAAAATTTAAAAACCCGAAAAAGTGTTTTAACCCCTTTGGGGGGGCGAAGGGCCTCCAAAGGGCTTGTTCTCGGGTCGGCCCAAATTTAAAAAAATTATATATTTTTTTTATGAAAAAAATGAGAATCTTTTCCCATCTATGACCCAAAAGTATGAAATTTGATGGAAAACTTTCGGAATTGCTTCGCGAAGTTAGCGGTCTCGCGATGTTTATGATGGCGATTTTGCCCGCTTTGAGCCCCATTTTCGGCCAATTCCGTGTTATCGACAAAAATCATAACTTTTCCTAGAAATCATTTTTTCTATCGAAAAGAGTACAAGAAACCAACCCATTTTCCGATTTAAATATCCAGTAAATGGTCAGAAAAATTTTGCAATATTGCCAAATTTTTACCAAATTTTAAAGATGCCAAAATTTGAATAAGGTCTAGAATAAACAAGAAAGACTTCCTGGCACTAAAAAAAAACAAGTTCTTGTTGTTTTTAAAAACCCCAGGGTCTCTTATATTTCTTTTTTCTTTTCCCCTTTGAATTTTATTTTTGAAAAAAAAAAAAAATTTTTTGCTATGAACGCTGTTTAGGGAGAAAAAAGGTATAAATAATATCAGCAATTTGTGAAAGATATAAATCACCAGTTGTTGTATTGGACGCTTGGCATGATTTGTTTTCTTTTGAACTTTGGTTAAAAATCGAACATTTCTGCTACTTTGAGCTCAATTTCAAGGTACTTATCATTGTAAAACCAGTCAAAATCATCTCAATTTCTGTAAGATGTCTTCCATTCTATAAAATGAGACCAAGGAAACTAGAATACAACAATAAATACCATACAAAAATACAGTGCAAAGTCACCGTTTTAATCCAAAAACACGGTCAAAGTTTTTTTTTTTTTCTCATTACGCACTCTGTGCTGCAGGATTTTTTTTATACTGCGCACACTGACCACATAGACCCATTCTTTCATACGTAAGCCTACCAGCTTTCTCTCACTATATTTGAGGGCACTAGAATTTAGGCATACTAGTATGTCAAAAACCCTGGGCCGTAAGACATACTAGTACATCCGAAACCCCCAAAGGATTAATTGTGACAAAACAGGCCTGTTTTGGAAGAAAATACCAAACAGAACCTACATTACTCAGGAGGAAAAGGCACTCCCAGGACATAAGCTTATGAAAGACAGGCTGACATTATTGTTGTGTAGTAATACTAGTGGTGGTTGCGAAGTGAAGCCTTTATTGGTGTATCACTCTGAAAGTCCCATAGTGTTCAAGAAAAACAGTATCGTCAAGGGTAATTTGTGTGCGCTGTGGAGATCAAACACTAATTCGTGGGTCACTAGGGAAATTTTCATGGACTAGTTTTATGGTGTGTTTGGCCTTACTGTGAAAAATTACCCCCTGGAAAAGAAATTGTCACTCAGGTGCCTCCTCATGACTTGCAGGAGCAAATTGCAGGGGAGTTTAGCTTCCTTAAAGTGAAGTTTTTGCCTCCCAATACAACTCCTCTCCTCCAGCCCATGGGCCAGCAAGTCCTTTCAAACTTCAAAAAACTCTACACAGAAGCAGTGTTTCAAAAGTGCTGTGAAGTGACCTCAGACACTGAATTGACCCTAAGAGAGTTTTGGAAAGATCACTTCAATATCCTCAGTTGCATAAACCTTATAGGTAAGGCTTGGGAGGGAGTGACTTGCAGGACTTAGAACACTGCTTGGAGGAAACTGTGGCCACAATGTGTACAAGAGAGGGATTTTGAAGGGTTTGGGGCTAACCCTCAGGAGCCTGTGCCAGTTGTAGAAGCTATTGCGTCATTGGGGAAGTCCATGGGGTTGGAGGTGTGTGGTGAGGATGTGGAAGAGTTGGTGCAGAACGACGATGAAGAAGTAACCACTGCAGATCTGCAACAGCTTGAGGTGCAACAGCAATAGATCACAGCTCAGGAATGTGCCTCAGTGCAGGAGGAAGAGAGACAGAGGAAGTTGCCTTCATCAAGGATTAGGGAAATGTGTACAATGTTTACAAAGGTGCAAGCATTTGTGGATGAATTTTATCCTGTCACAGCTGTTGCAAGCTGTATTGGCAACATGTACAGTGACACTCTTTTGTCCCATTTTAGGGAAATCCTAAGGGCACGTGAGAAACAGAGTTCTCTGGACAGATATTTTGTGCGACAGGGGTCCAGTGACTCTCAAGCTGGTCCTAGTAGCATTAACCCTTTGACTGTCGCAAGCCCCCAATCCTGAAGTGTCTCCTGGTGTCGCAAAATATTCGAAAAAAAAAAATCTTATGAAAATGTTAAGATTATTTTTCTGATTGTTTTAGTCCCCAAAAAGTTTTTTTTTTGCCATCAATACTTACCGAGATATAGAGGCGTGAAGTTTGCAGAAAATGAGTCGCGTATGGCAACAGCAGCGACTGCCACTCACCCGGTAAACTTTGGTTTACTTTTATTCAAAGGTTTCTTGTTGTTTTTTTTTTCACTATTTTATTTCTTCACATAACTTTTGTGGCCTATGAGAACAAAGTATGGTGCAGTGTTCATATATACACTCATTGAATGTAACACAATTATAGCAAAAACACTAGTATCACCATAATGTTTATAAAACTTGCTTACACGAACAAACAATATAAAATTTTTTATTACGATTGTTCTGTAATATATATACAGGAAGGCCCCACTTATACGGCGGGTTAGGTTCCAGGCTACCGCTATAAAGCGGAAACCGCCGTAAAGTGGAACACCCTTTTTTTCCACTTACAAATGCATACAAACACTAGATAACAAGTTTACACTAACATATATTATGTTAGCAATAGAACCAGGCATCAAAAAACAATAAAAAAGTACAATACACACATAGTGCACTCATTACTTACCTTAAAATATTTATAGTCTTAATCTAGGGTGAGACAAGTAGTATTTATTGTAAGAAATCAATTTGTGGTTGTATTGTAATAGCCAGGTTTACCTCACCAGGCCACCCCCCACCATACTATTCTTGATTTTAAGCATCCCAGAGCGATAAAATGTATATACGTTCACTCATTACTTACCTTAAAATTTTGTAGTCTTAATGTAGGGTCAGGGTAAGTAAATGGATAAAACGAATAAATGAGAGAGAGAAAAAATGAGTACATGAGAGGTAACAGGCGCAGAGTTATGTAAACAAACCGGGCTCCCGCATCTTATATTTATGTTTATTTATTCTATTGTGGGGTGTATTTATCATCTTTTTATGTTATGTATCGTGTTTATTATATAATTTTGAAAAAAATATCATGGATGGATTAATGAAAATGTGTTATATTACCGTTAATATACGACATTTAATGAGACTGGGGTGACTATTGTTATTATGGCGTACTTGTGGAAGTCGTCTGCTCAATCTCACATTTATGTTTATTTATTCTACTGTGGGGTGTATTTATTTTTTATATGTTATGCATCGTGTTTATTATATAATTTTAAAAAAAATATCATGGAGGATTAATGAAAATGTGTATATTACCGTAATATACGACATTTAATGAGACTCGGTGAGTATTGTTATTTGGCGTCACTTGTGGAAGTCGTCTGCTCAACATCTAAACATTTATGTTTATTTATTCTACTGTGGGGTGTATTTATCTTATTTATATGTTATGCATCGTGTTTATTATATAATTTTGAAAAAAAATTATCATGGATGGATTAATAAAAATGTGTATATTAACGTAATATACGACATTTAATGAGACTCGGTGACTATTGTTATTATGGCGTCACTTGTGGAAGTCGTCTGCTCACATCTCACATTTATGTTTATTTATTCTACTGTGGGGTGTATTTATCTTATTTATATGTTATGCATCGTGTTTATTATAAAATTTTTGAAAAAAATATCAGGAGGGATTAATGAAAATGTGTTATTACCGTAATATACGACATTTAATGAGGACTCGGGGGAGTATTGTTATTATGGCGTCACTTGTGGAAGTCGTCTGCTCACATCTCACATTTATGTTTTTTATTCTACTGTGGGGTGTATTTATCTTATTTATATGTTATGCATCGTGTTTATTATATAATTTTGAAAAAAATATCATGGATGGATTAATGAAAATGTGTATTTTAAAACGAAATTTATACGACATTTAAATGACTCGATGTATGTAAGTTTATTTAGGTACAGGTTTACATAAGTATAATTATCAGAGTATATATAAAATATGAAATAACTTTTAAAAACATTTGAAATTTTGGAGTTTCCAGACAAAATGGAGAGACTTAGTGCTTACTGAGCTCATGGAGAATGTAAACAAACAGGGTGGGGCACGGTGACCGTATTAGAAAGTCAGGTGGGGGGAGCCTTTATAGTGAGTTTTTGGTCATAATTTGAAATGTCTGTATTAGCGGAATGCCGTAAAGTGAAACGCCATAAAGCGGGGCCTTCCTGTACATATGTACAGTGGTCCCCCGCTTTTCGTAGTTCCCGGCAATCGTAAATTTCGCCAATCATAGGGATATTTTTGTATAAACATGAACTCGCTTTTCATAGGTTGACTCGTGAGTCGTAGTTCATCCGGAAAGCGTACCTACGGCATGAGCCGGGGCGGCAGCCAGTCTGGCATTGTTTACCAGTGAGAGAAGGTCCCCTCACGTGCTCCAGCGAAATATTTCATAATATTCCATTTATTTTAGTGCTTGCAAGTACTAAATAAGCTACCATGGCTCCAAAGAAAGCTCCTAGTGTCAAGCCTGTGGTAAAGAAGGTGAGAAATACAATTGAATTTAAGAAAACCATCATTGAACAATATGAAAGTGGTACAAGTGTGGCCGAACTGGCCAGGATGTATAAGAAACCCTACACAACCTTATGTTCCATAGTGGCCCAAAAAAAAGGAAAAAAAGGATGTGTTGTTGCAAAGGGAAGTAACTATGCTGACAAAAATGAGATCACCCTTTCTGGAAGAGGTTGAGAAGTTATTATTGGTGTGGATAAATGGGGAAACAAATTTGCAGGAGATACTCTTTTGACTTCGATTTTTTGTGATAAGGCTAGGCAGTTGCATGAAGATTTGGTAAAGAAATTGCCTGCAAATAGTGGTGATGTGAGTGAATTTAAGGCCAGCAAAGGCTGGTTTGAGAGATTTAAGAACCGTACTGGCATACACAGTGTGGTAAGGCATGGTGAGGCTGCCAGTTCGGACCACAATGGGGCTGAAAAATATGTGCATGAATTCCAGGAGTACATAGAGGCTGAAGGACTGAACAAGTGTTCAATTGTGACGGAACAGGCCTCTTTTGGAAGAAAATGCCAAAGAGGACCTTCATTACACAAGAGGTTTAAAACAATGCCAGGACACAAGCCTATGAAAGACAGGCTGATGCTAATGTTCTGTACGAATGCTAGTGGGGATTTCAAAGTGAAGCCATTACTAGTGTACCATTCTGAAAATCCCAGAGTGTTCAGGAAAAACAATGTTATGAAGAGTAAATTGTGTGTGTTTTGGAAATCTAATAGTAAGGCATGGGTCACGAGGGAAATTTTCGTCGAGTGGTTCAATGAAGTGTTTGGCCCTAGTGTGAAGGAGTATCTCCTGGAAAAGAAATTGGATCTCAAGTGCCTGCTACTAATGGACAATGCACCTGCTCATCCTCCAAACTTGGATGACCTAATTTTCGAGGAGTTTGGGCTCATCACAGTAAAGTTCTTGCCCCCGAATACCACTCCTCTCCTCCAACCCATGGACCAGCAGGTTATTGCAAACTTTAAAAAACTCTACACAAAAGCTATGTTTCACAGGTGCTTGACTGTGACCACAGACACTTGACCCTAAGGAAATTTTGGAGAGAACACTTCAGCATCCTCCATTGCATAACCCTTATGGGTATGGCTCGGGAGGGAGTGACTACCAGGACTAGGAACTCTGCCTGGAGAAAATTGTGGCCAGAGTGTGTCGACAAGAGGGATTTTGAAGGATTTGGGACTGACCCTAATGAGCCTATGTCTGTTGTAAAATCAGTTGTGGCACTGGGGAGTTCCATGGGGTTGGATGTGAGTTTGGAGGATGTGGAAGAATTGGTGGAAGACCACAATGAAGAGCTCACCACTGAGGAGGTGCAAGAGCCTCAGCAGGAAGAGCAACACATCGCAGCTCAGAATCTTGCTGCAGAGGAGGAGGAAGAGAGATGGAAGAAGGTGCCTTCTTCAGAAATTAAAGGGATTTTTACTATGTGGGGTAAGATGGAAAGCTTTATGGAGGAACATCACCCTAACAAGGTTGTTGCAAGCCAGGTTGGCAACATGTACAGTGACAAAGTCTTGGGCCATTTTAGGGAAGTGTTAAAGAGACGCCAGAAACAGAGCTCTCTCCACAGTTATTTTGCGAGACAGGACTCCAGTGACTCTCAAGGTGGTCCTAGTGGGATTAAGAAACAGAGAAGAGAAGCAACCCCAGAAAAGCAAATGGTACCTGAGGTGTTGATGGAAGGGGATTCCCCTTCCAAACTATAAACAGTCCACTCTCTCTCCTCCTCCAGTCTCCCATACACTAAGAAGAATCTCCAATAAAGGTAAGTGTTATGCTGTTAATGTTTCATTCATCATTTCCCATTGTATTGTTTATGTACTACATGTATATTTCATGTAAAATTTTTTTTTGTTTTAATACTTCTGGGTGTCAGGAACGGATTAATTGTATTTACATTATTTCTTATGGGGAAAATTGATTCGTAAATCGTAAATTTTGTTTATAGTAACGGCTCCAGGAACGGATTAATTACGAAAAACGAGGGACCACTGTACAATCACTGGACACTTTTCTAGAACTGCTGCAGCTTGTGGAATTCTTTGAAACATGGGTATAAGCAAAATGGTGTTTTACACTCCTCATACATAAAACGAGTGTCTCTGCATTTTTGTGGGCATTTTGTGGTATTTCCACAGACAAAACACCTCTTCTGAGCACTTTTCTTGAGAGCAGTAGCAGGCAGTAGTATGGGGTAGTGATCACCAGGCCTCAGACGAGAGGGCATGTGTTGATAATTTCGTGGGCGCTGGTCTGTTGCAAGTGTTGTTCCTTGGTACTTGAATATTATTTGTCTGATGACTGACAAACAAAATTCACCATATTTGGGGTTGTTGTTGGTCTTCAACTTATACATATTATAAGCATTCAGCATTGAAATGTCAAGAAGGTGGAAAAAGAGTTTTATGTACCACTTATAACTCTTGCGAACACAATCAGCAAACCCAATCTGCAAAATCACATTTGTCCACTAAGCACATATTAAGGTTGTAATCCATCACAGCTGCAGGTTTTACAATGGGGTCATTGGTCTCTCTATTCTGCTTGCCAGTGTCTACCATTTCGTGTCGGTGAACTGATGTCAACAGTGTGACATCACGTTTGTCATGCCACCGAAATGCCATGATGTCATTGGCAGCAAACACATGAACATCACCTCTATGAGTGCCAGCATTGAACCTAGGCATATGCTTATGATTTCCACGCACTGTGCCACACACATCTGTCATGTTCACTCGCAAGAAATCACTGAATAAAGGGCTTGTGTACCAGTTGTCAGTATATAAAATATGCCCCTTACCAAGATATGGTTCCATCATTGTTCTAACCACATCACCAGAAATACCCAGTAACTTCCTGGTATCTTGCAATGTTTTAATGCCAGTGTACACAATTATATCCAAAACCAGACCACTTTTGCAATCACACAGTACAAATAACTTTATACCAAAGCGTTTCCTCTTGCTTGGTGTATACTGCTTGAATGCGAGTCTTCCTTTGAACAAAATCAAAGACTCATCAATAACAAGCTTCCTGAAGGGATAAAGATACATACAGCACTTGTTTCAGGTACATAAACACATTTCTGATCTTATATAACCTGTCGCTTATGTCAGGTCTTGTTTTGTCTGAAAAGTGTAGCATACGTAACAGTAGCACAGATCTATTCACTAGTATAATGTCACTGAAAGCTGGGGTTGAAATCAGGCAGTCTGTCATCCAGTATGTGTTGACACTGTGCTTATACACATGTGGCATAAGCATTATTGTGGCCAAGAACAGATACATCTCTGCCACAGTTGTGTCCTTCCACTGGTATAGGTGTGATCTTGGTGAAAGAATTGTGTTTGCCATGGTGTACTCGTAGTATGTGTTGCTTTCCCTGACAATAATGTCCATCAGGGGTTCATCAAAGAACAACTGAAAGCATTCCAGTGCAGTGGCATTGTTCCCAAGTGTACATGATGGCCGTATTCCACTTTGTGTTTCATCAAAGTCATGGGGACTGGGAACAAACTCTTCACCTTGCTAATCCCAGATGCGGTCAGCTGGTGGGTTCTGGATATTGAAACGTGGTTGTGGTTGTGCAGGTTGTGGTTGTAGATGTTGTGGGAGTGTGGGGTTGGGTGAGGATGGTTGTGGTTGTGCAGAGTCAGCAGTGTCGGTAGTAGCATGGCCCGTTGCTGGTGCCACATGACTCTTGCCACCACCACTATCACCACCACCACCTGCTGCCTCACTCACATCATACCCATCGTAACAATATCGTCATCTTCACTATCAGGTTGTGGTGTAGGGCCACGGGATGTGCTCCAAGATTTACTCCTTCCCCTTGGAACAGCATATGACACACTACCAGACCGCATGGTACATCGTATATACTGCCGCTTCACTGGGGAGTATTCACCCTCACTGTCAGAACTAGAACTGCTTTCAATAGCTTTGAAATCACTGTCACTTTCACTACTCACATCTGAATCTTGTACACGGGCAAATAATTTCCTCTTTCGTCCTGGTACGGGTGAACATGAACAAGCCGGCCCAGCACCAGAGGTGGAATGTTGTGGGTCATCTGGGTTTTCATCACTAATTACATTATCCTGGGCACTGTTTTCGGTCACACCCGCTTGAAAATCATCGAATTCACTTTCACTGACACAATCTATCACTGTTAGAGTTATCACTTGGGAACAAAAGACCTCCAATCCACCGAGGAGTGAGGTACTTCTTACCGCGAGGCATGGTCGAAATGGACTACCAAGATGGCATTCCCACAATGCACCACTGAGTCCCAGATTTTTTTCACAGGGTGCACACCCACCACTCAGACCCATTCTCTCTCATGTAGGCCTACCAGCCCTCTCTCGCTTGATTTGAAGCCGCTAGAATTTATGCGTATAGATATGTCAAAGTCGGTGGCTCGTAAGACGTATGTATACCACCGTGAAACAGTCAAGGGGTTAAAAAACCAAGAAGGGAGGTAATCCCACCAAAGGACTTGGTACCTGAAGACTTTATGGAAGGGGATTCCCCTTCCAAACAATAGAAAACCTGAATCTCCCCTACTGCTGTCACACCACTCATCAAGAACTCCACAATAAAGGTAAGTGGCACTTAATTATTGTTTATTTTGCATGTACCATTCGTTTCTGTGTAGGGAAATGTATACTTCATGTAAAAAAAAATTATTTTGTTTAATACGTTTGGGTGTCTGGAACGGATTAATTCTATTTCCATTATTTCTTATGGGGAAAATTAATTTGACTAACAGCTAGTTCGACTGAAGGCTAGCTCTCTGGAACGGATTAAAGCCGTTGGTCGAGGGTCCACTGTAGTATTAACACTCCCATTTTAAATGGAAAGTGATGTCCGAGTTTAGTGGCTTTGAGGTGGATGTGGCCACAAGTGGTCAAGGAAATATAAAAAACCTTGATAATAACCCATGTGCAACATTTGTGCAACACTTATTCAATTTTGGTACCACTAGTAGTGTCATCCTGCCAGAATGTCTTACAACCTATGCCTTAAGCAAAGAGAAATAATTCTGCAACGTGTAACACATGTTCAGTGGCTGGGTGGCTGGCTGGCCAGCGACTGGCTGTCTGGCTGATTGACTTTGGCTGTCTCTGTCTGTCTGTCTGTCTGTATCTATATCTGTCTCTGTCTATCTGTCTCTGTCCACCTCTGACTCACAGGTACACATAAATACAATTATACATAGTGTAAATTACCTAGGATAACCCCCCAAAAAATCCAGACAAAGTGCTATACTGTGCTTGTTGATAAAATGCACAGTATGCATGACTGGCAAATAATACGTGTTTACTCTTGTGAGGAACCAGACATGATGATGCAGTTGTGTTGAAATACCTGTTGGTTCACGAGTGGCTCTCTCTGAGCCCAGTGAGAGAGACAAGCGGGACAGAGAGACAGATAAGCAGAGACAACGATAAACAGAGAGCAGGACAGAAGGTAGATGGAGAGCTGGACAGCCCAGATAGAGAGCTAGCCAGACAGACATATTTATGTGTAACATTGAAAACAAATAAGGCTGTGGATGCTCATCAAATGTCACCACTTATCTCATCACTGCACTGTCAGTAGTGGACTGACACTTGTCTTACATCATGCTTCAAAGTAAATTATTATTATTATTATTATTATTATTATTATTATTATTATATACTCCTGCATATCCCAAACATTGCTGGGACCTATAAAGACTTTGTATATATTCCTAGACAATAGTAAATGACCAAGACAGGTGTAAATGTTCACCTGTCAGTGTGTCTGTGACAATTTGAATACAATTTCACTAGATTGGCTATGAAATCACAAGAACTGCTATAAATTGTAATTATCAGAACATAAAACTTGTATAAAATAATATAAAAATGAGAATAAAAGGTATATCCGCAACAGTTCTGCAAGTGGCAGCGCTCCATGTTGCCGTCAGGTGATCATCAAGTGCCAACTTCACGGGCTCATATCTCGGTAAGTATAACCCGAGAAATGCACTCTTCATTACCTGTAAATATAAAAGAAACACTACTTGTTTATAAATTCAAGTCTCTTCTCAAAGATCACTTACTCACCCAAAACCAAATAAATACTGAATAACTGAACCTTATAAATTGTATATCTTAAATGTTTCTCATAATTATATCACATAAATGTTAAAACCCAAGACCCAATCTAACTTTGTTATTTTTTAAATACACTACCTAACAGAATACTCCATTCTACTGAATGTACAGCAATCCATGCAACCATATGACCTGTCTTTGTAATACTCATTTGTGCTTTATTGTTATCTGTTTATAATAATGTTTTATCACTGATTACATCATTGCTTAGTTAATCTTAAGTTAATTTTAAGCCAGCCCGTAATGCTATGCATACAAGTGGCTTTGGCATGCTGCTCTTACCTGTATTTTTTTGTACCTCTGTATGTTCAAATTATTAAATAAATAAATAAATAAATAAATAAAAACTTTTTTTTTTTTTTTTTTTTTTTTTTTTTTTTTTTTTTTTTTTTTTTTTTTTTTTTTCAAAATATTTGGAGCTCTGGGCAAGAGAACGTAGTTCTACGTTTGAACAGTTAATGGGTTAGAGCTAGGAAATTCACCATTTTTTATTCATAAAATTTACAGCCAACTCTTTCTTCACTTCCATACTACAGCCCCACACAATCAAGCAACATCCTTTAAAATTTTCTACTTGTCCTTTCAGTACTCTATACAGGAGAAGGTATTACCAGCCTTTTGCTCCCGGCATTTTAGTCACCCCTTTACAGCATTCTTGGCTTACAGAGAAAAAATACTCGCCCACTATAGGTCTCACAAATATAGAAACAGTGAATAATACAAAATTAAGTCTCCATATCAAATTTTGTTTCAAATTTGGATTCATTGTGTATTGTAGAGACCATATGACAATGGAAACAAATTTTATATCCAAACAAAGCTTACATGGTTACAGAAAATGAGTGTCTTAGACTACAAACTTATTGGGAAAAGCCACTGATTTAGATTGACTGTTGTAATACTTTATATCATTAATGTGGTTAATTATAACATTCATAATAGACACTGACCACAATTAAAAAAAGAGATGTGATAGTGGCAAATCCATTGAGCTAGCCAGAGAAGCATTGCCCATCAGTAAAAATGTCATATTCGCATCTGCGAATACGGCTGACTATGTAACATTTAGAAGTACAGTGGACCCTTGGTTATTGGCCGTAATCCATTCCAGAAGGTCAGCCTAAATCTGAGAAAGCCAAAAACTGAAATAATATTTCCCATGAGAAATAATGTAAATCCAATTAATCCATTTCAGACACCCAAAAGTATTAACAAAAATTACATTTTATAGAGAATAAGTATAGTTTTACATACACAAAACAATGAGAGATAAATATCAAGCACAAATTTTAATGATAAATGAACATAACATACCTTCATTGAAGACTCTTGTTGGTGTATTGAAGACGAGGAGAGGAGAGGGAGTTGGGAATACCCCTCCATAAGGACTTCAGGTATCAAAGCCCTATCTAGGGCTTTGATACTGCCACAGTACATTCATTACTTACCCTAATCCTTTGACTGTCGCAATCCCAAATCCTGAGGTGTCTCCTGGTGTCAAAAATTTTTAAACAAAAAAAAATTATTTTTTCTTATGAAATGATAGAGAATCTTTTCCTGGTGGTAATGACACCAAAAGAAAGAAATTTGATGGAAAACTTAAGAAATTACGCTCTTGTGAAGTTAGTGACCTCAGCAGTATTTATAAATCGGCAATTTCACCCACATTGAGCCCTATTTTCAGCTAATTCAGCTCTTCCAGCCAACTGAATTCGTAGCTATTTCTTTAGAACTTCATTTGTTCTATCGATTGAGTACAAGAAACTGCCCAGTTACCAATTACAACTACCCAATAACGTGGTCAGAAATTTGCAATTTGGCCAGTTTCACGCAAATTAAAAAATATGCCAGTTTCAAAATGGGGTCCAGAATGAACAATACAGACATTCCTGGGTCTAAAATAACATTTTCTTTGTTCATCAGTCATGTCTCTGATATTACTTTTGCTTTCTATTTTGAATTTTTATTCAAACAAAAAATAGAAGATTTACTGTTATTCAGACTACTGCAATATTGTAATAATTGTATAAATAATGTCAACCCATTCATGACTGCATATTAGAATGGCTAGTTGGACATTTATTCGACATTGACATCATCTGTTTACTTTTGAACATTGGCAAAAATCAAACATTTCCCTTACTTTGAGCTCCATTTCAAGATCCTTTTCATAGTAAAACCAATCAAAATCACCTCTGTTTCTATAATATGTTTACCATTCTATCAAATGAGACCAAGAAAACGAGAACATAACCATAAATACTATACGAAAATGCACCACAAAGTCGGCGTTTTAATCCAAAAACACAGTTGGAGTTTTTTTTTCCTCAATATGCACTGCGTGCTGCAGGATTTTTTTTATATGGTGCACACTGACCACATAGACCCATTCTCTCACATGTGGGCCTACCAGCTTTATCCTGCTTGATTTGAAGGTGCTAGAATTTTTGAGTATGTATACGTCAAACATGGTGGCTCGTAAGACGTATATATACGACCGAAACAGTCAAAGAGTTAAAATATTTGCAGTGAGTAGTATTTATTTGTAGGAATTCAGTGTAGGTAGCCGGTAGATGTAGGTACACATGTACCCCCCCCCCCCAGATACACTACACAGCCATATTATTACTTAGACATACCATGTTCACTGAGTTTAATCGTTTCTAACATGTAGCCCCCCTGGGCTACACTATGCAGCCATATTATTACATAGACATATCATGTTCACTGAGTTTAATAGTTTCTAACAACTACAGTGGTCCCCCGCTTTTCGTAGTTCCCGGCAATTGTGAATTTCACCAATCATAGGGCTTATTATTTTTTTTATTATCACACTGGCTGATTCCCACCAAGGCAGGGTGGCCCGAAAAAGAAAAACTTTCACAATCATTCACTCCATCACTGTCTTGCCAGAAGGGTGCTTTACACTACAGTTTTTAAACTGCAACATTAACACCCCTCCAGAGTGCAGGCACTGTACTTCCCATCTCCAGGACTCAAGTCTGGCCTGCCGGTTTCCCTGAACCCCTTCATAAATGTTACTTTGCTCACACTCCAACAGCATGTCAAGTATTAAAAACCATTCGTCTCCATTCACTCCTATCAAACACGCTCATGCACGCCTGCTGGAAGTCCAAGCCCCTCGCACACAAAACCTCCTTTACCCCCTCCCTCCAACCTTTCCTAGGCCGACCCCTACCCCGCCTTCCTTCCACTACAGACTGATACACTCTTGAGGTCATTCTGTTTCGCTCCATTCTCTCTACATGTCCGAACCACCTCAACAACCCTTCCTCAGCCCTCTGGACAACAGTTTTGGTAATCCCGCACCTCCTCCTAACTTCCAAACTACGAATTCTCTGCATTATATTCACACCACACATTGCCCTCAGACATGACATCTCCACTGCCTCCAGCCTTCTCCTTGCTGCAACATTCATCACCCATGCTTCACACCCATATAAGAGTGTTGGTAAAACTATACTCTCATACATTCCCCTCTTTGCCTCCAAGGACAAAGTTCTTTGTCTCCACAGACTCCTAAGTGCACCACTCACCCTTTTCCCCTCATCAGTTCTATGATTCACCTCATCCTTCATAGACCCATCCGCTGACACGTCCACTCCCAAATATCTGAATACATTCACCTCCTCCATACTCTCTCCCTCCAATCTGATATCCAATCTTTCATCACCTAATATTTTTGTTATCCTCATAACCTTACTCTTTCCTGTATTCACTTTTAATTTTCTTCTCTTGCACACCCTACCAAATTCATCCACCAATCTCTGCAACTTCTCTTCAGAATCTCCCAAGAGCACAGTGTCATCAGCAAAGAGCAACTGTGACAACTCCCACTTTATGTGTGATTCTTTATCTTTTAACTCCATGCCTCTTGTCAAGACCCTCGCATTTACTTCTCTTACAACCCCATCTATAAATATATTAAACAACCACGGTGACATCACACATCCTTGTCTAAGGCCTACTTTTACTGGGAAATAATTTCCCTCTTTCCTATGTACTCTAACTTGAGCCTCACTATCCTCGTAAAAACTCTTCACTGCTTTCACTAACCTACCTCCTACACCATACACCTGCAACATCTGCCACATTGCCCCCCTATCCACCCTGTCATATGCCTTTTCCAAATCCATAAATGCCACAAAGACCTCTTTAGCCTTATCTAAATACTGTTCACTTATATGTTTCACTGTAAACACCTGGTCCACACACCCCCTACCTTTCCTAAAGCCTCCTTGTTCATCTGCTATCCTATTCTCAGTCTTACTTTTAATTCTTTCAATAATAACTCTACCATAGACTTTACCAGGTATACTCAACAGACTTATCCCCCTATAATTTTTGCACTCTCTTTTGTCCCCTTTGCCTTTATACAAAGGAACTATGCATGCTCTCTGCCAATCCCTAGGTACCTTACCCTCGTCCATACATTTATTAAATAATTGCACCAACCACTCCAAAACTATATCCCCACCTGCTTTTAACATTTCTATCTTTATCCCATCAATCCCGGCTGCCTTACCCCCTTTCATTTTACCTACTGCCTCACGAACTTCCCCCACACTCACAACTGGCTCTTCCTCACTCCTACAAGATGTTATTCCTCCTTGCCCTATACTCGAAATCACAGCTTCCTTATCTTCATCAACATTTAACAATTCCTCAAAATATTCCCTCCATCTTCCCACTACCTCTAACTCTCCATTTAATAACTCTCCTCTCCTATTTTTAACTGACAAATCCATTTGTTCTCTAGGCTTCCTTAACTTGTTAATCTCACTCCAAACTTTTTCTTATTTTCAACAAAATTTGTTGATAACATCTCACCCACTCTCTCATTTGCTCTCTTTTTACATTGCTTCACCACTCTCTTAACCTCTCTCTTTTTCTCCATATACTCTTCCCTCCTTCCATCACTTCTACTTTGTAAAAACTTCTCATATGCTAACTTTTTCTCCCTTACTACTCTCTTTGCATCATCATTCCACCAATCGCTCCTCTTCCCTCCCGCACCCACTTTCCTGTAACCAGAAACTTCTGCTGAACACTCTAACACTACATTTTTAAACCTACCCCATACCTCTTCGACCCCATTGCCTATGCTCTCATTAGCCCATCTATCCTCCAATAGCTGTTTATATCTTTCCCTAACTGCCTCCTCTTTTAGTTTATAAACCTTCACCTCTCTCTTCCCTGATGCTTCTATTCTCCTTGTATCCCATCTACCTTTTACTCTCAGTGTAGCTACAACTAGAAAGTGATCTGATATATCTGTGGCCCCTCTATAAACATGTACATCCTGAAGTCTACTCAACAGTCTTTTATCTACCAATACAAAATCCAACAAACTACTGTCATTTCGCCCTACATCATATCTTGTATACTTATTTATCCTCTTTTTCTTAAAATATGTATTACCTATAACTAAACCCCTTTCTATTACAAAGTTCAATCAAAGGGCTCCCATTATCATTTACACCTGGCACCCCAAACTTACCTACTCTCTAAAAGTTTCTCCTACTTTAGCATTCAGGTCCCCTACCACAATTACTCTCTCACTTGGTTCACTTAACATCTCCCATAGGGTATTTTCGTATAACATGGACTCGCTTTTCATAGGTTGACTCGCGAGTCGTAGTTCGTCCGGGACGTGTACCCACGGAGTGAGCCGGGGCGGCAGCCAGTCTGGCATTGTTTACCAATGAGCGAAGGTCCCCTCACATGCTAAAGCGAAATATTTCATAATATTCCATTTATTTTAGTGCTTGCAAGTACTAAATAAGCTACCATGGCTCCAAAGAAAGCTCCTAGTGCCAAGCCTGTGGTAAAGAAGGTGAGAAATACAATTGAATTTAAGAAAACCATCATTGAACAATATGAAAGTGGTACAAGTGTGGCCGAACTGTCCAGGATGTATAAGAAACCCTACACAACCTTATGTTCCATAGTGGCCAAGAAAAAGGAAATTGAGGACGCTGTTGTTGCAAAGGGGGTAACTATGCTGACAAAAATGAGATCACCAGTACTCGAAGAGGTTGAGAAGTTATTATTGGTGTGGATAAATGAGAAACAATTAGCAGGAGATACTCTTTTGACTTAGATTATTTGTGAAAAGGCTAGGCAGTTGCATGAAGATTTGGTAAAGAAATTGCCTGCAAATAGTGGTGATGTGGGTGAATTTTTAGGCCAGCAAAGGCTGGTTTGAGAGATTTAAGAACTGTACTGGCATACACAGTGTGGTAAGGCATGGTGAGGCTGCCAGTTCAGACCACAAGGCGGCTGAAAAATATGTGCATGAATTCCAGGAGTACATAGAGGCTGAAGGACTGAAACCTGAACAAGTGTTCAATTGTGATGAAATAGGCCTCTTTTGGAAGAAAATGCCAAAGAGGACCTTCATTACACAAGAGGAAAAGGCAATGCCAGGACACATGCCTATGAAAGACAGGCTGACGCTAATGTTCTGTGAGAATGCTAGTGGGGATTTCAAAGTGAAGCCATTACTAGTGTACCATTCTGAAAATCCCAGAGTGTTCAGGAGAAACAATGTTATGAAGAGGAAATTGTGTGTGTTTTGGAAATCTAATAGTAACGCATGGGTCACGAGGGAAATTTTCGTTGAGTGGTTCAATGAAGTGTTTGGCCCTAGTGTGAAGGAGTATCTCCTGGAAATTAAATTGGATCTCAAGTGCCTGTTAGTAATGGACAATGCACCTGCTCATCCTCCAAACTTGGATGACCTAATTTTCAAGGAGTTTGGGTTCTTCACAGTAAAGTTCTTGCCCCCGAATACCACTCCTCTCCTCCAGCCCATGGACCAGCAGGTCATTGCAAACTTTAAAAAAACTCTACACAAAAGCAATGTTTCACAGGTGCTTGACTGTGACCACAGACACTCACTTGACCCTAAGGGAATTTTGGAGAGAATACTTCAGCATCCTCCATTGCATAACCCTTATAGGTATGGCTTGGGAGGGAGTGACTACCAGGACTTTGAACTCTGCCTGGAGAAAATTGTGGCCAGATTGTGTCGACAAGAGGGATTTTGAAGGGTTTGGGACTCACCCTGATAAGCCTATGTCTAGTGTAAAATCAATTGTGGCACTGGAGAGTTCCATGGGGTTGGATGTGAGTTTGGAGGATGTGGAAGAATTGGTGGAAGACCACAACGAAGAGCTCACCACTGAGGAGCTGCAATAGCTTCAGGAGGAAGAGCAACACATCGCAGCTCAGAATCTTGCTGCAGAGAAGGAGGAAGAGAGATAGAAGAAGGTGCCTTCTTCAGAAATTAAAGAGATTTTTACTATGTGGGGTAAGATGGAAAGCTTTATGGAGAAACATCACCCTAACAAGGTTGTTGCAAGCCAGGTTGGCAACATGTACAGTGACAAAGTCTTGGGCCATTTTAGGGAAGTGTTAAAGAGACGCCAGAAACAGAGCTCTCTCCACAGTTATTTTGCGAGACAGGACTCCAGTGACTCTCAAGGTGGTCCTAGTGGCATTAAGAAACAGAGAACAGAAGCAACCCAGAAAATCAATTGGTACCTGAGGTGTTGCTGGAAGGGGATTCCCCTTCCAAACTATAAACAGTCCACTCTCCTCCTCCAGTCTCCCATATACTAAGAAGAATATCCAATAAACGTAAGTGTTATGCTGTTAATGTTTCATTCATCATTTCCCATTGTATTGTTTATGTACTACATGTATATTTCATGTAAAAAATTTTTTTGTTTTAATACTTCTGGGTGTCAGGAACGGATTAATTGTATTTACATTATTTCTTATGGGGAAAATTGATTCGTAAATCGGAAATTTTGTTTATAGTAACGGCTCCAGGAACGGATTAATTACGAAAAACGAGGGACCACTGTACTATTAGATGCCGTCATAAACAAAGGGAGAAATAATGAATGATTCATGCTGAGAATTGTAAGCAAACGCTTATGAAGGGCGGTGACTGGACCAGACGCCAGATTCACAGTTTTGTCTAACACCGAATCAGAGAAAACGTAATATTTACCCTCCACCAAACTTTGAGGCCCATCCCTGGACCCATTATGTACCTCTGTAATCTTTTGACTACCGCCCACAGGATGGGTATGGGGTGCATAATAAACATATTAAACTAAAACTAACACCCTCCTCCCTCCCTCCCTTGATTTGCTGGTACTCACCACTTGGTAGCATATAAACATTGCATGTTTATATGCTATGTAACATGTTTCTTATATAATTTTGAAGAAAATGTCATAGATGGATTAATGAAAATGTCTATATTAACCTAAAATAAGACATTTAATGTGCCCAGGAGTGATTATTATTACACATCCAATACAGCTTATCTCCGAAATGACGGCCAAAAACCGGGATAGAATTTTGGCTAAAGAAAGTGGCCAAAATTTGAATTGGCCGATACCCAGAATAGCCAATAACTGAGGGTCCGCTGTAATTAAAATATAGTTTTATTACATCTTTTGTTTTATAGGATTTGTTAGGCATCATCATCATTAATATAATACTGTACTAAAATAATATACAATAGTGTAGCAGAATCAGTGGTCATTATAAAAATTACACAAATAACTCGTATATAGGAAGGAAGAGTTGGCATTGTTGTAAGCTCCTCTCTCCTGTGTGCGAGTTATTTGTTTATTGTTCCAGTCATGGTATTGTGCCTTTTTGCTCTATAAAAAATATTTCTTCTAGGAATGAAGCTGTGTCGTCGTATAGTTACATGTGGATGGGAGAGTGTGCTAGGAGTGCTAGGGGCAGTACTGAATGGAGCAGGAGGTAGTGGAGGATTCACTGGTCCACTTCGCCTTCTATTAGGGTCAGAGGGAGCTCGTGAGGAGTGTCGCAGATCCCAAGACCTCCTTGCCCAGTGTCTTAATGCTCTCCAGTCATCAGCTAGGCTGGCTAATATTTTAGGTGTGTTCTTCCTTCTTTAGTTAATGCCAAACACAAAGATTAACTCCCTAGTTACCTTTCTGGTAAATTAGTTTTTGGAAAATATTTTCCATTACCACTTAGTAAAATAATATCAGTCTTTTTAAATATAATAACAATGCTGAATACACTAAATGTTATTGTTTTAGGACTCCAGAACCGTTGTGGTGTGGTATTTTCCTTGCTTGCATCTGCCTGTATTCCCAGTAATGATGGGAATGCAGTTAGCACACCAAAGCGCCATCATCTGAGATCACCTGCTATATCAAAGAAGGTGCAGCGACTCCATACAGCTCACTTGCTCTCTGTCCATGTCATGATGTCTTCAGGGCTAGAACTTGGCTCTCATGCCCCAGAATGTTGGACACACATATTCAAGTAAGCTTGTTTTCTTATGATCCAGTTTGTCATAGGTTGACATTTTTATCATAACATTATGAAATTGTCATAATATATCCGAATACTATACATTGGTTCATTGAAATATTGGAACCTGCATTTACCAGAAATATTTTACTAACAATGAATACAGTGTAGTATATGGGTCGAGTAATTTAAGAAAGAAAATGGAGGGCCCAGCTTTACAGCGTTTCACTAATGCAATGGTTTTCAACTATACCTATACTTCATTTATTCAGACTTCCTACAGTAAATACATTCACTCACCAAAAGCTAAGGACAAAAACATTTTAAGTAATGTGTGTACTGTATATGCATTTTTTAGGTTTAGCTCTAGTGTTCACCTAATACATGATAGTGTAAACATATTATCAGGCTTTTATATTCATTTGAAAGTGAAAAAAGGATGAGTTTCACTTTACAGCGATTTTCGCTTTACAGCAGTAGCCCAGACCCTAACCTGCTGTATAAGTGGGATCCTCCTGTAGCGCTGTATTTTTTATAGGCTGAGTAATCCAGTGACGCACAGCTCAAACTATGTTGACCCCATATTTGTGTTTACAGGCTCATTCAGTAAAAACATGGAAGCACTATCCCAATTTTAAACATAATTCCACTTTATTAAGTCAAAATCTTGATTGAGACCATAATTCTTCATATGCTCTTTATTCTGGGAACCATTAACCCTTTGACTGTCGAAGGGCCCAATCCTGAAGTGTCTCCTGGTGTCGCAAAATATTCGAAAAAAAAAAATTATTTTTTCTTATGAAAATGTTAAGATTATTTTTCTGATTGTTTTAGTCCCAAAAAAAAATTTTTCCCATCAGTACTTACCGAGATATAGAGGCATGAAGTTTGCAGAAAATGAGCCGTGTATGGCAACAGCGGCGACTGCCGCTTACCCGGTAAACTTTAGTTTACTTGTATTTGAAGGTTTGTTGTTTTTTTCACTATTTTATTTTTTCACATAACTTATGTGGCCTGTGAGACCAAAGTAAGGTGCAATGTACATATATACACTCGTTGTATACAACACAATAAGCACACAAACATAATTATCAATATATTGTTTACAAAACTTGTTTACAAAAACAATACAAAAATTTTTTTATTACTATTGTTCTATAATATATATACCGATGTACAGTCACTGAACATACTCCTAGAAGTTCTGCAGCTTGTGGAACTCTGTGAAACATGGTGTCATACACAGTGGTGTTTTACACTCCTCACACATAAAACATGGTGTCATACACAGTGGTGTTTTACACTCCTCACACATAAAACATGGTGTCATACACAGTGGTGTTTTACACTCCTCACACATAAAACATGGTGTCATACACAGTGGTGTTTTACACTCCTCACACATAAAACATGGTGTCATACACAGTGGTGTTTTACACTCCTACACATAAAACATGGTGTCATACACAGTGGTGTTTTACACTCCTCACACATAAAACATGGTGTCATACACAGTGGTGTTTTACACTCCTCACACATAAAACATGGTGTCATACACAATGGTGTTTTACACTCTCACACATAAAATCAGTGTGTGTGCATTTTTGTCGAAGTTTTTTTTTATGTGCAAAGACAAAACACCTGGTCTGAGCAGTTTTCTTCAAAGTATTAGCAGGCAGTTGTGTTATGAAGTTATCCTAGGTAAATGGTCGTGTGTCATCATTCCTTCCTTCCTAATTTCCTTCATTTCTTTCCTACCTGGAGGCTACCTGGAGGGCATTCTACCTGTCTTCCTACATTCCTTCATCTGTCCTTCCTTACTTTTTTCCTTCCTTTCATCTAGTCCTTCCTTCATTCCTGCCTTCCCTTCTTGCTTCTGGTTTCTATAATATATATACACATATATAGTCACTAGATACTTTCATAAAACTGCTATTATCACCATTCAGCAAGCTTGTCTTGGGTGTGAGTGTGTGGCTTATAATTGTTTTGAGTCAGGAGTCGGCAGCTGTCAAAATGACATATTGTCTCATTACTTACTTCCCCTACCACCTGTCAAAACAATGGGGTCGGATGCTGCTTCCCCTCCATTCTATCTAATTATCTTTCTCCCTCATTCTATCTCTTTCAATTTGTCTCTCTCTTTCTCTCTGTCTATCTCTGTCTCACAGGTACACATAAATACAAGTATACATATTGTAAATTACCTAGGATAACCCAAAAAATCCAGACAAAGTGCTATACTCTGCTTGAAGATGTGAGTAAACGTGATGATGACACAGTCTTGTGGCTCTCTCTGAGACAGAGCTAGACGGATAGACAGGGAGTTTGGCAGACAGACAAATAGACAGACAAATGTTTGTTCGTCGTCGTCTTCTCCTCCTCCTCCTCCTCCTCCTCCTCCTCCCTCCTCTTCCTTCTTCTCCTCCTCCTTCTTCTCCTCCTCCTCCTTCTCCTTCTCCTCCTCCCTCTTCTCCTTCTCCCTCTTCTCCTTCTCCTCTTCCTTCTTCTCCTTCTCCTCCTCCTTCTTCTCCTTCTCCTCCTCCTCCTCCTCCTCTCTCCCCCTTCTTCTCCTCCTTCTTCTCCTTCTCCTTCTCCCCTCCTCCTTCTCCTCCTCCTTCTCCTCTCCTCCTTCTCCTCCTCTCTCCTTCTCCTCCTCCTCCTTCCTCTCCTCCTCCTCCTCCTCCTTCTCCTCCTCCTCCTTCTCTCCTTCTCCTTTCTCCTCCTCCTCCTCCTCCCTTCCTCTCCCTCCTCCTCTCCTCCTCCTCCTCCTTCTCCTCCTTCTCCTCTTCCTCTCTCCTCTCCCTCTTCTCCTTCTCCTCCTCCTCCCTCTTCTCCTTCTCCTCTCCCCCCTCTTCTCCTTCTCCTCCTCCCTCTTCTTCTCCTCCTCCTTCTCCTCCTCCTTCTTCTCCATCTCCTCCTCCTTCTCCTTCTCCTCCTCCTTCTCCTCCTGGCTCTTGACAGATGGACAGCTGCCCCCCTCCCTCCACCCTCGTTTACGCTCATCAAAGGTCAGCTCTTATCAGATGTTATCTCCCCTTATCTTTTCACTGTCATGGGGTGAACTGTTTTCATGCCTCAAGGGAACATATTATTACATATTATTATTATGTATTATTATTATTATTATTATTCCTCTTCTTCCTCTTCTTCCTCCTCCTCCTCCTCCTTCCTCCTCCTTCCTCCTTCCTCCCTCCTCCTTCCTCCTCCTCCTCCTTCCTCCTCCTCCCTCCTCCTCCCTCCTCCTCCCTCCTTCCTCCTCCTCCCTCCTCCTCCTCCCTCCTTCCTTCCTCCTCCCTCCTTCCTCCTCATCCCTCCTTCCTTCTCCTCCCTCCTTCCACCTCCTCCCTCCTTCCACCTCCTCCCTCCTTCTTCCTCCTCCCTCCTTCCTCCTCCTCCCTCCTTCTTCCTCCTTCCTTCCTCTCTCCTCCTTCCTCCTTCTCTTCCTCTTCTTCCTCCTCCTCTTCTTCCTCCTCCTCTTCTCCTCCTCCTCTTCTTCCTCCTCCTCCTCTTCCTCCTCCTCTTCTCCTCCTCCTCCTCTTCTTCCTCCTCCTCCTCTTCTTCCTCCTCCTCCTCTTCTTCCTCCTCCTCCTCCTCCTCCTCCTCCTCTTCCTCCTCCTCCTCTTCTTCCTCCTCTTCTTCCTCCTCCTCTTCTTCCTCCTCCTCCTCCTCCTCCTCCTCCTCCTCCTCCTCCTCCTCCATTGCTTTTGGTCTCAAACTCCTCGAAATCATGAAATTGATCTTCAATGACACTTCCATCTGTGTTAGAGCATCACTTGGGAAGAGAAGAGTCCCAGATTTGCTGGGGAGTCACATATTTCTTACTGCTAGACATGCTGAAAAAGGACGATTGAAATGGTATTCCCACAATGCACCACTGGCTCCCCGATTTTTTTTATATGGTGCACACTGACCATGGAGACCCATTCTTTCACATGAAGGCCTACCAGCTTTCTCCTGCTTGATTTGAAGCCGCTAGAATTTATGCGTATAGATACGTCAAACACACACGGTATTTCCTGTGAAGTATATATAGGACCGCGACAGTCAAAGGGTTAATGAGCGAGAGAAAATCAGTGAAGGAGGGAGAGCATACCATGTCATTTCATCGTATGAAGGTGTCTTGAAACAACAATGTACTTTCCTTCTTATCCACATATTCATCATCAAACAATAGCTGTAGAGACAACTTAAAATGTAGTAAAAGCTACAATTAAAGATGACGGAAAAGGAAGAAAGGTCAGATCAATTTTTGTTTAACAACAAACTCTCCATTGCTCATAGCATCAAAATTAGTTGCAGAAGTGGGAGTTGTAACAGTTGCTCTTTGCTGATGACACTGTGCTCTTGGGAGATTCTGAAGAGAAGTTGCAGAGGTTGGTGGATGAATTTGGTAGGGTATGCAAAAGAAGAAAATTAAAAGTGAATTCAGGAAAGAGTAAGGTTATGAGGATAACAAAAAGATTAGGTGATGAAAGATTGGATATCAGATTGGAGGGAGAGAGTATGGAGGAAGTGAATGTATTCAGATATTTGGGAGTGGACGTGTCAGCGGATGGGTTTATGAAAGATGAGGTGAATCATAGAATTGATGAGGGGAAAAGGGTGAGCAGTGCACTTAGAGTCTGTGGAGACAAAGAACTTTGTCCTTGGAAGCAAAGAGGGGAATGTATGAGAGTATAGTTTTACCAACACTCTTATATGGGTGTGAAGCATGGGTGATGAATGTTGCAGCGAGGAGAAGGCTGGAGGCAATAGAGATGTCATGTCTGAGGGCAATGTGTGGTGTGAATATAATGCAGAGAATTCGTAGTTGGAAGTTAGGAGGAGGTGCGGCATTACCAAAACTGTTGTCCAGAGGGCTGAGGAAGGGTTGTTGAGATGGTTCAGACATGTAGAGAGAATGGAGCGAAACAGAATGACCTCAAGAGTGTATCAGTCTGTAGTGGAAGGAAGGCGGGGTAGGGGTCGGCCTAGGAAAGGTTGGAGGGATGGGGTAAAGGAGGTTTTGTGTGCGAGGGGCTTGGACTTCCAGCAGGCATGCATGAGTGTGTTTGATAGGAATGAATGGAGACAAATGGTTTTTAATACTTGATGTGCTGTTGGAGTGTGAGCAAAGTCACATTTATGAAGGGATTCAGGGAAACCAGCAGGCCGGACTTGAGTCCTGGAGATGGGAAGTACAGTGCCTGCACTCTGAAGGAGGGGTGTTAATGTTGCAGTTTAAAAACTGTAGTGTAAAGCACCCTTCTGGCAAGACAGTGATGGAGTGAATGATGGTGAAAGTTTTTCTTTTTCGGGCCTCCCTGCCTTGGTGGGAATCGGCCAGTGTGTTAATAAAAAGAATAATAAGCACTCACAATGTTGCAAAAGATAACAATATTAGTGATGACACCAGAGAAAGAAAACTGGAGATGGAAGGAAAACATAAAGTGCATTGTCTGTCAATACTGTGAAATATTCTCCTCTGTCTCCCTCATTGCACGTACCCCAAGAAGTAAATAGAGGATTATCGGATGTGGAAAAGCTATTACTGATTTTTTTTAATACATTAGCCTTCTTCAACTGAGGAAGGGCGACCCAGCAAAAAGGAAAGACATTCACATTCATTCATTTGCTAACTTTCTAGAAGTAGACAGACATTACAGCTTCAATGACTCTCCAAACTGAAGCATTCCCACCCTTCCTTCAGAGTTCAGGCACTTTACTTCCCATTTCCAGAATTCAAGTTTCAACTTTTTTTTTGTGAATCCACTCATAAACATATTATTCACACTCCAACGGCAAGTCAAGCCATAGAAAACATTTGTCTCCATTCACTAGGATCCACTGACTCCTCCTACAGGGGGCTGGACACAGCCTACACAACAAGTGCATTTTTATAAGCCTGTAAACAATTTTGATGTAGTGAATTAATAAAATAGTGTTATAAGAAGAGTAGAGTATATGGAGAGTAAAAGAAAGGTGAAGAGAGTGGTGAGAAAGTGCAAAAGGAGAGAGATGATAGAGTGGGAGAAGCACTGTCAAGAAATTTTAATGAAAATAAGAAAAGATTTTGGAGTGAGTTAAACAAGTTAAGAAAGCCTAGGGAACGAATGGATTTGTCAGTTAAAAACAGAGTAGGGAATTTAGTAGATGGGGAGATGGAGGTTTTGGGTAGATGGCGAGAATATTTTGAGGAACTTTTAAATGTCGACAAAGAAAGGGAGGCAGTAATTTCCTGCACTGGCCAGGGAGGTATACCATCTTTTAGGAGTGAAGAAGAACAGGATGTGAGTATGGGGGAGGTGCATTAGGCATTACGTAGAATGAAAGGGGGTAAAGCAGCTGGAACTGGCGGGATCATGACAGAAATGTTAAAAGCAGGGGAGGATATAGTGTTGGAGTGGTTGGTATTTTTGTTTAATAAATGTATGAAAGAGGGGAAGGTACCTAGGGATTGGCAGAGAGCATGTATAGTACCTTTATATAAAGGGAAAGGGGACAAAAGAGATTGTAAAAATTATAGAGGAATAAGTTTACTGAGTATACCAGGAAAAGTGTGCAGTAGGGTTATAATTGAAAGAATTAGAGGTAAGACAGAATGTAGGATTGTGGATGAGCAAGGAGGTTTTAGAGTGGCTAGGGGATGTGTAGATCAAGTGTTTACATTGTAGCATATATGTGAACAGTATTTAGATAAAGGTAGGGAAGTTTTTATTGCATTTATGGATTTTGAAAAGGCATATGATAGAGTGGATAGAGGAGCAATGTGGCAGATGCTGTAAGTACAGTGGTCCCTCAATTATCATCCTTAATCCGTTCCTGGAAGTGGGACTATAATCGAAATAGACGATTTTCGAATCAATTTTCCCCATAAGAAATAATGTAAATACAATTAATTCGTTCCTGATACCCAGAAGTATTAAAACAAAAAATTTTTTTACATGAAATATAGATGTAGTACATAAAGAATACAATGGGACATGATGAATGAAACATTAACAGCACAACATTTACCTTTATTGGCGATTCTTCTTAGTGTATGGAAGACTGGAGGAGGAGAGAGATTGGATTAGTTACTGTTTGGAAGGGGAATTCCCTTCCATCAAGACCTCAGATACCAAGTGCTTTTCTGGGGTTACTTCTCTTCTCTGTTTCTTAATGCCACTAGGACTAGGAGTCCTGTCTCACAAAAAAACTGTCCAGAGAGCTCTGTTTCTGGCGTCTCTTTAAAACTTCCCTAAAATGGGCCAAGACTCTGTCACTGTACAAGTTGCCGATATGGCTTGCAACATCCTTCTCAGGGTGATGTTTCTCCATAAATCTTTCCATCTTACTGCACATTTCAAAAATCTCCTTAATTTCTGAAGAAGGCACCTTCTTCCATCTCTCTTCCTCCTCTGCAGCAAGATTCTGAGCTGCGATCTGTTGCTCTTCCTGCTGAAGCTCTTGCAGTTCCTCAGTGATTAGCTCTTCATTGTGGTCTTCCACCAACTCTTCCACATCCTTTAAACTCACATCCAACCCCATTGAACTCCTCAGTGCCACAATAGAGTTCACACCTGACATAGGCTCATCAGGGGCCACCTCAAACCCTTCAAAATCCCTCTTGTGGACACAATCTGGCCACAAGTTTCTCCAAGCAGAGTTCAAAGTCCTGGTAGTCACTCCCTCCCAAGCCTTACCTATAAGGCTTATGCAATGGAGAATACTGAAGTGTTCTTTCCAAAAATCTCTTAGGGTCAAGTGAGTGAGGTCACATTAAAGCACCTTTCAAACATTGCTTTGGTGTAGAGTTTTTTAAAGTTTGAAATGACCTGCTGGTCCATGGGCTGGAGGAGAGGAGTGGTATTCGCGGACAAGATCTTTACTCTGATGAACCCAAACTCCTTCAGAATTAGGTCATCCAAGTTTGGAGGATGAATAGGTGTATTGTCCATTACTAGGAGGCACTTGAGATCCAATTTCTATTCCAGGAGGTAATTCTTCACACTAGGGCCAAACACTTCATGGAACCACTCGACGAAAATTTCCCTCGTGACCCATACCTTATTATTAGATCTCCAAAACACACAGTTTACGCTTCGTAACATTGTTTTTCTTAAACACACTGGCATTTTCAGAATGGTACACTAGTAACGGCTTCACTTTGAAATCCCCACTAGCATTCGCACAGAACATAAGCATCAGCCTGTCTTTCATAGGCTTGTGTCCTGGCAGTGCCTTTTCTTCCTGAGTAATGTAGGTCCTCTTAGGCATTTTCTTCCAAAAGAGGCCTGTTTCATCACAATTGAACACTTGTTCAGGTTTCAGTCCTTCAGCCTCTCTGTACTCCTTGAATTCCTGCACATATTTTTCAGCCGCTTTTTGGTCCGAACTGGCAGCCTACCATGCCTTATCACACTGTGGTATGCCAGTACGCTTCTTAAATCTCTCAAACCAGCCTTTGCTGGCCTTAAATTCACTCACATCACCACTATTTGCAGGCAATTTCTTTACCAAATTGTCATGCAACTGCCTAGCCTTTTTACAATTAATCGACGTCATAAGACTATCTCCTGCTAATTGTTTCTCATTTATCCACACCAGTAATAACTTCTCAACATCTTCGAGTACTGGTGATCTCATTTTTGTCAGCATATTTACCCCCTTTGTAACAACAGCTTCCTTGATTTCCTTTTTCTTGACTATGAATGAAGATATGGTTGTATGGGATTTGTTATACATCCTGGCCAGTTTGCCCACACGTACGCCACTTTCATATTGTTCAGTGATGTTTTTCTTAAATTCAATCATATTTCTCACCTTCTTTATGAAAGGCTTGGCACTAGAAGCTTTCTTTGGAGCCATGGTAGCTTATTTAGCACTTGCAAGCACTAAAATGAATGGAATATTATGAAATATTTCGTATGAACACGTGAGGGGACTGTCGCTCACTGGTAAACAGTGGCACACTGGCTGGGAAAGGAGGCCGACGTGGCTCAGAGCTGTGAGTGCGCGTCCAGGACGAAACACAATTAGCGAGTTAACAGACCATTTGCGAGCCAATGTTTAGACGAAATAACGCGTCTATTTCTGAAATGGACGACTTTCAGGCCAGACAATTATTGAGGGACCACTGTACAGTATATGGAATAGGTGGTAAGTTACTAAATGCTTTAAAGAGTTTTTGTGAGGATAGGTTCAGGTTAGGGTGTGTAGAAGAGAGGGAGACTATTTCCCGGTAAAAGTAGGTCTTAGACAGGGATGTGTAATGTCACCATGGTTGTTTAATATACAGTGGATCCTCACCTAACGATATTAATCCGTTCCTGAGAGCTCAACGTTAGGCGAAATTATCGTTAGCCGAATTAATTTTCCCCATAAGAAATGATGGAAATCAAATTAATCCGTTCCTGACACCCCAAAGTATGAAAAAAAAAATTTACCACATGAAATACTAATTTTAATACACACAAACTGAAGAAGACATGCACAGTTACGTGACACTTACCTTTATTGAAGATCTGGTGATGATTGATGGGATGGGAGGAGGGGAGAGTGTGGATGGTGTTAATGTTTAGAAGGGGAATCCCCTTCCTTTAGGACTTAAGATGGCAAGTCCTTTTCCGGGGTTACTTCCCTTGTTCTTTTGATTCCACTAGGACCAGCTTGAGAGTCACTTGACCTCTGTAGCACAACATATCTGTCCATAGGTGCCTGTACCTCCCGTTCCTTTATGGCATTCCTAAAGTGTTTAACAACATTGTCAGTGTAATAGTCACCAGCATGGCTTGCAATAGCTATGTGAGGGTGATTTTCATCATAAAAGGTTTGCACTTTAAGCCACATTGCACACATTTCCTTAATCTTTGAAGTAGGCAACTTCCTCAATTTCTCTATCCCCTCCTCCAGAGCAGTTTCCTAAGGTCTCGCCACTTGATCTAGCAGCTCATCAGTGGTTAGTTCATCATTGTCTTCCTCCACCAACTCTTCCACATCCTCCCCACAAACCTCCAACCCCAAGGACTTCCCCAATGCCACAATTGATTTCACAACTGGCATAAGCTTCTCAGGGTTAGCCTCAAATCCTTCAAAATCCCTTTTGTCGACACATTCTGGCCATAGTTTTTTCCAGGCAGAGTTCAAGGTCCTCTTAGTCACTTCCTCCCAAGACTTACCTATAATGTTTACACAATTGAGGATGCTAAAGTGATCTCTCCAAAACTCTCTTAGAGTCAGTTGAGTTTCTGAGGTCACTACAAAGCACCTTTCAAACATAGCTTTTGTGTAGAGTTTTTTGAAGTTTGCAATGACCTGCTGGTCCATTGGCTGCAGGAGAGGATTGGTATTAGGAGGAAAAACTTGACCTTAATGAAGCTCATTTCCGCAAAAAGTTGCTCTGCCACGTCTGAAGGATGACCAGGAGCATTGTCTAATACCAGGAGGCACTTAAGGTCCAATTTATTTTCCAGGAGGTAATTTTTCACAGTGGGGGCAAATGCATGGTGTAACTAGTCATAGAAAAAGTCCCTAGTGACCCATGCCTTACTGTTTGCCCTCCACAGCACACACAAATTAGCCTTGAGGACATTGTTTTTCCTGAACACTCTGGGAGTTTCAGAGTGATACACCAATAAAGGCTTCACTTTGTAATCACCACTAGCATTAGCACTCATCAACAGAGTAAGCCTGTCTTTCATAGGCTTATGTCCTGGGAGTGCCTTTTCCTCCTGAGTAATGTAGGTCCTGCTTGGCATTTTCTTCCAAAACAGGCCTGTTTCGTCACAAACACTTGTTCAGGTTTCAGTTCTTCACTGTCTATGTACTCCTTGAATTCCTGCATATATTTTTCAGCCGCTTTGTGGCCCGAACTGGCAGCCTCACCATGCCTTATCGCGCTGTGTATGCCACTACGATTCTTAAATCTCTCAAACCAACCTTTGCTGGCCTTAAATTCACTCGCATTACCACTAGTTGCAGGCATTTTTCTAATTAAATCGTCATGCAACTTCCTAGCCTTTTCACATATGATCGCTTGAGAGATGTTATCTCTTGCTATCTGTTTTTCGTTTATCCACACCAATAACTGTCTCTCAACATCTTCTATCACTTGCGATCTCAGTTTCAAAAACAAAGTTGCACCTTTTGCAAGAACAGCTTCCTTTATTGCCGTTTTGTTGGCCACAATAGTAGCGATGGTTGATTGGGGTTTTGTGTACAACCTGGCCAGCTCGGAGACACGCACTCCTCTTTCATACTTAGCAATGATCTCTTTCTTCATATCCATAGTAATTCTCACCCTTTTTCCTGTAGGGTTGGCACCAGAAGCTTTCTTGGAGCCAATGGTGACTTATTTTGTCGGTGCAATCACTAAAAAGGCTGTGATAATATGAAATGTTCCGATTGTATGATTGGATGCAACTGCGGTGGCTGGCTTGTAAACACTGGCACCCACGGAACAAGTGATGCGGGCTCAGGCCGCACGTGGACGCGTCTCGAACGAATCATGTTGAGCGAGTGTCTTAGCGCTATCCGAGGCAAAATTTTTGCATTAAAATGTATTGCTAGGCGTTTTTTAATTAGTTTAATATGTTTATTATGCACCCCATACCCATCCCGTGAGCGGTAGTCAAAAGATTACAGAGGTACATAATTGGTCCAGGGACTGGCTAGCGGATTTAACGTTATGCGATGCCATCGTTAGATGAGGGTCCACTGTATTTATAGATGGGGTTGTAAAAGAAGTAAATGCTAGGGTGTTTGGAAGAGGGGTGGGATTAAATTATGGGGAATCAAATACAAAATGGGAATTGACATAGTTGCTTTTTGCTGATGATACTGTGCTTATGGGAGATTCTAAAGAAAAATTGCAAAGGTTAGTGGATGAGTCTGGGAGTGTGTTTAAAGGTAGAAAGTTTAAAGTGAACATAGAAAAGAGTAAGGTGATGAGGGTATCAAATGATTTAGATAAAGAAAAATTGGATATCAAATTGGGGAGGAGGAGTATGGAAGAAGTGAATGTTTTCAGATACTTGGGAGTTGACTTGTCAGCAGATGGATTTATTAAGGATGAGGTTAATCATAGAATTGATGAGGGAAAAAGGTGAGTGGTGCGTTGAGGTATATGTGGAGTCAAAAAATGTTATCTATGGAGGCAAAGAAGGGAATGTATGAAAGTATAGTAGTACCAACACTCTAATATGGGTATGAAGTTTGGGTTGTGAATGCAGCAGCGAGGAGGCGGTTGGAGGCAGTGGAGATGTCCTGTCTAAGGGCAATGTGTGGTGTAAATATTATGCAGAAAATTCGGAGTGTGGAAATTAGGAGAAGGTGTGGAGTTAACCCTTTCAGGGTCCCCAGGCCCTCTCCGAGACTTGTTCTCAGGGTCGCCCAAATTTAAAAAAGACAAAAAAAAAATTATTATGAGAAGATAGAGAATTTTTTCCCGATCATAATGACACCAAACGTATGAAATTTGGTGGAAAACTTACGGAATTATGCTCTCGTGAAGTTAGCAGTCTCGACGATGTTTAAGCTTCGGCGATTTTGCCAACTTTGAGCCCTATTTTCAGCCAATTCCTGTGTACTAGCCGACAAAAATCATAACTATCTCGCTAGAACTCCATTTTTTCTACCGAATGAGTACAAGAAACCACCCATTTACCAATTTCAACTATCCAATAAAGTAGTCAGAATTTAGCAATTTTGCCAATTTCACACAAATTTCAAAAGATGGCAATTTCCAAATAGGGTCCAGAATAAAAAAGAAAGACATTCCTGGCACTAAAATAACATTTCCTCTGTTCATTAGTCATGTCCCCACGCCCACTCTTGCACTTTTTTGCTTTCCACTTGGAATTTTTATTCTCACAAAAAATAGAAGATTTACTGTTATGCAGACTACTGCATTAGTGTAGAAATGGTATAAATAATATCGGCGCACTTGTGAAAGAATATTAGACTCACCAGTTGATGTGTATTGGACGCTTAGCATGATTTGTTTACTTTTGAACTTTGGTAAAAATTGAACATTTCTTCTACTTTGAGCTCAATTTCAAGGTACTTTTCATTGTAAAACCTGTCAAGATCATCTCAATTTCTGTAATATATCTTCCATTCTATAAAATGAGACCAGGAAAACTGGAATACAGCAATAAATACCATACGAAAATGCAGTGCAAGTCCCTGTTTTAATCCAAAAACACGGTCAAAGTTTTTTTTTTCTTATTACGCACTGTGTGCTGCAGAATTTTTTTATACTGCGCACACTGACCACATAGACCCATTCTTTGATATGTACACCTACCAGCTTTCTCTCACAAGATTTGAGGGTGCTAGAATTTATGCGTACTAGTACGTCAAAAATCCTGGTGCGTAAGCTGTACTAGTACGTCCGAAACCCTGAAAGGGTTAATAAAAGTATTAGTCAGAGGGCTGAAGAGGGGTGTTGAGGTGGTTTGGTCATTTAGAGAGAATGGATCAAAGTAGAATGACATGGAGAGCGTTTAAATCTGTAGGGGAAGGAAGGCGGGGTAGGGGTCATCCTCGAAAAGGTTGGAAGGAAGGGGGGAGGGGCTTGGACTTCCAGCAGGCGTGCGTGAGTGTGTTCAGTAGGAGTGAATGGAGACGAACGGTATTTAGGACCTGACGAGCTGTTGGAGTGTGAGCAGGGTAATATTTAGTGAAGGGATTCAGGGAAACCATTTATTTTTATATAGCCGGACTTCAATCCTGGAAATGGGAAGTACAATGCCTGTACTTTAAAGCAGTGGTTTGGGATATTGGCAGTTTGGAGGGATATGTTGTGTATCTTTATATGTATATTCTTCTAAACTGTTGTATTCTGAGCACCTCTGCAAAAACAGTGATTATGTGTGAGTGAGGTGAAAGTGTTGAATGATGATGAAAGTATTTTATTTTTGGGGATTTTCGTTCGTTTTGGGTCACTCTGCCTCAATGGGAGACGGCCGACTTGTTAAAAAAAAAAATAATAGAAAGGTCATGGCCTCGGTTTTTATATTTCAGTTAACCATTGTATTATAATATGATGGAACATTGTCTGGCTTAAGGAAGAGATACAAAAATAAAATTGTAAATGAGAAAAGAACATAAGAAAGAAGTAACACTACAGCAGGCCTGTTGGTCCATGCGAGGCAGGTCCAAGTCACCTCCCAGCTTAAACCAATGAGCCACCTTGTCAGGTAAGGTCACATCCACTTAAGAAAGGAGCACATCATCAGACCTATTAGCACAAGCCAGTCAGGTCCAACTCACACCCACCCACACTCACTCGTGTATTTATCCAACCTATTTTTAAAACTACACAATGTCTTAGCTTCTATGATGGTAATCAGGAGTTTGTTCCACTCATCCACAACTCTATTGCCAAACCAGTGATTTGCTATATCCTTCCTGAATCTGAATTTTTTTAACTTAAAACCATTGCTGCAAGTCCTGTCTTGTCTAGATATTTTTAGCACACTATTTACATTCCTTTCATTTATTCCTGTTTTCCATTTATACACTGCAATTATATCCCCCCCTAATTCTACACCTTTCTAGAGAGTGCAGATTGAGGGCCCTCAGTCTATCCTCACAGTGAAGATTTCTGATACATGGGATCAAGTTTGTCATCCTTCTTTGTACATTTTTCAATGCATTTGTATCCATTCTGTAATATGGTGACCAGAACTGTGCAACATAATCTAAATGAGACCTAACCAAAGTTATATGGAATTGAAGAACAACCTGAGGACTTCTATTATTTATACTTCTTGCTATGAAGCCCAGGATTCTGTTAGCTTTATTGCGAACACTTATGCACTGTTGGCTTGGTTTTAGATTACTGCTAACCAGAACTCCCAAATCTTTTTTGAATTCAGTAATATTAAGACTTACATTATTTAGTTTATATGTGGCATGGTTATTTTCTTGTACAGTGTTAAGAGCTTTGCATTTCTCAATATTAAACTGCATCAGTCTATTCATATCTTCCTGGAGTGCTCTAATGTGCTCATTAGAATGAATTAGGCGACCTATTTTGGTGTCATCAGCAAATTTGCTGATGGCGCTATTTATTCCCTCATCAATGTCATTTATATAAATTGTGAACAACAATGGGCCCAACATTGACACCTGTGGAACACCACTCGTGACATGCCCCCACTATGATTTCTCCTCATTGATGCAAACTCTCTGCTGCCTATCTGTCAACCACGCCTCTACCCAGGAAAAAAATTCTCCTATTCCGTGTGCCATAATTTTCCTCAATAGCCTCTGATGTGGAACTCTATCAAAAGCCTTACAGAATTCCGTATGCACAATATATATTCATTACCATGATCTACCTCCTCAAATACCTTAGTGAAAAGTTTTTAAATTCGTAAGGTAGGAACACCCCTTTGTAAAACCATGCTGAGATTCATTAATCAGTTTATGCCTTTCAAGATGGCTATGAATTGCCATGGCAGTTATTGATTCCATAAATTTTCCCACTATGGAGGTAAGGCTTATTGATCTATAGTTCGAAGGTAAGAACCTGTCTCCTGCTTTGTAAATAGGTATTACCTTTGCCATTTTCCACTTATCAGGCACTATGCCAGTTTGTAGTGATATGTTGAAAAGATTAGCCAAAGGTATGCTAAGTTCCTCTTCACATTCCTTTAACACCCTTGCAAACAGTTCATTAGGGCCTTGGGATTTGTTAGGTTTTAATTTCTCTGTTTGTCTGAGGACCATGTCAGTAGTTACCCTAATTGTGCATAGTTTATCATCATCCTGTTCTTCATAATTTATTATTTCTGGAATTTCACTAGTATCTTCCTGCATAAAAACTGAGAGGAAATAAGAGTTAAAAATGTTACACATTTCCTTATCACTGTCAGTGATCTGACCTGAGTTACTTGTGAGTGGGCCTATCTTGTCCCTAATCTTACTTCTATATACCTGAGAGAAACCTTTTGGGTTAGTCTTCAAATCTCTTGCCACTTTAGCCTCATAATCTCTTTTAGCTTTTCTTATTCCCTTTTTTATTTCTCTCTTTAATTGAATATATTGATTTCTTAACTGCCCATCCCCTCTTTTGATACTCATTTTAATGCCAAGTTATGTTTTTAATGTCATATCAAAATCATATAAAGTAGCTATAACAAACCACTTGAAGGCAGCAAGAATGTGACTTAGCAAAAAAAAAAAAAAAATAAAAAAAATATTGTGCCTGAAGATGACCTGAGAATTAAACCTCTAAGAGTAAATTTTGTTATTCTTTGAGCATTTAACAGCCTTCAGAACTACGAGACAAAATCTGCTGGGTTAATTGAATCAGAAATAATTGCAAATTTTGCTGGTTACAGAATTGTCCACTATTGTTACAGACAGCAAAAACAGTTTTGTCTGTGACCAATATATTCACCATTACCAGCCACCCTCTAAATGCCCTGTTAGTCCATTAAATCTAGAGTTTACCGTAGAAAAGGATAAGATAAGAAAATATGTTGTCTATGATTAATTCAAGCTCTTTAATGACATTTTTTACAATTTCAGATGTTGCGTCTACCTTGCTGAGCTGGAACACACCTTCTTCAGTCACAATAGTGGTTATCAGTCATTCCCCACCCGGCTTACTCCTTCCTCATCAAGCAGTGACAAGTCAAAACTAGAATCATCGGATGATTTTCTTAAGTATGAAATTTACTTCGAAAAACTTCATTTAAAGGCTATTTATGTGTATAGGTTAGTGTTATAAACATTGATGAAAAGGGAGGAACCACTTAGAGAAAAAGAAACAGATAAAAAGGTATCTGTGATGTATATTGGTGCCCCAGTCAGAGATAGCTAGAGGTTTGCTAAAGAGAATTTCCGAGGCTGAAATATACAGTACATAGCTCTCTCTGTATATTCTTCATTTTTCTGTCAAAGTTTGTGCATATGTGCACATGCAAGTGTGAGTGTGCATGCATGTGTGTGCAATGTGCATATGTACAATATGTATTACTGTTGTGGGAGCCCCAAGGGTACATATGGAAGATTTAGCATAAATCTATTACTTCATTAAAGAAAATATGTGTTAGATATCTTCAGAGATAGTGTGCATGTGTTGGAAACTGCCTGTGAGTTTTGTGTGAAAGAATCAGTTATTTGTACAATTAGAAACTACGAGAAAAAATAAGATCTTGTTCATTAAGTAGTACTAGTTTTCACCTGCTTAAAATAATGTCAGAGAGGTCAAGAGCTAAATAAGACAGAAAAATCAGTGCCCCAATATTTAGATACTAAGCTTTATTGTACTGTCAGACTGTGAGGAGAAAGGCAGGTTTTACCATAAAGTTTTCTATTCTGTTACCGTTTTCCAGGAAATGTTTTATGGCAGCATCATCATTACAGTGTAGTATTCTAAAGATGTGGAATGGAGAGTAAAAAGTATGAATGGCATTATGACTGATAACTACCTCTCCTCTATGGATACTTCCTCAGCCAACTCTGTTGTGCTGGGCTCCTAGGCACACTGTTCATACAAGATATGTATAAAGAATAAAAGAATAAAGATTACATTTCTTTGCAAAGGTTACAATGTGTAATTACAATTTTGGATTGTTAAGTACAAAGAAAGCCACTATCATGCTGGGGCATTTCAGGCCGACTAATCTTAGTACATAATAACTACTTAAATCTAGACAAGATAAGAGTGGTTAATTTTTTAATAAATCTTTATTGAATCTTAATACTAATGTGAGGTAGTCAAGGTGAAGGTTTATAAGAATAATAATCTTGAAGTTGCACATAATAAAAACAATATTACAAATAATGGTTCAGACAGTAATATTTCTTAGATTGGCAGATATTTAATAGACTCGAGGTCATATAATATATTTGGGAGCCATACCCCGGCCGGGATTGAACCCGCGGTCAGAGAGTCTCAAAACTCCAGACCGTCGCGTTAGCCACTAGACCAGCTAGCTGGTCTAGTGGCTAACGTGACGGTCTGGAGTTTTGAGACTCTCTGACCGCGGGTTCAATCCCGGCCGGGGTATGGTTTGTTTGCAATCGTGTCATTACGATTTCGTGAGTCATATTTGGGAGAGTTGCTTCAAACTGATTAGAAGTCATTTTGGTTGGTTTGGTTAGTATTGAGAGATGAGATGATTTTTAAGAACAGTCCTAAATTTATATGTAGCCAGGGGATCCTTCACTGGTTCAGGTAGTAAATTCCAGATCTTCGGGCCATTTGTGTGCATTTCATTTTTGCATAGTGTGTGATTGACATGAGGGATGTCAAAGAGTGCCTTGTGCCTTGTGTTGTGACTGTATTCTGTTGTGACTATCAAGGAAAAGTTGAAGTGGAGGGTTTATATTGGAGTTTAATGTTCTGTATATGTAGTAGGCACAATAATATGAGTGTATGTCTCATATATTTAGTAGGTTCAGGCTTTTGAAAAGTGGTGGGGTGTGCTGTCTGGCAAAGGAGCTGGTAATCATCTGCACAGCAGCTTTTTGTTGGGTAATTAAAGGTTTAACTCTTAAACGGTCCAAACGTATATATACGTTCACGCCCGTAGCGCTCCAAACGTATATATACGTTTTCTTTGTCATTCATTCAACATTGCCACAGTAAGTCTGAGTCACCTAGACATGAGAGAATGGGTGTATGCACTCACTGTGTGCCATATTAAAATAATTGGGGATACCTGGGTACCATGTGCTCTTTTTTCCTTTTAAAAGAAAAGATTTTTTTTTTCCTCAAAAAATTTGGGGCGCTACGCGAGTGAACGTATATATACGTTTGGACCGTTTAAGGGTTAAGGTGGTTGGTTGTGGTTGATCCCCAGGCACAAATACCATAGGTGAGGTACGGATATATTAAAGAGTGGTATAGGGTAAGTAGTGTCGTTTGGGTTACATAGTATCGGATCTTAGAAAGGATGCCTACTGATTTGGAAATTTTCTTGGTTATATGCTGGATGTGGGTATGAAATTTAAGATTACAGTCAAGGAGAAGACCTAGAAATTTACCCTCAGTGTGTTTTTTAATAGGGGAACCATTTATCGATATATTAAGTTGGATATTTATTCCTTTGACTGTTTCGGCCAGATATATACGTCTTACGAGCCAGTGCTTCTGACGTATTAATACATATAAATTCTAGCAGCTTCAAATCAAGTGGGAGAAAGCTCGTAGGCCCACATGTGAGAGAATGGGTCTCCATGGTCAGTGTGCACAGTATAAAAAAATCGGGGAGCCAGTGGTGCATTGTGGGAACGCCATTTCAGTAGTCCTTGTTCAGCATGCCTAGCGGTAAGAAGTACACCTACCATCCGACTTACCACCGAGCTTGGTTCCAACCAACTGGTCGTAAGTCAAAATGGGCATAAGTCAAACCTTACTACGAATGTCAACATCACATTTTTTATAATGATTTTACACCTACCATCCGACTTACGACCTGCTCGACAAACGACCACTCAACTTACGACCGTGTTTTTTATGCCAAATTTCTGGGAAATAAACAACTTTGTGTTGTATACAGTGTTTATCCTAAACATTACAGTATAAAATACAGTACTAACAGCATAAAAAGTAAAGTAAAAAATGGAATACCAAAATAAAACAATAAAATAAAGTCATTTCAAAAGTGTGATGTTGATATTCAGTAGTAAAGTTCGACTTACGTCCATTTTGACTTACGACCGATTGGTTGGAACCAAGCTCGGTCGTAAGTCGGATGGTAGGTGTATTTTGTTTTATTTTGGTATTTCATTTTTTACTTTACTTCTTATGCTGTTAGTACTGTATTTTATACTGTAAGGTATAGGATAAACACAGTGTATAGCACAAACAGTTGCTTATTTCCCAGAAATTTGGCATACAAAACATAGTCGTAAGTCGAGTGGTCATATGTTGAGCAGGTCGCAAGTTGGATGGTAGGTGTATCTGACTCCCCGGCGAATTTGGGCCTCTTCTCTTCCCAAGTGGAAGAGAAGAAGCCCAGATGGAAGTGTCAGTGAAGATGAATTTCATAGTTTTGAGGAGTTAGTGACTGAAAGCAATGCCCAGGATACCAGAAGAAAGAAAGAAAGAGAAAGAAGGAGAAAGAAAGAGAAAGAATGAGAAAGAAAGAGAAAGAAGGAGAAGAAAGGAGAAAGAAGGAGAAGAAAGGAGAAAGAAAGAAAAAGGTAGGTAGGAATGATGGTGGGGAAGAAGGCATGGGACCCCATGGGTGTTGACAGGCAGTCAGGGTAGTGAGTGATGGTATAATATGTCATTTTGACAGCTGCCAGACCCTGACTCAGCACATTTAGAAGTCCATACACACATACACACAACACAAGCTTCCAGGAGATAATAACAATTTATGAAAGTGTCCAGTGACTACAGTAGGGCCCCGCTTTACAGCGTTTCGCTTTACGGTGTTCCGCTAATATGGTCATTCTAAATTATGACCAAAACTCGCCATACGGCTCCCCCCACCTGACTTTCTAATACAGTCACTGCGCCCAACCTGGTTTCTTTACATTCTCCGTGAGATCCGTAAGCACTAAGTCTCTCCATTATGTCTGGAAACCCCAAAATTTCAAGTGCTTTTAAAAGTTATTTCATATTTTATATATACAGTGGACCCTCAACCAGCGATGGCATCGATTAACGATACATCTGACTAACGATACATTTTAACGCAAAAATTTTGCCTCGACTAGCGCTTAAAAACCAGACCAGCGCTATTCCTTCCGTACCATACGCATCCACTTCGGCCTGAGCGCGCCTCACTTGTCCCTTGGGTGCCAGTGTTTACAAGCCAGCCAGCCACCGCGGTCGCTTCCAAACATACAACTGGAACATTTCATATTATCACAGCCTTTGTAGTGATTGCACCTGCAAAATAAGTCACCATGGGCCCCAAGAAAGCTTCTAGTGTCAACCCTACAGCAAAAAGGGTGAGAATTACTATGGAGATGAAGAAAGAGATCATTGCTAAGTATGAAAGTGGAGTGCGTGTCTCTGAGCTGGTCAGGTTGTATAATAAACCCCAATCAACCATCGCTACTATTGTGGGCAAGAAAACGGCAGTCAAGGAAGCTGTTCTTGCCAAAGGTGCAACTATGTTTTCGAAACTGAGATCGCAAGTGATAGAAGATGTTGAGAGACTGTTATTGGTGTGGATAAACGAGAAACAGATAGCAGGAGACAGCATCTCTCAAGCGATCATATGTGAAAAGGCTAGGAAGTTGCATGGCGATTTAATTACAAAAATGCCAGCAACTAGTGATGTGAGTGAATTTAAGGCCAGCAAAGGTTGGTTTGAGAGATTTAAGAAGCGTAGTGGCATTCATAGTGTGATAAGGCATGGTGAGGCTGCCAGTTCGGACCACAAATCGGCTGAAAAATATGTGCAGGACTTCAAGGAGTACATAGACAGTGAAGGACTGGAACCTGAACAAGTGTTTAATTGTGACGAAACAGGCCTGTTTTGGAAGAAAATGCCAAGCAGGACGTACATTACTCAGGAGGAAAAGGCACTCCCAGGACATAAGCCTATGAAAGACAGGCTTACTCTGTTGATGTGTGCCAATGCTAGTGGTGATTGCAAAGTGAAGCCTTTATTGGTGTATCACTCTGAAACTCCCAGAGTGTTCAGGAAAAACAATGTCCTCAAGGCTAATTTGTGTGTGCTGTGCAGGGCAAACAGTAAGGCATGGGTCACTAGGGACTTTTTCTATGACTGGTTACACCATGCATTTGCCCCCAATGTGAAAAATTACCTAATAGAAAAGAAATTAGACCTTAAGTACCTCCTGGTATTAGACAGTGCTCCTGGTCATCCTTCAGACTTGGCAGAGCGACTTTCTAGGGACATGAGCTTCATTAAGGTGAAGTTTTGCCTCCTAGTACCACTCCTTTCCTGCAGACAATGGACCAGCAGGTTATTTCCAACTTCAAGAAACTGTACACAAAAGCTATGTTTGAAAGGTGCTTTTGTAGTGACCTCAGAAACTCAACTGACTCTAAGAGAGTTTTGGAAAGATCATTTTACCATCCTCAATTGTGTAAACATTATAGGTAAGGCTTGGGAGGAAGTGACTAAGAGGACATTGAACTCTGCTTGGAAAAAACTGGGGCCAGAATTTGTAGACAAAAGGGATTTTGAAGGGTTTGAGGCTAACCCTGAGAGGATTATGCCAGTTGAGGAATCCACTGTGGCATTGGGGAAGTCCTTAGGGTTGGGGGTTAGTGGGGAGGATGTGGAAGAGTTGGTGGTGGAGGACAGTGAAGAACTAACCACTGATGAGCTGCTAGATCATCTTGAACAGCAAGAGGGCAGACCTGAGGAAACTGCTTTGGAGGAGGGGAGAGAGAAATTGAAGAAGTTGCCTACTGCAAGCTGTTGGCAACCTGTACACTGACAATGTTGTGAACCACTTTAGGAAAGTCATAAAGGAACGAGAGGTACAGGTATCTATGGACAGATATGTTGTGCGACAGAAGTCCAGTGACTCTGAAGCTGGTCCTAGTGGCATTAAAAGAACAAGGGAAGTAACCCTAGAAAAAGACTTGCTGCCTCAAGTGCTAATGGAAGGGGATTCCCCTTCTAAACACTAAGAAGATCAACGCTCCCCTCCTCCCATCCCATCAATCATCACCAGATCTTCAATAAATTTTTTAAGGGTGTCATGCAATTTGGCATTTTAATCTTCAGTTTGTGTGTTTTAAAAAATTAATATTTCATGGGGTTTTAATTTTTTTTTTTTCAATACTTTTTGGTTTTCTTGCCGGTTTAAATTTTGGGATTTCCATTTTTTTTTTGGGGGAAAATTTAAAACTTAAAATAACGAAAATTTTTTGACAAACGTAAACCTCTCAGGAACGGATTAATTATCGCTGGTTGAGGGCCCGTAAGGGGGGTTAATTATTTTATGTATACTTAAAACCAAAAATTAAACTTGCATACTGTGCTGGGTGCGGGTTTAAAAATTTTAAAAGTCGGGTTTTCCTTATGCCTCGAAGGTCATTTTATTAAGATAAAAAAAACACCGAGTCTCTTTTAAAAATTGTTGTATATTACTTAATATAACTTTTTTTCCATTAATCCACTAGGATATTTTTTTAAAATTATATAAAAAAACCCCATGCAAAAAACATATAATTTAATAAAAAAAATACACCCCGCATTAGAATAAAAAAACCCAAAAATATGAGATTGGAGCAGAAAGCTTGCACATTGTTTGCCATATTAAAAAATGTGAAAATAATAATTTCATCAGTAATGTTGAAGGAAAGTTAGGGGAAGGGAGAAAAGGGGGAAATATGAATGTGAAAAAATTCCCAAGGGAATTATGGGGAATTAAAGAAAAGGTTTGGATTTTAAAAAAGTGGGTCTTTAATAACGTTATTCACCTGGAAAAGGGAAGGGGGACTTTTAAAGGAAAAGGAGGGGAGTTTTTGGGGAATTTTAAAAGTGAATTTTTTGGGAGCCTTTGAACCAAGTGAAGAGTATTTTTTGGTGGGGGAACCGGAAATCTAAAAAGGGGGAAATTTTTTAAGAGGGGTGGGTGGGTAATTTTGGGGGTTGGGGGCCGGTGAAAAATAAAAGGGGGAGCCCTTGATTAAAAACTTTGTATAAAAAGGGGGTTAAGTTTTTGGGAAATTTCTTTTTTTTTAAGAAAAAGAGGATAAAAAGTTTAAAGATATGTTTAAAGGGCAAAATAAGTAGTTTGTTGGATTATTTTTGGGGTAGAAAAAAAAGAGGTTGAGAAGACTTCGGGAGGGACGGTTTATAGGGGGGCCACAAAATTATTAAAATCAATTTTTTAGTTGTAGCTACACGAAGAAAAAAGGAATGGGTAAAAGGAGAATAGAAGCATCAGGAAAAAAAGGTAAAATTTTTTAAAAAACTAAAAAAAGGAGGCATTTTTGGGGAAGATTAAACAGTTATTGGAGGATGAAGGGGTCAAAAGGAAAGCAAAAGCAATGGGGTCAAAGGGGTTTTGGGGTGGGTTTTAAAAAAAATGTATTTTGGGAATTTGTTTTAAAGCAAAAGTTTGGGGTTAAGGAAGGGGGGTTGCGGGGGGAAGGGGGGAGCGATTGGGGGGAATTTGATGTAAAAGTGGGAAAGGGGAGAAAAAGTTACATTTTGAGAAGTTTTTAAAAAGGAGAATTAATGAAAGGGAGGGAAGGTAATGGAGAAAAAAGAAAAGGTTAAGAAAAGTGGTGAAGCAATTAAAAAGGGAGCAAATGAAGAGGGGGTGGGGATGTTATCAAAAAATTTTTTTTTAAAATAAGAAAAAGTTTTGGAGTGAGTTTAAAACCAATTTAAAGGGAAAACCTAGAGAAAAAAATGGTTTTGTCATTTTTAAAAATAAAGAGGGAATTATTAAATGGGAATTTAGAGGTAGGGGGGAAGATGGAGGGAAAAATTTTGAGGAATTTTTTAAATTTGTTGATGAAGATAGGGAAGTGTGATTTGTGTATAACCCAAGGAGGAATAACATCTTTTTGGGAAGGTGGGGGAAAAGTTTTGTGATGGGGGGGAAAAGTTCATGAGGCGGTAGGTAAAAGAAAGGGGGAAAGGGCGGGGCTGGGTTTTGTTTGGGAAAAAAAATTGAAATGTTAAAAGCGGGTGGGGATTATTTTTGGAGGGGTTTTTGGTGCAATTATTCAAAAAAGGGGAATGGAAGGGGGAAAAGGTTACCGGGGTTGGCAGGGGGGCATTTTTTTTCCTTTTTTAAAAAAGGAAAAGGGGGGAACAAAAGAAAGTGAAAAATTTTAGGGGGGATAATTTTTTTGGGTGTACCGGGTTTAAAAGTGTAGGTAGAGTTATTTTTGAAAGAATTAAAAAGTAAGACAGAAATAGGATAGCAGAGAACAAGGATTTTAGGAAAGGAAAAGGGGGGGGTGGGGGACCGGGTTTTTTACAGTAAAAAAAAATAAATTTGAACAGTATTTAGAAAAAGGGCTAAAAAAAGGGTTTTTGGGGGCACTAATGGATTTGGAAAAGGCGTTTTACGGGGTTTGGATAGGGGGGCAATGGGGCAGAGGGTTGCGGGTTGAAATGGTGTAGGGGGGAAAGGTTTACTAAAACAGTGAAGATTTTTTAAGAGGATAGTGAGGTTTAAATTTTAGAGTAGTAGGAGAGGGGGAAAATTATTTCCCAAAAAAAGGTAGGCCTTAGACAAGGATGTGTGTTTTAAAAACCGGGGGTTGTTTAATTTTATTTATGGGAGGGGGTTTTGAAAAGAAAGAAAATTGCAAGGGTTTTGGGAAAGAGGCGTGGATTTAAAAAGAAAAAAGAATACACCAAAAAAGTGGGAGTTGTCACAGTTGCTTTTGCTGATGCCCATTTGTGTTTTTGGAGATTCTGAAGAGAATTTGCAGAGATTGGGGGGATAAATTTTGGTAGGGTATGCAAAAAAAAGAAAATTAAAAGTGAATACAAAAAGGGAGAAAGGGTTATAAAGGAAATAAAAAAAAAGATTATGTATGAAAAAATGGATATAAAGATTGGGGGGGAGAGGGTAGGGAAGGTAAATTTGTTTTTTCAGATTTTTGGGGAGGGGGGACGTGTATGATGGGTTTTTAAAAGGATGAGGTGAACCCAAAAAAATTGATGGGGGGAAAAAGGGTGAGTGGTGCACTTGGGAGCCCTGGGGGAAAAAAGAACTTTGTCCTGGGAGGCAAAGGGGGGAAAATGTATGGAGTATAGTTTTACCAACGTTTTTTGGGGGGTGGTAAAGGGCAGGGGTTGATGAATGTTTGAAGCGGGGAAAAGGTGGAGGATGGAGATGTAAATGCTGAGGGGCAATGTGGGGGGTGTGAATATAATGCAGAAAATTCGTATTTTGGGGAAGTTAGGAGGGGGGGGGGTTTTAACCAAAAACTTTTTGTCCAGAGGGTGGGAAAAGGGTTTTTTTAGGTGGTTCGGACATGTAAGAAGAATGGAGTGAAACAAAATTGACTTCAAGAGTGTATCCAAAGTCTGTGGGTGGAAGGAAGAGGGGGTAGGGGGGCCTGGGAAAAGGTTGGGGGAGGGGAAAAGGGAGGTTTGTGTGCGAGGGGCCTTGGACTTCCAGCGGGGCTTTTGCTTTAAAGCGTTTTTTGGATGGGAGTGAATGGGGGAAAAAGGGTTTTTAATACTTAAATGTGTGTTGGAATGTGACCCAAAGAAAACTTTTTATAAGGGGTTTTCGGGGAAAAAACCGGGGCGGGCCCGGATTGAGTCCGGGGAGAGGGGAATTTAAATTTCCGGGCACTCTGAAGGGGGGTTTGTTAATTTCATTTTAAAAAAAACGGGTAGTGTAAAGAAACCCTTTCCCTTGGAAAGGACAGTGAGGGGAGCGAATGATGGTAAAAAAGTTTTTTTTTTTTTTTGGGGCCACCCTGGCTTGGGGGGGAATGGCCAGGGGTGAAAATTTAAAAAAAAAAAAAAAATTAATCACCGATTTCAAAAAAGGTTTAATTATTTTAATTTACAGGGGCCCCCCCGGAAATAACGATTACCCCCGGAATTCGCCCAAAATTTAAAGTAAGTGTATTTATGTAAGGCGTTTGTCCCATGTAGGGTTTGGGGGTCTAAAAAGGGACAAATTCTACTTTATTTATTTATTTTTTATTTATTTATTTATTTATTTATAATTTGAAGCACACTTACAGGGGTTTAAAAAAAAAAAATACAGATAAGAGCAGCATGCCAAAGCCTTATACAAAAGAAAAGAAAATTTGGGGTTTGGGTTAAAAAAAACTTAAGATTAACTAAGCAAATGAATGAAATCAGTGAAAAACATTAAAAGTAAATTTATTACAAAAAAGCACAAAGTGGGGTTTTTTACAAAAAACAGGTCATATGGTTGCATGCATTGTTGTAAATTCAGTTTGAAGGGTATTTGTTTGGTAGTGAAATTTAAAAAAAAATAAAATTTAAAATTTGGGTTTTTGGGGGTTTAAAATTTTTTTGGGGATAATTAAATTTTTGAGAAAAAAATTTTTAAGATAAACAATTTTTTAAAGGTTTTAGTTATTTTTGTATTTATTTTTTTTTTTGGGGTGAGTAAGTGATTTTTTAAAAAGAGGGCTTGAATTTATAAAAAGGTAGTGTTTTTTTTTATATTTACGGTAATTTAATTTCCCGAATTTTTTGGGGCCCTTTTATTTGCATTGAGTTTTTGGGGATAGCGTGAGATGGACACGAGGGAAAAAACAAAGATGGGTCTGTGCCTTGTGTTTTGGGCATGTGTTCTGTTGGGTTGGCAAGGAGAAAAGTTGGGGGAGGGTTAAAAAAAGGTTAGTGTTCTATGTATTTTAATAGGTTTCAGAATAAGTATGGGGTGTTTTGTATGGTGGGGTAGGGTTTAGTGTATTGAATATTGGTTTGGGGTTTTGCTGCCTGTAGTGAGGGAAAAATTTTTTATATTCCCAAAATGGGAGGCCCTTTTTTTTTGGGGTTTTTGGGTCCCGAATGGTTACTTTTTTGTTTTACCCCATGCACCAAAATTTCCCTAGGTGAGTAAGGGGTTTTAAAAAAGAAGTTGATAAGGGGCCCGGGGGGCTGGGCTGTGGAGCATAGTCCGTATTTCGATAGTATGCCCACAGTCTTGGGAAAATTTTTTAGAAATTTGTTGTATTTGTGTTGAAATTTGAGTCTATTATCAAGGTGGATTCCTAAGAATTTTCCCTCTGTTAGCTTTGTGATAGGGGATCCCTTTATCATTATGTTAAAAAGGGGGAAATTTTTGTAGCTCTGTTTTCCAAACTGAATGAAGTTTGGGGTTTTTTCAAAGGTTTTTGTGTAAGTTTTTTTAGTAATCACCAGGTAGGTTTTTCTGTTTTAAATTCCCCTATTTACCCCCTATTGGCTACGTGATTTGGGGTCGGGTGGGAAAGACGTATTTGTGGTTTATCAGCAAATAGTGTGGGTTTGAGTTTAAATTTAGAAGATTTTTGGGAGGTCATTTATGAAAAGGAAAAAGAGAAAGGGGGGCCAAGGGGGCTTCCCCCTGGGACACCAACTGTAAAAAAGGGGTTTTCAGAAAAAGGGTTTTCCCCTTTGCGTTTTCACATTTTTGGGTTTTGGGTTTCTTGGGGGTTGGGCTTGAGGTAGTTGAGGGAGTTTCCCTCTTAAAACCATAGTGTTTATAATTTTTCGTGGAGCAAAAGGGCATGGTTTAAAAATATCAAAAGCTTTACGTTTTGGGCCCTGAAGAACCCCCATGGGGGCTTCTTTTTTTTTATTGCAGTGTAATTTTGTTCTAGCATGTTTTATAAAGAACATTAGTATTTTTTTTAAGGGCCCGAATCCAAATTTGGGGAGGGGTTGAGTATGTTTTTGGGAGATAAAGGGAGGAGTAGATTCGTTTATGGGAAATTTAAATTTTTTAAGATTTTTGAGAGAGGTGTTAAAATTGGTTATTGGGCCCAAAGTTAAATTTAACTCGGGGGGGTCTCCCCCTTTGGATCCGGGGGGAACCCTTTTCATTTTTTATAAATTTTAGGGGAAGGGGGGAGGATTTAAAAGGGGGTTTGTTTTAAAAATGTTGGGAATGATTGGGGATGCCCCTTGTGACACTTTTTTGTATATAAAGGGGGGTAAAAAGGGATTTAAAAACTCCTGCCTTTTTTTTTTAGTGGTTTTATAATAAGGGGGGACTTCGTTTTTGGGTTAGTGGGACTAGGTACAGTGTTTTTCGGGGAGTTTGGGGGGTGAGGTAGTCATTTGGTGGGGTTTAAACTGAGCTTGGGTTTTATTGGCAAGGGTTTTTCCTATAGTGGGGAAAAAAATCATTGATTGTTTGCTTTTTCTGTTGGTGGGAGTTGGGGGGTTTTTTGATTTTTCTAATTTTAAATTTTGCATTTGTGAAAATCTTTTTTTTCCCAGAATTTTCTGATAGGTTTTTCAGGGCTTTTTTATATACCTGTAAGTTGGATAATTGTTTTTTCATAATAAATTTTTTTAACCCCTTTTTAAACAGGCTGGTTTTGGATTTTACGAGTAAAAGTTTTGTTTGGTCTTGGTTATGTTTACCCAAATTTTTTTTTGTTTTTCATTTGGTGTTTTGTATTTATGGATTTGAGAAAGCTGGGTGTTAGCCAGGGGGCTGTTCAGTTCTTTGCTTTCATTGCTTAAATTTTTTTTTTTGGGGAGTGCTTGGGTTTTAGGGGGTATTGATCTTTTTTTGAAAATTATTAATACATTCGTCAATATCTGTAATTTATTTCTAGTCAGTGTGCCCCTCAATGTTTGTAATGCTGTTTTGAAAATTATTAAAGGTGCCTCATTGTGAAGTCTGGGAAAGGGGAATTTTTAGTGGGCTTTGGGGGAATTTTCCAAGAGTTTTTATGAGGGAAATTTGGGTAGTGGGCTGTGGTTTTTTCGTAATTTTTTTTCCTGATTTTAAAGGGGGGTATGGTGTTGGGAAATGTGGTCAAGTAGGGAAACAATAGTCCCCTGGAAATTTTTTTTTTTTTGTAGGTTTTGGGGACTGTTGGTTGCAACATAAAGTTACTCATTTGTTTGTGAATTTTAGTAACGTTTTGGGTCCTGGTCTTGCAGGGATTTATATTGAAGTCACCTGGGGAAATATAAGTGATCTTTGTTCATGCGGGGCATTTAGTTACATACTTCCAAAGGTTTTTTACTAAATTGGCTAATGTTTGACTGTGGAACTCTGTAGTGTTTATCAAAGTGAGAGGTTTAAAAAAGGTTTTTTTTGGATTTGAATTTGGCTTTTAATTTTATTCCCCTTTTGGGGAAAAAAAATTTTGTCAGTACTGGTTCCGAAAATAATTCTGGGGTGAAAAAATATCGTTAAAACCCGGGGGTCCCCCTGTAAACAAATTTTCATTTAATTTCCGTTTAAAGGGTTTTGGGGCGTACTAGTTATCTTAAAGGGGAAGGGGGGTTTTTTTAGTAAATAGTACGCATAAATTTAGCGGCCCCAAATTTTCAAAGGAAAAGGTGAAGCCCAGATGTGGGAAAGGGGCTTTTGGTGGGGGTGCGGAAATGGAAAAAAATTTTGGGGGCCCATGGTGGGATTGGGGGAATGCCATCATATACAAAAATTTTTTCCCCCGTGCCCGTGGTAAAATTCCCCACCCTCAGCGGGAATTTGGGGCACTTTTTTTTCCCCCTTGGGAAATTCAATACGATGGAAGTGACAGGAAAAAGAGTTTTTTGGTTTTGGTGAGGTTTTGGGAACCCAAACTAATTGGGCCAAATAAAGGGTAATAGGAAAGGGAAAACCCCCGGGCAAAAACCCCCAGGGGTTTCCCCCTCTGGTGCTGGGCCATTTGTTCACTTTAGTTGTACCAGAATCAAAAAGGGAAAATTCCCCTTTTTTTAAAAATCCAGGGCTCAGGTTGGGCCCTTGGTGTGATAAATGATGGGGATTATGGACTACAAGCCCTTTAAAAATTTTCCAAAAGGGGAAAGGGGGAGGAGGGGAGAGGAGGAGGAGGCAGAGGAGGAGGGGCCAAAAAGGAAGGGAGGCAAGAGGGGGAGGAGGGGAAAAAGGAGGAGGGGCAAGAGGAGGAGGGGGGAGAGGAGGGGGGAGGAGGGGAAGAAGAGGGGGAGGGGGGAAAAAGAGGGGGAGGAGGGGGAGGAAGGGAAAAAGAGGGGGGAGGGGGGAAGGGAAGGGGAAAAATTTCGTAAAAGATAAAAATAATACTTTAAAAATAATAATAAAATAATAATAATAATAATAATAATAATAATAATAATAATAATACCTGCCTCTGTGGGGGGACGGGGCCGGGCTTGTTTTTAAAAAAAAAAAAAAAAAAAAAAAATAATAATAATACATAATAATAAATTTTCATAATAATAAAAATAGGGTAATAAAAAAATTGGGTTTACCCCTTACCCGTAAAAAGATTAAAAGGGGAGATAAAAAATTGATAAGGCTGACTTTTTATAGGGGGAAATTTAGGGTAAAACTTTTAGCCAAAAAAATAGATAAAAAAATCTCCCCCCTTTGTTTTTGTTTGGGAAAACTAAACATGGGGTTCGTGCTAGATAACTTGTACAAGTGACCCAAGAATAAAAATTTCTCTAATCTAACATAGAGAAAATGGGGTTACTGGGGTAACTGTAGACAATTATTCCTTTTGTATGTAAGTTTATTCAGGTAACACAAATATTACATAGACTATCAAAAAACGAATGGTAGAGAACTGGATACCAAAAGAGTCATGACTTATTTCCATTGCTTCACTCAGCATCATTTCTTATAAAAATGGTGTTATATGAGAATGGGAGTGTTCTTCTTTATTATTCTACTGTATCATGTAGAGACAACTTGTACACATTGTAACTTGACACAACCAGCATGTACACTTGTTTAAAAAACTTATGTTCGCTTGGTTTTGTTTACTAACTCTGCGCCTGTTCTTCCTCATGTACTCATTCTGTCTCTCCCTCCATCTCTTCTCTTCTCTCTCTCTCTCTCTCTCTCTCTCTGTCTCTCTCTGTCTCTCCTGTTCTCTCGCTTATCTCTCTCTTTTCTCTCTGTCTCTCTAGTCTGCTCTCTGTCTCTCTCTGTCTCTCTCTGTCTCTCTCTGTCTCTCTCGTCTCTCTCTTTTCTCTCTCTCTTCTCTCTCTCTCTCTCTCTGTCTCTCTCTCTGTCTCTCTCTGTCTCTTCTCTGTCTCTCTCTCTCTCTCTCTCTCCTCTCTCTCTTTTCCTCTCTCTTCTCTCTCTCTCTCTCTCTCTCTCTCTCTCTCTCTCTCCCTCTCTCTCTCTCTCTTTTTTTTTTTTTACACAGGGTTTGACAAGGTTAAGGATCCCTAGCTTTATTGACATCTATTTACAGGTTAAGGATTCCTAACTTATTGGCAAGCTAAGAGCTGTTACCTACATCAGCTCATTTGAAAGCATTTTATTGTTATGAGACATACAAGTAGGAAGCAGGATGAAGTTGGAGCCATCTGTGGGCCAGCATTTTCATTTGATCAACTGACTTTATCTCGTTGACATCATTATGCTGTACGAATGTGTTCCATACTCTAGTCATCCTGGGTATGTATGATCTCAGATGGAGTGATGTTCTGGAGAAGGGTACAGCCAGAGTGAAGTTGCTGCTTTCTGCCCGTCTTGTGGCATAAAAGCTTGTTTCACGCTGTCCTCGAAGTGGATCCAAGTGTGGTATTTTGACAATATTGGCCTTGTACATAACAGTAAGGCCACCCACATCCCTCCTATGTTGAAGGCTCTGCTGAAATGACAGATCTATCCAGGATGGGTCCAGGCGAGAGATGAGACGTCTTGCTCTGTTCTCTACTCTGTCAAGCAGTCGCAGATGAGAGGGGGGGCAGGCAAACCAAGAAAGTGGAGCATACTCAAGGTGTGAGCGTACTTGTGCCTCGTACAGGATCTTGCAACCCCTACTGTCAAGCAGATGGGAGATACGGCGAAGTGCTGTAAGCTTCCTGGTCTGCCTTGTTTGCAAGATTTACAACATGGTTCTTCATGGTTAGCTTGGAGTCAAATTTCACCCCAAGGATATCAACTTCTTCTCCAGGTGTCAACATCCTCCCATTCATCCTTACTACTGCACCAGCATTACCATCATGGTGCCTAGAGACGATCATCATTTGCGTTTTCTCAGGTGCAAATGTTACTTGCCATCTATTTCCCCAAGCTGATATAGCTCTCAGCTGGTGATTGATGTAGCTTAGAGCAGCTGGCATTTCTTCTCTTGGATAAGTGAATGTCAGTGTACAGTCGTCTGCATATGCATGTGATTCTGGGATAGTGAAGAAGGTCGTTGAAGTAGACATTCCATAACAATGGACCCAGCACGCTTCCTTGGGGAACACTTGCCCCAATAGGATGTCTTGCTGATTCCGTTCCATTGAGAACTACACTTAGAGATCTACCATAAAGGTAGTCACTAAGGAGACATAGCGTAGAGCCTGCAATTCCCAGTGCTTGAAGTTTTGCTAAGAGGCCCTGGTGCCACACCCGGTCGAAAGCGCCAGCAATGTCCAGTGCTACCACACAGCTGACTTTGAATTCATCCAGTGACTGGTGCCACTTAGTGGAGAGGTTTAACAACAGATCAGCAGCAGAGTAACCTTTCCTGAAGCCATATTGACGTCACAAAGTATGAGTGGTAGTCAAAAAACTCTGTCATTTGTCTTGAGATTATTGTCTCAAGGATCTTACCAGTGATTGACAGGAGTGACACTGGTCTGTAGTTGCTGATTTCTGCTCTGCTCTTCTTTTTGTAAACAGGGACTACATTTCCCTCTTTCCATAGAGAGGGCCATTTACACTGTACTAGGCAGTGCTGAAAGATGCGAGTTAGAGGTGCTGCTAGCTGATCTGCACATCTTCTCAACAATCTTGGGCTCAACTTGTCTGGGCCCACAGCCTTTTCTTGGTCAAGCAATTTAAGTAGGAAATGCACCTCCTCCTGCCTTATTGTCACCATTGACAGTTTTGACACCGTTCTTGCAGCTAGCCAAGGAGGTCCCTTGCTGGATCAGGAACTTGCATTTTGGTAGCAAAGTGTTCAGCAAAGAGGTCCGCCTTCTCTTGACTACTAGTAGAGGTGGTCCCATCCTGTCGATTTAGAGGTGGAATAAGTTCAAACAGGCAGATAACCTTGTCTGTCCTTGACCAGGGACCACCAGGTTTGGAGCCTACCCTACCTGATGCTAACTTTCTTTTAGTGTCCACCTCCCATTTAGCAATGGCCCACTTTTGAACATCACCCATGTGCCTACAGGCTTGCATGTGCAAGTTCCTGTTATAGGTGGTAGGATGTCTCTTATACCTTCGCCATGCTTTGTACTTAGCAGTAGCAGCCTCTCTACAACGAAAGCCAAACCAAGGCTGATCTGTAGGCTTCGTCACATATTGCCGGTGAGGAATGTGTTCTTGTTGTAGATTAAGGATGTGTCCAGTGAAGGCTTTCACTTGGTTGTCAACATCCCCTTGGAGAAGAGCATTCCAGTCGGTGGTGGCGAGCTCAGAGCAAAGGGCTGGCCAATTACCTCTTTCCCATAGCCAGGTTGTGCGTGTGGACTCCTCACCTCGTTCTGTTGGGATCTTAAGTATCGTAAAAACAGCCTTGTGGTCAGACGATCCAACATAGCCGAGGGGTTGACAAGTGACTATGCCACTACTGGGTCAAGGGAGGAGCCAGAGATATGAGTAGGGATATCAACAAAGTTTCTCATGTCAAACACTGCAAGAAGGTCATCAAAGTCCCTCTGTATAAGGTGCTGGTTGAGGTCACCAACAATTATATGTTGACAGTTGTGTTGTAGCAGAAGGGAGTCAGTATTTTCCATTAGGAAGTTGATAGGGTCTGCATGTTGCCACTGAGGTCTGTACATTGCACATGCTAGTACAGAGGTACTAGTGTATATACAGAGCTTGAAGAACATCATTTCAAGATGTGTAGGGGTGGCAACATCAATGTGCTGGGCATGAACACTTTTAGAGAAGCACACAGCAACTCCTCCTCCTTGCCCTTGCCTGTCTCTTCTCATCCATGAGGTGTAGCCAGCAATTCTTGCTAAATTTTCTGGAGTCCTGTCATCCAAAAATGTTTCAACAACAGCTATCATGTCGGGACGTCTAGTGTTCACAAAACTATGTGTGAGCTCTTCAACATTAGTAATGAAACCTCTAATGTTGGCCGACAGGATGCTGATAGACTGGCTCCTCATGATGAAGTGGTCAGCTTGAGGTGGTGGGTGTGTAGGGAATGTAAGGTGCCTGCCCTTGAGAGAAGTAGGGTACTGAGGCAGCTGCAGGGATGTAGGTCTGTGGTCTTGTATAAGGCGCAATCCCACCTGCTGGGCTGGGATAGGAGTAGCTAAGTGGGTGACGTGTGAGAGTGTTCACCAATTCAGAGATCCTGCTGGTTTGTTCTGAGAACAGGCCTCTAAACAGGTGGCCCTGTCTGTCAAGTTCTTTTTTCTTCCGACACTGGTCCTCCTTATGTCCTTTCTTGTAGCAGTAATTACACCTGGTATCTCGCAGGCAGTTGTTGGCAGTGTGCCCCTTCCGGTGACAGCGAGAGCACAGCCTAGGTACCTGGGAGGGTGGACTAGGATTTGTTGCACCTCCTGAGTTTTGCAGATTTGTCCTCAGATTCTGCCGCTGGAACTGTGTTAGTGGAGGGTGAGACGGCTGTAGATGTCTTCCTCCTCCACGTCCTCTGCCCCGTCCTCTACCAGTTCTGACAGATGTGTCCCTGCTGTTCGTACTTCGGCGCAGTAGGTGATCAGGTGCAGTGATAGTTCCCTGATCATTAACTGCACCGTTCTCTGGTGGAGAAACTCCTGGCTCAGAACTTGCTGATGAAGCACTGCTACCAGATTCTAGAATAGTATCGGCAGGTGTGCTGACAGGTGTAGGATCAGAGATGGTATGTGCACTGTCAAGTAGACTGGCAGTGGCTGAAGCAGAGATGTCAGGTGTAGGAGAATTAACAGATCCAAGGCTTCCCTCGTTACTGGGAAGGGGATTTGTTCCCTCTGTGGTGGTCAGAGGAATTGTGTTAGGATTCCCAAAGGTAGTGTTTTGAACTCTGTCAGTCTGTGGGACCTTAGCGATGACAGAATTCCACCAGTTGTTTACCCCTGAGTTAAGCTCAGTGTGGGACTTCCAGTCTCACTCTCTCTCTCTGTGTCTCTCTCTCTGTCTCTCTCTCTGTCTCTCTCTCTGTCTCTCTCTCTGTCTCTCTCTCTGTCTCTCTCTCTCTCTCTCTCTCTCTCTCTGTCTCTCTTTCTCTTCTCTCTCTCTCTCGTCTCTCTCTCTCTCTTCTCTCTCTCTCTGTCTCTCTCTCTCTGTCTCTCTCTTCTGTCTCTCTGTCTCTCTCTGTCTCTCTCTCTGTCTCTCTCTCTCTCTCTCTCTCTTCTCTCTCTCTCTCTCTCTCTCTCTCTCTCTCTCTCTCTCTCTCTCTCTCTCTCTCTCTCTCTCTCTCTCTCTCTCTCTCTCTCTCTCTCTCTCTCTCTCTCTCTCTCTCTCTCTCTCTCTCTCTCTCTCTCTCTCTCTCTCGTCTTCTCTCTCTCTCTCTCTCTGTCTCTCTCTCTGTCTCTCTCTCTCTTCTCTCTTCTGTCTCTCTCTCTCTGTCTCTCTCTCTCTGTCTCTCTCTGTCTCTCTCTCTCTGTCTCTCTCTCTCTGTCTCTCTGTCTCTCTCTTCTTCTCTTCTCTGTCTCTCTCTGTCTCTCTCTTCTCTCTCTCTCTCTCTCTCTCTCTCTCTCTCTCTCTCTCTCTCTCTCTCTCCTCTCTCTCTCTCTCTCTCTCTCTCTCATTTATTCGTTTTATCTCGTTTACTCACTCCTGACCCTAGATTAAGACTACAGATATTTTAAGGTAAGTAATGAGTGAACTGTATATGCATTTTATTGCTCTGGGATGCTTAAATATCATAGAATAGTATGTGTGGGTGGGTTGGCCTGGTATGGTAGCCTGGCTGACTACCATACATATCACACTTACTTTCTTACAATAAATACTACTCATCTCACCCTAGATTAACACTACAAATATTTTAAGGTAAGTAATGAGTAAACTGTATATGCCAGCATACAGTCGACCATGAACTGCTGTACTCCAAATTAATGCACTGTGGTATCAGAGGCCACTCCCTCAACTACCTAAAGTCATACCTTAGCAACAGAACTCATAATGTGTATGCAAATGATGCAAACTCTTCCACCCAACCAATCACAGTAGGAGTCCCAAAAGGAAGTGTCCTTGGACCACTCTTCTTTCTCATCTACATGAATGATCTACCAAATGCATCACAGCTACTCAAACCCATATTATTTGTAGATGACACTACATATGTCTTTTCCCACCCAAACACAATCATACTAGCAAACACAGTCAATGCTGAATTACAGGAAATATCTGCCTGGATGATGACTAACAAACTTACCCTGAACACTGATGAAACCTATTTCATTCAGTTTGGAAACAAAGCTGCACATGATCCAATTAACATAACGCTAAATGAATTATCAGTCACAAGACTCACAGAGGGAAAATTCCTAGGTATCCACCTTGACAGTAGCCTTAAGTTCCGGACGCACTGTACCATTCACTCATATACCCGTACTTACATATGGAATTTGTGCATGGGGATCAACAACATCCAATCACCTAAAACCCCTAATAACCCAACAAAAGGCACCAGTAAGAATGATAACAAATTCCCACTCCCTCCAGCATACACCACCAATTTTCAAAAGTCTGAATCTGCTCACCATTAAGAACATCCATACTTATTCATGTGCCTACTACATACACAGAACAATACACACAAATATAAACCCCCACTCAAACTTCTCCTCACCAACCTAAACAGGACACATGACCACAACACAAGACACAGATCTCTTTTTGATATACCTTGTGTCCATATCACACTGTGTAAAAACTCTATGCACATAAAGGGCCCCAAAATATGGAATTCATTACCAGAAGATATTAAAGTAACCCAGTCTGAAAATCAATTCAAGACTCTTCTCAAAAGCCACTTAATCACCCTAGACTAAATGCTAAATACTCAGTACACACTTACTCACCTATGTACTCCCACATCATAACTGAAACAATCACTTTGAACCTTTTATCCATTGTTGACAGGAATATAATTGAATCATTGTTTTCACAAAAAGCATTTTTGAATATAAATACAGTGGACCCTCAGCTAACGATGACATCAGCAAACGTTAAATCCAGCTAACGATACATTTTAACGCAAAAATTTTGCCTCGCCTAACGCTAAAAAACTCACCAACGCGATTCATTCGAGATGCATCCACGTGTGGCCTGAGCGCGCCTCAGTTGTCCCGTGGGTGCCAGTCTTTACAAGCCAGCCAGTGTGGTCGCATCCACGCATACAATCGGAACATTTCATATTATCACAGCGTTTTTAGTGATTGTACCTGCAAAATAAGTCACCATAGGCCCCAAGAAAGCTTCTAGTGCCATCCCTGTGATAAAAAGGGTGAGAATTAGTATGGAAATTAAGAAAGATTTTGAAGGGTTTGGGGCTAACCCTGAGACGCCTATGCCAGTTGTGGAATCCATTGTGCCTACTTCAAAGATTAACGAAATGTGTGCAAAGTGGGTTGAACTGCAAGCCTTTATGGATGAAAATCACCCTAACACAGCTATTGCAAGCCATGCTTGTGACTATTACAATGACAATGTTGTTGCCCATTTTAGGCAAATCTTAAAGGAACGGGAGGTACAGACCTCTATAGACAGATTTGTTGTGCGACAGAGGTCCAGTGAGTCTCAAGCTGGTCCTAGGGGCCTTAAAAGAAGAAGGGAAGTAATCCCGGTAAAGGACTTGATACCTCAAGTCCTAATGGAAGGGGATTCCCCTTCTAAACATTAACAACTTCCACACTCTCCCCTCCTCCCATCCCATCAATCATCACCAGAATTTCAATAAAGGTAAGTGTCAGTTTGTGTGTATTAAAATTAATATTTCATGTGGTAAGATTTTTTTTTTTTCATACTTTGGGGTGTCTTGCACGGATTAATTTTAATTTGATTTCCAATATTTTTTATGGGGAAAATTAATTCAGCTAACGATAATTTCAGCTAACGATGAGCTTTCAGGAACAGATTAATATCGTTAGCTGAGGGTCCACTGTATATCTTTGTGTTATATAAATTTTGATTCATTTATAATTAATATTCTACTGTACAACTATGAAATAATTACTATCCTACTGTACAACTATCATATACTCCTTAGTGTTAAGTAGACTGTAAGCCAATAATGTTAAGTTGGCCCATAATGCCTAGGCATAATAGAGGCTCTCTTTGCATTGCAACCCTCTATTGTAAATACAAAATCTCAATGTGCTGTTTGCAAAGACATAAAATAAATAAATATAATAATGAGGAGGAGGAGGAGAAGGAGGAGGAGGAGGAGAAGGAGGAGGAGAAGGAGGAGGAGGAGAAGGAGGAGGAGAAGGAGGAGGAGGAGGAGGAGGAGGAGGAGGAGGAGGAGGAGGAGAAGGAGGAGGAGGAGGAGAAGGAGGAGGAGGAGAAGGAGTAGAAGAAGAATACATAATAATAATAAAAAAATAATAAGTTTCCTTGAAGCATGAAAAACAGTGACATGATAAGAGGACATAACATTTGATAAGAGCTGACGTTTGATGAGCATTTGCGAGGGTGCAATGATAAGACTTGAGATAGACAGAGTCAGACAGACACAAAGATAGATAGAGACAGACATAGATACAGACAGTCAAACGGAGATAGAGCCAGACTGCCAGCAGCCGGCCAGCCACACAGCTGGCTAGCCAGCTAACCAGCCAATCAGCCAGTCAGTCAGCCAGCCTGCCAGCCAGCCAGAATTGTTTCTCTACTTAGGGCATAGGTTATAAAACATTCTGAAAGGGTGTTGCACAAATATTGCACATGGGTTATTATCAAGGTTTTTTATATTTCCTCTACCACTTGTGACCACATTCACCTCAAAGCCACTAAATTCAGGGTCAAAATCACTTTCCTCTTAAAATGGGAGTGTTAATACTACATTACATCAATGATTCCCAGGTGATGGCTGCACTGTTTGCTCTAGCTGGTGCTCATTTGAACTGGTACTCCCACAAGGTACTAAGTGGCCCCAGATTTTTTTAATACCACGCACACTGAGTGTTAGGACCCATTCTATGCTGACAAGGCATCTCAAGTCAGTAGTGCCAAATTTGAAGGCAGGAAAAATAAAACATATATATACGTTTGGGGCACTAGCGGTAAAAACGTATATATACGTTTGGACCATTTACGGATTAAATGCTATGGAAGTGTGGTTGCCGGGTGGAGGGAAAACATTACGTAATACTAATAATAATCACTCTTTTGCACATTAATCTATTATTTTTTCTTCAAAATTATATAAGAAATACATTACATAGCATATAAACATTTTGTTTATATACAGTGGACCCCCGGTTAACGATTTTAATCCGTGCAAGAGGGCTCATCGTTATGCGAAATAATCGTTATGCGAATCAATTTTCCCCATAAGAAATAATGGAAATAAAATTAATCCGTGCAAGACGCCCAAAAGTATGAAAAAAATTTTTTTTACCACATGAAATGTTAATTTTAATACACACAAACTGAAAAAGGCATGCACAATTACATGACACTTACTTTTATTGAAGATCTGGTGATGATTGATGGGATGGGAGGAGGGGAGAGCATTATCTTCTTACTGTTTAGAAGGGGAATCCCCTTCCATTAGGACTTGAGGTAGCAAGTCCTTTTCTGGGGTTACTTCCCTTCTTCTTTTAATGCCACTAGGACCAGCTTGAGAGTCACTGGACCTCTGTCGCACAACAAATCTGTCCATAGAGCTCTGTACCTCCCGTTCCTTCAAGACTTTCCTAAAATGGGCCATAACATTGTCATTGAAATAGTCACAAGCACGGCTTGCAACAGCTGTGTCAGGGTGATTTTCATCTATAAAGGTTTGCAGTTCAACCCACTCTGCACACATTTCCTTAATCTTTGAAGTAGGCACAATGGATTCCACAACTGGCATAGGCTTTCAGGGTTAGCCCAACCCTTCAAAATCTTTCTTAATTTCCATACTAATTCTCACCCTTTTTACCACAGGGTTGGCACTAGAAGCTTTCTTGGGGCCCATGGTCACTTATTTTCCAGAAACAGCACCGAAAATACTGTAATAATACGAAATATTCCGAGTGTATGCTTGGATGTTACCGCGGAGGCTGGCTGGTAAACAATGGGACGGAGCGGCACATGTGAGGCTGGCTGAGGGCACATTGGACGCGTCTCGGACGAAAATCGGTATGCGGGTTTTTAATCGGTATGCGCGGCAAAAATTTTGCGATAAAAGTAATCGTTATGCGGAAAAATCGCTATGCGATGCCATCGTTATGCGGGGGTCCACTGTACTATGGAGGTGTGGTACCCGGACGGAGGGAAAACATTACGTCACTCCCCTTAATACATAACACTTTTGTTTACAATTCTTGGCTTGAATTATTCATTACTTTTCCCTTTGTTTATCATGGCATCTAAAGGTGGTTGTTAGAAATGATTGAACTCAGTGAACATGGTATGTCGATGGTAATAATATGGCTCTGGGCCACATTAAATATCATGTAGCTATGTAGGTAGGTGTAGGTATGTAGCCCAGGCAGACTACATACCTACATTATTATTATAACTGATAATTATACGTATGTGTACCTGTACCTAAGTAAACTTACACACTGTGCTGGCATGCAGGTACACATTAAAATCACAAAGAGTGTCTTATTAGTCTTGAATATGCCATATTAATAATGATAATAATAACACAATAATAATCACTCTAAGGAACATTAAATATCATATAAAACGTTAATATAGACATTTTGCTTAATCCATCTAAATACACCCCACAGTAGAATAAATTAATATAAATATGAGATGTGGTAGCCAGGCGACTTGTAGGACTTGTGGTAGCCAGGCAACTTGTAGGACTTGCAGTAGCCAGGTAACTTGTAGGACTTGTGGTAGCCAGGCAACTTGTAGGACTTGTGGTAGCCAGGCAACTTGTAGGACTTGTGGTAGCCAGGTAACTTGTAGGACTTGTGGTAGCCAGGCAACTTGTAGGACTTGCGGTAGCCAGGTAACTTGTAGGACTTGTGGTAGCCAGGCAACTTGTAGGACTTGCAGTAGCCAGGTAACTTGTAGGACATGTGGTAGCCAGGCAACTTGTAGGACTTGTGGTAGCCAGGTAACTTGTAGGACTTGCAGTAGCCAGGTAACTTGTAGGACATGTGGTAGCCAGGCAACTTGTAGGACTTGTGGTAGCCAGGCAACTTGTAGGACTTGCAGTAGCCAGGTAACTTGTAGGACATGTGGTAGCCAGGCAACTTGTAGGACTTGTGGTAGCCAGGCAACTTGTAGGACTTGCAGTAGCCAGGTAACTTGTAGGACTTGGTAGCCAGGAACTTGTAGGACTTGCAGTAGCCAGGTAACTTGTAGGACTTGTGGTAGCCAGGCAACTTGTAGGACTTGCGGTACCCAGGTAACTTGTAGGACATGTGGTAGCCAGGCAACTTGTAGTCCAACATCAGAGAAAATGTGTCACTATAATATTACTGGAGGTAACTAGAAAATTATTCCTTTTGTATGCCTTCACTCAGGGTGTCATTTGTTCTAAAAATGGTGTTACATGAGAATGGGAGTGTTACTCTTTACTTACTCTACTGTATCAATGTGGAGACAACTTGTACACAATGTAAACTGAAGAAAACCAGATGTGTTCATCTGGTTTGTTTACATTATGTGTGGGTGGGGTGGGGAGGGCAGCCCCTTCCTGGCTACCCATACTTCCCAACTTGACTTCATACAGATAAAACTCACCTCTCACCCTACATTAAGACTACATATATTTTAAGATAATTAATGAGTGTACTATATATGCATTTTATTGATCTAGGGAGCTTAACCCTTTCAGGGTCGACAGGCCTTCTCCTAAACTTGTTCTCGGGGTTGAAAATTTTTCGAAAAAAAAATTATTTTTTCTTGTGAAATGGTAGAGAATCCTTTCCCGATCATAATGACACCAAAAGTATGAAATTTGATGGAAAACTTACGGAATTATGCTCTTGCGAAGTTAGCAGTCTCGACAATGTTCACGCATCGGCGATTTTGCCCATTTTGAGCCCTATTTTCCACCAATTCCAGTGTACCAGTCGACAAAAATCATAACTATTTTGCTAGAACTCCATTTTTTCTATCTAATGAGTACAAGAAACCACCCATTTACCGATTTCAACTATCCAATAAAGTGGTCAGAAATTGGCAATTTTGCCAATTTCACACAAATTTCAAAAGATGCCAATTTTCAGTTAGGGTCCAGAATAAACAAGACAGACATTCCTGGCACTAAAATAACATTTTTTCTCTTCATTAGTTATGTTCCCAGGCCTTTCCACTTTGAATTTTTATTCTCATGACAAAATAGATTTATGTACTGCTATGCAGACTACTGCATTAGTGTAGAAATGGTATAAATAATATCAGCACACTTGTGAAAGAATATTAGACTCGCCAGTTGACTTGTATTGGACACGTGGCATGATTTGTTTACTTCTGAACTTTGGCAAAAATCAAACATTTCTGCTACTTTGAGCTCAATTTCAAGGTACTTTTCATTGTGAAACCAATCAAAATCATCTCAAATTTCTGTAAAATGTCTTCCATTCTATAAAATGAGACCAGGAAACCTAGAATACAACCATAAATATCATACGAAAATACACTGCAGAGTCGCTGTTTTAAAGCAAAAACACGTTCGGAGCTTTTTTTTTCTCATTATGCACTGTGTGCTGCAGGATTTTTTTTATGCTGTGCACACTGAACGCCGTACTAGTACGGCACCAACCCTGAAAGGGTTAATATCATAGTAGGTATAAGTGGCCAGGCAGGATGCCATACCTCCCATACGACTTTCTACAAATAAATACTTTTCACTTCTTACCCTACATTAACCCTTTGACTGTCGCGGCCGTATATATACGTCTTACGAGGTACTGTGTTTGACGTATATATACTCATAAATTCTAGCAGCTTCAAATCAAGAAGGAGAAAGCTGGTAGGCCCACATGTGAGAGAATGGGTCTGTGTGGTCAGTGTGCACCACATAAAAGAAATCCTGGATCACGCAGTGCATAATGAGAAAAAAAAACTCCGACCGTTTTTTTTAATTAAAATGCCGACTTTGTGGTCTATTTTTGTATAGTATTTATGGTTGTATTCTCGTTTTCTTGGTCTCATTTGATAGAATGGAAAACATATTATAGAAAAGGAGATGATTTTGATTGATTTTACTATTAAAAGAACCTGGAAATGGAGCTCAAAATAGGGGAAATGTTTGATTTTTGCCGATGTTCAAAAGTAAACAAATGACATCATTGTCCAATAAATGTCCAGCTAGCCATTCTAATATGCAGTCATGAATTGGTTGATGTTATTTATACAATTCTTACAGTATTGGAGTAGTCTGCATAATAGTAAATCTTCTATTTTTTGTTTGAATAAAAATTCAAAATAGAAAGCAAGAGTAATATCAGAGGGGCCTGGAGACATGACTGATGAACAAAGAAAATGTTATTTTAGAGCCAGGAATGTCTGCATTGTTCATTCTGGACCTTATTTTGAAATTGTCATATTTTTTAATTTTCGTGAAATTGGCCAAATTGCAAATTTCTGACCACGTTATTGGGTAGTTGAAATTGGTAAATGGGCAGTTTCTTGTACTCAATTGATAGAAAAAATGGAGTTCTAAAGAAATAGCTATGAGTTTGGTCGACTGGAAGAATGGAATTAGCCAAAAATAGGGCTCAAAGTGGGCGAAATCGCCGATTTGTAAATATCGCCAAGGTCGCTAACTTTGTGAGATGGTAATTCCGTCAGTTTTCCATCAAATTTATTTTTTTTGGTGTCATTACAATCGGGAAAAGATTCTCTATCATTTCATAAGAATTTTTTTTTTTTTTTTTTAATTTTGCGACACCAGGAGACACCTCAGGATTGGGGGTTGCGACAGTCAAGGGGTTAAGACCATTAACCCTTTCAGGGTCGGCAGGCCCTCTCCTAAACTTATTCTCAGGGTCAGAAATTTTTTGAAAAAAAAAAAAAAAAAAAAAAAAAATTCTAGGCACCAACCCTGAAAGGGTTAAGACTACATATATTTTAAGGTAAGTAATTCGTGTACTGTATATGCATTTTATCGCTCTAGGGAGCTTTAAGCATCGTAGTATAGTATGTGTGGGTGGGGTGGCCAGGAGGGCTACCACATCTGACTTCTTACAGTAAATACTTCTCACCTTTTGTCCTACATTAAGACTACAAATATTTTGAGATAAATAATGAGTGTACTGTGTGTGTATTTTACTTTTCAATGCCTAGTTCTATTGCTAACTTAATATATGTTAGTGTAAACTTGCTATCTGGCATTTATATGCATTTACAAATGGAAAAAAATGGAGTTCTGCTTTCCGGCAAAGTATGCTTTCCACCAGTAACCTGGAACCTACCCCGCTGAATAAGTGGGGCCCTACTGTATTTGGTTTGAAATACGTATTCATTGTGTGCCCTCAGGGCCCCACCCCAAAATCATACTCTTTTATGTACTGAATGTTTAGAACAGGTTAGCGACAAGATTTTGTTTAGATTTTTAACCCAGAAGGCTAGCCACCAGGATAACCCGATAAAGTCAGTGCACCATCTGGGATTATCTATCTTATTTCCTTTGGGGTCCTTGAATATTGTCACCTAGGGTGCAGCCTGCAACAGTTGGCTAACACCCAGGTACCTACTTATTGCTAGGTGAACATGGACATCAGGTAAAAGGAAACATGCCCAACATTTCCACCTGTGCCAGTGATTTGACCATGGACACTTGGTGTGTGAGCCAAGTGCACTGCTAACTGAGCCACAGAATGCCCATGTACTTTATATAAAAGGATAGTTTTTTCAATGAACTGGCTGTATCCCACTGAGGCAGGGTGACCAAAAAAAAAAAAGTTTTTCTTTTCAAAATAAGTGATTTATACAAGAGAAGGGATTACTAGCCCCTTGCTACCAGCATTTTAGTCACCTTTTACAACAAGCAAGGTTTACAGAGGAAGAATTCCTTTTCGCTTTCCTATGGAGATAGAAGAAATAAAGAAGAACAAGAACTGTTAAGAAAATAGAAGAAAGCCCAGATGGGTGCATAAATATATATGTGTGTACATGCATGTGTGTAGTGTGACCTAAGTGTAAGTAGAAGTAGCAAGATATACCTGTTAATAAAAGGTTGGTGTTGCATTATATTTTTGAGGTTGTGTGCTTTTTCACTTAATTTTGTTTCTCATACTTCTTTTGCTTTCATTGGTTACAGTGACAACCCATATCATTTTGTGATACCAGTGTCACCCCTTGCTCCAAGCACTAATGTGGAGGAACTGATTCGTGACAGTCAAAGTGACACTAGCAACAGCGGGTTCCTCTCTCCTCAAGATACAGGAAAGGCTATATGTGCCCTCACTCAGCTTGTAGATAGGTGAGATGATGACTCATTAAGTGCTTACCAAGCTTCTTTCAAGAGCACCACAAGTTCTAGGAATATATGTTAAAATTGTAGTACCAAACTGTTTTATGAAGTTGATAAGGTAAGTGACACCTGTAAAAGCAAAAAATAGTTTGCAAAATTATATAGTGCAGTACTGAAGTTCACTGAAGTACCTAATGGGTAAGGGATCACTAGTACAGTATTGTAATCATTGTACTGTACCTCTTTATAGTCAAACTTATTACTAATACAATAATATGGGTAAGATATATCATTGAATTCAACTGTCTGCACTCCAAATTCTCTTCATAATATTAACCCTTTCATGGTCCAGAAGCCAAATTTCAAAGTGTGCACCAGAGTCCAAGAATTTAAAAAAAAAAAAAATTATTTTTCTTATGAAATGGTAGAAAATATTTTTCTGAAGGTAAAAAACAAAAAAGTACGAAATTTGATGGTAAATTGATGAAATTATGCTCTCACGAATTTTGATGTGTCAGCGATATTTATGCATCGGCAATTTTACTGACTTTGATTCCCATTTTAGGCCAATTACATTATTCCAGTCGACCAAACTCTTAGCTATTCCACTAGTATTACTTCTATTCTATCGATTGAGCACAAGAAATCGCCAACTAAAATTATCAGAAATTGGTAATTTGGCCAATTTAACACAAAGGCCAAAATATTCTAATTTCAAAATAGGGTCCAGAATAAACAATGCAGGAATTCCTGGCACTAAACTAACATTTCCTCTGTTCATTAGTTATGTTTTCAGGCTTTACAAATAAATTTCATTTTGATTTTTTATTCACATAATGAATTTTTATTCAAACCAAAAATAGAAGATTTGCTGTTATGCAATATTGTAATAATTGTATAAATAATATCACCACATTTGTGAACATATATTAGACCCACCAGCTGGCGTGTATTAGACATGTGTGGTCATTTGTTTACTCTTGAACATCAGCAAAAATTTAACATTTCTGCTACTTTGAGCTCAGTTTCAAGCCATTTCCAATACTAAAACCAATCAAAATCACCTCTATTTCTGTAATATATCTTCCATTCTATCAAGTGAGACCTAGAAAATGCAAATACAACTAAAAAAAAAATTGGAAAAAACAGTTCAAAGTCGCTGTTTTAATAGAAAATTACGGTCTCAGTTTTTTTCTCTCATTATGCACTGTGTGCTGCAGGATTTGTTTTATGTGGTGCACACATACCACATAGATGTGTTCTCACATATCTAGGCCCAAATTTACCACTCACAGCTTATCAGAGTGAGCTGAGCTCATAGCATGGATCTACAGTTTAGACCCTCAACTCAAAGCTGTAGAACTTCGGCATGGACCCTGAAAGGGTTAAGAGCAGTGGGTGGTGAAAATATGCAGAAAATTTGGAGCTTAGGAATTAGAAGACTATGTGGAGTTAAAGATATAATTCATAGAACAGATGATAAATTAAGGTAGTTTTGTCATTTAGAAAGAAGTAGAATAAGATGACCAAGAGGGGGAAATGAGCCTGGGATGCAATGAAGGATGGGTAGGGGTTGGCTCAGGATTGGTTGGAGGAAGGGGGTAAGTAAAGGAGGTTTTGAGTGGTAAGAGCTTGAGCAACCAACCGGCAGTGTGAGCCTCAAAGGGAGAGAAGTAGTTTTTGTGGCTTGTTGTGCTGTTGGAGAGTAAGCAGTGAATCATTTATGAAAGGATTCTAGGAAACCAGTTAGCCAGACTTCAGTCTTGAAGGTGAGAAGTACAGTGCCTGCACTCTGAAGAAGTGTTGCAGTTCAGAGGTCATTTGAATTGTAATGTCTATGCACTTCTGGCAAAACAGCTATTGAATGAGTGATTGGAAATGTCTCTCAGCCCTCAGAGGGTTCAGTCCCTCAGAGGGCTGAGAGATCCCCCCCTCTTTACTGGAGATTTTTCTCTACAGGGGGGGGGGGGTGAGTCACCTGGCATTGGTGGGAGACTACTGGTGTGGTAAAAAAAATTCTTGTTAAATGTTCATACTCACAGTTCTCTATAATATCATTTTTTTTTAACATGTCAATCATTTCCCACCGAGGCAGGGTGACCCAAAAAGAAAAATCCAAAAAAGAAAGAAAAAAATCTTTCCCCATCATTCAATGCTTTAACCATCACTCATACATAATCACTGTCTTGGCAGAAGCACTCAGTTACAATAGTTTAGATAGTCACTCCAAACTGCCAATATCCCAAACCCCTCCCTTAAAGTGCAGGCATTGTACTTCCCATTTCCAGGACTCAAGTCTGGATAATTGGCTTCCCTGAATCCCTTCTCAAAATATTACATTGCTCACACACTAACAGCTCATCAGGTCCAAAACACCGCTCGTGTCTATTCACTCCTATCTAGCACCCTCAATCACGCTTACTGAGAGTCCAAGCCCCTCACCCACAAAATCTTTATCCCCTCCCTCCAACCTTTTCGAGAATGGCCCCTACACCGCCTTTCTTCCCCTACACATTTATATGCTCTCCAAGTCATTCTACTTTGTTCCTTTCTCTCTAAATGGCCAAACCACCTCAACAACCCCTCTTCAGCCCTCTGACTAATACTTTTAGTAACCCCACACCTCCTAATTTCCACACTACAAATTCTCTGCATAATATTTACACACTGTGCCCATAGACTCAACATCTCCAGCCTCCTCCTTGCTGCAGCATTTACAACCCATGCTTCACACCCATAGAAGAGTATTGGTACCACTATACTCTCGTACATTGCCTTCTTTACCTCCATGGATAACGTTCTTTGTCTCTACAAATACCTCAACACACCACTCACCTTTTTTTCCTTCATCAATTCTATGGTTAACCTCATCTTTTATAAACCCATCCACTGACACATCAACTCCCAAATATCTGAAAACATTCACTTCTTCCATACTCTCTCCCTCCAATGTGATATCCAATTTTTCTTTCTCCAAATCACTTGATACCCACATCACCTTACTCTTATCTATGTTTATTTTAAACTTGAGTGCTAGCTAAATTTGAGGGTCCTTTGTTTAAAACAAGAAAAAAATTTTCAGGTTGTTTGATGATGCTTCTACGAAGTTGAACATGACATCGTTGGTGAGCTTCCTAGCAGAGCTGTGTGCAGCATCTCAAGCTCAGCTGTTCTCCCGGATGACTCCACAGACTCCAAAGAGAGGGCTTATCAAGTGGCCAAGAAAGGTGTGTATTGTGAAGTTTGTGAAAACTATTTTGTAGTTACAAGAGTAGAGCTATACTTCTGGTGTTCTGTCTTCACCCTTTCACTGTGACTTGCATAGATCTACTTGATTAGGGTCAGTGACACTTAACCCTTTTGTGGTCATTGCTCTAGTACTACAGTTTTGATGTCAGGGTTCGTGCCCTAGAATTACGTGATGAGCTTAGCTCACTCAGATAAGCTGTGAGCAGTAAATTTTGGGCACCATATAATAAAATCCTGCTCCACTAAGTGCGTGGCAGAAAAAAAATTGGTTTAAAATAGCGACTTTGTGGCTAATTTTCAGGTGGTTTTTATGGTTTTATTCTAGGTTTCTTGGTATCATTTGATAGAATGAAGATATACTACAGAAACAGAAATGATTTAGATTGGATTCAGGACTGGAAGCAGTTTGAAATTGAGCTCAAAATAGTGGAAATATTTGATTTTTGCCGATATTCCCGAGGGCCCTAATTATATCACTCGTCCAGTACGTGTCTAACACACATCCGACTGGTCAATCTAATACATATTCATGAATGCACTGACATTATTTATATAATTATTACAATAATTATATACCTAGGTAGTAGGTATATAATTATATACCTAGGTAGTAGGTTGGTAGACAGCAACCACCCAGGGAAGTACTACCGTCCTGCCAGATGACTGTGAAACAAAAACCTGTAACTGTTTTGCATGATGGTAGGATTGCTGGTTTTCTTTTTCTGTCTCATAAACACGCTAAGATAACAGGGATATCTTGCTACTCCTACTTACACTTTGGTCACACTTCACAGACACGCACATGCATATATATATACATACATCTAGGTTTTTCTCCTTTTTCTAAATAGCTCTTGTTCTTTTTTATTTCTTCTATTGTCCATGGGGAAGTGGAAAAGAATCTTTCCTCCGTAAGCCATGCGTGTCGTATGAGGCGACTAAAATGCCGGGAGCAATGGGCTAGTAACCCCTTCTCCTGTATACAATTACTAAAAAAGAGAAGAAGAAAAACTTTATAAAACTGGGTTGCTTAAATGTGCGTGGATGTAGTGCGGATGACAAGAAACAGATGATTGCTGATGTTATGAATGAAAAGAAGTTGGATGTCCTGGCCCTAAGCGAAACAAAGCTGAAGGGGGGAGGAGAGTTTCAGTGGGGGGAAATAAATGGGATAAAATCTGGAGTATTGGAGAGTTAGAGAAAAGGAAGGGGGGTGCAGTAATTTAAAAGATCAGTTGGAAGGGGAAAAAAGAGAATATGAATGTGAAAAATTCAAGAATTTGGGGGTTAAAGAAAGGTTGGATGCGAGAAGTGGGTCATAAAAGGGTTTTTTGGCCCCTGGGAAGAGGGGAAAGAAGGAGAGAGAGATTTGGGAGATGTTAAGTGAATGTATGGGGACCTTTTGACCAAGTGAGAGAGAATTGTGGTGGGGGAAATTGAATGTAAAGTGGAGAACTTTAGAGAGGGGGGTAGTAAGTTTGGGGTCCGGGGGGAAATGAAAGGGAGCCCTTTGATTAACTTTGTATAAAAAGGGGGTTTATTTTGGAAATACATTTTTTAAGAAAAAAGAGGAAAAAAAATTTTAAACACGTTTTGATTAGGGCGAAATGACAGTAGTTTGTGGATTTGTATTGGTAGAAAAAAGACTGTTGAGAATTCGGAGTACATGTTTTTTGAGGGGCCCAGATTATCAATCACTTTCTAGTTTAGCTCACTGAGATAAAAGGTAGTGGGATACAAGGAGATAGAAGCTCAGGGGGGAGAGGTGAAGGTTTTAAACTAAAAGAGGAGGCGTTAGGGTAAGATATAAAAATTATTGGGGATAGATGGGCTAATGAAGCAAGGAAAGGGGGCGAAGAGGGATGGGGTAGGGTTTAAAAAAGTTGTGTTAGAGGTTCAGGAAAAAGTTTTGGTGGTTACAGGAAAAATGGGGGCAGGAGGGAAGGGAGCGATTGTGGAATGATGATTAAAGGAGTAGTTAAGGGAGAAAAAGTTTGATATGAGAAATTTTTTTTCAAAATGAAGTGATGCAAGGAGGAAGAGTAAGGGAAAAAAAAAGAGAAGTTTTTGAGGGGTGAAAATGTAAAAAGAGGCAAATGAGAGGTTTGGGGGAATGTTATCAACAATTTTTTTTGAAAATGAAAAATTTTTTGGAGTGAGATAACGTTAAGAAAGCCTAGGGAAAAAAATGGATTTGTCAGAAAAATAGGAGAGGAGAGTTTTTAAAGGGAGTTAGGGGATTGGGAAAATGGGGGGAAAATTTTGGGAATTGTTTAAAAATTGGAAGAAAAAGGGGCGTGATTTCGTGATAGGGAAGGAGGAATAAATCTTGTGGAGTGAGGAGAGCCATTGTGAGTGTGGGGGAAGTTGTGGGCAGTAGGGAAAAAGAAAGGGGGGAAGGCAGCGGGATTGATGGGTAAAAATAGAAAGTTAAAAGCAGGTGGGGATATAGTTTTGGAGTGGTTGGTGCAATTTTTTAATAAATGTATGGAAGAGGGTAAGGTACCTAGGGATTGGCAGAGAGCATGCATAGTTCCTTTGTATAAAGGCAAAGGGGACAAAAGAGAGTGCAAAAATTATAGGGGATAAGTCTGTTGAGTGTACCTGGTAAAGTGTATGGTAGAGTTATAATTGAAAGAATTAAGAGTAAGACGGAGAATAGGATAGCAGATGAACAAGGAGGCTTTAGGAAAGGTAGGGGTGTGTGGACCAGGTGTTTACAGTGAAACATATAAGTGAAAAAGTATTTAGATAAGGCTTAAAGAGGTCTTTGTGGCATTTATGGATTTGGAAAAGGCGTTTTGACAGGGTGGATAGGGGGGGCAATGTGGCAGATGTTGCAAGTGTATGGTGTATGGAGGTAGGTTACTGAAAGCAGTGAAGAGTTTTTACGAGAAGTGGGGCTAAAATTAGAGTATTGGGAAAGAGGGAAATTTTTTTTCCCAGAAAAAGTAGGCCTTAAAAAGGGAGTGGATTCACCGTGGTTGTTTAAATATTTTTATGGGGGGTTTGTAAGAGAAGAAATGCAGGGTCTTGGAAAGAGGCTGGAGTTAAAAGATAATAAATCACAAAAAAGGGGGGTTTTCACAGTGCTTTTTGCTGAGACACTGTGCTCTTGGAGATTCTAAAGAAATTTGCAAGATTGGGGATGAATTTGGAGGGTGTGAAAAAAAGAAAATTAAAGGTGAAAACAGGAAAGAGAAGGTTTTGAGGTAACAAAAAGTTTAGGTGAAAGATTAATATCGATTGGGGAGAGAGTATGGGGAGGTAAACGTTTTTCGATTTTTGGGGGTGGACGTGTCGGGAGGGTCTAGAAAGATGAGGTAAAATATAGAATTGATGGGGGGAAAAAAAGTGAGTGGTGCATTTAGGACGTGGAGACAAAAAACTTTGCCCTTGGGGCAAAGAGGGGAAATTAATGAAAAGGTTTTCCCACCCCTTTTAAGGGGTGTGAAGCGGGGGTGATAATTTGCAGCGAGGAGAAGGCTGGAGGCAGTGAGATGTCGTGTCGGGGCAATGTGTGGTGTGAATATAATGCAGAAATTTTGTATTTGGAATTTAGGAGGAGTGGGGGTTTACCAAACTGTTGTCCAGGGGGCTGGGGAAGGGGTTGTTGAGGTGGTTCGGCATGTAGAGAGAATAGCGAAACAAATGCCTTCAAGGTGTATCATCTGGGGGAAGGGAAGGGCGGGGTAGGGGCGCCTAAAAAGGGTTGGAGAGAGGGGAGTAAAGGAGGTTTTGTGTGCGAGGGTTGGATTTCCCCAGCAGGCAGCGTGAGCGTGTTTGATAGGATGAATGGAGAAAAGGGTTTTTAAACTTGACGTGTGGGGGAGGGGAAAAAAGAAATAAATTTATGAAGGGATTCGGGAAACCGGGGGCCCGGACTTGACCCTGGAGAGGGAAGTCAGTGCCTGCACTCGAAGGGGGGGTTTTTAATTTTGGGCAGTTTAAAAATTTGTAGTGTAAAGCCCCTTCGAAAGACAGTGATGGAGGGGAAATGTGGTGAAATTTTTTTTTTTTTTTGGGGCCACCCTGCCTTGGTGGGAACGGCCAAGTGTGATAAAAAAAAAAAATAAATAATAATAAGTAATCTGCAAAACAGTAAATCTTCTTTTTGTGTGGAAAAAAAAAATTCAAATGGAAGAAAGATAATATAGGAGGGCCGGGGGACAAAACTAATAAACAAGAAAATTTTTAGTGCCAAGAATGTTGTTTTATTTAAATCTTAGCCCTATTTTTAAAATTGAAGTTTTTTTTAATTTTGGTAAAATTGGCCAAATTACCAATTTTTAAATTTTTATTGGGGGTTGAAATAGTTAGATGGACGTTTTTTTGGTTTCAATCGATAGAAGGGAAAGCATGTAGGAAAATGCTAAAAATTTTAGTTGACGGGAACGGGGAATTTGGGCCTAAAATAGAACTCAAGTGGGGAAAAAAAGCTGGGGCAAAAAATATTTGAGACCACGGGGCTAGCAAAAGCATGTTTTGTAATTTTTCCATAAATTTTGTTTTTTGGTGCCATCCTTTAAAAAAGATTCTCGTTTTCATAATTTGAAAAAAGTGGAACCCCAGATTTGCCCTTAATCCTTTTCCGAAGGGCAGCGAAATCCAAAGGCGGGAAAAACCGAAGCCATATTTTTCCCTAAAAATAATTAAAACAATTAAATTTTTCCCTTGGGATAAATAAAATTTAGCATCAATTACCCATGAAGACTTTTGGGGTTTACGGCGAGGAGGGGGAGGGAAGAGGAGGACATTTTTTGGGGGGAACCCCAAAGGGAGGATTAAAACCCTTTGGGGACTTTCCCCCTTTGTTTTTAAACCCGGTGTACACAAAACTGTCCAGAATTTTTTTGGCATTTTTAAGTTTGGAAATTTGGGTTGTCCTTTCTAGGTTTACGTTTAGGGTAAAGTGATTAGTAAGGGGGGGTACTTTAAAAATTGAGTGGGATAGTTGGGTAGTTTTAAAAAAGGGGTGTTGGGAATGTTGGAAATTGGGGGTTAAAGAGGAAAAAAAAATGAAAAGTTTTTTGAAAAAAGGTTTGGTTTTTTTTTTTGTATTTTTTTTATAGTGGGTTTTGGGGTTTTTGGTTATTTGATAGATGGGAATATTAAAAATGAGATGTTTTTTATTGTTTTGCCTGGAAATGGCTTTAAACTGAGCTCAAAGTAGCAGAAAGTTTTTTTTTGCCGATATTTAAGAGTAAACAAACGACCCCCCCTCTAATACACGCCAGCTGGGGGGGTCTGATAGCATTCACAAATAAGTGAACAATTATTACATATTGCAAAACAGAAATCTTTTTTATTTTTGGTGGAATAAAAATTTATTATGTGAATAAAAAATCAAAATGGAAATTTTTTGTAAAGCCTCAAAACGTAACTAAAAGAACAGAGGGAAAATTTTGTTTAGTTCCCGGAATACCCCACATTTTTTATTCGGACCCTATTTTTAAATTGGAATTTTTTGAACTTTTTAAATTGGCCAAAATTCAATTTCTGACACTTTTAAATTTTTAGTTGAAACATTGATTGGGGGATTTTCTTTTGGGCCAATCGATGAATAAAGTAAAACAGTGAAATAGCTAAGAATTTTATTGACTGGAGTAAGTAAATTGGCCTAAAATGGGAGTCAAAATTGGCAAAATTGCCGATGCATAAATATCACTGGGCACATCAAAATTTGCGAGAGCATAAATTTTGTCAAATTTTCCATCAAATTTGTTTTTTTTTGTTTTTTTACCTTCACAAAAAGTTTTCTAAACCCTTTCATAAGAAAAAATAACAAATTTTTTTTTTTTTAAAAATTCCTTGGACCTGGGGCAAAACCCCTTCAGATTGGGGCCCTTGGGGCCCGAAGGGGTTAAAATGGGACAATACTGTCATGAACATGTTCAGATATGGGTTGTATCAGCTTCATCAGGGGATATTTTTCCCCAAAAAGTTTGCGACTCATTCCACTTTGCCAAATGCCTTAATAATGAAAAAGGCACCTTCTCCCCCTCTTTTTCCCCCTCCTCTGAAGCAGTTTCCCTACGTGGCCATTGCTGTACAGATGAAGGTCTTCAGCTTTTTAGGGTTTGCTTCCCCGGGTCCTCCACCCAAATCTTCCCCTCCCCGGCCACTTGCAAACCCAACCCCCTGGATTCCCCAAAGACCAATAGATTTCACAGCACCGTAGGTCGTCAGGGGCAGCCTCAAACCGTTTTAAAATTTTTTCGGGGGTACATTCGGCTACATTTTTCCCAAGCAGAGTTCAAAACCTGGAAATACTCCCTGCCAACCTTACCTAAAGGCTTATGGTAAAGGTTGGCTTTGGGGAGAGGATGATGTTAAGGAGGGAAGAATTTATTGTTATAAAACTGAAGTCCTTAGACAATTGGTCTTCCAAGTCTGGAGGATGAGCAGGAGCATTGTCCAGTACCAGGAGGCACTTGAGTGGCAATTTATTTTCCAGGAGATAATTTTTCACACTCGGGCCAAACCATGGACCCAATCAGTGAAAATTTGCCTCGTGACCCATGCCTTATTATTAGCTTTCCACATCACACATAATTCACTCTTGACAGCATTGTTTTTCTTGAACACTCAGGGATTTTCAGAGTAATACACCAGCATAGGCATCACTTTGAAATCCCAACTAGCATTACCACAGAATAACAGAGTTAGCCTATCCTTCATAGAGGACATTCTCTTGACTACCTAAAATCCTATCTTAACAACAGACACCAGTATGTATATGCAAATGGAGTCAACTCTACTATCCAACCTGTAGCTGTAGGAGTACCACTAGGCCAACTCCTCTGTCTCATCTACATCAATGATCTCCCCAATGCATCCCAACTCCTTAAACCAGTTCTATTCGCAGATGACACTATTTATATCTACTCCCATTCAGACCCAGCTGTACTTAGAAGCACTGTAAACAATGAGCTGCTAAAGATATACACTTGGATGTTGACCAACAAACTCTCTCTCAGCATAGACAAAACATACTTCATGCTGTTTGGTAACAGAGCCTTAAATATCCAACTTAATATATTGATAAATGGTTCCTCTATATCAAGACACACGGAGGGCAAATTTGTAGGTCTTCTCCTTGACTGTAATCTTAAATTTCAGTCCCACACCCATCACATAGCCAAAAAAATTTCCAAATCATTAGGAATCCTTTCCAAGATACGATACTATGTACCACAAACGACACTCATTACCCTGTGCCACTCTCTAATACAGTGGACCCCCGCTTAACGATCCCCTCCAAATGCGACTAATTATGTAAGTGTATTTATGTAAGTGCTTTTGTACATGTATTTTTTGGGGGTCGGAAATGGCCCAAATCAAACTTCCAATTTTCCCTTAGGGGAAAAAAATTTCGGTAAAGTACTGGCACCTAAACAAACTACTGGAATAAAAAAAAAGTTCGTTCCCCGGGGGGGGTCCCCCTGTATATCCTTACCTCACCAAAGGGAATTTGTGCCTGGGGCTCAACCACAACCAACCACCCTTAAAAACCCCAAAAAAAAAACCCTCCCTGTGTGGTGATAACCCTCCTGTGCTAGACAGAAACACACACCATTTTTAAAAAGATTTGAATTTTGCTAAAATACAAGCAAAACTCTTATTTTTTTTTGTGCCTACTACAAACACAGAACATTAAACTCAACTGAAAACCCCTCCACTGAAGCTCCCTTTGACAGTTAGGGAAAAGAATGCACAGTCACAATAAAAAAGCAAAAAGGGCCCATTTTTTCAAATCCCTGAGTCAGTTTCCCGCTATGCAAGAATGCTTCACAAAAAGGGGGAGCAAAGTTTCCTGGAACTCGAACCGGAACAGGTAAAAAGGCCCCCCTTGAAAAGTTTATAAATTTAGGGATTTTGCAAAAAAAATCTTCTTACTCAATTTTAACCCCAAAATCGCCAAAAACATCTGTTTGATTTTTTTTTATTATGTGACCTTGGGCTTTTAATTCAAATTCAAAGTTTATTCTCTAAAAGGGGTTTCCCAGTGCTGAGTTTACAGAATTTGGTTATTGGGGGTTTTACATTATAAAATAATAATTACAGGGCGGTCCCACTAGAACACCTACAGGGTTTGGGCATTTCGGGAAAGACAAAAATTTTCAATCAAAATTTAAAAAATATTACAAAATTATGAGGAAGTTGGTAAGGGTAAGTACTAAAACTGGGTTTGTAAATTTTTGCAATGTGAATGCTTTTTTTTTGGCACTAAACATATTTTTCAGTATTGGAGTATCACGGGCCAACTTTTGACTAGTTAAGATTCTTATTTTGAGATTGAGATTGAAATTTCTTTTTAAAGGGTTTAAAATGGGTGAGTGAGTGTAAGTTTTAAACCACCAGGTGGTTTTCGTGTAATTAGTTGACAGGGTGTATCGGGAGATAAGATTTTTTTCCCTTTTGGTATTTTTTAAAAAGGCGATAAAATGGTCTGCATTTTTTAAAATTTTCGGGTTTGGGTTTTTCCGGGTTTTTAGGGCCTTTGACATACATTAAATTTTTTGAAAAGGGGTTTTATTTTGGGGACACGGGGAATGCTTTAGAGATGTTTGTGTCTGGGTTTTTGCCTGGGGGTTTTCTGTCAAATATCAAAAAAAGGGTTTTGGCCAAGGTTAAAAATTGGAATTTAAGGCCTGTAGATGTAGATTGCACAGTAGAAAGTGTGGATGTCCCTGAACAGGGATTAAGTTTTAGATCAAAGAAGAGGGGGGGGGGGGGGGTTTTCCCAAAGGGAGGGGGATTAGGGGATTATTTTTCCCTGCGGCTTTTTTTTGGGGTTATATTGGCTTTAGGGTGTTCCCGCAGTTAAAACCCCAACCCACAGATAGCATAGGTGAGGTATGGTTTTGGTAAGGAATGGTAAGTGTGAAAAGGGGCATTTTGGGCGGCACGTAGTATCGTATCTTGGAGAGGATCCCAACTTTTTTGGATATTTTTTTGGTTATGTGGGGATATGGGTGCTAAAGTTCAGGTTTTTGGTCGGGGTTTAAAAACCCGGGGGAATTTGCCCCTTTATGCCGGGGCAATTAGATTTTTTTGTCGATGTTAATTTTAAATTTGCCCCTTCTCCTGCTATGCTACCAAAACATTTTTATGTTTTTTTTCAGTGTTAAGCGAAGTTTTTGGGCCCTTTTAAATCGAAGCGATATTTTGACCCAGCCCCTCTTTAAACAATGGTTTTGAGGGTGGCAAAATTAGGGTGAGAATGACATAAGGTAGTCGTCACAAAGAGAAGGGGGGTTCAGGTGTTGGGAAAACTTTTGGGAAAAAGATTATTAAAAAAAATTTGAGGAAAGGGGGCCCAAAGGACACTTCCCTGGGGAATCCAGTTTTCAAGGGGCCCGTGTTGTTGATCTGTTTTTTTAATGGTGACAAACTGATACCAAAAAAACTAAGGAACATTTGAAATATGCAAGCGAAGGCCCTTTTACCTTAATGGAAAAGTTTGGGAAAGTAATGCCGTGGTTATTTTTGTCAAAAGCTTTTCTTGGGGTCTTTTAAAAGTTCCTAGGGGGATTTTTTTTTTTTTCCCAAAATGTTTGTGTAAAGCAGATCTAGCATTTTTAAATGATTGCATCGTTAGGGGCTTTTTTTTTTTCCTAAAACCCAAAATTTGGGCAGGGGTTGAGTATGTTTTGTGCCTTTAAAAAAGAATATGTCTCCTGGGGAAAGAGTTTCTAAAAGTTTTTGGATAGAAATGGAAAAGTTTGTTTTTGGGCCCTATAGTTGTTTTAAATCTGTAGGGTCACCCCTTTTAAAGAAATTGGTGAAACCCTTGCCATTTTAGTATTTTTCGGGAAAGGTGCTAGTTTTAGTAAATTTGTTAAAAAGTAATAGATAGCATGCAGGGGACGTGGGCCCCCCTCAGTCCCCAATAATGGGGGACATGGGGACGATTCCCTGAGTTATTTTTAAGTGACTTTATAATCTCGGTTTTCCGGGGGCTAAATTTGGGAGCAAGATAAAAGGGAAAATTTGGGAAATTCCCATCTTGTACCCCCGGGCAGGGGCATTGGAAAACGTGGGTTTTTTTGGCGTATTAAAAACCTATGGTTGAGAAGAAGTCTTTTTATTTTTAATTTGCTGTGTCATTTGGGACGCATGGTGTTTTCAATTAGGTTTGGGTTTTAGGCAATATTCTTGTTTTTTTCAGTTTGGGGTTTTCCCTAAAAACTGATGAGTGTTTTCCAGGTCTTTTTTATACTCCTCTTGTGTTTAAGGGAAACTTCGGAGTAAAATAAATTTTTTGGGTTTCTTTTTTACTTTTGGGTTAGGGGCGATGAATAGTGTTTTTAAGGGGTATCCCTTTTTGTATTTGGCCCTGTTATATTGCTTTTCATATTTGGGGTTTCTTATCAATGGATTTCAGAATGGTGCTGGGTTTGTTCCCCCCTGGGGCCCCAAACCAAAGCCGTTTGTTTTAAACTGTTTCTTTTTATAGGGGCAATGTTTTTGTATAGTCTAAGTAATTTGTTAAGAAAAAATTTTTCTGTCCCGTCTTTGTTTCCATTTGGGCCCTTTGGGGATTTTTGAAGGGCCCGTCAACAGTCTCTAGGTCACTTTTTGAACTTCCCCTTTTTGAGGGCCCCCATCCTGGAGTCTAAAAAGAAAACTTTGTTGGGTTCAAAATGGTGGTTTTTCTAAAGTTTTTCAAAGGAAAGGGAGGGAAATTTGGTTTTTAGTGCTACCCGTGATTATTTCCCGATTTAGGGGGGCTAGTATATTGGTCCATATGTTTGGGCCCAATTTTGGTTGCAAATTTTTTCCTGGTGGTTTTGGGTTTTGTTTTTTGTTGGTAGGGTGTGTGTTGTTTATATTTTTTTGATGGGAAACAGTTACAAAGGGTGATCTTTTAGTAGGCCCGGGTTGATGTTGAAGTCTCCCCGCTTAGAGAAGGTGGTTTCTTATTTTTTTTGTCTGTTTTGTTATTAGTTCCCCCTTTTAATTTTTCACTGAAATTTTTTGGGGTTTTTGTGTGGGGGGAACAGGTAAATGGCCCAATTGTTAAGGCGTCTTAAGGTTTTTTTACAGTAAAATTTCAAAAAGTATTCTCCATATTCATCACCAAAACAAGTGGGGTTTTTTTACAAGTTAAATTTGGTTTTGAGTAATAGATTTTCCCAATTTCCAAACCCCCAAAATTGGTTTTGGTCTGCAGTTGTGGATTGCTGTGTATCCTGGTAAGGGGATAACTTTGTGTCCCGTTTTAAGGGCCAAGGGCTCGGGAAGAATAAGAAAGGGGAAAAGGGGGTCTTTAGTGATTTAATTTAGTGCCAGGAGGGCAACATAGTGTTTTCTTAAGGGTCCCGATGGTGTAGTTAAGTAATGATGACTTTTAAACATTGTTTTTGGATAGTGCTGGTTTTTTGAGCGGTTTTGTGAAAGGCAAATTTCTTTTTCCAAAAGGCCTTTGGGTTGTGTGTCAAATTATGGGGGGTTTAGAAACGGGGTCAAAGGGGCAATCTCTTCTAGGTTTTTAAAATTTTGGGTTTTTTATATCCTGGTTTTGGGTTGAGTTTTATACTGATATCTGTAGTGGTGGAAAAGTTTGGCAAGTGTATAAAACAAAAGCATTTTGGCATGAGAGTATAGTCAATAATACATTAATGGAGTTGGGTGTTGTCTTTGTGTTGTGCTGGAAAGAGCTAAAGTACAACTAGGTTTTAAACTAATAATATAAAAAAAAAATTAAAAATAGCACTAGACTCTCACCCTTTTAATTGCACTAAGGTCTAATGTAATGACTTTTTTATAGGGCCTTTTGTTTTGACTAGAATGAGATAAATACAAATTGGTTTTTTCTAATTTAATAAAAAATCAAATGAAAAAAAAGCAACCCGTCTCTACTAGTAAATTTCACTATGGTCTAATAAATGAATTTGGGATTGACAAAGTATTGAGCCCAGAATGAAGCTATTTGTACAAAATTTTTTTAATCTAATTTAAAATAAAAATACAAATGAAAAAAAAAGCACCAGTCTCTCCTAGTAATTACACTATGGTCTTAAAATAAGAATTTGGTATTGACTATTTTATTGAGCTAGGGAAAGTCTATATACAACCCGAGTTTAATCAATGGGTATAAAAAAGGCAAAAAGACTCTCAATTGAATTTTTCGCTAAAGGGCTTATTTAAATTTTTTACAAAAAATTGATATAACTAAATTTAAATTGACAAGGAAAAAAATATACAAGTTAAGGTAGCAAAAAAAATTTAAAAAAAAAAAAATAGGTAGGGTTTGGGACTGTTAGGGAAAAAATAGTTAAGGGCCCTTTAACAATAATATAATTTAAATTTACCCCTTTAAATTTCCACACAATATAGCCAATAAGATATGACAACAATTTAGATAGGACTTATAATTTTAAACTTTTTTTTTTTTTTTTTAACGAGTCCCCGGGCCCTCTCCCACCGAGGCAGGGTGACCCAAAAAAAAGAAAAAACCCCCAAAAAATAAAATTTCTTTCATCAAAACATTTAACAAATTTTCCCCCCCAAAACTTCACCCCCAATTTTTCACTTTTTTTGCGAGGTTTTCAGATTTCAACAGTTTAAAGCAATTTTCTATAAAGATAAAAACTTATTCCTCCAAAACTGCCAATTCCCAAACCCCCCCCCTTTAAAATGCAGGCAATTTTACTTCCCTTTCCAAGAAATCAAAATCCCCTATATGAAAAAAAACCCGGGTTTCCCCTTGGGAAACCCTTTCACTAAATTTTACCCTGCTCCACTCCAAGATCGTCAGGTCCCAAGGGATCAAATTGTCTCCATTACTCCTATTTAAAACGCTCAAGCCGCTTTTCGGGAAATCCAACCCCCGCCCCCAAACCCCCCTTTACCCCCCCCTTTCCAAACCTTTTTTGAGGATTACCCCTACCCCCCTTCCCTTTCCCCCATGATTTATAATGCTTTTCCTTTTCCCTTTTTTTCTTTGACCCCTTCTCCCCTAAATGAAACCCAAAAACCCAACAACCCCCTCTTCCCGCCCCTCTGAATAATGCTTTTTTTTAAATCCACACCTTTCCCAAAATTTTCCCCACTCCAAATTTTTGCATAATAAATTTTCACCACACATTGCCCTTAGAAGGGCTTTTCCACTGCCCTTTCCAACCCTCTCCTCGCTGCTGCATTTAAACCCCCCAAGCTTTCCCTCCTTTTAAAAAGTGTTGGTTTTACTGGGACTTTTATTTAATTTTTTAAATTATAATATAAAAAACAAATTTAAAAAAGGACTTGCAATTTGGGACTAGGTTTTGATTAGGTTGTTGACAAGATCAAGGGGTATAAACTAGTTTTTAAAATTTACAAAATAAAATTCACAAATTAGAGTACCAAAAGAATAATAAGTAAAAAATAACAATGGCAATGTCTTGGTTATAATATGATAGTAAGATGGTAGACAGGTACACAGGTACAAAGGATAATATAAAGGTTGGAGTTGAATATACAAAGTTGGAAATTTGGCAACAAAATGTTATGGGAAGTATAAAATAATGATTAATGTACAAAAGTAAAATTGACTGGTAGTAAATATGGTGTTTAATAAAATTTTAGTATGTAATAATGATTACAAAACAAGTTAAGGTAAGGTTAAGGTAATTAGACAAGTAATGGTTATTAAATAAGATAAGATAAGATAAGAGTTCGTTCGGACTTTTAACCCCGGAGGGTTAGCCACCCAGGATAACCCAAGAAAGTCAGTGCGTCATCGAGGACTGTCTAACTTATTTCCATTGGGGTCCTCAATCTTGTCCCCCAGGATGCGACCTACACCAGTCGACTAACACCCAGGTACCTATTTGCTGCTAGGTGAACAGGACAATAGTGTAAGGAAACGTGTCAAAATGTTTCCACCCGCCGGGAATCGAACCCGGGCCTTCCGTGTGTGAAGTGGGAGCTTTAGCCACCAGGCCACCGGGCCACCCAAAATGATGTCAAAAATGTTAAGAGTAAATTGTATTGATAGTAAAAATGGTAATTATTAATTTTAGTAAGTAATATCAATTGATAGTACTTAAAAAAAATATGAGGTAGTAATATGGACAGAGAAAGTATCAATTCAGCTAATATTTAAGCAAACAATAGTAAATAAGAAAATTAGATAAGGTGACTTATGCTTACTAGTAAAATCACAATATGAGGTAGTTGATTATTTAATTACTAAGAGATTGTACTAAGAAATTTGAACAATAATGGAGCAAAACATACACTACATTACGTAGGCTTTTAGGTTCATAAAATATTACCACCTGAACCATTAGTTGTAATGTAGATTTTGTGTGCATTTTGAAGATTATGTTACAGAACCTTACTCCACCTAACTACCTCACATTTGTATTAAGTTTAACCCTTCAACAGTCCAAACGTATATATATATATGTTCACTCGCGCAGTGCCTCGAATATTTGGATTTTTTTTTTTATGTATATAGAAAGAAAGAGCACATTTTTTAAGTATTTTAGAATAAATAAAAAATTTTTAGGGTCAGTACTTACCGAGATATGAGGCCGAGAAGTTGGCACTGGATGCTCATGTGACAGCAACCTCGAGCCCTGCTGCTTGCAGAAGTGTTGCCGATATATCTTTTTTTCTATTTTTCATATTTTATGTAATTTTTATGTTCTGATAATTACAATTTGTAGTAGTTCATACAATTTGTTGTAGTTTCATAACCAATCTTTTTTCTGACACTAGAATTAGGTACTGAAATTGTACTCAAATTGTCACAAACACACGGACAGGTGGACATTTACACCTGCCTTAGCCATTTACTATTGTCTTGGAATATCTACAAAGTATTTATATGTCCCAGCAATGTTATTGGATATGTGGAAGTATATAATGAAAATTAGGAGGAGGAGGAGGAGAAAGATGAAGAGGAGAAGGAGGAGGAGGAAGAGGAAGAGGAGAATGAGGAAGAGGAGAAGGAGGATGAGGAGGAGATGGAGGAGGGGGAGAAGGAGGATGAGGAGGAGGAGGAGGAGGAGGAAGAGAAGGAGGAGGAGGAGGAGGAGGAGAAGGAGGAGAAGAAGAATACATAATAATAATAATGATAGGTAATAATAAGTTCCCTTGAAGCATGAAAAACAAAGTCCACCCCTGACAGTGACATGAAAGATGAGATAACTGATAAGAGCTGACGTTTGATGAGCATACACAAGGGTGGGGGAGGGTGGAGCTGATAAGAAAAGATTAGAGGTGATGTTTGATGAGCATTGCCCTCACTTTGTTTTCACTGGTACACAAACATTTCTGTCTATTTGTCTGTCTGTCAAGCTCCCTGTCTATCTGTCTATCCGTCTAGCTCTCTGTCTCAGAGAGAGCCACAAGACTGCGTCGTCATAACTTTTACTCACATTTTCAAGCTGAGTCCTAGAAACCCATCAGTTACACAACCCAGGGCAACATGGGTTTAGAACAGGTCGCTCCTGTCTGTCTCAACTATTGGATCACTACGACAAGGTCCTAAATGCACTAGAAGACAAAAAGAATGCAGATGTAATTTATACAGACTTTGCAAAAGCCGTGATGAATGGTTTGAAAAACCGACAAGTTGAAGATTGAGACACTTATGCAGCATATGGGAATCTTTATTCAGGAAACGTTTCGCCACACAGTGGCTTCATCAGTCCAATACAAAGAGGAAGGCATAAGGAGAGGAGTATGAGGTAATCAGTCCCTCAGCCTGGAGTCGATGTGTTCAGTCCATCAATCTTGTAGAATGTACAGCATAGGGCCGTAGACGTGGCTTATATACTGTAGTGAGGTGAGGTGAAGCAGGCAGAGGCGGGGTCATATTGGTACCATCCACTAGTCGAAGTAAGTCTTCGTCCAAAGGTTGAAGAAGTGTTGAAGAATTCTTTGTAACAAGATCCCATGATGCTGCAGTGTCTGACAGTTGTGATGAATGGTTTGAAAAACCGACAAGTTGAAGATTGAGACACTTATGCAGCATATGGGAATCTTTATTCAGGAAACGTTTCGCCACACAGTGGCTTCATCAGTCCAATACAAAGAGGAAGGCGTAAGGAGAGGAGGAGTATGAGGTAATCAGTCCCTCAACCTGGAGTCGATGTGTTCAGTCCATCAATCTTGTAGAATGTACAGCATAGGGCCGTAGATGTGGCTTATATACTGTAGTGAGGTGAGGTGAAGCAGGCGGAGGCGGGGTCATAGTGGTACCATCCACTAGTCGAAGTAGGTCTTTGTCCGAAGGTTGAACAACTGTCAGACACTGCAGCATCATGGGATCTTGTTACAAAGAATTCTTCAACACTTGTTCAACCTTTGGACGAAGACCTACTTCGACTAGTGGATGGTACCACTATGACCCCGCCTCCACCTGCTTCACCTCACCTCACTACAGTATATAAGCCACGTCTACGGCCCTATGCTGTACATTCTACAAGATTGATGGACTGAACACATCGACTCCAGGCTGAGGGACTGATTACCTCATACTCCTCCTCTCCTTACGCCTTCCTCTTTGTATTGGACTGATGAAGCCACTGTGTGGCGAAACGTTTCCTGAATAAAGATTCCCATATGCTGCATAAGTGTCTCAATCTTCAACTTGTCGGTTTTTCAAACCATTCATCACAACTGTCAGAAACTGCAGCATCATGGGATCTTGTTACAAAGAATTCTTCAACACTTGTTCAACCTTTGGACGAAGACCTACTTCAACTAGTGGATGGTACCACTATGACCCCGCCTCAGCCTGCTTCACCTCACCTCACTACAGTATATAAGCCACGTCTACGGCCCTATGCTGTACATTCTACAGATTGATGGACTGAACACATCGACTCCAGGCTGAGGGACTGATTACATCATACTCCTCCTCTCCTTACGCCTTCCTCTTTGTATTGGACTGATGAAGCCACTGTGTGGCGAAACGTTTCCTGAATAAAGATTCCCATATGCTGCATAAGTGTCTCAATTTGCAAAAGCCTTCGACAAGTTTGACCATGGCGTAATAGCGCACAAAATGCGTGCTAAAGGAATAACAGAAAAAGTCGGTCGATGGATCTATAATTTCCTCACTAACAGAACACAGAGAGTAGTAGTCAACAGAGTAAAGTCCGAGGCAGCTACTGTGATAAGCTCTGTTCCACAAGGCACAGTACTCGCTCCCATCTTGTTCCTCATCCTCATATCTAACATAGACAAGGATGTCAGCCACAGCACCGTGTCTTCCTTTGCAGATGACACCCGAATCTGCATGACAGTGTCTTCCATTGCAGACACTGCAAGGCTCCAGGTGGACATCAACCAAATCTTTCAGTGGGCTGCAGAAAACAATATGAAGTTCAACGATGAGAAATTTCAATTACTCAGATATGGTAAACACGAGGAAATTAAATCTTCATCAGAGTACAAAACAAATTCTGGCCACAAAATAGAGCCACCAACGTCAAAGACCTGGGAGTGATCATGTCGGAGGATCTCACCTTCAAGGACCATAACATTGTATCAATCGCATCTGCTAGAAAAATGACAGGATGGATAATGAGAACCTTCAAAACTAGGGAGGCCAAGCCCATGATGACACTCTTCAGGTCACTTGTTCTATCTAGGCTGGAATATTGCTGCACACTAACAGCACCTTTCAAGGCAGGTGAAATTGCTGACCTAGAAAATGTACAGAGAACCTTCATGGC
>NC_069399.1:58279699-58320641 GCF_026875155.1 Cherax quadricarinatus | reverse complement strand
ATTACCCCTTTGCAAAACAGGTCCTCAATTTCCTTTTCTTGGCCACTATGGAACATAAGGTTGTGTAGGTTTTCTTATACATCCTGGACAGTTCGGCCACACTTGTACCACTTTCATATTGTTCAATGATGGTTTTCTTAAATTCAATTGTATTTCTCACCTTCTTTACCACAGGCTTGGCACTAGGAGCTTTCTTTGGAGCCATGGTAGCTTATTTAGTACTTGCAAGCACTAAAATAAATGGAATATTATGAAATATTTCGCTTTAGCATGTGAGGGGACCTTCGCTCATTGGTAAACAATGCCAGACTGGCTGCCGCCCCGGCTCACTCCGTGGGTACACGTCCCGGACGAACTACGACTCGCGAGTCAACCTATGAAAAGCGAGTCCATGTTTATACGAAAATACCCCTATGGGAGATGTTAAGTGAACCAAGTGAGAGAGTAATTGTGGTAGGGGACCTGAATGCTAAAGTAGGAGAAACTTTTAGAGAGTAGGTAAGTTTGGGGTGCCAGGTGTAAATGATAATGGGAGCCCTTTGATTGAACTTTGTATAGAAAGGGGTTTAGTTATAGGTAATACATATTTTAAGAAAAAGAGGATAAATAAGTATACAAGATATGATGTAGGGCGAAATGACAGTAGTTTGTTGGATTTTGTATTGGTAGATAAAAGACTGTTGAGTAGACTTCAGGATGTACATGTTTATAGAGGGGCCACAGATATATCAGATCACTTTCTAGTTGTAGCTACACTGAGAGTAAAAGGTAGATGGGATACAAGGAGAATAGAAGCATCAGGGAAGAGAGAGGTGAAGGTTTATAAACTAAAAGAGGAGGCAGTTAGGGAAAGATATAAACAGCTATTGGAGGATAGATGGGCTAATGAGAGCATAGGCAATGGGGTCGAAGAGGTATGGGGTAGGTTTAAAAATGTAGTGTTAGAGTGTTCAGCAGAAGTTTCTGGTTACAGGAAAGTGGGTGCGGGAGGGAAGAGGAGCGATTGGTGGAATGATGATGCAAAGAGAGTAGTAAGGGAGAAAAAGTTAGCATATGAGAAGTTTTTACAAAGTAGAAGTGATGGAAGGAGGGAAGAGTATATGGAGAAAAAGAGAGAGGTTAAGAGAGTGGTGAAGCAATGTAAAAAGAGAGCAAATGAGAGAGTGGGTGAGATGTTATCAACAAATTTTGTTGAAAATAAGAAAAAGTTTGGAGTGAGATTAACAAGTTAAGGAAGCCTAGAGAACAAATGGATTTGTCAGTTAAAAATAGGAGAGGAGAGTTATTAAATGGAGAGTTAGAGGTAGTGGGAAGATGGAGGGAATATTTTGAGGAATTGTTAAATGTTGATGAAGATAAGGAAGCTGTGATTTCGAGTATAGGGCAAGGAGGAATAACATCTTGTAGGAGTGAGGAAGAGCCAGTTGTGAGTGTGGGGGAAGTTCGTGAGGCAGTAGGTAAAATGAAAGGGGGTAAGGCAGCCGGGATTGATGGGATAAAGATAGAAATGTTAAAAGCAGGTGGGGATATAGTTTTGGAGTGGTTGGTGCAATTATTTAATAAATGTATGGACGAGGGTAAGGTACCTAGGGATTGGCAGAGAGCATGCATAGTTCCTTTGTATAAAGGCAAAGGGGACAAAAGAGAGTGCAAAAATTATAGGGGGATAAGTCTGTTGAGTATACCTGGTAAAGTCTATGGTAGAGTTATTATTGAAAGAATTAAAAGTAAGACTGAGAATAGGATAGCAGATGAACAAGGAGGCTTTAGGAAAGGTAGGGGGTGTGTGGACCAGGTGTTTACAGTGAAACATATAAGTGAACAGTATTTAGATAAGGCTAAAGAGGTCTTTGTGGGATTTATGGATTTGGAAAAGGCATATGACAGGGTGGATAGGGGGCCAATGTGGCAGATGTTGCAGGTGTATGGTGTAGGAGGTAGGTTAGTGAAAGCAGTGAAGAGTTTTTACGAGGATAGTGAGGCTCAAGTTAGAGTACATGGGAAAAGAGGGAAATTATTTCCCCAGTAAAAGTAGGCCCTTAGACAAGGATGTGTGATGTCACCGTGGTTGTTTAATATATTTATAGATGGGGTTGTAAGAGAAGTAAATGCGGGGGGTCTTGACAAGAGGCATGGGAGTTAAAAGATAAAGAATCACACATAAAGGGGAGTTTGTCACAGTTGCTCTTTGCTGATGACACTGTGCTCTTGGGAGATTCTGAAGAGAAGTTGCAGAGATTTGGTTTGGGTGAATTTGGTAGGGTGTGGCAAGAGAAGAAAATTAAAAGTGAATACAGGAAAGAGTAAGGTTATGAGGATAACAAAAATATTAGGTGATGAAAGATTGGATATCAGATAGAGGAGAGTAGTATGGAGGAGGTGAATGTATTCATATATTTAGGGAGTGGAACTGTGTCACGGATGGTCCTATGAAGGATGGAGGTAATCATAGAACTGATGAGGGAAAAGGGTGAGTGGTGCACTTAGGAGTCTGGTGAGAGACAAAGAACTTTGTCCTTGGAGCAAAGAGGGGAATGTATGATAGTAAATTTTTACCAACACCTCTTATATGGGTGTGAAGCATGGGTGATGAAATGTTGCAAGCAAGGAGAAGGCTGGAGGCAGTGGAGATGTCATGTCTGAGTCCAATGTGTGGAGTGAATATAATGCAGAAGAAATCGTAGTTTGAAGTTAGGAGGAGGGTGCGGGATTACCAAACTGTTGTCCAGAAGGGCTGAGGAAGGGTTGTTTGATGTGGTTCGTGTACATGTAGAGACAATGGAGCGAAACAGAATGACCTCAAGAGTGTACAGTCTGTATGTGGAAGTAAGCGGGGTAGGGGTCGGCCTAGGAAAGGTAGGAGGGAAGGGGTGTAAAGGAGGTTTAGTGTGCGAGGGGCTTGGACTTCCCAGCAGGCGAGCATGAGCTTTGTTTGATAGGAGTGAATGGAAGACGAATGGTTTTTAATACTTGACATTCTGTTGGAGTGTGAGCAAAGTTAACATATATGAAGGGGTTCAGGGGAAACCGCAGGCCAGACATTGAGTCCTGGAGATGGGAAGTACAGTGCCTTCACTCTGAGGGTTGTTAATGTTGCAGAGTTTAAAAACTGTAGTGTAAAGCACCCTTTCCTGGCAAGACAGTGATGGAGTGGAATGATAGTGAAAGTTTTCTTTTTCGGGCACACCCTCCCCTGCCTTGGTGGGATCAGCCATGTGATAATAGAAAAACATAATAAGCCTATGATGGTAAATTCACAATTGCCGGGAACTACGAAAAGCGGGGACCAACTGAAGTTGTTAGAATTATTCTAATAAACGCTGTAACATGATATGTCTATGAAAAATAATGGCAGCATAGTGTAAGCCCATGGGGGCTACATGTTAGAAAACGATTAAACTCAGTGAACATGGGATGTCTAAGTAATCATATGGCTGTGTAGTGTATCTGGGGGGGGGGGGTACATGAGTACCTACATCTACCGCAACCTACACTGAATCCTACAAATAAATACTACTCACTGCAATATTTTTAACTCTTTGACAGTTTTCGGTCGTAGATATACGTCTTACGAGCCACCATGTTATGACGATATCCAGACTCAAAAATTCTAGCACCTTTCAAATCAAGCAGGATAAAAAGCCGGTAGGCCCACATGTGATAGAATGGGTCAATGTGGTCATGTGCACCCATATAAAAAAAATCCTGCAGCACGCAGTGGCATATTGAGGAAAAAAAAAACTCGCAACTGTGTTTTGGATTAAACGCGACTTTGTGGTGCATTTTCGTATAGTAAGTTATGGTTATGTTCTCGTTTTTCTTGGTCTCATTTGATAGAATGGTAAACATATTATAGAAACCAGATGTGATTTGATTGTTTTTACTATGAAAAGGATCTTGAAATGGAGCTCAAAAGTAAGGGAAATGTTTTGATTATTGCCAAATGTTCAAAGTAAACAGATGAAGTCAATGTCGACTAAAAGTCCAATAGCCATTCTAAATATGCAGTCATGAATGGGTTGACATTATTTATACAATATTACAATATTGCAGTAGTCCTGGAATAACAGTAAAACTACTATTTTTTGTTTGAATAAAAATATCAAAATAACAGCAAAGTAAAAACAGAGACATGAACTGATGTACAAAGAAAATGTGTATTTTAGACCCAGTAATGTCTGTAATGTTCATTCTGGAACCCCATTTTTGAAACTGGCATATTTTTTATTTGCGTGAAACTGGCCATTGCAAATTTCTGACCACGTTATTGGTTTAGTTGTAATTGGGTAACTTGGGCAGTTTCCTTGTACTCAATCGATATAAAACAAATGAAGTTCTAAAGAAATAGCTAGCGAATTCAGTTGGCTGTAAGAGCTGAATTAGCTGAAAATAGGGCTCAATGTGGGTGAAATTGCCGATTTATAAATACACGCGAGGTCACTAACAACACAAAGCGAAATTCTTAAGTATTATCCATCAAATTTCTTTCTTTATTGGTGTCATTACCACCAGGAAAAGATTCTCTATCATTTCATAAAAAAAATAATTTTTTTTTGTTTAAAAATTTTTGAACACCAGGAGGACACCTCAGGATTTGGGTTTGCGACAGTCAAATGATAAGGTTAAGTAATGAATGACTTGGCAGTATAAAGCCCTAGATAGGCTTTTGATACCTGAAGTCCTTATGGAGGGTATTCCCCAACATCCCTCTCCTCTCCTCGTCTCATACACCAACAAGAGTCTTCAATGAAGGTATGTTATGTTCATTTATCATTAAAATTTGTGCTTGATATTTATCTCTCATTGTTTTGTGTATGTAAAACTATACTTATTCTCTATAAAATGTAATTTTTGTTAATACTTTTGGGTGTCTGAAATGGATTAATTGGATTTACATTATTTCTCATGGGAAATATTATTTCAGTTTTTGGCTTTCTCAGATTTAGGCTGACCTTCTGGAATGGATTACGGCCAATAACCAAGGGTCCACTGTACTTCTAAATGTTACATAGTCAGCCGTATTCGCAGATGCGAATATGACATTTTTACTGATGGGCAATGCTTCTCTGGCTAGCTCAATGGATTTGCCACTATCACATCTCTTTTTTTAATTGTGGTCAGTGTCTATTATGAATGTTATAATTAACCACATTAATGATATAAAGTATTACAACAGTCAATCTAAATCAGTGGCTTTCCAATAAGTTTGTAGTCTAAGACACTCATTTTCTGTAACCATGTAAGCTTTGTTTGGATATAAAATTTGTTTCCATTGTCATATGGTCTCTACAATACACAATGAATCCAAATTTGAAACAAAATTTGATATGGAGACTTAATTTTGTATTATTCACTGTTTCTATATTTGTGAGACCTATAGTGGGCGAGTATTTTTTCTCTGTAAGCCAAGAATGCTGTAAAGGGGTGACTAAAATGCCGGGAGCAAAAGGCTGGTAATACCTTCTCCTGTATAGAGTACTGAAAGGACAAGTAGAAAATTTTAAAGGGATGTTGCTTGATTGTGTGGAGCTGTAGTATGGAAGTGAAGAAAGAGTTGGCTGTAAATTTTATGAATAAAAAATGGTGAATTTCCTAGCTCTAACCATTAACTGTTCAAACGTAGAACTACGTTCTCTTGCCCAGAGCTCCAAATATTTTGAAAAAAAAAAAAAAAAAAAAAAAAAAAAAAAAAAAAAAAAAAAAAAAAAGTTTTTATTTATTTATTTATTTATTTATTTAATAATTTGAACATACAGAGGTACAAAAAAATACAGGTAAGAGCAGCAGCCAAAGCCAACTTGTATGCATAGCATTACGGGCTGGCTTAAAATTAACTTAAGATTAACTAAGCAATGATGTAATCAGTGATAAACATTATTATAAACAGATAACAATAAAGCACAAATGAGTATTACAAAGACAGGTCATATGGTTGCATGGATTGCTGTACATTCAGTAGAATGGAGTATTCTGTTAGGTAGTGTATTTAAAAAATAACAAAGTTAGATTGGGTCTTAGGTTTAACATTTATGTGATATAATTATGAGAAACATTTAAGATATACAATTTATAAGGTTCAGTTATTCAGTATTTATTTGGTTTTGGGTGAGTAAGTGATCTTTGAGAAGAGACTTGAATTTATAAACAAGTAGTGTTTCTTTTATATTTACAGGTAATGAAAGAGTGCATTTCTCGGGTTAGTACTTACCGAGATATGAGCCCGTGAAGTTGGCACTTGATGATCACCTGACGGCAACATGGAGCGCTGCCACTTGCAGAACTGTTGCGGATATACCTTTTATTCTCATTTTTATATTATTTTATACAAGTTTTATGTTCTGATAATTACAATTTATAGCAGTTCTTGTGATTTCATAGCCAATCTAGTGAAATTGTATTCAAATTGTCACAGACACACTGACAGGTGAACATTTACACCTGTCTTGGTCATTTACTATTGTCTAGGAATATATACAAAGTCTTTATAGGTCCCAGCAATGTTTGGGATATGCAGGAGTATATAATAATAATAATAATAATAATAATAATAATAATAATATAATTTACTTTGAAGCATGATGTAAGACAAGTGTCAGTCCACTACTGACAGTGCAGTGATGAGATAAGTGGTGACATTTGATGAGCATCCACAGCCTTATTTGTTTTCAATGTTACACATAAATATGTCTGTCTGGCTAGCTCTCTATCTGGCTGTCCAGCTCTCCATCTACCTGTCTGTCCTGCTCTCTGTTTATCGTTGTCTCTGCTTATCTGTCTCTCTGTCTGCTTGTCTCTCTCACTGTCTCAGAGAGAGCCACTCGTGAACCAACAGGTATTACACACAACTGCATCATCATGTCTGGTTCCTCAGCAAGAGTAAACACGTATTATTTGCCAGTCATGCATACTGTGCATTTTATCAACAAGCACAGTATAGCACTTTGTCTGGATTTTTGGGGGGGTTATCCTAGGTAATTTACACTATGTATAATTGTATTTATGTGTACCTGTGAGTCAGAGGTGGACAGAGACAGATAGACAGAGACAGATATAGATACAGACAGACAGACAGACAGAGACAGCCAAAGTCAATCAGCCAGACAGCCAGTCGCTGGCCAGCCAGCCACCCAGCCACTGAACATGTGTTACACGTTGCAGAATTATTTCTCTTTGCTTAAGGCATAGGTTGTAAGACATTCTGGCAGGATGACACTACTAGTGGTACCAAAATTGAATAAGTGTTGCACAAATGTTGCACATGGGTTATTATCAAGGTTTTTTATATTTCCTTGACCACTTGTGGCCACATCCACCTCAAAGCACTAAACTCGGACATCACTTTCCATTTAAAATGGGAGTGTTTAATACTACAGTGGACCCTCGACCAACGGCTTTAATCCGTTCCAGAGAGCTAGCCTTCAGTCGAACTAGCTGTTAGTCAAATTAATTTTCCCCATAAGAAATAATGGAAATAGAATTAATCCGTTCCAGACACCCAAACGTATTAAACAAAATAATTTTTTTTTACATGAAGTATACATTTCCCTACACAGAAGACGAATGGTACATGCAAAATAAACAATAATTAAGTGCCACTTACCTTTATTGTGGAGTTCTTGATGAGTGGTGTGACAGCAGTAGGGGAGATTCAGGTTTTCTATTGTTTGGAAGGGGGAATCCCCTTCCATAAAGTCTTCAGGTACCAAGTTCCTTTGTGGGATTTACCTCCCTTCTTGGTTTTTTAACCCCTTGACTGTTTCACGGTGGTATACATACGTCTTACGAGCCACCGACTTTGACATATCTATACGCATAAATTCTAGCGGCTTCAAATCAAGCGAGAGAGGGCTGGTAGGCCTACATGAGAGAGAATGGGTCTGAGTGGTGGGTGTGCACCCTGTGAAAAAAATCTGGGACTCAGTGGTGCATTGTGGGAATGCCATCTTGGTAGTCCATTTCGACCATGCCTCGCGGTAAGAAGTACCTCACTCCTCGGTGGATTGGAGGTCTTTTGTTCCCAAGTGATAACTCTAACAGTGATAGATTGTGTCAGTGAAAGTGAATTCGATGATTTTCAAGCGGGTGTGACCGAAAACAGTGCCCAGGATAATGTAATTAGTGATGAAAACCCAGATGACCCACAACATTCCACCTCTGGTGCTGGGCCGGCTTGTTCATGTTCACCCGTACCAGGACGAAAGAGGAAATTATTTGCCCGTGTACAAGATTCAGATGTGAGTAGTGAAAGTGACAGTGATTTCAAAGCTATTGAAAGCAGTTCTAGTTCTGACAGTGAGGGTGAATACTCCCAGTGAAGCGGCAGTATATACGATGTACCATGCGGTCTGGTAGTGTGTCATATGCTGTTCCAAGGGGAAGGAGTAAATCTTGGAGCACATCCCGTGGCCCTACACCACAACCTGATAGTGAAGATGACGATATTGTTACGATGGGTATGATGTGAGTGAGGCAGCAGGTGGTGGTGGTGATAGTGGTGGTGGCAAGAGTCATGTGGCACCAGCAACGGGCCATGCTACTACCGACACTGCTGACTCTGCACAACCACAACCATCCTCACCCAACCCCACACTCCCACAACATCTACAACCACAACCTGCACAACCACAACCACGTTTCAATATCCAGAACCCACCAGCTGACCGCATCTGGGATTAGCAAGGTGAAGAGTTTGTTCCCAGTCCCCATGACTTTGATGAAACACAAAGTGGAATACGGCCATCATGTACACTTGGGAACAATGCCACTGCACTGGAATGCTTTCAGTTGTTCTTTGATGAACCCCTGATGGACATTATTGTCAGGGAAAGCAACACATACTACGAGTACACCATGGCAAACATAATTCTTTCACCAAGATCACACCTATACCAGTGGAAGGACACAACTGTGGCAGAGATGTATCTGTTCTTGGCCACAATAATGCTTATGCCACATGTGTATAAGCACAGTGTCAACACATACTGGATGACAGACTGCCTGATTTCAACCCCAGCTTTCAGTGACATTATACTAGTGAATAGATCTGTGCTACTGTTACGTATGCTACACTTTTCAGACAAAACAAGACCTGACATAAGCGACAGGTTATATAAGATCAGAAATGTGTTTATGTACCTGAAACAAGTGCTGTATGTATCCTTTATCCCTTCAGGAAGCTTGTTATTGATGAGTCTTTGATTTTGTTCAAAGGAAGACTCGCATTCAAGCAGTATACACCAAGCAAGAGGAAACGCTTTGGTATAAAGTTATTTGTACTGTGTGATTGCAAAAGTGGTCTGGTTTTGGATATAATTGTGTACACTGGCATTAAAACATTGCAAGATACCAGGAAGTTACTGGGTATTTCTGGTGATGTGTTAGAACAATGATGGAACCATATCTTGGTAAGGGGCATATTTAATATACTGACAACTGTACACAAGCCCTTTATTCAGTGATTTCTTGCGAGTGAACATGACAGATGTGTGTGGCACAGTGCGTGGAAATCATAAGCATATGCCTAGGTTCAATGCTGGCACTCATAGAGGTGATGTTCATGTGTTTGCTGCCAATGACATCATGGCATTTCGGTGGCATGACAAACGTGATGTCACACTGTTGACATCAGTTCACCGACACGAAATGGTAGACACTGGCAAGCAGAATAGAGAGACCAATGACCCCATTGTAAAACCTGCAGCTGTGATGGATTACAACCTTAATATGTGCTTAGTGGACAAATGTGATGTGCAGATTGGGTTTGCTGATTGTGTTCGCAAGAGTTATAAGTGGTACATAAAACTCTTTTTCCACCTTCTTGACATTTCAATGCTGAATGCTTATAATATGTATAAGTTGAAGACCAACAACAACCCCAAATATGGTGAATTTTGTTTGTCAGTCATCAGACAAATAATATTCAAGTACCAAGGAACAACACTTGCAACAGACCAGCGCCCACGAAATTATCAACACATGCCCTCTCGTCTGAGGCCTGGTGATCACTACCCCATACTACTGCCTGCTACTGCTCTCAAGAAAAGTGCTCAGAAGAGGTGTTTTGTCTGTGGAAATACCACAAAATGCCCACAAAAATGCAGAGACACTACGTTTTATGTATGAGGAGTGTTAAAACACCATTTTGCTTATACCCATGTTTCAAAGAATTCCACAAGCTGCAGCAGTTCTAGAAAAGTGTCCAGTGATTGTACAGTGGTCCCTCGTTTTTCGTAATTAATCCGTTCCTGGAGCCGTTACTATAAACAAAATTTACGATTTACGAATCAATTTTCCCATAAGAAATAATGTAAATACAATTAATCCGTTCCTGACACCCAGAAGTATTAAAACGAAAAAAAATTTTTACATGAAATATACATGTAGTACATAAACAATACAATGGGAAATGATGAATGAAACATTAACAGCATAACACTTACCTTTATTGGAGATTCTTCTTAGTGTATGGGAGACTGGAGGAGGAGAGAGAGTGGACTGTTTATAGTTTGGAAGGGAATCCCCTTCCATCAACACCTCAGGTACCATTTTGCTTTTCTGGGGTTGCTTCTCTTCTCTGTTTCTTAATCCCACTAGGACCACCTTGAGAGTCACTGGAGTCCTGTCTCGCAAAATAACTGTGGAGAGAGCTCTGTTTCTGGCGTCTCTTTAACACTTCCCTAAAATGGCCCAAGACTTTGTCACTGTACATGTTGCCAACCTGGCTTGCAAAAAACCTTGTTAGGGTAAAGTTTTCCCTTTAAAAGCTTTCCATCTTCCCCCACATAGTAAAAACCCTTTTTTTTTTTCCCGGGAAAAAGGGGAAACCTTCTTCCTTCTCTCCCCTTTTTCCTCCCCCTCGCACAAGATTCTGAGCTGCAAAGTGTTGCTTTCCTGCTGAGGCTTTTTCCCCTCCTCGTGGTGAGCTCTTCATTGTGGTCTTACCAATTCTTCCCCCCTCCAAATCACACCCAAACCCCCAGGGAAATCCCCAGTGCCACAACTGTTTTTACAAAGACATAGGCTCATTAGGGTCAGTAAAAATCCTTCAAAATCCCTCTTGTGGGAAAACACCCCTGGCCAAAATTTTTCTCCAGGAAAGATTTCCCCTAGTCCGGAAAGTCCTCCCTCCCGAGCCAAACCCATAAGGGTTTTCCCAAGGGAGGATCTGAAGTGTTTCCCCAAAAATTTTTTCCTTTTGGGGTCAAGTGCCCTGTGGTCACAGTCAACCCACCTGTGAAACATAGCTTTTGTGTAGATTTTTTTAAAAAGTTTGCAATAACCTGCTGGTCCAGGGGGTTGGGGAGGAGGGGAGTGGTTTTCGGGGGCAAAAAAAACTTTACTGTGAGGGAGCCCAAAACTCCTCGAAAATTAGGTCATCCAAGTTTGGAGGATAGAAGGGCTTTGTCCATTATTTGCAGGCACTTGAATCCAATTTTTTTTCCCGGGAGTTTACCCCTTCACACTGGGGCCCAAAACCCAATTCTTTGAACCACTCGAAAAAAATTTTTCCCTTTTGTGCCCCAAACCCTTTTACTTTTTGTTTTCCCCAAAACACACACAATTTACTCTTCATAACATTTTTTTTTTCCTTAACACTCTGGGATTTTCAAAATGGTACCTAGTAATGGGCTTCCCCTTTGAAACCCCCACTAGCTTTCCCCACAGAACATTAGCATAAGCCTGTCTTTCATAGGTTTTTCCGGGCCCATTGCCTTTACCTCTTGTGTAATAAAGGTCCTCTTTGCATTTTTCCTTTCCCAAAAGGGGCCTTTTCCCCGTCACAATTGAACACTTGTTCAGCCCTTCCCCACCCTCTATGTACTCCTGGAATTCCGCACATATTTTTCAGCCGCTTTGGGGTTTCCGAAGGGCACCCTTTCACCAGGGCCTTACCACACTGTGTATGCCAGTTTTGGTTTTTTAAATCTCTCAAACCAGCCCTTTTCTGGCCTTAAAATTTTACTCAAATCACCACTATTTTCAGGCAATTTCTTTACCAAAATTTTATGCAACTGCCTAGCCTTTTCACCCAAAAAAACGAAGTCAAAAGGGGTATCTCCTTTCTAATTGTTTCTTTATTTACACACCAAAAAAAACTTCTCAACCCCTTCCCGTAAGGTGATCTCAAATTTTTTTCAGCATAGTTTAACCCCTTTGGGAACAAACGCATCCTTTATTTCCTTTTTCTTTCCACTATGGGAACATAAAGGGTTTTGTAGGGTTTCTTATAAAAATCCGGGGCCCGTTCGGCCACCCTTTTTTACCCCCCCTTTTTCCCCCAAAATTGTTTTAATGATGGTTTTCTTAAAAATTTAATTGTATTTCCCCAAACCCTTTTTTAAACCCCAAAAAATTTACACTAGGGGGCTTTTCTTTGGGGGCCTGGGTTTCTTATTTAGTACTTCAAGACTAAAATAAATGGAAAAAATTTAAAAAAAATTTTGCTGGGGGCACGTAGGGGGGAAACCCTTCGGGGTCCAAGGTAAACAATGCCGACTGGCTGCCGCCCCCCTCATGCCGTAGGGACGCTTTCCCCGGATGAACTACGAAAAACGAGTCAACCCAAAGAAAAGCAGTTATGTTTATACAAAAATATTTCCCCATATTGGCGAAATTTTTCGATTGGGCCCGGGAAAAAAAAAGGAAAAACGGGGGGGGCCACTTTTAAAATATTTACGTATTATATTTCAAAACAATCGTAAAAAAAAAATTTAAGGGTTTTTGTTGTTAAGCAAATTTTATTAAAAATTTGGTGATCCCATTTTTTTTTGCTATAATTTTTGTTACATTTTAATGATGTATATTGAACACTGCACCATAAATTTGTTCTCTAGCCCCAAAAGTTATGTGAAAAAAATAAAATTTTTTTTAAAAAAAAAAACAACAAGAAAACCCCTTTTAATAAAAATAAACCAAAGTTTTCCCCCCGGGGGAGTGGCAGTCGCTGCTGTTTGGGCCCTACGTGGGTCATTTTTTCAAACTTCACACCTCAAATCTCGGGGAAGTATTGGAGGCAAAAAAAAAAACTTTTTTTGGGGGCTAAAAAAAATCAGAAAAATAATCTTTAAAAAAAATTTTATAAATTTTTTTTTTAAGAATAAATTTTTAAAAAAAAAAAAACATTTTTATTGGGGGTTTTTTTTTAATAAAGGGGAACCAGGGAAACCCGGGTTGGGGGCCTTTGGGCCCCCCTTTGGGGTTGCACAAAATAACTGTCCCGAGAAACCTGTTTCTCACGGGCCCCTTTGGTTTTTTCCCTAAAATGGGACAAAAGAGGGTCACGGACATGTTGCCAAACAGCTTGACAGCGGGGCCCGGGGGGGAAAAATTTTCCCACAAATGCTTGGGACCTTTGTAAACATTGTAAAAATTTCCCCAATCCTTTATGAAGGCAACTTCCTCTGTTCTCCCTTTTTCCCCCTGCACTGAGGCACATTCCTGAGGGGGTGATCTATTGCTGTTGCACCTCAAGCCCGTTGCAGATCTGGGATGGGTTTCTTCTTCATCGGCGTTCTGCACCAACCTTTCCCCATCCTCCCACACAAACCCCCAACCCCATGGACTTTTCCCCAATGCGCAAAAGTTCTACAACTGGCACAGGCTCCTGAGGGTTAGCCCCAAACCTTCAAAATCCCTCTCTTGTACACATTGTGGCCACGTTTCCTCCAAACAGTGTTCTAAGTCTGCAAGTCACTCCCTCCCAAGCCTTACCTATAAGGTTTATGCAACTGAGGATATTGAAGTGATCTTTCCAAAACTCTCTTGGGTCCCAATTCAGTGTCTGAGGTCACTTCACAGCACTTTGAACACTGCTTCTGTGTAGTTTTTGAAGTTTGAAAGGACTTGCTGGCCCATGGGTGGGAGAGGAGTTGTATTGGGAGGCAAAAACTTCACTTTAAGGAAGCTAAACTCCCTGCAATTTGCTCCTGCAAGTCATGAGGAGGCACCTGAGTGACAATTTCTTTTCCAGGGGGTAATTTTTCACAGTAAGGCCAAACACACCATAAAACTAGTCCATGAAAATTTCCTATGACCACGAATTAGTGTTTGATCTCCACAGCGCACACAAATTACCCTTTACGATACTGTTTTCTTTAAAAACTATGGGACTTTCAGAGTGATACACCAATAAAGGCTTCACTTCGCAACCACCACTAGTATTACTACACAACAATAATGTCAGCCTGTCTTTCATAGGCTTATGTCCTGGGAGTGCCTTTTCCTCCTGAGTAATGTAGGTTCTGTTTGGTATTTTCTTCCCAAAAAAGGCCCCGTTTTTTTCACAATTAATCCTTTGGGGGTTTCGGATGTATGTATTGTCTTACGGCCCAGGGTTTTTTACATTTCTAGTATGCCTAAATTCTAGTGCCCTCAATATAGTGAGAGAAAGTGGTAGGCTTACGTATGAAAGAATGGGTCTATGTGGTCAGTGTGCGCAGTATAAAAAAAATCCTGCAGCACACAGTGCGTAATGAGAAAAAAAAAAAAACTTTGACCGTGTTTTTGGATTAAAACAGTGACTTTGCACTGTATTTTTGTATGGTATTTATTGTTGTATTCTAGTTTCCTTGGTCTCATTTAATAGAATGGAAGACATCTTACAGAAATTGAGATGATTTTGACTGGTTTTACAATGATAAGTACCTTGAAATTGAGCTCAAAGTAGCAGAAATGTTCGATTTTTACCAAAGTTCAAAAGTAAACAAATCATGCCAAGCGTCCAATACACATCAACTGGTGAGTTATATTCTTTCACAAATGTGCTGATATTATTTATACCATTTCTACACTAATACAGCAGTCTGCATAGCAATAAATGTTATTTTTTTTTCGAGAATAAAAATTCAAAGTGGAAAGCAAAAGAAATATAAGAGAGGCCTGGGGATGTGACTAACGAACAGAGAACTTGTTATTTTAGTGCCAGGAATGTCTTTCTTGTTTATTCTAGACCTTATTCAGAAATTGGCATCTTTTGAAATTTGTGTGAAATTGGCAATATTGCTAAATTCTGACCACTTTACTGGATAGTTGAAATCGGTAAATGGGTGGTTTCTTGTACTCATTCGATAGAAAAAATGGAGTTCTAGTGAAATAGTTATGATTTTTGTCGACTAGTACACTGGAATTGGCCGAAAATAGGGCTCAAAGCGGGCAAAATCGCCGATGCATAAACATCGTCGAGACCGCTAACTTCGCGAGAGCATAATTCCGTAAGTTTTCCATCAAATTTCATACTTTTGGTGTCATTATGATCGGGAAAAGATTCTCTATCTTTTCATAAGAAAAAATATATATATTTTTTTTAAATTTGGCCGACCCTGAGAACAAGTCTCTGAGAGGGCCTGTCGACCCCCAAAGGGTTAAACACTTGTTCAGGTTTTAAGTTTTCAGTGTCTATGTACTCCTTAAAGTCCTGCACATATTTTTCAGCCACTTTTTTGTCTGAACTGGCAGCCTCACCATGCCATACCACACTGTGTATGCCACTACGATTCTTAAATCTCTCAAACCAGCCTTTGCTGGCCTTAAATTCATCAATATCACACTATTTTAAGGCATTTTCTTAATGAGATCATCATGCAACTGCCTTGCCTTTTCACATATTGACTGAGAAATACTATCTCCTAATAATTGTTTTTCGTTTATCCACACCAACAACAGTCTCTCCACCTCTTCAATTACAGTGGACCCTCGCCTAACGATATTAATTCGTTCCTGAGAGCTCATCTTTCGCTAAAATTATCGTTAGCCGAGTTAATTTTCCCCATAAGAAATACGTAATGGAAATCCAATTAATCCGTTCCAGACAGCCAAAAGTATTAAAAAAAAATTTTTTTTTTTCATGAAATATACATTTCCTTACAAAGAAAACAATAAGACATGCACAATAACTACATAAATAAATGTAAAAATGACACTTACCTTTATTGAAAAGTATTGATGAGTGATGTCACTGTTTTCTTGAACACACTGGGATTTCAGAGTGATACAGGATTTAAAAGCTTCACTTTGCTTTTCCCACTAGCATTACAACAAAACATGAGAGTTAGCCTGTCTTTCACAGGTTTTGTGTCCCGGGAGTGCCTTTTCCCCCTGAGTAATGTAGGTCCTGTTTGGCATTTTCTTCCAGAACAGGCCTGTTTTGTCACAACTGAACACTTGTTGGGGTTGGAATTTTTCAGCTTCGCCATCCCTTTATCACACTGTTTTATGCCACTACAATTCTTAAATCTCTCAAACCAACCTTTGCTGGCCTTAAATTTACCAATATGAAGCACTAGTTCCAGGCTTTTTCCTGTTCATTGGGTGTTAGTCAACTGTTGTGGGTCACTTTCCTGGGGGACAAGATTAAGACCCAATGGAAATAAGTTAGACAGTCCTCGATGATGCACTGGCTTTTTTGGGTTATCCTGGGTGGCAAACCCCTTTGGGGGTTTAAATTTTCAATTAAATTTCAAGTTAATTCTCTATATGGGTTACAATGTGGGGTTTACAGGATTTGGATGTTGTGTGGTTTACATATTATGAAATACTAATTACAAAGGGGGCCACTAAGACACCTAGCATGGCTAGGCATTTCGGGCAGACTTAGATTAATTTTTTAACATTAAATCCTTACAGATTATGGTATTAAGGCTAGGTGACATTATAATCGTTTCTCGGTAATTGTTTCCCGTTAAGCCACCCCAACAACACACTCTCCACAATCTTCCAGTAGTACAGTGATGGTGTGCAGCAACAGCTGACTGGGGTGCAGCAACAGCTGACTGTGGTGCAGCAACAGCTGACTGGGTGCAGCAACAGCTGACTGTGGTGCAGCAACAGCTGACGGTGGTACAACAGCAGCTGACTGTGGTGCAGCAGCAGCTGACTGTGGTTGCAGCAACAGCTGCCCATGGTGCAGCAACAGCTAACTGGTTCAGCAACAGCTGACCGTGGTGCAGCAACAGCTGACGGGTTCCAGCAACAGCTGACGGTGGTTGCAGTAGCAGCTGACCATGGTACGATAGTATTTCTCACCCTTTTTACCACAGGGTTGGCATTTAGAAGCTTACTTTGGGCCCATGGTGGCTTATTTAGCAGTTACAAGCATTATAAAACAATGGAACAATCAAAATGTATCGAATCTATGCATGTAAACCGGCCCCATCTTGTAAACAATGACGGCAGGGAAACTGAGGTGCTCAGTCTGGACGGGGACAGGTTTGGGATGAGTCATGTTGGTCAGAAACAGCTGACGGTGGTGCAGCAGCAGCTGACAGTGGTGCAGAAACAGCTGACTGTGGTGCAGCAAACGCTGACGGTGGTGCAGGGAGCTGCTGACCGTGGTTCAGCAACAGCTGACTGTAGTGCAGCAGCAGCAGCTGAAAGTGGTTCAGCAACAGCTGACCGTGGGGGTTTGCAATAGCTGACTGTGGAACAGCAACAGCTGATGGTTGGTGCAGCAGCAGGTGGGCTAGTGCAGGGAACACCTGACTGGTGGGAGCAACAGCTGACGGTGGTTGAGAAACAGCTGACCTGGTGCAGCAACAGCTGACTGCGGTGCGCAACAGCTGCGGTGGTGCAGCAGGAGCTGTGTGCAGCAACAGCTGACAATGGTGGAGCAACAGCTGACCGTGGTGCAGCAATAGCTGCCATGGTGCAGCAAAGCTGATGTGGTGCAGCAACAGGGTGACTGTGGTGCAGCAACAGCTCATCGTGGTGCAGCAGCAGGTGACTGTGGTGCAGCAGCAGCTGACCATGGTGCAGCAACAAACTGACTGTGGTGCAGCAGCAGCTGACCGTGGTGCAGCAACACCTGACTGTGGTGCAGCAACACCCGGACTGTGGTATGATAGTATTTCTCACCTTTTTACCACAGGGTTGGCACTAGAAGCTTTCTTTGGGCCCTGGTGGCTTATTTAGCAGTTACAAGCACTATAAACAATGGAATAATACAAATGTATCGAATGTATGCATGCAACGGCCACCCTAGCCTGTAAACAATGACGGCAGGGAAGCTGAGGCGCTCAGGCTGGACGGACAGGTTTGGGAGGAATCACATTTGGCGAGTTTTTTATCGTGAGGCAAGGCAAATTTTTTTCGTTAAAATGTATTGTATAGCGGATTTAACTTTAACGCGATGCCATTGTATGGCGGGGGTCCACTGTAGTATTTGCAATCACTGTTTTGAAAACATGCTTGCACCTTTTGTCCCAAACAGCTTCCTTGATTGCCTTTCTGTTCGCCAAGATAGTAGTGATGGTTGAATGGGGTTTGTTATATTGCCTTTCCAACTCTGACATACGCACTCCATTTTCATAATTTTCAATGATTCTCTTTCATTTCCTTTGTAATTCTCACCCTTTTTACCACAGGCTTGGCACTAGAAGCTTTCTTGGGGCCCCTGTTGGTTTTATTTAGTGGTTCAAGCACTAAAAACACGGGAAATTTAATACAAAATATATCGCAGATAACAATGTGGAATCGACTGCAACGGTTGTAAAACAATGGTAACTGAGTGTTGGAGTGGCTGGGCCCACTTAGCTGTGCTCCAGCCGCATGGACATGTTTGGGACGAAAGCCATTAGATAAGTTTTTCACCGTTGGTAGAGCCAATTTTTTTATGCCAAAGAGCGCTGTTAGACGAATTTGGTGTTAGTTGGTGCCGCCGTTGGTTTGCCGCGCTGTTTGCTCTAGCTGGCACTCAACTGAACTGGTGCTCCCACAAGGTACTAAGTGGTCCCAGATTTTTTTAATACTATCACCGAGTGTTAAGACCCATTTCATGCTGACCAGGCATCTCTGGCCAATTGTACCAAATTTGGAGGAAGGAAAAATAAAACGTAGATCTACGTTTGGAGTGCTAGCAATAAGAATGTAGATCTACGATTGGAAAGTTAATGGGCTAAGCAAAATGAAACTAAAGAGGGGTAGGAGAATTTCAGTGGGGAGGCATAAAGGGATTAGGCCAGTTGTATCCAAGAGAATTAGAGCTACGGAAGTAGTGGTAATATTAAATGATCAATAATGGAAAGAAAAAAAAATAAATGCATAAATTAAAAAAATGTGGATTAAAATAAGGGTAGGTTGTGAAAAGTGGGTTATACTAAATGTTTATGCACCCAGAGAAGAGAAGAGTGTTAAGGAGAGAAATTTTGGGAGATGTTAAGCGAGTGTTTAGGGAGTTCTCAACCAAGTGTGAGAATAATTGTTGTGAGGGACTTTAACCCTTTCAGGGTCCAAGGCCAAAATCTGAAGTCACGCACCAGTGTCCAAGAAATCTTGAAAAAAAAAAAATTATTTTTTCTTACAGAATTAAAGAGCATATTTTTGTGAAGGTAATAAAACAAAAAAATAAGAATCTGATCAGTACTTACCGAGATACAGTGCCAAGAAGTTTATAGAAAATGATGTGGTGGTGGCAACATCGACGAATTCCACATACGCGTATTATATTATTTTGTTGTTTTAGTTGTTTTTTTCTTTTCTTTTCCAATTTTTTTCTATTCCTACTAACATTTGGGGCCTGAGAGACCAATACTGTATATAATGTATTTTATATAATCACTGTTTTGAACACAAAAACCCGCACTAAAGTTATTATCATATTATTGTTTACCACTGTTGTTTTTTACAATAAACATGCACAAAATATTGTATAATACTAATGTTCTATATATATTTACATATTTACAATCACGGGGACTGGTTTTAGAAATGCTGGAGCTTGTAGAACTCCTTGAAACAAGGCCACCATGCACAGAGGCACCTCACATTCCTCACACTAAACCGAGTGTCTTTGCGTCTTTGTTGCTGTCGTTTTGTTTGTGCACAGACAATGCATCTCTTCTGAGCAAAATTTCTTTTGATTGAAGGAAGCTGTATTATGAAATGATCACCTTCTCTCTCAAACGCTTGGGTATATCCTGAGGAATTCGAGAACCATGTTGTATTGCAGGTGTTGTTACCTGGTACTTCATTATGAGTTGTCTGACAACAGACAAACAAAATTCACCATACGGTTGGTCTGTTACCAGTCTTTATTTGTACATATTTTTATGCATTGAGCTTTGAAATGTCCATGAGATGGAAGAAAAGTTTATGTACCACTTGTAACTCTTACAAAACACAGTCAACAAAACCAATCTGCATGTCACACTTGTCAACCAAAGCGCATGTTTTTGTGTATAATCAATCACTGACACTGGTTTTCGAATACGTTCATTAGTCACTCGTCAACTTGCCACTGTCTTGCATTTCATTACGGTGAATGGTTGTCAACAATGGGGACATCTCGTTTGTCATGCCACGTAATGCCATGATGTCATTGGCAGTAAACACCTGCAACGTCATCACCACGAACACCTGCGTTGAGCCTGGGCATATGTTTACGATTAGAATGGCACTGTGCCACACACATCTGTCTTGTTCACTCGCATGAAATCACTGAGTAATGGGCTTGTGTACCAGTTATTCGGTATTATATGTATGCCCTTACCAAGATAAGGTGCCATCATTTTTTCTCACTACGTCACCTGACTACCCAATAACATCTTGGTATCTTTCAATGTTTTACTACCCTGTATACAACAATATCCAAACACCAGGCCACTGTCACAATCACAGAGTATAAACAGTTTTATACCAAAGCGGTTCCTCTTGCTCGGTATATACTGCTTGAAGGGACAGTCTACCTTTGAACAAAATCAAAGACTCATCAATTACAAGATTCTTGAATGGATAAAAGTATATCCTGAACTTTTGTTTGAGTTTACATGAAAACATTTCTAATCTTGTATAACCTGTCACTTCTGTCAGGCCTGGTTTTGTCAGAGAAGTGCAACATACTAACAGTAAGATAAACTGTTCACTGGTATTATTTCACTGAAGACGGGGTAGAAATTAGCGATCTGTGGACCAGTATGCTTTTAAAATTATGTTTTAGACGTGAGGCATAAGCATTATTGTTGAAAAATTTAAATACATTTCTGCAACAGTCATCTCTTTCCACCTGTGTAGTCTTGACTGTGGTGATAAGATCATATTTGCCATGGTGTACTGAAAATAAATTATTACTTTTCCTGGCAATAATTTCCATCAATGGCTGGTCAAAGAATAATTCAAAGAATTCCAGTTCATTGGCCGTGGTTCCAAGGGGACAGGTAGGTAGAATTCCACTTTGAGAGTCATCAAAATGGTAGGGCTTGGGGAAAAAAATTGGGATTTTGCTGCCAATCCCACATACGGTTTTCTGGTGGATACTGGACATCATAGGCTGGGTTTTAGGGTGGTTGTGGTTGTGGCGGGCTGGGGGCTGACGCCCGCTTTGTTTCCCTTTAACTGACAAAGTCAGCAGCGTGGGTCCCCGCATGGCACGGTGAGTCACGCATGGCGGTGCCACTACCACCACCAGCAACCCCTAACACCATCCACTGATGCCTGTGGCTCATCCATGCCAAGTGTAGCCACATCATCCTCACTATCCACTACCTAAAACGGGTGTAGGGCCATGGGATGTACTCCGGGATGTTCTCCGTCCCTGGGCACAGCATAGGGTACACTACCCGAGCGCTGCGGGGGCGAACATACGATGCTTCACTGGTGAATATGATTCCTCACTATCAGTACTCGAATGATCGTCGAGCTCAATAAAATCACAATCCCCGCAGAAACATCGTCATTACTGAAGTCAGAGGCCTGGCCACGCGAAAATATTAGTTTTTTCTTACGTTTAGGAACACCCAACCCTTTAGTACGAGTGCCCACACCAGAGGTGAAGGTCGAGGATCGTCGGGTTTTCTGCACTATTATCGACATCCTGGTCATTATTTTTGGTCACTTTAAATTATCAAAGCCGTAGAATTGTCTTCATTTCCACTTCCATCAGTGTCAGAACTATCAGACAGGAAGAGGAGAGTCCCAATTTTCTGGGGAGTGAGAGCTGACTTGCGACGAGGCATGGTGAACAAGGGTGACTGAGCCGGCGTTCCCACAATGCTATGCAGGCGCCTAGATTTTTTGTTTATGGCGCACACCCACGGCGCAGACCCATTCTCTCACATGTAGGCCTATGAGCGCTTTCGCACTAAATTTGACAGCGCTAGAATTTTGGCATAGATCTACGGTTTGGACACTCACCGTAAAGGCGTAGATCTACGGGACGGACCCTGAAAGGGTTAATGCTAAGGTAGGAAAAACCATTTTAGATGGTATAGTAGGTAAGTTTGGAGTGCCAAGAGCAAATGATAATGGAGGCTTGTAACTGAGCTATGTATAGAAAGAGGTCTGGTAATAGGTAATACATATTTTAGGAAAAAAGAGGACAAATAAGGAAACAAGATACTATATAGGGCATGATGATACCAATTTGCTGGATTTTTTTTTTAACAGACTGACTGTTTTCCACTGAGGCAGGGTGACCCTAAAAAGAAACACCTTCACCATTATTGACATTATCACTGTCTTGCATAAGGTGCACAGATATGACAGTTTAAATGTCCCTTAAAAACATAAGAACATAAGAAAGAAGGAACACTGCAACAGGCCTACTGACCCATGCAGAGCAGGTTCATGTCCCTCCCCCCCAGATTAGACCAATGACCCACCCAGTCTGCCCACCTCCACTCAAGGATGGAGCACTGCACCAGACCCAGGAGCACAAGCTAGTCAGGTCCAACTCACACCCACCCACACCCACTCATGTATTTATCTAACCTATTTTTAAAACTACACAACGTTTTAGCCTCAATAACTGTACTCGGGAGTTTGTTCCACTCATCCACAACTCTATTACCAAACCAGTGCTTTCCTATATCCTTCCTGAATCTGAATTTTTCCAACTTGAAACCAATGCTGCGAGTCCTGTCTTGGCTGGAAATTTTCAGCATGCTATTTACATCCCCTTTATTTATTCCTGTTTTCCATTTATACACCTCGATCATATCCCCCCTAATTCTACGCTTTTCGAGAGAGTGCAGATTCAGGGCCCTCAGTCTATCCTCATAGGGAAGATTTCTGATACATGGGATCATCTTTGTCATCCTCCTCTGTACGTTTTCCAGAGCATTTATATCCATTCTGTAATACAGTGACCAAAATTGAGCAGCATAGTCTAAATCAGTGGTATTCATTGTGCGGCTCGCGAGCCGCCAATAACAAGATATGCAGGCTAATATTACCATGTCTAATTTTTCTCATTTACTATATTTTACTAGCAGCTCAGTACTACTTAATTTAGTTGAGTTACGCTAACTTGCAGTAGCTGCCGCTCTCTCAATCAATGTGTTTAACCGAAGTGGCTCTCTTGCAAAAATTAGTGAATAACACTGGTCTAAATGATACTTAACCAAGGATATATAGAGTTGAAGAACAACCTGAGGACTTCTATTACTTATACTTCTAGATATGATGCCAAGCTTTATTGCGAACACTAATGCACTGTTGTCTTGGTTTTAGATTACTGCTAACCAGAACTCCTAAATCCTTTTCGCAATCAGTAGTATTAACATCTACATTATCTAGTTTATATGTGGCATGGTTATTTACCTGTCCAACATTTAGAACTTTGCATTTGTCAATATTAAACTGCATCTGCCACTTCTCCGGCCATTGCATCAGTCTATTCAAATCATCCTGGAGTGCTCTAGTGTCCTCATTGGAATGAATTGGACGGCCTATTTTGGTGTCATCATCAAATTTGCTTATGTCGCTATTTATTTCCTCATCTATGTCGTTTATGTAAATTGTGAACAACAACGGGCCCAACACTGACCCCTGAGGAACATTGCTTGTGACGTGCCCCCATTCTGATTTCTCTCCATTTATGCAAACTCTCTGCTGTCTATTTGTCAGCCATGCCTCTACCCAGGAAAAAAAATTCTCCCCCTATTCAGTGTCCCTTAATTTTCCCTCAATAGCTTTGGTGTGGAGCTCTATGAAACCCTTACTGAAGTCCATAAAACAATATCATATTCATTACCATGATCTACCTACTCAAACACCTTAGTGAAAAATGTTAGTAAATTCATAAGACAGGAACGCCCCTTTGTAAAACCGTGTTGAGATTCATTAATCAATCTGTGCCTGTCAAGATGGCTATGAACTGCTTCGAATTATTGATTCCATAAGTTTCCCACTATGGAAGTAAGGCTTATTGGTCTATAGTTCGAGCCAAGGACCTATCACCTGCCTTGTAAATAGGTATACATTTTCCATTTTTTCCCCTTATCAGGCACTATGCAGTTGACAGTGATATGTTAAAAAAATAGCCAAAGGTACGCTAAGTTCCTCTTTACATTCCTTTAACTCCTTGCAAAACAGTTCATCAGGGCCTGGGGATTTGTTAGGTTTTAGTTTCTCTATTTTTCTGAGGGGCCATGTCACTAGTTACCGCAATCGTACATAGATTTTCATATCCCGTTCTACATAATTATTATTTCAGGAATTTTCGTAGTATTTTTTCCCGGGTGAAAACTGAGAGGAAGTAGGTATTGAGAATTTCACACATATCCTTATCACTGTCTTGGGTCTGACCAGAGTTACTCTTAAGTGGGCCAATCCCTTTTCCCTAATCTTACTTCTGTATACCTGAAAGAACCCCTTTTTGGGTTAGTCTTTGAATCCCTTGTGACCTTAACCTCATAATCCCCTTTTTTCTTTTTTTTATTCCTTTCTTTATTTCTCTCTTTAACTGAATATATTGATTTCTTAACTGTCTATCCCTCTTTTGATACACCCATATAGCCTCTTTTTTGACCAATGAGATGTTTTAATTTTTTTCATCCATTTGGGATCATTTCCTATCAGAACAAAAGTTGTGGGGGCCCTAAAAAACTATGCTCTGAAAAACGTCATATTGGCACCAAGACCCCTACTGCCCCATAGTCAGGAACCCCAAATTTTCCCCATCAGGAAATTTTTCGTCCCATGAAGGGCCAAGCAAAAAAATTGGGACAGGATTAGTTGCAGTTATCTGAAAATTCCACGATATATTGAAATAGTGATTTGTGATCATTTTCCCCCAAGTATCATTAACTCAATTTATTTCAAACGCAAAATACCCCAAAATTCCTTTAAGTACAGGTGTTCCAACCTTCAGGACCATGCCCAGCTAACTGGTTTCCTGAACTCTTCAAAAAATATTCCCCCTACCCCCAACCCCAACAGTATAGATTCTTAAACCATTCATCTCCTTCACCAAAACCGCTCACACATCCCCTGCTACAGTCTAGGCTCCTTGCCCCCAAAAAACCCTTTTTTACCCAGCCCTTCACCCCCTTTCCCCCCTCCCCACCACTATGTTTTATCCCCCAATTTTATTAAGCTCAATTTAATTTTACATACATATTCCTTAGTTATCTTCGGATACAAATGAGGCGCCTAACCATTAGTCCCTCAGGGGGAGCAATTTTCAACTGAGCCCCAGCTAGAGCAAACAGTGCGGCAGCAAACACCCTGGGTTTCACTTATGTAAGGGGGACCCCCAACCAATGGGGGGCATTACTAACCCCAAATCTCTAACGGCGGGAAAGAATGAATGATGAACAAAGAAAATGTTTTTTTTGAGCGGAAGTCTGCATTGTTCATTATGGACCTTATTTTGAAATTTTGTCTTTTTTTTTTTTATCTGAAATTGGGAAAAAAATTGCAAAATTTCGACCAGTTTTTTGGGCAGTTAAAAATCAGAAAAAATGGGAGTTGTACTCAATCGATAGAAAAAATGGATTTTCTAAAAGAAAAAAAAATTTTTAAAAAATGAGGGTTTTTTGGTCGACTGGAACCAATGGAATTAGCTGAAAATAGGGGTTTTTTTTCAACGTGGGCGAAAATCAGTTTGTAAAAAGTGAGGTTGCTTTTTTTAACTTTGCGAGGCGTTAAAATTTTCCGCCCCAGTTTTTTCCCCTTTCAAATTTCGTTCTTTTGTGAAAATTACCAATTGGGGAAAAAAGATTCTCTATAAAAAAAATTTAAAAGAAAAAAAAAAATTTTTTTTTTTTCAAAATTTGCAACCCAGGAGGGGAACCTTAAGATTTTGGGGGTTGCGAAGCAAAAGGGGTCAAAAAAAAATTGGGTTTTTTTTATTATGTGTGTGTGAGGTTTTTTTTTTTTACGGGGTTTTTTTTTTCTTTTTTGTCCCTTTTTTTGTTTGAAGGGCCCTGAATTTAGGATGTGTTAATCTTGGTTGTATGAGGGAAAACCCCGAAGGGTTTGTCAAATGCATTTAAATGTTTGGTAGATGCATTTTTTGATAAAGTATTTTTTGTAGTGGGTTTTTTTTTAATTACCATCAAATCATTTTCACGAGTTTAATCATTTTTTAAAGATGCCACGAGAGAGAGAGAGAATGTTAAACACCAGATGAAAAAACAGTAACCTTTTACGTGAATTCTTTTTGCTTTTTTTAAATTTTTTCTTGTTTTTCCTGTCCAAATTTCTGCTGCATTCTAACTATTGTTTTCAACCCACAGTACAAGTAGAGTGCAGCAGTACTGAAAAAGGAAAAAAGGAACAAAATGTTCCAGTAAAGGGGTTAGTGGTGTGTTGTCTGTGTTTTACATTTTGCATCGCTTGTGGCAAATTTAAAAAAATTATTTAAAACAGGAACAAAGGTTGTCGATGGTATAATATAACAATGCCCGGGTGCTTTAATGTCAGCTACCAAACCTTATGAAATACATATGATATTTCCCTTAAGTCCCCCGTAGATTGTTACTGCGGGGGGGGGTTCCAAAAAGTAGTCAATGTTTATTTTTCTTCCTTCAATTTGGTGCAATAGGGCCGGATTGCCTAGACATGAAAGAAGGGGTCTGTGCATAGTGTGTGCAGTATGAAAAAATCGGGGACCACTTAGTACCTTGTGGGAGCACCCGTTCAATTGAGTGCCAGCTAGAGCAAGTAGCGTGGCAAATACCAGGAATTCACTGATCTCATGTCATAGTAACACTCACATTTTAAGAGGAAAGTAAAAATTAGGTTAGATAAATGCATGAGTGGATGTGGGTGGGTGTGAGTTAGACCTGACTAGCTTGTGCTACTAGGTCAGACACCGTGCTCCTTCCTTCATTGGATGTGACCTGACTTGGTGGGTCATTGATCTAAGCAGGGGAGGGGGGGTGACATGGACCTGCCTCACATGGGCCAGTAGGCCTGCTGCAGTGTTCCTTCTTTCTTATGTTCTAAAGTATTCGGCTGGCTGGCTGGCTGGCTGGCTTTGGCTGTCTATATCTCTGTCTCTCACATGTACTCTTAAGTAGTTATTATACATAATGTAAATTACTTAGGATAACCCAAAAATTCCAGGCCAAGTGCTATACAGTGTTTGTAGATACAAGACATAAATAAACATGACCACACACAGAAGACAGAAAGACAGATAAGCTGAACTTGATAGACAGATAAGCAGAGCTGGGCAGAGACAGATAGATGTACAGACAGACAGGCAGACGGATTGAAAGACAGATATACAGAGACATGTTTGTGTACAAGAGTAAAAACATATAAAGGCAATACCACCACTCTTCAAGGAGTTTCATACTCCAGCATGTCTAAAACATTGCTGGGACCTATAAATACTTTGTATATACTTCTAGACAATAGTCAATGACCAAGGCAGGTGAAAATGTTCAACTGTCAGTGTGATTGTTACTATTTGAGTACTATTTCAGTACACAATATGTATTAGTGTCAGAACAAAGATTGGTTATGAAATCACAAGAACTATTATAAACTGTAATTATCAGAACAAAAAAAATTATATTTATAAAAGGGAAAAACGAGAAAAAAAGATAAATTAGCAACACTTCTGCAAGCTGCAGGACTGAATGTTGCTGTCAGGTGAGCATCCAGAGCCAACTTCACTGTCTTATATCTCGGTAAGTACTGGTCCTAAATTTTTTTTTTTGGTCTTATACCACACAGAAAATTCCCCTCTTTAATTTAAAAACAAAAAACAATTTTTTTTATTTTTAAAATATTCGGAGCGCCACACAGGTGAACGTAGAGCTATGTTGACACTCGTAGTGCTCTGACCTTGATTTTCCTCATTTGAAAGCATGCAAAAAAATGTAGATCTACGTTCAGAGAGCTACGTTAGCAAACGTAGATCTACATCTGGACAGTTTAGTGGTTAATCCTTAAACAGTCCAAACGTATATACGTATACGTTATGCGTAGCGCCCCAAATGTATATATACGTTTTATTTCTCCTGCCTTCAAATTTGGCATGATTCGCCTGAGATGCCTTATCAGTATAGAATGGGTCCTAACACTCAGTGTGTGCGGTATTAAAAAAAATCTGGAACCACTTAGTGCCTTGTGGGAGTGCCAGTTAAACTGAGCACCAGCTAGAGCAAACAGTGCGACAAGCACCAAGGATTCACTGATATAATGTCATATTAGCACTCCTCTTTTAAGAGGAAAGTGATGTTAACCCCAAGTTTAGGGTCTGTATCTCTGTATCTCTGTCCATCTGTCTATCTCTGTCTACCTCTGTCTATCTGTGTCTGTTTCTGTCTCTGTCTCTATCTGTCTTTGTCTATCTCTGTATCTCTTTCAATCTGTCTCTCTTTCTATCTGTCTATCTCTGTTTCACAGGTACACATAAATACAAGTATACATAGTGTAAATTACCTAGGATAACCCAAGAAATCCAGACAAAGTGCTATACTCTGCTTGAAGATGTGAGTAAACGTGATGACGAAGCAGTCGTGTGGCTCTCTCTGAGACAGAGAGCTAGATGGATAGACAGATAGACAGGGAGCTTGACAGACAGACAAATAGATAGACAGACATGTTTGTGTACCAGAAAAAACAAAGTGAGGGCGATGCTCATCAAATACCACCTCTAATCTTTTCTTATCAGCTGCACCCTCCCCCACCCTCATGTATGCTCATCAAACGTCAGCTGTTATCAGTTATCTCATCTTATCATGTCACTGTCAGGGGTGGACTTTGTATTTCATGCTTCAAGGGAACTTATTATTACCTATTAATATTTCGTATTATTATTCTCCTCCTCCTCCTTCTCTTCCTCCTCCTCCTCCTTCTCCCCCTCCTCCTTCTCCCCTCCTCCATCTCCTCTTACTCCTCCTTCTCTTCATCTTTCTCGTCCTCCTCCTCCTTCTCCTTCTCCTCCTTCTCCTTCTCCTTCTCCTTCTTCTCCTCCTCCTCCTCCTCCTCCTCCTTCTCCTCCTCCTCTCCTTCTCATTGTTATATACTTCCACATATCCAAAACACTGCTGGGACATCTAAATACTTTATATATATTCCAAGACAATAGTGAATGGCCAAGGCAGGTGTAAATGTCCACCTGTCAGTGTGTTTGTGACAATTTGAGTAAGTAAGTAAGTAAGTAAGTTTATTCAGGTATACACAAATACAGTTACATAGAATTATCATTTGTGCTTTATAGTTATCTGTTTACAATAATGTCTTATCACTGATTTCATCATTGCTTAGTTAATCTTAAGTTAATTTTAAGCCAGCCCGTAATGCTATGCATATAAGTGGCTTTGGCATGCTGCTCTTACCTGTATTTTTTTGTACCTCTGTATGTATGCTAAAATTTCTAAATAAAAAAAAAATAAAAAAATAGCAGCATATGTGTAGAGAACCTAGGATAACCCAAAAAAGTCAGACAGAGTGACAAATTTTAGTACCTAATACTAGTGTCAGAACAAAGATTGTTTACAAAATGACAAGAACTACTATAAGTTGTAATTATCAGAACATAAAAATTACATAAAATAATATGAAAAACAGAAAAAAAGGTATATCAGCAACACTTCTGCAAGCAGCAGGACTCTATGTTGCTGTCACATGAGCATCCAGTGCCAACTTCTCGGCCTCATATCTTGGTAAGTACTGACCCTAAATTTTTTTATTCAAAAATATATAAAAAAATGTGTTTTTTTTCTATAATTTTTTTTTTTTTCAAAATATTCGGGGCGCTGCACGAATGAACATATACATATATAAGATTGGACTGTTTAAAGGTTAAGGAGCTCCAGAGCAATTATATATTATTATGATTATTATTACCATCGATATACCTTATGCACAAAGTTTAATCATTTCTTAACCCTTTGGCTGACACAACCCCAAATCCTGAAGTGTCTCTTGGTGTCAAAAAATTTTTTGGAAAAAAAAAAAAAAAAATCTTATGAAATGATAGAGACTCTTTTCCTGATGGTAATGACACCAAAAGTATGAAATTTGATTGGAAACTTACAGAATTACGCTCCTATGGAGTTAGAAATCTCAGCGATATATACGCATCGACGATTTCACTGACTTTGAGCCCTATTTTCGGCCAATTCCATTGTTCCAGTCGACCAAACTCATAGCTATTTCTTCAGAACTCCATTTTTTCTATCAACTGAGTACAAGAAACCGGCCACTTCCCGGTTTAAAATCCCAATAAGGGGTCAAAAATTGGAAATTTGGCCAAATTTCACGAAAAATTAAAAAAATGTGCCAAATTTTCAAAATAGGGTCCAAAATAAAAATTAGACATTTTGGCACAAAAATAACATTCCCTGTTCATTAGTCATGTCCCCGGGCCCCCTCTTTTTTACCCCTTGTTTCATTTTGTTTTTTTATTCACAAAAAAAAAATAGAAAATTTTGTTTGCAGACTACTGCATTATTGTAAAAATGGTATAAAAAATACAATGCACTATAAAAAAATTCAGACTCCCCAGTGATGTGTATTGGAATGTGGTGTGATTTGTTTACTCTTGCCTGGTAAAAATCGAACATTTCTGCACTTTTGGCTCAATTTCAAGGTCGTTTTATGTGAAACTAACAAATCATCTCTATTTCTTTAATATTTTTCCATTCTATAAAATGAGCCCAAGAAAATGAAAATAAAACCCATAAGCACTATAGGAAAATAAACCTCAAAGTCGGTTGTAATCCAAAAACATGGTCGGCATTTTTTTCTCTCATTTGCATGCTGCTGCGGGTTTTTTTTTTATAAGTGCACCTGACCAAACAGACCCATTCTTACATGTGGGCCTCCCAATTTTTTCCTGCTTTTTTTGAAGCCTCTAAAATTTTTGAGTATTAACGCCTGAAAACTGGCCGTAAGATGTATATATAGGGCTGAAACAGTAAAGGGGGTTAAGGCCATGAGAGATGGCACCGTTGCATGGACCAGATGACCCCTCTGCCAGCGTACGTACCAAACCACCTTTTTGTGTTTGCACGTTGTGTGATTAGAATTGGTTCTGCACCACTGGTAGCTGGGGTCATAAACCCTACCTGTGGAGAGCTGAATATCATACATAGAGCACTTAACACTTAGTAAGGAAGAAAAGCTGGATAGGAAAGTGTGGGTTCCCCCAGCTAGGGCCTACACACACAACAACACACATAAGTACGTGCCGCTATGCCAGGGGTCAGAAAAAAAACTGCCATAAACAAACATATACACTAACATATCTGCTATATAAGGATAGAAGCTAGTATTAAAATATAATAACCTATGACAATCAAAATGCAGGACAAAGAGGTTTCTGGAACTGGCAGAGTAACTTAATGCACACAAAGACAGGGTGTACATATGAAGGACTATAACACCATTGCATGCACGCACAACAGCCCACCTTTAGCAGCCTAAATAACAAAACCCCCCCACACACACATAACACCTTTAAAAAACACATGAATGGGGTCACTCATCTCTCACCCCAGTAGTACCAGTGAAGAGGCAGGGCCCCGGAGCTAGACTTTTACCTCGCAACCACAACTGGTGAGTACTCCTCTATTGTCTCCCTCTCTTTCTTTCTCCTCCCCCTCCTCTCCCCCCTATTTCTCCCCCCTCCCCCCCCTTTTCCCCCCTTTATGTTTCCCCCTCTTTCCCTTCTCTCCTCTCCCCTTTCTTCCCATCCTTTCCCCTCTCTCCCTCTCCCCTCTATCCCTCTCCCCACCTCCCTTCAAAAACCTACCGCACACAATCACAAAAAAACCACACAAAAAACTCGTTTTTTCTTTTGTGGGGACCAAAAAAAAAAAAAAAAATGGGTTGCCAGAGAGAGGACAGAGAACCAGGGGACTGGTGGGGAACCTGGGAGGGAAAAATTTGGGGGGGAAAAAGCTCAGAAAGGGAAGAAGTGTGGGGAAGGAAACTAGAAGGGTTAACAAGAAAACGGAGGGAGGAAGCTGCAGACAGCAGGAAAAAAGGGAGCTACAAGTCATAGAGAGAAGCTAAAATACAGAGCTTGAAGAGGAACTAAAAAAAGGAAACAGTCTAAAGAACCAAAGAGTAGTAGGGATGACATCAGGAAAAATGTAGATCAGGAAACTGCTAGATCAGCACAAACAAAGGGGACCTGAGGAACTTTTAGAGTTTTACTGTATGCGAGACCCCATCAGACCACTGTGAAGCCCCGGAAAAGAAGTGGAGCAACCCGGAAATGAACTGAACTGAGAAAATGAAAGAACTAAGCTATATGCAGAGGGCTTAACAGACCACAGATGTCCCGGAAAAACTGAGAAGGGAAAAAAGATAGGGGCATGAGCACAGGGACATAGATAAGAGAGATTGAAGGAAAAGTGAATGGGGGCAACTAAATCGGGGTCGAGATGAAAGGGGAAAAGCAGTGGGGGGGATAAAGGGAGAGGTTTAGTTTTTTTTCAGGGCTCCAGGAAGTAGAAGGGGAAAATTATGAAGATGGGGGGGGAAAATGAAAGTATATGAAAACCCTAGAAGAGGACGAATGCCCTGTTTACAAATTTTTTGGAAAGGGGGGGGGGTTTTGCAAGAGAGAAAAAAATGGTCAGTCAAAGTGATTTTCAATGTAAAATCAGATTGAAACAGTCTCCTACAAGCATGACTAAGAGACATACCCATATACTGGAGGGTGTACCTCAACCATGACAGAACACAAGAAGGCAGAAACTGAAACAGAGGGTACAAAGATGCAAGGGGGAAAGAGAGCAAAGACAGAGATGAGCACGAGAACCCAGACTCAGGAGGAAGAGCAAATACAACCTCCCTCAGAACCACCTACAGAAGGACCTCAACCATGACAGCCCCAATGCAACCAAACAATCTAACCTAAAACCCACACACTGTACTCACCACCCCCACTCCCCTCATCACAAACTCCACCCACACAGCAATCCCCCATAGTTTACCAACCCAAACATTCTCCCCCAGACCACAGTTTTAGAAAAGAAGTTGAAGGTTTGGTATATGAATGCAGATGGAAGGAATAACAAAGAAATGTGAGGAGTGGCATGAAAGAACCAAGACATTATAGCACTCACAGATGAGAAACTCACCAGGATAACAGACGCAATCTTTGCACCTGGGTATCAGATCCTGAGGAAAGATAGAGGGAGCAGGAGTTGCACTGCTCATTTTAAAACCCCATGGGATTTGGGAAATGGAGGAAAGGAATGAAATGGACAAAAAGATTATAAATAGGTACAATTCAGCTGGGAGACATAAGGCAATCATTGCAGTGATGTACAAACTGCTATAGAACTGCAGGAAGCCAAGAGAAGAATATGAAGAGACCAACGGAGCAATGATGGACACACTAGCTGAGGTGGCTAGAAGAGCTCACATGGGTAGAGCAAGGCTACTAGTTATGGGTGATTTCAATCACAAGGAAATTGAGAAAACCTGGAGCCACATGGAGGTCCCAAAACATGGAGAGCCAAGATGATGGATGTGGTACTGAAAAGCCTCATGCATCAACATGTTAGGGACACTATCAGAGGCGAGGCGAGGCTGAACCAACAAGGTTGGACCTCATATTCACCTTGATTAGCTCGGACATCACATATGAAAGGCACCTCAGAGCTAGTGATCACGTGGTTCTGAGCTTTGAATACATAGTAGAGTTACAAGTGGAGAGAGTAACAGGAGTAGGATGGAAAAAGCCAAACTACAAAAGGGAGGACTACACTGGCATGAGGTATTCTTCAAGAGGTTCAATAGGAAAGAGAATTGGTAGGAAAATCAGTAAATGAAATGATGGACTATGTGACAACAAAATCCAAAGAGGCAGAGGAGAGGTTTGTTCTCAAGCGCAACAGAAATAATGGGAAGACCAGAACAAGCCCTTGGTTTACCCAAAAGTGTAGGGAGGCAAAAACTAAGTGTGCCTGAGAATGGAAAAAGTAGAGAAGACAAAGGTCCCAGGAAAATACAGAGATTAGAAGAAGAGCCAGAAATGAGTATGCACAGATAAAGAGGCCTAGCTACAGTACGAAAATGACATAGCACCAAAAGTCAAGTCTGACCCAAAGCTGTTGTATAGCCACATCAGGAGGAAGACAACAGTCAAGGACCAGGTAATCAGGTTGAGGAAGGAAGGTGGGGAGCTCACAAGAAATGACCAAGAAGTACATGAGGAGCTCAACATGATATTTAAGAAAGTATTTACATTGGAGACAGAAAGATCTCTGGAAAGTCAGAATAGGGGGGTACACCAACAAGGAATATACAAATAAGTGCTGGATGAAATACACACAACTGAGGAGGAGGTGAAGAAGCTGCTAACTGAACATGATACCTCAAAGGCAGTGGGACCGGACATCTCTTTGTAGGTCCTTAGAGAGGGAGCAGAGACTCTGTGAGTGCCACTAACAACGATTTTCAACACATCCATTGAAACTGAGCAACTACCTGAGGGACGAAAGATGGCAAATGTAGTCCCCATTTTTAAGAAAGAAGACCAGTGTCACTGATGTGTATAGTATGCAAAGTCATGGAGAAAAATTATCAGGAGGAGAAAGGTGGAGCACCTAGAACGGAACAAGCTTATAAACGACAACCAGCACGGATTCAGGGAAAGAAAGTCCTGTGTCACAAACCTACTGTAATGAAAGTAATGAAAGTAAGACACGAGACAGAGGGGTGCGTAGATTGCATTTTCTTGGACTGCAAAGCCTTTGACACAGTCCTCACAAGAGATTAGTGCAAAAGCTAGAGGATCAGGCATGCATAGCAGGAAGGGTACTGCAATGGATCAGGAAATACCTGACAGGGAGGCAATAATGAGTCATGGTATGTGATGAAGTGTCAGAGTGGGTGCCTGTGACAAGCAGGGTACCACAAGGGTCAGCCCTAGGACCAATGCTGTTTTTGGTATATGTGAATGACATGACAGAAGGGTTAGACTCAGAAGTGTCCCTGTTTGCAGATGATGTGAAATTAATGGGAAGAATTAAACTGGATGAAGATCAGGCAGGACTACAAAGAGACCTGGACAGGCTGCAAGCCTGGTCCAACAACTGGCTCTTTGAATTTAACCCTGCTAAATGCAAAGTCATGAAGACTGGGGAAGAGCAAAGAAAACTGCAGACAGAGTGTAGGCTAGGTGGCCAAAGACTGCAAACCTCACTCGAGGAAAAGGATCTTGGGGTGAGTATAATACTGAGCACATCTCCTGAGGCACACATCAACCAGATAACTGCTGCAGCATATGGGCACCTGGCAAACATGAGAATAATGTTTCAATACCTCAGTAAGGAATCATTTAAGACTGTGTACACCATGTACATCAGGCCCATACTGGAGTATGCAGCACCAGTTTGGAACCCAGACCTGGTCAAGCACATCAAGAAATTAGGGAAAGTGCAAAGGTTTGCAACAAGACTAGTTCCAGAGCTAAGAGGTGTGCTCTGTGAAGAAAGGTTAGGGGAAATCAGCCTGAAGACATTATAGGACAGGAGGGGGGGGGGGGGTAGGGGAGACATGATAACATACAAAATATTGCAAGGAATTGACAAGTTGGACAGAGACAGGATGTTCCAGAGATGCGACACACAAACAAGGGGTCACAGCTGGAGGTTGAAGACTCAGATAAGTCAAAGACATGTTAGGAAGAAATTCTTTAGTCATATAGTCATTAGAAAGTGGAAGTCTGGCAAGCGACGTGGTGGAAGCAGGAACCATACATAATTTTAAGACGAGGTATGATAAAGCTCATGGAGCAGGAGGAGAGGACCTATTAGCGATCAGTGAAGAGGCGGGGCCAGGAGCTATGACTTGACCCCTGCAACCACAAGTAGGTGAGTACCAGCTAACCCCTTTACTGTGCATTTCTTTTGTATTTCCATTTCCCTCTTGTTTTTCTTCTTCCAAGTGCTGCTGCACTTCTAATTATCTTGTACTATGGGGTGTACAACAAAGTACAAATTTGTCTTGGAGACTGTGAAAGCCACTGTACTGAGTGGCTGTAGGAAGGAAATTGAGATGTTTGACGCTGAGACACTGTGCTGCCCGTATCCACGACCCAAGTTCTCATATGGAATACACTACCAACTCGTCAGAGAGCCGTCGTAACTCCAAGTTTTTGGAAAACGGTGTTGGAAAGTGAGGGGGGTGTATATTGAGCTGATTTCCTTTTTCTGTTTTTACAATATACAGTAATTACTGTAAAAAATTTAAAAAATATAAAATTTTAAAAAAAATGGTGAAAAGTGATTTTTAAAACAATTAAAAGGGGTTTGAACAAACCCATAATTATAGAGCTCCTTGTTTAGCGCAAATTATTTACAGATGGGGGTTTAGGAATGGAACCCCATTTTTAAAGTGAGGAGAGGTGTATCCCATGAGGCCACCCTGCCTGGGGATCGGCGGTTTGTTAGAAGTGATGATTATTCTAGTGAGAAAACATCAAAAAATGTTTTAAAAGTGTTGACAGCTTCAATTACCCCCGTGACAAAAAACGCTGTCAATACGGGAAATTTTTTTAATACAAAATACAAATACGTGGGGGGCCCCGTTCACGAGGTTCGCTTTACGGGTTCCGTGAAATGGCCATTTAAAATTATGACAAATCTCTAAGGCTCCCCCACCTGACTTTATAATACGGTCCCGTACCCACCCGGTTTTTTTTACATTTCCGTGAGATCCTTAACCCTTAAACGGTCAAAGAGTCGACGTTCAAATTCGTGGGGCCCAAAAAAGTTGATTACTTTTTTTTACATATTTTCAAATATAACAAAAAAATGAAGATGAAATTTTTTTTTTACCGTTTCAAATGTAAACAAAAAAAAAGATCTCATTTTTTTACATCTTTCAGATTTTAAAAAAAAAGATTTACGTTTGGCCATTTTAAGGGTTTTAAGCACCGTCTCTCCATTATGTCTAGAAAATTAAAAAATTTTAAGTTTTTTCAAATTTTATGATACTACTTGATAATTTACTTATGTATCCCCGTATCTAAATAAAATTCACCTGTGTTGGCTGCAGGGCAATTAAATCAGTAAGGTGTCTTTTGTTCGAAAAACCCTTTAGTAATAATTCTCCATGGGGAAGTGGAAAAGAATTTTTTCCTTTCCCTAAGCCATGGTGTTGCAAGAGGCGCTAAAATGCCCGGAAGCAAGGGGCTAGTAACCCCCCTTTCTGTTTATTCAATTTGAAAGGGAAACTTTCGTTTTTCCTTTTTGGGCCCCCCCCCCGGGGATACGTTGGTATGTTGAAAGAAAAGAAATAATAATAATAAAATAATAATAATAATAATAATAATCACCGAGTCTCGTTGAATGTCATGTATTATGTTAATATACATATTTTCGTTAATCCATCTATGATATTTCTTCAAAATTATATAATAAACACGATACATAACACATCAAGATGATAAATACACCCCACAATAGAATAACATTTTCTCTAGTCCAACATAAGAGAAAATATGTTACTGGGGGTAACTGTAGAAAATTATTCCCTTCGTATGTAAGTAAGTTTATTCAGGTATACACAAATATAGTTACACAGATTATCATACATAGCAGCATATGTGTAAAGTACCTAGGATAACCCAAAAAAGTCAGACAGAGTGACTTATTTCTACTGCCTTCACTCAGAGAGTCATTTCTACTAAAAAAGGTGTTACATGAGAATGGGAGTGTTCCTCTTTATTTATTCTACTGTATCAATGTAGAGACAACTTGTACACAATGTAACTTGTACACAAACCATACGTGCATGCCTGGCTTGTTTACAAAACTTGCATTCGCCTGGTTTGCTTACATAACTCCACGAGTGTCCTCTCTCATGTACGCATTCTCTCTCTCTCTCCTTCATTCATTTTATCTTGTTTACTCACCTCTGATCCTACATTCAGACTACAAATATTTTAAGGTAAGTAATGAGTGAACTGTATATGCATTTTATCGCACTGGGATGCTTAAATATCATAGAATAGTATGTGTGGGTGGGGTGGCCTGGTATGGTAGCCTAGGTGACTACCATACATATCACACTTGCTTTCTTACAACAAATACTACTCATCTCACCCTAGATTAAGACTACAAATATTTTAAGGTAAGTAAAGAGTGTACTATATGTGTATTTTACCTTTTTATTGTTTTTTAATGCCTAGTTCTATTGCTAACTTAATATATGTTAGTGTAAAGTAGTTATCTAGTATTTATATGTATTTATAGGTGGAAAAAAAATGGGTGTTCCACTTTACTTTGATTTCTGCTTTACGGTGGTAGCCTGGAACCTAACCTGCCATATAAGTTGGGCCCTACTGTACTGATACTTCGCAGCCACAATGTGAAGATGGCAGCAGTAGTGCGCAAAATAAAATACCATACTTAACCCTTTTTTTGGTAAGTGTCAGATTTTTCACGAGTTTAAAAACACTGGAGTACCCAGTATTGTATATAAACTGGTAAAGTGAATGATTAAGTATTCTTCCAGTTAATCAAGTGCAAGTTAATAGCGATCCTTGTACAAACTAAATCTTTCCCAAACATTTCCATCACTAAGTTTCTATTTTTAACATAAACAAAATGCAAATATCTACTCTTTTGCTTGCACCTGCTAAGAGCTCTGGGGTGTGTGTTATGTTGGATGCAGCTTTCTCCAGTCGGCGGTGATCAGACAACATCTGACTCTTTTGCTCTGTGCTACCCAGTCCATCCAAATCTGTGGGAATATAATGTCAATGGTGAAGTTATGAATTATAAAAACAGGTTGTGTCATTTGTTCCTTTATATTCTATCTGTTTTTTCCTTTATTTATTAATGAACAATCTGCCTGTACTGTTTTGATCACTATTATGGAGATGCTTGACAAATACTATGTACTATAGTGATGTTAATTATTATAGTAACTATGTCAATAATGGGATGACAAAGACTGTGATAATGAAAGTGCAGCAGAAGAATATAAAACCTTAAGAGAAATTTAATAAGAAAACTACACTATGCATATATAGCTATGTACTATATAGGATTCTGAACATGTTAAAATGTGTGTACACATGGAGCCAGCTGATACCTCACTGAATGCTGGTGTGAATGTTGACACAGTAGGTGGAGAAAGTCAACAATGATTAGCCTTTTACTGATTTTTATATCAATTGCGCAGATTTATTCTATATGACTGTTTAATGTGTGTGGTGTGCTCATATTACTGTTATTATTATTACTATTACAGTACTGTATCAGTATTATAGTTACAGAGAATTGCTAAACCTAATTGGGTCATAAAGAACCTGGAGAAAAATAAGGTAGTTTTTTTTTTTAATCAAGAAACTGGAGTTACCTCCCCATTCATTACATGAAACCTCATTATCTCACATTCTCCCAGCACAGTATGACTTGTACAGGCGTAGTACTTGCAAGAACTCTTTTTTTCAACGAATCGGCCATATCCCACGAAAGCAGAGTGACATATTTTTGTAAAATTCACTCAAGAAAAATGAATCTATTTTATTAGATTTTGGAAAGCCAACTTTCTTTTTTAACCTCAGTTTCTTGATAAAAAGTATTGACCACTTACAAAGTACTTGTATATACAGTATGTGTATATAGTAGCTCTTATTTGTTAAATCAGACAATGCATATTTTTCCAGTCAGACAAAAAATTAGTATTTTTCCAATTAGAAAAAAAAATGTAAATTTTTCTGAGCAAAAAATGTGTATTTTCCCAATGGACAAAAAATGTGCAAATGTCCAGTCCAGAAAGTTACATTGTTTAATTAGGACTTCAGAAATCTAGCAGTTCCATAGTCCTGCAAGGCCTTGAACCTGACCATGCTGAATTTGTAGCATCCCACTGCTTTTTAATTAAAATAAAATTGTATAAAAATAATAATAGCAGTGAAAGAATCTGAAAAATATAAAAAAATATTAAAAGGAGTACATATAAAACAAAGAATGAGGTGAAGAAAAAACACAGAGGGATAAAACATCAGACAGGCAAGTGATCAGTAGTGTAGCACAAATTAAAACACACAAGTGCAAACAAAAACTAAGAAAATAAAGACAACAGAAAGGTGCAGTGACAGTGATATCCCAGCATTAACACTTAACACACACACACACACCCGGGGCTTGACTCCTGCCACTACAATTAGGTGAGTACATATTAAAAGAATGATGTGGAATTTACAAATGAATTACATTTCTCACTGCTTTATATTATTTACAAAGTCAATCAAAATTTACAGGGCCACTTGAAAGAATATGCTTTAAAAAGTAAAAAGCCTGAATTTTGGAAAACTAACCTATCATAGGACCCAATTAAAAAATAACTGGTGTGTTAAAGTGATTGTACTTCAAGCATCACCTGTCATATCACATCTCAGTGTACATGCCAATATTGACTTTTAGAGAATAACAAAAATCTCAATCAGACTTAAGTATATTTTTGAAGAATGCTATTTTTTTTTAATAAATTGGCCATCTCCCACTGAGGTACGGTGACCCCCAAAAAAGAAGAAACACTTTCAGCATAACTCACTCCTTCAGTGTCTTGACAGTGGGGTGCCGATACTACAGTTCAAAAACTGCAGATATCTCCACCCCTCCTTCAGAGTGCAGCCACTGCACTTCCCACCTCCAAGACTCAAATCTGGCTAACTGGTTTCCCTAAAATTCCCTTTAAAAAAGTTACCTTGCTCATAGCCAGTCATAAAAACCATTTGCCTCCCCTCCCTAAAAACCCCTCCCATGCTTGCTGGATGTCTAGCCCTCTCCCT
>NC_069399.1:58262294-58279199 GCF_026875155.1 Cherax quadricarinatus | reverse complement strand
TCTCATCTGTGTTTCAAAATGTTTTGGTTCTTTCATGCCACTCCCACATTTCTTGTATTCCTTCCACTGCATTCATATCCAAACCTTTAACTTCTTTTCTAAAATTGGTTTGGGGGGAGAATTTTGGGGTTTTGGTAAACTATGGGGATTCTTTTGGGTGGTTTTGTGATAGGGGGGGGGGGGGTTGGTAATGGGGGGGGTTTTTATAATTGTTTTCATTGGGGTGTCAGTTGGGGCCCTTATGGTTCTGGGATTGTTTTGCCCCCTTCCTCCACTGGGTTCCGGCCCTCTGCGCCCCCTCCCCCCCCGCACTTTGACCCTTGTTTCAGTTCTCTTCTTGTGTTTCTTTTCAGGTTGGGGTACACCCCCCCAAAATATCGGTTTTCCTTATCATGCTTGTAGGAGACTTTTTAAAACTGATTTTTAAATTAAAAATCACTTTACACCATTTTTTTCTTTGCAAACCCCCCCCCATTCCAAAAAAAGTCAACGTCGGGGGGGGGCGCCCCTTTTGCTTTCATATACTTTCAACCTTTCCCCCCCACTTCAAATTTCCCCCCCCTTCTATTTCCTGGACCCCCCATGAACAAAAACTGACCCTTCCCTTTCCCCCCACGCATTTTCCTTTCCCCCATCTCGATCATTTAGTTGCCTCCATTCAGCGTTCCTTCAATCCCCTTTTATTTTATGTCCCTGTGCCATGTCATCATTTTCCCTTCTCAGCTTTTTCCGGACACCGTGGTCTTTTTTAAGCCCTCTCAAAAAAGTTTATTCTTTCTTTTTCCATTAAATTAAATTTCCTGTTTGTCCACTTTTTTCCCTCTTCACAGTGGCTGAAGGGTCTCTGCATACATATAACCCAAAAGTTTCCCTACAGTCCCCTTGTTTGTGACTGATCTAGCAGTTCCTGATCAGCATTTTCCTGATGTCATCCCTACTACTTTTTGGTTCTTTAGACTGTTTCACATTTTTAGTTCCCCTTTTCTAAGCCTGTATTTTAGTTTTCTCTGCTATGATTGTAGCCCCCATTTTCCTGCTTCTGCAGCTTCCTCCCTCCGTTTTTTTGAAAAGCCTTCTAGTTTCCTTCCCCACACTTCTTTTCCCTTTCTGAGCTCTGCCACCCAATCTTTCCTCCCAGGTTCCCACCGTCCCCTGGTCTCTGTCCTCTCTCTGGCAACCCACTTTTTTTTTTTTTTTGGTCCCCAAAAAGAAAAACTTGAGTGTTTTCGTGTGGTCTTTGTGATTGTGTCGTGAGGTTTTTTTTAAAGGGGGAGGTGGGGGAAGGGGGTGGGAGGGGAAAGGTTAAAATAAAGTAAAAGGGGAAAATCATGGGGGGGGGAAAAAAATGTAAAGGGGGGGGGGGGGCAAAAATAACTTTTTTCTCCCTGTTGGGGTTTCGATCAAATCTACCCTCCCCCTCTTACAAAAACTGAGGGTTAAAATAGCCCATATAAATTGGATTTTATTTTTTTTGAAGGGGGTTTATTATTTACTTAAATAGACTTTTTCGTCAAAAATATTGTTTATATCACTTCATATTAAAAACCCTGCTTTGTGGATTAAAAACTCTGCCATTCCAAAAACCCTTTTCCTCATTTTATGTCATAGGTTAAAAAACTACCACCAAACCCCATATTTATTAATTTTGACTGGCTTTTTTCGCCCCTGCATCCCGGCACAAAAAACACTAGGTTGGTTGTTAAAGGCCCAGCTGGAACCCCAATTTCCACCCTTTTTCCTACAAGGAAAGTCTCAATTATAATTCCCTCCACGGGTAGGTTTAGCCCCCAGTACCATGGGCAGAACCAATTCAAACACACAACGTGCAAACACAAAATTGGTTTGGAGTCACGCTGGCAAGGTTCATCTGGTCCCACTGCAACAGACGCCACTCTCAGGCAGCTTAACCCCTTGACTGTTTCAGCCGTATATATAATCTTACGACCAAGTTTTCAGCGAATATATACTCAATTCTAGAGGCTTCAAAAAAAGCAGGAAAATTGGCCCACATGTGAAGAAAGGGTTTTTTTGGTAGGTGCACTTATAAAAAAAATCCTGCAGCATTTCAGCAAATGAAAAAAAAATGCCCCTTTTTGGATTACAACCGACTTTGAGGGTTTTTTTCCCCAAATGAGGGTAATTCCCCTTTTTGGCCAAAAAAAAAAAAACAAAAAAGGAAATTTTTTTTAGTTTAAAAAAACCAAATTGGGAAAAAGTACAAAAATTTTAAACCAACAAGGCAAATCACCCCATTCCAAAACTCACTAGTCGATACCCTTTTACACAAAAAAAAAATTTTTAAAAAAGATATTCCAAAAAAATCTTTTTTTTAAAAAAAAAAAAAAAACAAAATAAAAGACCCAAATAAAAAAAAAATTTAACCAAAATTTTAATTTTTTTTCTCCCATTTTAAAATTTTCACATTTTAAAAAATTCGGGGGGGAAAACCAAATTTTCCACAAAAAAATTTTTTTCCAAGGGGGGGTTTTTAAAAACGAAAAAAAGGGTTTAAGAAATGAATTTTTTTACGGCAATGGAAGGCCAAAAAAAACTCAAAATGTGAAAAATGATGGGAAAAAGCTGGGTTTTAACTCCAAAGGGGGAAAAAAAATTTTAACAAATTTATCTTTTTTTTAAAACCCCAGGAAAAATTCCCCAACTTTTAAAGATTTTTTTTTTTTTTTCCAAAAAATTTTTTTCCCAAAAAAAAACCCGGAGGGGGGTTTTTTACCCAAAGGGGGGAAAAAAATTTTTTTTTTATTTAAAAAATTTAAAACATAAAAAAAAATTGTTGGGCCCAAATTTTAAATAACATAAAAAAGTTCATTCCACCCCCCAAAAAAAAAAAAAATTTAAAAAAAAAAACCTTTTTTAAATTTTTTTTTAAAAAAATTTGGGGGGATTAAAAAACCGGTTACTAAAACCCCCCCCCAACAAACCCCCCTCTTCAAAAAAAATAAACCTTTTTTTTTTTTTTTTTTATATTTTTTAATTTTTTTTCTTAAAACAATTAAAAAGTTCCATTTCAAACTTTTAACCATATTAGGGGCTAAAATTTTACCTGTTGACTTTTTTTAAATTTTTAAAAAAATCCCCTTTTTTTTTTTTTTTTAAAAAAAACAAACATAAAATAAAAAAAAATTTTAACACATGCCCAACCACTTTGCAACAAAAACCCGGGGTTTTTTTAAATAAAATTAAAACAATATAAAAAGGTAAATTTTAAAAAAAAAACATAAACAAAAATGAAACAAAACATTTTTAACCGAATAAATTTTATTACATCAAAGCCCCCAAAAAAAGCAGGGAATTAAATTTGGGATTAATTTTTTTTTAAAAAATAAAATATTTAACCCAGATTTTGGGAATGTAATTTAAAAAAGAAAGGGGGGGGGAAAATGGAGGAGGGGAAAGGGAGGAGGGGATAAGGGGGAGGAGGAGGAAGAGAAGGAGGAGGAGAGAATAAAATACGAAATATTAATAGTAAATAATAATTCCCTTGAAGCATGAAATACAAAGTCCACCCCTGACAGTGACATGATAAGATGAGAAAACGATAACAGCTGACGTTTGATGAGCATACATGATGGGGGGGGGGTGCAGCTGATAAGAAAAGATAGGGGTGGTATTTGATGAGCATCGCCCTCACTTTGTTTTTTCTGGTACACAAACATTCGTCTATCTTTTTGTCTGCTGTCAAGCTCCCTGTCTATCTGTCTACCATCTAGCTCTCTGTCTCAGAGAGAGCCACACGACTGCCGTCACACTTTTAAACTCACATTTTCAAGCAAGTATAGCACTTTGTCTGATTTCTTGGGTATCCTAGGTAATTACACTATGTATACTTGTATTTATGTGTACCTGTGAAACAGAGATAGACAGATAGAAAGAGAGACAGATTGAAAGAGATACAGAGATAACAAAGACAAAATAGAGACAGAGACAGAAACAGACACAGATAGACAGAGGTAGACAGAGATAGACAGATGGACAGAGATACAGAGATACATGACCCTAAACTTGGTTTAACATCACTTTCCTCTTAAAAAGGAGTGCTAATATGACATTATATCAGTGAACCCTTTGGTGCTTGTCGCACTGTTTGCTCTAGCGGGTGCTCAGTTTAAACTGGCACTCCCACAAGGCACTAAGTGTTCCAATTTTTTTAATACCGCCACACACTGAGTGTTAGGACCCATTCTATACTGATAAGGCACCCTCAGGCGAATCATGCCAAATTTGAAGGCAGGAGAAATAAAACGTATATATACATTTGGGGCGCTACGCATAACGTATACGTAAAATACGTTTGGACTGTTTAAGGGATTAACCACTAAACTGTCCAGATGTAAATCTACGTTTGCTAACGTAGCTCTCTGAACGTAGATCTACATTTTTTGCATGCTTTCAAATGAGGAAAATCAAGGTCAGAGCACTACGAGTGTCAACATAGCTCTACGTTCACCTGTGTGGCGCTCCGAATATTTTGAAAAATAAAAAAAATTGTTTTTTGTTTTTAAATTAAAGAGGGGAATTTTCTGTGTGGTATAAGACCAAAAAAAAAAATTTAGGACCAGTACTTACCGAGATATAAGACAGTGAAGTTGGCTCTGGATGCTCACCTGACAGCAACATTCAGTCCTGCAGCTTGCAGAAGTGTTGCTAATTTATCTTTTTTTCTCGTTTTTCTTTTAATAAATATAATTTTTATGTTCTGATAATTACAGTTTATAATAGTTCTTGTGATTTCATAACCAATCTTTGTTCTGACACTAATACATATTGTGTACTGAAATAGTACTCAAATAGTAACAATCACACTGACAGTTGAACATTTTCACCTGCCTTGGTCATTGACTATTGTCTAGAAGTATATACAAAGTATTTATAGGTCCCAGCAATGTTTTAGACATGCTGGAGATGAAACTCCTTGAAGAGTGGTGTATTGCCTTTATATTTTTTTTACTCTTGTACACAAACATGTCTCTGTATATCTGTCTTTCAATCCGTCTGCCTGTCTGTCTGTACATCTATCTGTCTCTGCCTAGCTCTGCTTATCTGTCTATCAAGTTCAGCTTATCTGTCTTTCTGTCTTCTGTGTGTGGTCATGTTTATTTATGTCTTGTATCTACAAACACTGTATAGCACTTGGCCTGGAATTTTTGGTTATCCTAAGTAATTTACATTATGTATAATAACTACTTAAAGTACATGTGAAGACAGAGATATAGACACCAAAGCCACCAGCCAGCCAGCCGGGCCGAATACTTTAGAACATAAAAAAAGAAGGAACACTGCAGCAGGCCTACTGGCCCATGTGAGGCAGGTCCATGTCCCCCCCCCCCCTCCCCTGCTTAGATCAATGACCCCCAAGTCAGGTCAAAATCCAATGAAGGAAGGACACGGTGCCCTGACCTAGTACACAACCCTAGTCAGGTCTAACTCACACCCACCCACATCCACTCATGCATTTATCTAACCAATTTTTACTTTCCTCTTAAAATGTGAGTGTTACTATGACATGAATAGTGATTCCTGGTTTTTGGCCACTCTACTTGCTTACTGGCACTCAATTGAACGTGCTCCCAAAAGGGTACAAGTGCCCCGATTTTTCATATGCACACACTGAGTCACAGACCCATCTTCATGCTGGGCAACCGGCCTATGCCCAAATTTAGAATGAAAAATAAAACTTGATCTACTTGGAACCCCCCCCCGCAGTGAACGTAGATCTACTTGGACAGTTTAAGGTTAAATATCATTATTTTTATTTTATTACACACCGGCCGATCCCCCCAAAGGGCAGGTGGCCCGAAAAAGAAAAACTTCACCATCATTCACTCCATCACGTTTTGCCGAAGGGTGCTTTACACTACAGTTTTTAAACTGCAACATTACCCCCCTTCAGAGTGCAGCACTGACTTCCACTCCAGACTCAAGTCCGGCTGCCGGTTTCCCTGATCCCTTCATAAATGTTACTTTGCTCAACTCAACAGCACGTCAAGTATAAAAACCATTGTCTCCATCCTCCAATCAAACACCCACGCATGCCTGCTGAAGTCCAAGCCCCTCGCACACAAAACCTCCTTTACCCCCTCCCTCCAACCCTTCCTAGGCCGACCCACCCCGCCTTCCTCCACTACAACTATACACCTTAAGTCATTCTGTATCGCTCCATTCTCTCTACATGTCGAACCACCTCACACCCTTCCTCAGCCCTCCTGGACAACAGTTTTGGAAATTTCCCCGCACCTCCACTAACTTTCCAAACTACGAATTAAAGCACTCCAGAGCAGTTGTTATTATTATTACCATCGACATACCTTGTTCACTGAGTTAAATAATTTCTTAAGTTGCCACAAGCGATGCAGAGAATGTAAACACACAGACGAACACACCAGCTAACCCCTTTACTGTGAACTTTTTTGTGCTTCCATTTTCCTTTTTCAAGTACTGCTGCACTTCTATCTTGTACTGTGGGTTGCACAATAGTTAGAAGTGCAGCAGCATTTGGGACAGGAAAAACAAGAGTAAAATTAAAAAAGCACAAAAGAAGTTCACAGTAAAAGGGTTAGCTGGTGTTTTCATCTGTGTGTTTACATTCTCTCTCTCTCTCGTGGCATCTTAAGAAATGATTAAACTCAGTGAACAATGTATGTTGATGGTAATAAAAATACTACTACTAATAATAATCACTTTGGATCATTTTAAATGTCATCTACCAAACATATATGAAATGCATTTGACATTTAACCCTTTCAGGGGTTTCCGACGTACTAGTACATTTTACGCACCAGGATTATTGACGTACTAGTACGCGTAAATTCTAGCGCCTTCAAATCTAGCGAGAAAAAGCTGGTAGGCCTACATATGAAAGAATGGGTTTGTGTGGTCACTGTGCACAGTATAAAAAAAATCCTGCAGCACACAGTGCATAATAAGAAAAAAACTTATTGTTTTTGGTTTGACCCCTTGACTGTCGCAACCCCAAATCTTGAGGTGTCTCCTGGTGTTGCAAAATTTGTGAAAAAAAAAAATTATTTTTTCTTATGAAATGATAGAGAATCTTTTCCCAATTGTAATGACACCAAAAGAACGAAATTTGATGGAAAACTGACGGAATTACGCTCTCGCAAAGTTAGCAACCTCAGCGATATTTACGAATCGGTGATTTCGCCCACGTTGAGCCCTATTTTCAGCTAATTCCATTGTTCCAGTCGACCAAACTCATAGCTATTTCTTTAGAAATCCATTTTTTCTATCGATTGAGTACAACTGCCCATTTGCTGATTTCAACTGCCCAATAACATGGTCAGAAATTTGCAATTTGGCCAATTTCACGATAAAAAATATGACAATTTCAAAATAGGGTCCATAATGAACAATGCAGACATTCCTGGCTCTAAAATAACATTTTCTTTGTTCATCAGTCATGTCTCCAGGCCGTTAGATGAATTTGGCGTTAGTAGATGCCGCCATTGGTCGGGGGGTCCACTGTACATAAGTGAAACCCAGGTGTTTGCTGCCGCACTGTTTGCTCTAGCTGGCGCTCAGTTGAACTGGTGCTCCCATGAGGCACTAAGTGGATTAGGCGCCTACAGTTGTATCCGAGAGAATTAGAGCTAAGGAAGTACGTGTAGTGGTAATATTAAATTGAGCTGTAATATTAAATTGGGTGTATAAATCAGTAGTGGTGGGGAGGAAAGGATGAAGGGACTGGGTAAAAGAGGTTTTGTGTGCAAGGAGCCTAGACGTGTAGCAGGCATGTGTGAGCGTGTTAGGAGTGAATGGAGATGAATGGTTTATGAGATCTGATGAGCTGTTGGAGTGTGAGTAGGGTAATATTTTGTGAAGAGGTTCAGGGAAACCAGTTAGCTGGACATGAGTCCTGAAGGTTGGAAGCACCTGTACTCTAAAGGAGAGTTTTGGGATATTTGCTGTTTGAAGTAATATTGAGGTTAATGATGAGCTTGGGGAAAGTGATCACAAATCACTTAGTTTCAATATATCATGGAATTATCCAGATAACTGCAATCTAATCTCTGTCCCAGATTTTCGCTTGGCCGACTTCATGGGACTGAAAAATTACCTGGATGGGCTAAATTGGGATGTCCTGACTATGGGTCAGGTAGGTGATCTTGGTTGCCAATATGACGTTTTTCAGAGCATAGTTCTAGCTGCCCACACAACTTTTGTTCTGAATAGGGGAAATGATCCCAAATGGATGAACAATAGATTAAAACATCTCATTGGTCAAAAGAGAGGCATATATAGGTGTATCAAAAGAGGGGATAGACAGTTAAGAAATCAATATATTCAGTTAAAGAGAGAAATAAAGAAAGGAATAAGAAAAGCAAAAAGGGATTATGAGGTTAAGGTCACAAGGGATTCAAAGACTAACCCAAAAGGGTTCTTTCAGGTATACAGAAGAAGATTAGGGGCAAGATTGGCCCACTTAAGAGTAACTCTGGTCAGATCACTGACAGTGATAAGGATATGTGTGAAAATTCTCAATACCTCTTCCTCTCAGTTTCCCCCCAGGAAAATACTACGATAAATTTCCTGAAATAATAGATTATGTAGAACAGGATGATGATAATCTATGTACGATTGAGGTAACTAGTGACATGGCCCTCAGAAAAATAGAGAAACTAAAACCTAACAAATCCCCCCGGCCCTGAGAACTGTTTGCAAGGGTTTAAAGGAATGTAAAGAGGAACTTAGCGTACCTTTGGCTAAACTTTTTAACATATCACTGTCAACTGCATAGTGCCTAAAAAGTGGGAAAAAGGCAAAAGTAATACCTATTTTCAAGGCAGGTGATAGGTCCTTGGCTCGAACTATAACCAATAAAACCTTACTTCCATAGTGGGAAACTTTATGGAATCAATAATTCCGAAGCAGTTCATAGCCATCTTGACAGGCACAGATTGATTAAAAGAATCTCAACACGGTTTTACAAAGGGGCGTTCCTGTCTTATGAATTTACAACTTTTTTTCACTAAGTGTTTGAGTAGGTAGATCATGGAAATGAATATTTTTTGATATGGACTTCAGTAAGGCTTTCATAGAGCTCCACACCAAACTTTGGGGAAATTTAAGGCCACTGAAAGGAGGAGTTTTTTTTTTCCGGGGTAGGGGCATGGCTGAAAAATAGACAGCAGAGAGTTTCATAAAGGGAGAAATCAGAAGGGGGGCACGTCACAACAATGTTCCTCAGGGGTCAGTTTGGGGGCCTGTTGTTCAAAATTTTACATAAACGACATAGAGGAAATAAATAGCGACATAAGCAAATTTTTATGATGACCCCAAAAATGGGCCCCCAATTTCATTCCAATGGGGGAACTAGAGCACCCAGGATGATTTAATAGACTATAAATCCCGGGGAGAAGGGGCAGATGCATTTAATATTGAAAAATCAAAGTTCTAAATTTGACAGGTAAAAACCAGCCACATATAAACAGATAATTAATTTAAATACACGTTTTGCGAAAAGGTTTTAGGAGTTCTGTTAGCAGAATCAAAACCCAAAGAAAGTGCATTAGTTTTTCGCAATAAAGCTTGCCATATCTAGAAGTAAAAAGTAATGAAGTCCTCGGTTTTTCTTAAAACTTAATACCCTTTGGGTTAAGTACATTTAGACCATTTTTTCCAAAAATTTTTTGCAAGAGAGCCATTGGGGTTAAACACATTGATTGAAACCCGCAGCTACTGCAATTTTCGAACTCAACTAAATTAAGTAGTACTGAGCTGCTAGAAAAAATATAGTAAATGAAAAAATAAGACAGGGGAAAATTTTAAGCCGCATACTTTTATTGGGGGCTCGCGAGCCGCACAATAAAACCCACGATTTAGACTAGCTGCTAAATTTTGGTCCTGATTACAGAATGGATAAATGCCTGGAAAACGAAAAGAGGAGGATACAAAATGATCCCATTATCAGAAACTTCCCAAGGATAACGAGGGCCCTGAATCGCACTCTCCGAAAAGCGTAAAATTTAGGGGGGGATATATCGAGGTGTAAAATGGAAAACAAAAAATAAAGGGGATTAAATAGCATGCTAAAAATTTTTCCCACCCAAGACAGGACTCGCACCCTTGGTTTCAATTTGAAAAATTCAGATTCGGGAAAGGGATATGGGAAAAAGCAGGGTTTTGGGTAAAAGTTGGGGAGAGGGAAACAAACTCCCGAGTACAGTTATTGAGGCAAAAAACGTTTTGGTTTTAAAAATAGTTAATAAAACATGGGGGGTTGGGGGGGTGTGATTTGGACCTGACTATTTTGTCTCCTGGGTCTGGGCAGTGCTCCATCCTTAGTGGAGGTGGCAGACTGGGTGGTTCTTTGGCAATCTGGGGGGGGGGGACAGGGACCTGTTTTCTGCATGGGTCAGTGGGCCCTTTTGCAGTTTTTCCTTTTTCTTTCTATGTTTTTATTTTTTTTAAGGGACATTTAAACTGTCAATCTGTCACCTTATGCAAGACAGGAAAATGTCAATAATGGTAAAGGGGTTTTTTTTTTAGGGTCACCCTCCCTCGGGGAAAACAGTCAGCTGTTAAAAAAAAAATCCAAAAAATTTGGGAATCATCATGCCCTATATAGTATCTTTTTTTCCTTATTTGTCCCTTTTTCCTAAAATATGTATTAACCTAAACCAACCTTTTTCTATACATAGCCTTTTTCAACCCTTTCCATTTCTTTTGCTCTTGCACTCCAAACACCTACTATACCAAAAAAATGGTTTTTCCTACCTTAGCATTAACCCTTTCGGTCCCCCTAGACTACCCTTTTACGGTGAGTTCAAACCGTAGTTTCTATCCAAAATTCTAGCGCTGTCAAATTTTAGGCGAAAGCCCCAAAAAGGCCTACATTTTAGAGAAGGGGTCTGCCCTGGGTGTGCCCATAAACAAAAAATCTAGGCGCCTGCTACTTTGGGGGGAACGCCGGCTCAGTCCCCCTTTGTTCACCATGCCTCGCGCAAGTCAGCTCTCACTCCCCAAAAAATTTGGGACTTTCCTTTTCCCCTGTCTGATAGTTCTGACACTGAGGGAAGGGGAAATAAAAGACAATTTCTACCTTTGATAATTAGTGCCCAAAAAATAATGACCAGGTTCAAAAGGCAGAAAACCCCGACGATCCTCGACCTTCTCCCCTCGGGTGGGCACTCGGACCAGGGTTGGGTGTTCCAAAACGTAAAAAAAACTAAATTTTCGCGTGGCCAGGCCTCTGACTTCAAAATACGATTTTCTGCGGGATTTGATTTTATTGAGCTCGACATCATTCGAGTATATAGTGAGGAACATATTCACCATGAAGCATCGTATGTTCGCCACCCGCCGTGGTATGACCCTATGCTTGCCCGGGGGACGAGACACCCGGAGTACATCCCAGGCCCTAAAACCCGTTTTGGGTAGGGTAGTAGGAATTGGCTACACTTGGCAGGGATGAGCCACAGGCATCGGGGAGGGTGTTAGGGTTCGGTGGTGGTAGGGGCACCCCCATGCTGACTCCCCGGCCATGCGGGACCCACGCTGCGACTTGTCAGTTCAAAAACAAAGCGGAGCGTCAGCCCCAGCCCGCCACAACCACAACCACCCAAAACCCCAGCCTATGATGTCCAGTTCCACCAGAAAACCGAAAAGGGGGGTTTGGGCAGCAAAACCCCCAATTTTTGTTCCCAACCCTACCATTTTGATGACTCTCAAAGTGAATTCTCCCTACCTGCCCCCGGAACCACGGCCAATGAACGGAATTCTTTGAATTATTCTTGACCAGCCTTGTAAAATTATTGCCAGGAAAAGTAATAATTTATTTCAGTACCCCAGGAAAATTGATCTTACCCCACAGCAAGACTACACAGTGGAAAGAGAGACTGTTGCAGAAATGTATTTGTTTTTTTTCAACAATAATTTAGCCTCACGCCCAAAAACAAAATAAAAGCAACGGGCCCAGATCGCAATTTCCCCCCCCGTTTTTCAGTAAAAAACCATAACAGTTTATTTTACTTTTAGTATTTGCACTTCTCTGGACAAAACCAGCCTGACAAAAATGACGGGTTATACAAGATTAAAATGTTTCATGTATCTCAAAAAAAAGTTCAGGATATATTTTTATCCATTCAAGAATTTTGTAATTGATGATCTTTGATTTTGTTCAAAGGTAGACTGTCATTTAAAGCAGTATATACCGAGCAAAGGGAAACCCCTTTGGGAAAAACTGTTTTTACTCTTTTATTGTGACAGTGGCCTGGTGTTTTGGGTATTTTTTGTATACAGGGTAGTAAAACATTTTAAAGATACCAAAAGGGTTTTTGGGTATTTAGGTGACGTATGAGAAACATGATGCACCTTATCTTGGTAAGGGCATACATTTTATACCGATAACTGGGCACAACCCCCTTCTCTTTATTTCAGCAGTGAACAAGACAGTGTGTGTGGCACATGCAAAACTAATCGTAAAAATATGCCCCGGCTCAAAGCAGGGCGTGGGGGATGACTGCATGTTTACTGCCAATGACATCAGGCATTACGGGCATGACAAACGAGATGTCCCCTTGTTACAACCATTCACCGTAAGAAATGCAAGACAGGGCAAAGTTGACGAGTTCAAGAATATTCGAAAACCATGCAGTGATTTTTAAAACACAAAAAAAGCGCTGGTACAAGTGTTTCATGCGATTGGTTTTGTTGACTGTTTCGAAGAGTTACAATGTACATAAACTTTTCTTCCATCTCATGGGCATTTCAAAATCAATGCAATAAATGTACCAAATAAAGCTGGTAACAGACCCCCGTATGGTGAATTTTGTTTGCTTTGTCGACAATATAATGAATACCATAACAACACCTGCAATAAACATGGGTTCCCCCGAATTCCCAGGAATACCCAAGCGTTTGAGGAAGAGGGGATCATTTCATAATACAGCTTCCTTCAATCAAAAAAAAATTTTGCCAGAAAAATGCATTGTCTTGGGACAAAAAAAACGACACAACAAAGACGCAAAAAAACTCGGTTTAGTGAGGAATGTAGGTGCCTCTGGCAGGGGCCTTTTTTCAAGGAGTTTTCAAACTCCAGCATTCTAAAACCCCTGTCCAGTGATTGTAAAAATTAAATATAAAGAACATTATATTATACAATATTTTTTTGCATGTTTATTGTAAAAAAACAAAAGTGGGAAACAATAAAAGATAATAACTTTAGTGCGGGTTTTTGTGTTCAAAACATGATTTTTAAAAATACATTTTATACAGTATTGGTCTCTCAGGCCCCCAAAAGTTAGTAGGAAAGAAAAAAAATTGGGAAAAAAAAAGAAAAAAACAACAAAACAACAAAATAAAATTTAAAACGCGTATTTTGGGAAATTTGTCGATGTTTGCCACCCCCCACACATTTCTATAAACTTCTTGGGACTGTATCTCGAAGTACTGTCAATTTAATTTTTTTTTTTTTTATTTTCTTCACAAAAATATGCCCCTTTTAATTCTGTAAGAAAAAAATAAATTTTTTTTTTTTTAAGATTTTTTTTGGGCATGGGCGTGACTTTTTTAATTTTGGGGTTGGACCCTAAAAGGGGTTTAAAGTCCCTCACAAAAAATTATCCACACTTGTTGAGAACCCCAAAAAACCGCTTAACACTCCCAAATTTTTCTCCTTAACACTCTTTTCTTCTCTGGGTTTCATAAAAATTTTTAAACCCACTTTTCACAACCTACCCTATTTTAATCCACATTTTTTTTTTTTATCATTTTTTTTTTTTTTTCTTTCCATTATTGATCATTTTAAAATTACCACAATTTTTTCCCTAGCTCAATTCTCTTGGGTCAACTGGGGCCCTTCCCTTTATGCCCCCCCACAAATTCTCCACCCCTCTTTATTTCAATTTTGCTTTTGCCCAAACTTTCCAATGGATCTACATTCTTATTGCTAGCACTCCAAACGAATCCGTTTTTTTTTTCCTTCCTCCAAATTTGGACAATTGGCCAAGATGCCTGTCAGCAAAAATGGGCTTTAACACCGTGATAGTATTAAAAAAATCTGGCCACTTATACCTTGTGGGAGCACCCGTTCAGTGAGTGCCCTAGACAAACAGCGCGGCAAACCAACGGCGGGACCACTAACACCAAATTCGTCAACAGGCTCTTTGGGATAAAAAAAAAGGCTCTACCAACGGGGAAAAAATTATCTAATGGCTTTGCCCAAAAATGTCCATGCGGCTTGGGGCAAGCCCAAATGGGGCCCAGCCATCCCAAAACCAGTTACCATTGTTTTTCAACCGTTTCAGTCGATTTTCCCATTTTACCGCGAATATTTTGATTATTCCAGGTTTTTTGTGCTTTAACCCCTAAATAAGCCCCCAACCCCGGGGCCCCCAAAAAAACTTCTAGCCAAGCCTGTGTAAAAAGGGGAAATTACAAAAAAAATGAAAAGAAACATTTTAAAATTATGAAAAGGAGTCGTAGTCAGAGTTGGGAAAAGGGAATATAACAACCCCATTTAACCATCACACATCTTGGCGAACAAAAGGGAATCAAGGAAACTGTTGGGACAAAAGGGGCAAGCATTTTTCAAAACGTGATTGCAAATACTACATGGACCCCCCCATACAATGGCATCGCGTTACGTTTAAAACCGCTATAAATACATTTTAACGAAAAAAAAATTTTCCTTGCCCCCAAAAAAACTTGCCCAAAAGTGATTCCTCCCAAACCCGTCCTCCACCTAGCGCCTCGCTTCCCTGCCCTCATTGTTTACGGGAGGGGGCCGTTTCAGCATCATTCGATACATTTTGTATTATTTCCCTTGTTTATAGTGCTTGTCTGCTAAAAAGCCACCAGGGGCCCCAAAAAAAGCTCTAGTGCCCAAACCCCGTGGTAAAAAGGGGGAGAAATACTATCAAACCACAGTCAGGGGTTGCTGCACCACAGTCAGGGGTTGCTGCACCACGGTCCTGTCTGCGCACCAAGTCAGCTGTTCTGCCCATGGTCACTGCGCTGCACCACAGTCACCTGCTGCTCACCACGATACTGTTGCTGCACCCAGCAGCTGTTGCTGCACCACATCAGCTTTTTCGCAAACCCGGCACTATTCTGCACCACGGGCAGCTGTTGCTCCACCATTGTCAGCTGTTGCTGCACCACAGCTCCTGCTGCACCACCGCAGCTGTTGCGCACCGCAGTCAGCTGTTGCTGCACCAGGTCAGCTGTTTCTCTGCACCACCGTCAGCTGTTGCTGCACCAGTCAGGTGTTTGCTGCACTAGTCACCTGCTGCTGCAACCACCATCAGCTGTTGCTGTATCCACAGTCAGCTATTGCTACACCACGGTCAGCTGTTGCTGAACCACTTGTCAGCTGCTGCTGCTGCACTACAGTCAGCTGTTGCTGAACCACGGTCAGCTGCTGCTGCACCACCGTCAGCTGTTGCTGCACCACAGTCAGCTGTTGCTGCACCACTGTCAGCTGCTGCTGCACCACCGTCAGCTGTTTCTGACCAACATGACTCATCCCAAACCTGTCCGTCCAGACTGAGCACCTCAGTTTCCCTGCCGTCATTGTTTACAAGCCATGGTGGCCGGTTACATGCATAGATTCGATACATTTTGTATTGTTCCATTGTTTATAATGCTTGTAACTGCTAAATAAGCCACCATGGGCCCAAAGTAAGCTTCTAATGCCAACCCTGTGGTAAAAAGGGTGAGAAATACTATCGTACCATGGTCAGCTGCTACTGCACCACCGTCAGCTGTTGCTGGACCAGTCAGCTGTTGCTGCACCACGGTCAGCTGTTGCTGAACCAGTTAGCTGTTGCTGCACCATGGGCAGCTGTTGCTGCACCACAGTCAGCTGCTGCTGCACCACAGTCAGCTGCTGTTGTACCACCGTCAGCTGTTGCTGCACCACAGTCAGCTGTTGCTGCACCACAGTCAGCTGTTGCTGCACCACAGTCAGCTGTTGCTGCACCACAGTCAGCTGTTGCTGCACCACCATCAGCTGTACTACTGGAAGATGTGGAGAGTGTGTTGTTGGTGTGGCTTAACGGGAAACAATTACCGAGAAACGATTATAATGTCACCTAGCCTTAATACCATAATCTGTAAGGATTTAATGTTAAGAATTAATCTAAGTCTGCCCGAAATGCCTAGCCATGCTAGGTGTCTTAGTGGCCCCCTTTGTAATTAGTATTTCATAATATGTAAACCACACAACATCCAAATCCTGTAAACCCCACATTGTAACCCATATAGAGAATTAACTTGAATTGAATTGAATTAACCCCAGAGGGTTAGCCACCCAGGATAACCCAAGAAAGCCAGTGCATCATCGAGGACTGTCTAACTTATTTCCATTGGGGTCCTTAATCTTGTCCCCCAGGATGTGACCCACAACAGTTGACTAACACCCAGATGAACAGGAAAAATGCCTGGAACTAGTGCTTCATATTGGTAAATTTAAGGCCAGCAAAGGTTGGTTTGAGAGATTTAAGAATTGTAGTGGCATACACAGTGTGATAAAGGCATGGCGAAGCTGAAAAATTCCAACCCCAACAAGTGTTCAGTTGTGACAAAACAGGCCTGTTCTGGAAGAAAATGCCAAACAGGACCTACATTACTCAGGAGGAAAAGGCACTCCCGGGACACAAGCCTGTGAAAGACAGGCTAACTCTCATGTTTTGTTGTAATGCTAGTGGGAAATGCAAAGTGAAGCTTTTACTCCTGTATCACTCTGAAAATCCCAGTGTGTTCAAGAAAAACAGTGTCTCATCACTCATCAATACTTTTCAATAAAGGTAAGTGTCATTTTTACATTTATTTATGTAGTTATTGTGCATGTCTTATTGTTTTCTTTGTAAGGAAATGTATATTTCATGAAAAAAAAAAATTTTTTTTTAATACTTTTTGCTGTCTGGAACG
>NC_069399.1:58189955-58261794 GCF_026875155.1 Cherax quadricarinatus | reverse complement strand
GAAAAAGATATTAAGGGCCTTGAACAATAATATAATTGAAATATACACTAATTTGCACAACACAATATAGCCAATAAGATATGACAACAATCTTAGAGTAGGACTTATAATATAAACTTTTTTTTTTTTTTTCAACGAGTCGGCCGTCTCCCACCGAGGCAGGGTGACCCAAAAAAGAAAGAAAATCCCCAAAAAGTAAATACTTCATCATCATTCAACACTTTCACCACACTCACACATTATCACTTCTTTTGCAGAGGTGCTCAGAATACAACAGTTTAGAAGCATATCGTATAAAGATACACAACTTATCCCTCCAAACTGCCAATATCCCAAAACCCCCCCCTTTAAAAGTGCAGGCATTGTACTTCCCATTTCCAAGACTCAAGTCCGCTATATGAAAATAACCGGTTTCCTTGAATCCCTTCACTAAATATTACCCTGCTCACACTCCAACAGATCGTCAGGTCCCAAGTATCATTCGTCTCCATTGACTCCTATCAAACACGCTCTGCACGCTTGCTGGAAGCCCAAGCCCCTTCGCCCACAAAACCTCCTTTACCCCCTCTTTCCAACCTTTTCGAGGATGACCCCTCCCCCTCCTTCCTTCCCTATAGATTTATATGCTTTCCATGTCATTCTACTTTGATCCATTCTCTCTAAATGACCAAACCACCTCAACAACCCCTTTTTCTGCCCTCTGACTAATGCTTTTATTAACTCCACACCTTCTCCTAATTTCCACACTCCAAATTTCTGCATAATATTTACACCACACATTGCCCTTAGACAGGACATCTCCACTGCCTCCAACCGTCTCCTCGCTGCTGCATTTACCACCCAAGCTTCACATCCATATAAGAGTGTTGGTACTACTGTACTTTCATACATTATAAACTTATAATATAAAAATACAAATTGAAATGGTACTTGCAATTGCACTAGGGTCTGATATAGGTTTGTTGACAAGATCAAGAGTATAACTAGATTTAAATTGACAAAATAAAATTCACAAATTAGAGTACCAAAAGAATAATAAGTAAAAAATAACAATGGCAATGTCTTGGTTATAATATGATAGTAAGATGGTAGACAGGTACACAGGTACAAAGGATAATATAAAGGTTGGAGTTGAATATACAAAGTTGGAAATTTTGGGAACAAAATGTTATGGGGGAAATATAAAATAAAGATTAATGTACAAAAAGTAAAAATTTATGGTAGTAATATGGTGTTTAATAAAATTTTAGTATGTAATAATGATTACAAAACAAGTTAAGGTAAGGTTAAGGTAATTAGACAAGTAATGGTTATTAAATAAGATAAGATAAGATAAAAGTTCGTTCGGACTTTTAACCCCGGAGGGTTAGCCACCAGGATAACCCAAGAAAGTCAGTGCGTCATCGAGGACTGTCTAACTTATTTCCATTGGGGTCCCCAATCTTGTCCCCCAGGATGCGACCTACACCAGTCGACTAACCCCCCAGGTACCTATTTCTGCTAGGTGAACAGGACAATAGTGTAAGGAAACGTGTCAAAATGTTTCCACCCGCCGGGAATCGAACCCGGGCCTTCCCTGTGTGAAGTGGGAGCTTTAGCCACCAGGCCACCGGGCCACCCAAAATGATGTCAAAAATGTTAAGAGTAAATTGTATTGATAGTAAAAATGGTAATTATTTTTTTAGTAAGTAATATCTTTGATGTATTAAAAAAAAAAGAGGTAGTAATATGGACAGAGAAAGAAAATTCAGCTAATTTTAAAAGAACAATAGTAAATAAAAAATTAGAAAGGGATTATGCTTACAGAAAAATCACAAATGGGGATTTGATTTTTTAAATTTACTAAGAGATTGTACTAAGAAATTTGAACAAAAATGAGCAAAACATACACTACATTAGTAGGTTTTGGGTTCAAAAATTTTCCCACCTAAACCATTATTTTGTAAGTAATTTTGTGTGCATTTTGAAGATTATGTTCAGAACCTTACTCCACCTAACTCCTCACATTTGTATTAAGTTTAACCCTTCAACAGCCAAACGTATATATATATTGTTCACTCGCGCAGTCCCTGAATTTTTGGATTTTTTTTTTTTGTATATAGAAAAAAAAAGAGCACTTTTTTTAATATTTTAAATAAATAAAAAATTTTTTAGGGTCAGTACTTCCCGAGATATGGGGCCCGAAAATTTGGCACTGGATGCTCAGTGACGCAACCTCGAGCCCTCTGCTTGCAGAAGTGTTGCCAAAAATTTTTTTTTTTTATTTTTCATATTTTATGAAATTTTTTTATGTTCTGAAATTAAAAATTTTTGTAGTAGTTCTAAAATTTTGTTTAGTTTCAAAACCCAAAAATTTTTTTCTGACACTAGAATTAGGTATAAAATTGTACCAATTGAAAAAACACAGGACAGGTGGACATTTACACCTGCCTTAGCCTTTTTACTTTTGTCTTGGAATATCACAAAGTATTTAATTCCCCCATGTTATTTGGGTATGTGGGAAATATATAATAAAATTAGGAGGAGGAGGAGAAAGATGAAGAGGGGAAGGAGGAGGAGGGGGAGGAAAAGGGGAAGAGGAGAGGGGAAAGGGGGATGGGGAGATGGAGGAGGGGAGAAGGGGATGAGGAGGGGGAGGGGGGAGGAGGAAGAAAGGGGGAGGAGGAGGGGGAGGAGAAGGAGGGGGAAAAAAGAATACAAATAATAATAAGATAGGTAATAAAATTCCTTTAAGCATGAAAAACAAAGTCCACCCCGACAGGACATGAAAGATTGGGTAATGATAAAAGGGTACGTTTTATGAGTACACAAGGGTGGGGGGGGGGGGAGTGAAAGAAAAGAAAAGGGATGTTGATGAGCATTTCCCCCACTTTTTTTCACTGGTAACAAACATTTCTGTCTATTTGTCTGTCTTCACCCCTTCTATCTGTCTATCCGTCTAGCTCTCTGTCTCAGAGAGAGCCCCAAGACTGGTCGTCATAACTTTTTTTTCACATTTTTAAGCTGAGCCCCAGAAACCCATCGTTAACAACCCCGGGCAAAATGGGTTTAGAAAGGTCGCTCCCGTTGTCTCAACTATTTGGGCACTACACAAGGTCCTAAATCACTAGAAACAAAAAGAATCGATTTAAATTTTTACAGACTTTCAAAAACCGTGAGAATGGTTTTTTAAAAAAACCCACAAGTTGAAAAATTTAGACACTTAGCCTATGGGAACTTTATTCAGGAAACGTTTCGCCACACAGTGGCTTCATCAGTCCAATACAAAGAGGAAGGCATAAGGAGAGGAGTATGAGGTAATCAGTCCCTCAGCCTGGAGTCGATGTGTTCAGTCCTCAATCTTGTAGAATGTACAGCATAGGGCCGTAGACGTGGCTTATATACTGTAGTGAGGTGAGGTGAAGCAGGCAGAGGCGGGGTCATAGTGGTACCATCCACTAGTCGAAGTAAGTCTTCGTCCAAAGGTTGAAGAAGTGTTGAAGAATTCTTTGTAACAAGATCCCATGATGCTGCAGTGTCTGACAGTTGTGATGAATGGTTTGAAAAACCGACAAGTTGAAGATTGAGACACTTATGCAGCATATGGGAATCTTTATTCAGGAAACGTTTCGCCACACAGTGGCTTCATCAGTCCAATACAAAGAGGAAGGCGTAAGGAGAGGAGGAGTATGAGGTAATCAGTCCCTCAACCTGGAGTCGATGTGTTCAGTCCATCAATCTTGTAGAATGTACAGCATAGGGCCGTAGACGTGGCTTATATACTGTAGTGAGGTGAGGTGAAGCAGGCGGAGGCGGGGTCATAGTGGTACCATCCACTAGTCGAAGTAGGTCTTTGTCCGAAGGTTGAACAAACTGTCAGACACTGCAGCATCATGGGATCTTGTTACAAAGAATTCTTCAACACTTGTTCAACCTTTGGACGAAGACCTACTTCGACTAGTGGATGGTACCACTATGACCCCGCCTCCACCTGCTTCACCTCACCTCACTACAGTATATAAGCCACGTCTACGGCCCTATGCTGTACATTCTACAAGATTGATGGACTGAACACATCGACTCCAGGCTGAGGGACTGATTACCTCATACTCCTCCTCTCCTTACGCCTTCCTCTTTGTATTGGACTGATGAAGCCACTGTGTGGCGAAACGTTTCCTGAATAAAGATTCCCATATGCTGCATAAGTGTCTCAATCTTCAACTTGTCGGTTTTTCAAACATTCATCACAACTGTCAGACACTGCAGCATCATGGGATCTTGTTACAAAGAATTCTTCAACACTTGTTCAACCTTTGGACGAAGACCTACTTCAACTAGTGGATGGTACCACTATGACCCCGCCTCCGCCTGCTTCACCTCACCTCACTACAGTATATAAGCCACGTCTACGGCCCTATGCTGTACATTCTACAGATTGATGGACTGAACACATCGACTCCAGGCTGAGGGACTGATTACATCATACTCCTCCTCTCCTTACGCCTTCCTCTTTGTATTGGACTGATGAAGCCACTGTGTGGCGAAACGTTTCCTGAATAAAGATTCCCATATGCTGCATAAGTGTCTCAATTTGCAAAAGCCTTCGACAAGTTTGACCATGGCGTAATAGCGCACAAAATGCGTGCTAAAGGAATAACAGAAAAGTCGGTCGATGGATCTATAATTTCCTCACTAACAGAACACAGAGAGTAGTAGTCAACAGAGTAAAGTCCGAGGCAGCTACTGTGATAAGCTCTGTTCCACAAGGCACAGTACTCGCTCCCATCTTGTTCCTCATCCTCATATCTAACATAGACAAGGATGTCAGCCACAGCACCGTGTCTTCCTTTGCAGATGACACCCGAATCTGCATGACAGTGTCTTCCATTGCAGACACTGCAAGGCTCCAGGTGGACATCAACCAAATCTTTCAGTGGGCTGCAGAAAACAATATGAAGTTCAACGATGAGAAATTTCAATTACTCAGATATGGTAAACACGAGGAAATTAAATCTTCATCAGAGTACAAAACAAATTCTGGCCACAAAATAGAGCCACCAACGTCAAAGACCTGGGAGTGATCATGTCGGAGGATCTCACCTTCAAGGACCATAACATTGTATCAATCGCATCTGCTAGAAAAATGACAGGATGGATAATGAGAACCTTCAAAACTAGGGAGGCCAAGCCCATGATGACACTCTTCAGGTCACTTGTTCTATCTAGGCTGGAATATTGCTGCACACTAACAGCACCTTTCAAGGCAGGTGAAATTGCTGACCTAGAAAATGTACAGAGAACCTTCATGGCGAGCATAACGGAGATAAAACACCTCAATTACTGGGAGCGCTTGAGGTCCCTAAACCTGTATTCCCTGGAATGCAGGTGGGAGAGATACATGATTATATACACCTGGAAAATCCTAGAGGGATTAGTACCGAACTTGCACACGAAAATCACTCACTACGAAAGCAAAAGACTTGGCAGATGATGCAACATCCCCCCAGTGAAAAGCAGGGGTGTCACTAGCATGTTAAGAGACCATACAATAAGTGTCAGGGGCCCGAGACTGTTCAACTGCCTCCCAGCATACATAAGGGGGATTACCAACAGACCCCTGGCACTCTTCAAGCTGGCACTGGACAAGCACCTAAAGTCGGTTCCTGACCAGCTGGACTGTGGCTTGTATGTTGGTTTGCGTGCAGCCAGCAGTAACAGCCTGGTTGATCAGGCTCTGATCCACCAGGAGGCTTGATCACAGACCGGGCCGTGGGGGCATTGACCCCCGGAACTCTCTACAGGTAAACTCCAGGTAATAGCACTTTGTCTGGATTTTTTGGGTTATCCTAGGTAATTTACACTATGTATACTTGTATTTATGTGTACCTGTGAGACAGAGATAGACAAACAGAAAGAGAGACAGATTGAAAGAGATACAAAGACAGAGACAGGCACAGATAGACAGAGACAGAGGTAGACAGAGACAGACAGACAGAGGAAGACAGAGATAGACAGACCCTAAACTTGGGGTTAACATCACTTTCCTCTTAAAAGAGGGGTGTTAATATGACATTACATCAGTGAATCCTTGGTGTTTGCCGCACTGTTTGCTCTAGCTGGCACTCAATTTAACTGGCACTCCCACAAGGTACTAAGTGGTCCCAGATTTTTTTAATACCGTGCACACTGAGTGTTAGGACTCATTCTATGCTGACCAGGCATCTCAGGCCAATCGTGCCAAATTTGAAGGCAGGAAAAATAAAACGTATATACACGTTTAAGGCGCTAGGCGTAAGAACGTATATATACGTTTGTACCGTTTAAGGGTTAAGTAAGTTTGTAAAACAGTTGACCACTACTTTTTGTCTGGTTTTAAGTATAGTTACTATGTACTTATTATCTTGTCTAGTTTTAATTAGTTACTATGTACGTATTAGGATTAGTCTTCCCAAAATGTCTCGGCATGATAGTGGCTATCTTTGTACTTAGCAAATGAAAATTGTAATTACACTTTAACCTTTACAAAGAAATAAACTTTTAGGCTTGTGTCCTGGCAGTGCCTTTTCCTCCTGCGTGATGTAGGTCCTCTTTGGCATTTTCTCCCAGAAGAGGCCTATTTTGTCACAATTAAAGACTTGTTGGGGGATGAACCCTTCAGCCTCTACGTACTCCTTGAATTCATTAACGAATTCTTCAGCCGCACGTTTGCCTAAACTTGCAGCCTCACCCATGCCTTACAACACTGTGTATGCCACTACTTCTTGACTCTGTCAAACCAGCCTCTGCTTTCCTTAAATTCACTAACAGCAGCACTTGTTCCAGGCATTTTCTTTACAAGATCCGCATGCAACTGCCTTGCCTTTTTTGCAAATGATCGACTCCATAGCACTATCTCCCGCTAACTGTTTTTCGTTTATCCACACCAACAACAATGTCTCCACATCTTTGATTGTTTGTGATCTCTGTTTTGTTAGCATATTTACCCCCTTCTGCAATATCGGCTTCCTTGATTTCTACTTTCTTTGCCACAATGGAATTGATGGTTGATTTGAATTTTATCATGTTTCTCACCTTCTTTACCAAAGTGCTGGCACTAGGAACTTTCTTTGGGCCCATGTGGCTTATTTCTCAGTTGCACATGATAAACAAACACAAAAAACAGTGGATTATTATGAAATGTTTCTGATGAATGCTCACTCAACTAGTGACAGAGCCAGACTGAGACACGTATGCATTAGTGGTGGCATCCCGGGTGGGTGGACATATCTGATACAGATGATTTCCTGGACGAGATACGAAATCTGGAGCAAAATTTCACCAGAAAAAGGGGTCAAAATCCAAATCGTTCAATATCTGGTGTAGACAAAATCTGGGGTTCCACTGTGTGTGTGTGTGTGTGTGTGTGTGTGTTTGTTTTTAACAAGTCGGCCGTCTCCCACTGAGGCAGGGTGACCCAAAAAGAAAGAAAATCCCCAAAAAGAAAATACTTTCATCATCATTCAACACTTTCACCTCACTCACACATAATCACTGTTTTTGCAGAGGTTCTCAGAACACAACAGTTTAGAAGCATATACGTAAAAAGATACACAGCACATCCCTCCAAACTGCTAATATCCCAAACTCCTCCTTTAGAGTTCAGGCATTGTACCTCCCATTTCCAGGACTCGAGTCCGGCTATATAAAAATAACCAGTTTCCCTGAATCCCTTCACTAAATATTACTCTGCTCACACTCCAACAACTCGTCAGGTCCCAAATACCATTCGTCTCCATTCACTCCTATCTAACACGCTCACACACGCTTGCTGGAAGTCCAAGCCTCTCGCCCACAAAACCTCATTTACCTCCTTCCTCCAGCCTTTTCGAGGACGACCCTTATCCCGCCTTCCTTCCCCTACAGATTTATACGCTCTCCATGTCATTCTACTTTCATCCATTCTCTCTAAATGACCAAACCACCTCAACAACCCCTCTTCAGCCCTCTGACTAATACTTTTATTAACTCCAATCCTTCTCCTAATTTCCACACTCCAAATTCTCTGCATAATATTTACACCACACATTGCCCTTAGACTAAATATCTCCACTGCCTCCAACTGTCTCCTTGCTGCAGCATTTACAACCCAAGCTTCACACCCATATAAGAGTGTTGGTACCACTATACTTTCATATACAGGTCCACCATCACAAATCCGGCAATCAATTTTTCGGTTTCTTCAGTTATTTGGCACTAATTTTGGCTATCATAATTTCAAATTTCCAGGGTCGCCACACCAACCTGCTGGTACTGTTTGGTGGCGCTACTTGCTCCATAAGTCGTTCTAATTTCTTTTTCTCCATTTGTTATAACCTGCTTACTTTTAGCCCTAGGCATGGTTCCAATGAATAAAAGAAATGCTTCTCGTTGTGTAAAGCAACTACACAGTACATTTGCTTTGAAGCCACTGTCAGTTGCCATGAGCTCAGTCTCGTGATGCAAGAGAATATGCTATATTATTACGCTAATATCAACACTACAGCTTACGCCTATCATCAATTGGATCTAATTTGACATAAAAACAAGATATAAATAAATAAACAGTTAAATTACTCCAAATGAATAATAGTTGGCATAATACCTGAGCAGCTCACGGAGGCATGAAGAGGAAAATGGTATACAAATACCAATCTCCTATCCCTGTTTATGGCTTATATTAGAGAAAACGGAGTGAACACAGGGCAACTGTGATATACAACATACTACAACCATAAACCTTAAACATAAGTTATTTTCTCTAATAGGTTCTCACACATAGCAGCATGTTGTAGAGAACCTAGGTAAAACCCAAAAAAGTCAGTACAATTGGCTTTATTTCTAGTACCTGGCTTGGGTTAGCCATATATGATTTGGTAAATATTCGATACGCAGCAAGGTATAGAACATTGGGTGTGCTTCTTTACACCAATTGGTCTGTGTTCACCCATCATAAATGGGATACCTGGTGATAGGCCGACTGGTGTGGGTGTTATCCTGGGACACTGACCTACTTTGCTTGAAATACTCTGCTTAACAAGCGCTCTATACCGTCGTGTCCTGATGTCAGCTAGCCGTTTACCGTGTACATGTAGGAGTAGTAAATTAAAGGATTATATTATTATTATTTATTATATTATATATTATTATTAATTATCATTATTTATATTATTATTAATATAATATTTTCTCAATTGTTTGTTGAGTTATCTTATGAAACTTGGGCAATGTATGATGGAAAAGATACTTTCATTCATGTACACCAAAAATGAAAGAAATCAGACTACAAATAGCGAAGTTCATTTCTCAGCAATTAGCGGCCGTTTAGCGGTATATTTTTGTATATTTTTTATGGTTATATTCTCGTTTTTTCGGTCTCATTGGTTAGAATGAAAGATATATTACAGAAACAGATATGATTCTGATTCTTTCCATGACGAAAGGTACTTGAAATTGCGCTCACGAATACGAAAGATGTTCTACACTTTAGCGAAGCTGAAGAGTAAACAAATGACGTCACCGTCCAATACCTGTTCGCCTGCCAGTCTCCAAACTCCAATACAAGAATGGGTTGACATTATTTATACAATTATTACAATAATGCTGCAGTATGCATAACAGTAAATCTTCTATTTTTTTTTTTTTTTTTTTGTGAATAAAAATTCCGAATGGAAAGCAAGAGTAAAATAAGAGGGGCCTGGAGCCGTGACTAATAAGCAGAGAAAATGTTATTTTAGTGCCAGGAATGTCTGCATTGTTTATTTTGGACCCTATTTTGAAACTGGCATCTGTTGAAATTTGTGTGAAATTGGCCAAATTGCCAATTTCTGACCACTATATTGGTTGGTTGAAATAAATGAGTGGGTGGTTTCTTGTACTCATTTGACAGACTATAAGTAGTGGAAGTAAATAAGTAAGTTTTATTCATGTAATACACAAATACAGTTACAAAAGATTAATCATACGATAGCAGGTTATGTCTAGAGAACCCTTAGGATAACCCAAAAAAGTCAGAAGAAGTGACTTATTTCCAGTACCTGGCTTGCGCTTGCCATATATGATTTTTGGTAAATATTTTTTTTTCTCAGATGTTTGTTGGGCTGTCTTATTGAAACTTAGGCAATGTATGATGGAAAGATGCTTCTTAACGTACAAAAAAATATAAAAAAGGAAGACGATAAATAAGGGAGTTTACTTCTCAGCCATTAGCCGCCTCTTTGTGGTATATTTTTGCATGGTTTTTATGGTTGTATTCTGGTTTTTTGGTCTCATTTGATAGAATGGAAGATATATTACAGTAATAGACATGGTTTTGATTGCTTTCATTACAAAAAGTACCTTGACAATGAGCTCAAAGTAGTGGAAATGTTCGATTTTTGCCGATGTTCAATGAACTTTGTGTAAGTCAAGTTGGTTAATTTTATTAAGTGGATTCTAACCTAACCACTCTGTAATCCGGCACACTACAGGTCCCAATGATGCCGGATTTGTGATGGAGGACCTGTATTACCTTCTTTGCCTCCATACCTGGAGTTTACCTGGAGAGGGTTTTGGGGGTCAGTGCCCCCGTGGCCCAGTCTGAGACCAGGCCTCATGGTGGATCATGGTCTGATCAACCAGGCTGTTACTGCTGGCCACACACAAGCTGATGTACAAACCACAGCCCGGTTGGTCAGGTACTGACTTTAGGTTCCTGTCCAGTGCCCTCTTGAAGACAGCCAAAGGTCTATTGGTAATCCCCTTTATGTATGCTGGGAGGCAATTGAACAGTCTTGGGCCCCAGACACTTATTGTGTTGCCTCTCAGTGTACTCGTGGTACCCCTGCTTTTCATTGGGGGGGGGGGAATGTTGCATCTCCTGCCGAGTATTTTGTTTTCATATGGAGTGATTTTTGTGTGCAGGTTTGGTACCAATCCCTCCAGGACCTTCCAGTTGTACATTATCATGTATCTCTCTCGCCTGCGTTCGAGGGAATACAAATCAAGGACCTTCAACCGTTCCCAGTAGTTTAGGTGCCTTATCGCACTTACATGTGCCGTGAAAGTTCTTTGTACATTCTCCAGGTCTGCAATGACGCCAGCCTTGAAGGGGGCCATTAGTGTACAGCAGTATTCCAGCCTAGAGAGCACAAGTGATTTGAAGAGAATCATCATGGGCTTGGCATCCCTAGTTTTGAAGGTTCTCATTATCCATTCTATCATTTTCCTAGTGAATGAGGTAGATACATTGTTGTGGTCTTTGAAGGTGAGATCCTCTGACATTATCACTCCCAGGTCCTTCACATTAATTTTCTGCTCCATTGTATGGTTAGAATTTGTGGTATACCCTGACACTTTTTTAATTTCTTCAAGTTTTCCATATCTGAGTAGTTGAAATTTCTCCTCGTTGAACTTTATATAGTTTTGAGTGGCCTATTCGAAGATTTGGTTGATGTCCGCTTGGAGTCTCGCAGTGTCTTTGATGGAGGTCACTGCCATGGTGATCCAGGTGTCATCCGCAAAGGAAGACACGGAGCTATGGCTTACATCTCTGTCTATGTCAGAAACGAGGATGAGGAATAGAATGGGAGAGAGTACTGTGCCTTGTGGAACAGAGCTTTTTACCATGGCTGTATTTTGTTTATCCTCTACAGCATCCAGGACCTTGTCATAATGGTCCAGTAGCTGGTACAGGCAGGAGCGATCTGCTCTTAACCCCTGTTATCCTGGGTTGTGTAACTGATGCGTATCTAGGTGGTTGGCTATCTTGTTTCTTAGAACCCTCTCAAAGATTTTTATATGGGATGTTAGTGCAATCAGTCTGTAGTTCTTTGCAACTGCATTATTGCCACCTTTATGGAGTGGGGCTATGTCTGTTGTTTTTAGTGTGTGTGGGATGACCCCTGTGTCCATGCTCCCTCTCCATAAAATGCTGAAGGCACACGATAGGGACTTCTTGCAGTTCTTGATTAACACGAAGTTCCATGAGTCTGGGCTTGTGGCAGAGTGCATGGGCATGTCATTAATTGTCTCTTCAAAATCTTGTGGAGTTATAATAATATCCGAGAGTTTTGGGATGACCAAATTTTGGGTTTCGTTCATAAAGAATTCATTTGGATTGTCGACCCTTAGAGTGAGCAGTGGATCGCTGAACACTGAGTCATATTGGGACTTTAGTATCTCACTCATTTCTTGGCTATCATCTGTATATCTAAGCATGGGCCCAATACAGTGGACCCCCGCATAACGATGGCATCACATAGCGATTATTTCGCATACCGCTTACTTTAATTGCAAAAATTTTGCCTCGCATACCGCTTAAAAACCCGCTTACCGATTTTCGTCCGAGACGCTTCCAATGTGCGGCCTGAGCCACGCTCACATGTTCCGCCGGTGGCATTGTTTACCAGCCAGCCTCCGCAATAACATCCAAGCATACAATCGGAATATTTCGTATTATTACAGTGTTTTCGGTGCTGTTTCTGGAAAATAAGTGACCATGGGCCCCAAGAAAGCTTCTAGTGCCAACCCTGTGGTAAAAAGGGTGAGAATTAGTATGGAAATTAAGAAAGATTTTGAAGGGTTTGGGGCTAACCCTGAGAAGCCTATGCCAGTTGTGGAATCCATTGTGCCTACTTCAAAAATTAAGGAAATGTGTGCACAGTGGGTTGAACTGCAAACCTTTATGGATGAAAATCACCCTGACACAGCTGTTGCAAGCCGTGCTGGTGACTATTTCAATGACAATGTTGTGGCCCATTTTAGACAAATCGTAAAGGAACGGGAGGGTACAGAGCTCTATGGACAGATTTGTTGTGCGACAGAGGTCCAGTGACTCTCAAGCTGGTCCTAGTGGCATTAAAAGAAGAAGGGAAGTAACCCCGGAAAAGGACTTGCTACCTCAAGTCCTAATGGAAGGGGATTCCCCTTCTAAACAGTAAGAAGATAATGCTCTCCCCTCCTCCCATCCCATCAATCATCACCAGATCTTCAATAAAAGTAAGTGTCATGTAAGTGTGCATGCCTTTTTCAGTTTGTGTGTATTAAAATTAACATTTCATGTGGTAAAAAAAATTTTTTTTCATACTTTTGGGTGTCTTGCACGGATTAATTTTATTTCCATTATTTCTTATGGGGAAAATTCATTCACATAACGATTATTTCGCATAACGATTACCCCTCTTGCACGGATTAAAATCGTTAACCGGGGGTCCACTGTACTGGATGTTGTTTTTTCCTTAGATTTGGCATAAGAGAAGAAGTATTTTTTTTCAGTTTCCTTTATGGATTTTAGTTCTTCCTCTGATTCTTGTCTCCTGTAAGATTCCTTCAGCTTAAGTTTGATATTTGCAATTTCATTGACTAGTGCTTCCCTTTGTATTTCAGATATATTGACCCCTCTCAGCACCTCTGTGACTCTTCGCCTTCATCTGTATAGGGAACATCTCTCTCTAGTTTACATCTTCTCTTTCTTTTCCTCAATGGAATGTGTCTTGAGCAGATCTCAAGAACCACAGAATTCAGTTTTTCAAGGCAGATGTTCGGGTCCATGTTGTTTAGGCTATCTTCCCAGCTTGTTTCATTTAGGACATGGTTTACTTGGCCCCATTGTATGTTTTTGTTATTGAAATTGAATTTCGTGAAGAGACCTTCATGACTGCTCACATTTTGCTGGTCCGGAGCCCTGTGCATACATGTCTGTACCTCTATTGTACTGTTTGCAAAGACATTAAATAAATAAATAAATAAATAAATATTATGTTGTGATCTGAGTGAATTGTTTTTGATACAGTTATATTACATATCAGATCATCATTGTTAGTGAAGATGAGGTCCAGCGTATTTTCTAGTCTTGTAGGCTCTACTATTTGCTGGTTTAAGGTGAATTTGATACAGAGATTTAGTAGTTCATGTGTGTGTGAATTTTCATACGAACTGCCTCCTGGGGTGATCTCTGCTAAAACATTGTTTGAAAAGCAGGGGTGTCACTAGCACGTTAAGAGACCATACAATATGTGTCAGGGGCCCGAGACTGTTCAACTGCCTCCCAGCACACATAAGGGGGATTACCAACAGACCCCTGGCAGTCTTCAAGCTGGCACTGGACAAGCACCTAAAGTCAGTTCCTGATCAGCCGGGCTGTGGCTCGTACATTGGTTTGCGTGCAGCCAGCAGCAACAGCCTGGTTGATCAGGTGCTGATCCACCAGGAGGCCTGGTCACAGACCGGGCCGCAGGGGCGTTGACCCCCGAAACTCTCTCCAGGTAAACTCCAGGTATACTCCTCCATTTTAGGTGTCTCAGGTTGAAATCTCCTAGTAGTAAGGTGTTTGGGCAGGAGTTGAGAGCTTTTCCAGACAGTGGTCAATTTTCTCAAGCTGCTCCACGTACACCTCAATGCACCACTCACTTTTTTTCCCTTATCAATTCTATGATTAAGCTCATCCTTCATAAATCCATCCACTGACACATCAACTCCCAAATATCTGAAAACATTCACTTCTTCCATATCCCTCCTCTCCAATTTGATATCCAACTTTTTTTTTATCTAAATCATTTGATACCCTCATCACCTTACTCTTTTCTATGTTCACTTTCAACTTTCTACCTTTACACACACTCCCAAACTCGTCCACTAACCTTTGCAATTTTTCTTTAGAATCTCCCATAAGCACAGTATCATCAACAGAAAGTAACTGTATCAATTCCCATTTTGTATTTGATTCCCCATAATTTAATCCCACCCCTCTCCCGGACACCCTAGCATTTACCTCTTTTACAACCCCATCTATAAATATATTAAACAACCCTGGTGACATTACACATCCCTGTCTAAGACCTACTTTTACCGGGAAGTAGTCTCCCTCTCTTCTACACACCCTAACCTGAGCCTCACTATCCTCATAAAACCTCTTTACACTAGTAACTTACTACCTATTCCATATACAGTGGACCCCCGCATAGCAAACTTAATCCGTGCAAGAGGGCTGGTCGTTATGCGAAATGTTCGCTATGCGAATTAATTTTCCCCATAAGAAATAATGGAAATAAAATTAATCCGTGCAAGACACCCAAAAGTATGAAAAAAAAATTTTTTACCACAAAAAAATGTTAATTTTAGTACACACAAACTGAAAAAGGCATGCACAATTACATGACACTTACTTTTATTGAAGATCTGGTGATGATTGATGGGATGGGAGGAGGGGAGAGAGAGTGTTAGTGTTTAGAAGGGGAATCCCCTTCCATTAGGACTTGAGGTAGCAAGTCCTTTTCTGGGGTTACTTCCCTTCTTCTTTTAATGCCACTAGGACCAGCTTCAGAGTCACTGGACTTCTTTCGCACAACATATCTGTCCATAGTGGCCTGTACCTCTCATTCCTTTATGACTTTCCTAAAGTGTTTCACAACAGTGTCATTGTAATAGTCACCAGCACGGCTTGCAATAGCTGTGTGAGGGTGATTTTCATCAAAAAAGGTTTGCACTTAAGCCATTTTGCACACATTTCCTTAATCTTTGAAGTAGGCAATTCCTTCAATTTCTCTCTCCCCTCCTCTGAACCAGTTTCCCCAGGTCTGGCCTCTTGCTCTTGAAGTTGATCTATCAGCTCATCAGTGGTTAGTTCTTCATTGTCCTCCTCCACCAACTCTTCCACATCCTCCCCACTAACCTCCAACCCCAAGGACTTCCCCAATTCCACAATTGATTCCTCAACTGGTATACTACTCCTCTCAGGGTTAGCCTCAAACCCTTCAAAATCCCTTTTGTCTACACATTCTGGCCACAGTTTCTTCCAAGCAGAGTTCAAGGTTCTCTTAGTCACTCCCTCCCAAGCCTTACCTATAAGGTTTACAAAACTGAGGATATTAAAGTGATCCTTCCAAAACTCTTTTAGAGTCAATCCAGTGTCTGTGGTCACTTCAAAGCACTTTTGAAATAGAGCTTTTGTGTACAGTTTCTTGAAGTTGGAAATGACCTGCTGGTCCATGGGCTGCAGGAGAGGAGTGGTATTAGGAGGCAAAAACTTCACCTTAATGAAGCTCATGTCCCCATAAAGTCGCTCTGCCACGTCTGTAGGATGACCAGGGGCATTGTCTAACACCAGGAGGCACTTAAGGTCTAATTTCTTTTCAGTTTTGGTAATCTTTCACATTGGGGGCAAATGCATGGTGTAACCAGTTATAGAAAAATTCCCTAGTGACCCATGCCTTACTGTTTGCCCTCCACAGCACACACAAATTATCCTTGAGGACATTCTTTGCCTGAACGCTCTGGGAGTTTCAGAGTGATACACTAATAAAGGCTTAACTTTGCAATCACCAGTAGCATTGGCACACATGAGAAGAGTAAGCCTGTCTTTCATAGGCTTATGTCCTGGGAGTGCCTTTTCCTCCTGAGTAATGTAGGTCCTGCTTGGCATTTTCTTCCAGAACAGGCCTGTTTCATCACAATTAAACACTTGTTCAGGTTCCAGTCCTTCAGTTTCTATGTACTCCTTGAATTCATGCACATATTTTTCAGCCGCTTTGTGGTCCGAACTGGCAGCCTCACCATGCCGTATCACACTATGGATGCCACTACGCTTCTTAAATCTCTCAACCAACCTTTGCTGGCCTTAAATTCACTCACATCATCACTAGTTGCAGGCATTTTTTTAATTAAATCGTCATGCAACTTCCTAGCCTTTTCACATATGATCGCTTGAGAGACACTATCTCCTGCTAGCTGTTTTTCATTTATCCACACCAATAAGAGTCTCTCAACATCTTCCATCACTTGCGATCTTTGTTTCGAAAACACAGTTAAACCTTTGGCAACAACAGCTTCCTTGATTGCCGTTTTCTTGCCCACAATAGAAGCGATGGTTGATTTTGGTTTCTTGTACAACCTGACCAGGTCGGTGATACGTACTCCACTTTCATACTTATCAATGATTTCTTTCTTAATTTCAATGGGTATTCTTACCCTTTGAGGTGTAGGGTTGGCACTAGAAGCTTTCTTGGGGCCCATGGTCACTTATTTTCCACAAACAGCACCGAAAACACTGTAATAATACGAAATATTCCGAGTGTATGCTTGAATGTTACCGCGGAGGCTAGCTGGTAAACAATGGGACGGGCGGCACATGTGAGGCTGGCTGAGGGCCCACATTGGACGCGTCTCGAACGAAGTTCGCTGAGCGGGTTTTTGTCTACTATGCGGGGCAAAATTTTAGCGGACAAAGCGTTCGCTATGCGGAATGTTCGCTATGCAAGGCGTTCGCTATGCGGGGGTCCACTGTACTTGCAACATCTGCCACATTGCTCCCCTATCCACTCTATCATATGCCTTTTCTGAATCCATAAATTCAATGAAAACTTCTCTACCTTTATCTAAATACTGTTCACATATATGCTTCAATGTAAACACTTGATCTACACATCCCCTACCCACTCTAAGCCTCCTTGCTCATCCACAATCGTGCTCTCTGTCTTACCTCTAGTTCTTTCAATAATAACCCTACCGTACACTTTTCCTGGTATACTCAGTAAACTTATTCCCCTATAATTCCCCTATAATCTCTTTTGTCAGCCTTCCCTTTATATAAAGGAACTATTCATGCTCTCTGCCAATCCCTAGGTACCTTCCCCTTTTCCATACATTTATTAAACAAAAATACCTACCACTCCAACAATATCTTCCCCCTGCTTTTAACATTTCTGTCATGATCCCACCAGTTCCTGCTGCTTTACCACCTTTCATTCTACGTAATGCCTCACACATCTCCCCCACACTCGCATTCTGCTCTTGTTCACTCCTAAAAGATGTTATACCTCCCTGGCCAGTGCATAAAATGACCGCCTCCCTTTCTTTGTCAACATTTAAAAGTTCCTCAAAATATTCCCACCATCTACCCAATACCTCCATCTCCCCATCTACTAACTCCCCTACTCTGTTTTTAACCGACAAATCCATTCGTTCTCTAGGCCTTCTTAACTTGTTTATCTCACTCAAAAAGTTTTTTTTTTTTTGTTTCCATCAGAATTTCTTGACAGTGCCTCTCCCACTCTTATCATCTGCTCTCCTTTTGCACTCTCTTCACCTTTCTTTTACTCTCCATATACTCTGCTCTTCTTATAACACTTCTGCTTTGTATAAACCTCTCATAAGCTACATTTTTCTCTTTTATCACACCCCTTACTTCATCATTCCACCAATCACTCCTCTTTCCTCCTGCACCCACCCTCCTATATCCACAAACTTCTGCCCCTCATTCTAATACTGCATTGTTAAAACTATTCCAACCCTCTTCAACCCCCCCCCCCCACTACTCATACTTGAACTAGCCCACCTTTCTGCCAATAGTTGCTTACATCTCACCCTAAATTCCTTCTCCCTTAGTTTATACACTTTCACCTCTCTCTTGTTATTTTCATTTTCCTTCCGTCCAGTCTTACTCTAATTGTAGCTACAACTAAATAATGATCCGTTTTATCAGTTGCCCCTCTATAAACATGTACATCCTGAAGCCTACCAATCAGCCTTTTATGCACCAATACATAATTGAATAAACTACTTTCATTATGTGCTATGTCATATCTTGTATACTTATCCTTTTTCATAAAATATGTATTACTTATTACCAAACCTCTTTCTACACATAGCTCAACTAAAGGCTCCCCATTTTCATTTACCCCTGGCACCCCAAATTTACCTACTACTCCCTCCACAACATTTTTACCCACTTTATCATTGAAATCCCCAACCACAAGTACTCTCACACTTGGTTCAAAACTTCCAACGCATTCACTCAAAATTTCCCCAAATCTCTCTCTCCTCTACACTTATATCTTCTCCAGATACATAAATGGTTACTGTAACCCACTTTTCACATCCAAACCTTATTTTACTCCACATAACCCTTGAATTAATACATTTTTATTCCCTCTTTTCCTGCCTTAACTTATCCTTCAACATTATTGCTTCTCCTTCTTTAACTCTAACTCTGTTTGAAATCCCTGACCTAATCCCATTATTTCTCCCCACTGAAACTTTCCCACCCTCTTCAGCTTTGTTTCACTTAAACCCAGGACATCCAGCTTCTTCTCATTCATAACATCCACAATCATCTCTTTCTTATCATTCACACAACATTCACGCACATTCAAACATCCCACTTCGACGGTTTTCTTCTTTTTCTTTTTAGTAGGCTATACAGGAAAAGGGATTACTAGCCCATTGTTCCCGGCATTTTAGTTGACTTTTACAACACGCATGTCTTACGGAGGATAGATTCTTTATTTATTTATTTATTTATTTATTTAAAAATTTGTGCACACATACAGAGGTACAAAAAATACAGAAAAGAGCAGTATGCCAAAGCCACTTATACTATGCATAGCATTACGGGCTGGCTTAAAATTAACTTAAGATGAACTAAGCAATGATGACATCGGTGATAAAACTTTAATGTAAACAGATTACTATAAAGCACAAGTGAGTATTACAAAGACAGGTCATATGGTTGTATGCATTGTTGTACATTCAGTAGAATGGAGTATTCTGTTAGGTAGTGTATTTAAAAAATAATAAGTTAGATTGGGTTTTAGGTTTAACATTTATGTGATATAATTGTGAGAAACATTTAAGATATACAATTTATAAGGTTCAGTTATTCAGTATTTATTTGGTTTTGGGTGAGTAAGTGATCTTTGAGAAGAGACTTGAATTTATAAACAGGTAGTGTTTCTTTTATATTTACAGGTAATGAGTTCCAGATTTAGGGCCTTTTATGTGCATTGAGTTTTTGCAAAGTGTGAGATGGACACAGGGAACATCAAAGAGTGATCTGTGCCTTGTGTTATGGTCATGTGTTCTTTTGAGGTTGGCAAGGAGATGTTGAGGGGAGGGTTAATATCAGAGTTAAGTGTTCTATGTATGTAATAGGTGAGTATTTAAGTATGAATGTTTTGTATGGTGAATAGGTTTAGTGTATTGAATATTTGGTGGAGTGTGCTGCCTATAGTGAGAATTTGTTATCATTCTAACTGCAGCCTTTTGTTGGGTAATTAGTGGTCTGAGATGGTTACTTGTTGTTGAGCCCCATGCACAAATTACCATAGGTGAGATAGGGGTAAATAAGAGAGTGATATGGGGCCAGGAGGCTGACTGTGGAGCATAGTACCGTATCTTCGATAGTATGCCTACAGTCTTGGAAATTTTCTTAGAAATTTGTTGTTTTATGTGTATGAAATTTGAGTCTATTATCAAGGTGGATTCCTAAGAATTTTCCCTCTTTTTAGCTTTGTGATAGGTGATCCGTTTATCATTATGTTAAGAGGGACATCTGTAGCTCTGTTACCAAACTGAATGAAGTGGGTTTTTGTCAATGTTTAGTGTAAGTTTGTTAGTCCTCATCCAGGTAGATATTTTTTGTAATTCTGTATTTACAGTATTGGCTAGCGTGACTGGGCTCGGGTGGGAGAAGACGTATGTAGTGTCATCTGCAAATAGTGTGGGTTTGAGTAATTGCGAAGCATTTGGTAGGTCATTTATGTATAGGAGAAAGAGAAGAGGGCCAAGGACACTTCCCTGTGGGACACCAACTGAAAATTGGTTGTGCAGAAGAGTTTGCCCCATTTGCATACACATATTGGCTTCTGTTGCTGAGTATGACTTGAGGTATTGAGGGAGTGCCCTCATACCATTGTGAAATTTCGTGGAGCAGTCATGGTTACTGTACAAAGCTTTACTAAGTCAATGAAGATCCAGTGGACTTCTTTTTTCTCTATTGCAGTGTTATATTTCTAGCATGTGATAATAGCACATTGTATTTTTATTTGGCCTGAATCCAAATTGGAGGGGTTGAGTATGTTTTGGGAGTAAGGTAGGAGTAGATTCGTTTATGAATTAATTTTTCGAAATTTTTAGAGAGGTGTAGTTGGATATTGGCCTAAGTTATCAACTCGTTTGGTCTCCTCCTTTGTGATCGGGGTGACCTTGCTATTTTGAGTACTGTGGGAAGGTGGAGGATTCAATGGATTTTTTAAAGAGTGGCAATGATTGGGATGCTTGTGACCTTTTTTGTTATAAGGGTGTAAGGTATTTAAATCCTGCCTGTTTTTAGCGTTTGATAATAAGGTGACTTGTATGGGTTAGTCGAGCTAGGACAGTGTGAACATCAAAATTGGTATCAATACCGAAGGTTGTTAGGTAAGACACTAATGCAACAGTTAGACAACTTTATTCCGAACTTTTTCGCCTACACAGTAGACTTCTTTCATCGAATAACAGAAAGTAGGAGGAACAGTAGAGTGTGTAAGATGAGATAATCGGGTCCATCACCCTTAAAGTCGTAGAATTTGGGGTTTGTCAGCCCCTCCAGGCCGAGGGACTGACCCTTTCAATTCTAGACTTTAAGGGGTGATGGACTGATTATCATCTTCACTTTCTCTACTGTTCCTGCCTACTTTCTGTATTCGACTGAAGAAGCCTACTGTGTAGGCGAAACGTTTGGGAAATAAAGTTGTCTAACTGTTCATATGGTGTCTTACCTAGGAACAGTGTGTTCGGGTAGTTGCCAGTGAGGTAGTCATTTGGTGGGGTATCTGAGCTTGGGATTTTATTGGCAAGGTTTTGTCCTATAGTGGAGAAGAAGTCATTGAGTCTGTTTGCTGTTTCTGTTGGTGGGAGTTGGGGTTCATCTGATTTTGCTAATTTTATTTCGCTATTTCGTGATATCTTTTTTGTTCCTAGAATTTCTGATAGGGTTTTCCAGGTCTTTTTTATATCACCTCGTAAGTTGGATAATCTGTTCTCTATACAATTTTTTTGCCCTTCTTATCAGGCTGGTTAGGATTTATGAGTAACGTTTGTTTGGTCTCTGGTTATGTGACCCATTCTGTACTGTTTTTTCATATTGGTGTTTTGTATTTATGCATTTGAGAATGCTGGGTGTTAACCAGGGACTGTTCAGTCTCTTAGCTGTCATCTGTTTAGTTTTTTTAGGGCAGTGCTTGTTATAGAGGTATTGGGTCTTTTTTAGAAAATTATTAATACATTCGTCAATATCTGTATAGATTTCTAGCTCAGTGTGCCAGTCAATGTTTGCTACTGCTGTTGTGAAGTTATTAATGGCTGCCTCATTGTGAAGTCTGAGGTGACTTTAGTAGTGTCTTGGGGTAATTTACCAAGAGTTGTTATGAGAAAAGTAGGGTAGTGGTCTGTGGTATTATCTGTAATTATGCCTGATTTTAAAGGGGATATGGTGTTGGTCCAGATGTGGTCAAGTAGGGAAACACTAGTCTCTGTAACTCTTGTAGGTTTTGTTACTGTTGGTAGCAACATACAGTTACTCATTGTGTTTGTGAATTCAGTAACGTGTGGGGCCTGGTCTTGCAGGAGATTTATATTGAAGTCACCTGAGAGTAGTAAGTGATCTTTGTTCATGCGTGCATCAGTTATCATACTTCCTAGGTTTTGACTAAATTGGCTAATGTTTGATGTGGAACTCTGTAAATGTTTATCAATGTGAGAGGTTTTTGTAGGTATTTGGATTTGAATTTGGCTATTATATATTCCCCATGTTCATCCCTTGTGCAAGTATTAGTGATACATTCTAGTTGGTCTGAGTAGTATATGGCTGTGCCACCCCCTTGTTGGTCTGGCCTACAGTTGTGTATGGCTGTGTAACCAGGAATGGCATAGACTTCTGTACTATCAGGCTTTAGCCAGGTTTCAGTTAGTGTAATGAATGACATATTGGCATGTAAGGAATTTAGTAATGCTATGAGGTCATCGTAATGCTTGCTTAAAGATCTGATATTGTAGTTAAAGATAGTTATGTTGTTGTTGGCACTGAGAAGTGCCTTTGATTGTTCTGCAGTGTAGTAATTACAGTAACTGTTTGAATCATTTAAGTCGTTAAATAAGAGGTTGGTATCAGGATCAATGCTTGTAATCATAAGATTTGTAGTGAATCTATAGTTAGAATTAAGTATAAAACAAAGTAAATAGTCTTAAGCTAAAAAATAGCACCTGAATTATTTAACAAATGTAAAATAATGAGCTAAGGTAGTTTTGGAATATAATGGCAAAGTTGTGAACTTATTCTACTTTAGCACCTGAGAATAGCACCTTGATTATTTTAACAATTGTGAATGTATAAACTAGGGTAGTTATATAAAGCTAAAATAAAGGAGAAAATATATGAGGGACTAAATTAAGTAATGGTAAACAAAGTTAAATGGACAGGTGGTCACTATGAAATAATATTGGTTAAGGAGTAAGATCTGATTTGTAATATTAAATAAATTGAGCAGTTTATTGCACAATAAAAGTAAAAAAATGAGGTAGTTGGTACTAGCTAGCAAAAGATAGTTTTGGTACTTGCAAAAAAGTAATTGGAATATACACTAATTGCATACACAATAAAAAGTGACTAAAAAACAAGTAGTGATAAACAAAATTAAATGGACAGGTAAGAATAATGAATATTATTAATTTGGGGTAAGATTTGACTTGTAATTTAAAATTATGAGCAATTTATAGTGGTAAGAAAGAAGTATAGAGTATTGGGGGGTATTTCATTAGCTAGTGATGAAAAATAATAAAAATAATAATGTACAATATAATAGTAACGTACACTATATGCACCACACGTATATATGTATTAAGGGCACTTATCTAATCTGTTACAAAAATGTCAGCTTTTCTAAGGAAGGTAGAGAAATCGTGTTCATTTGAGATAGTATATTGTTGTCCTGTTGATGTTTTCCTTACTAGTATTTTCCCATCTCGCGTGAAACACTGATGTATTTTGTTTTCCTGTTTAAGTTTTCTCAGCCTGAACAGAAGGTTTTGACGTTTTTTTGTTAGACACTCATTTATGTACACTCCATTCCACTTCCCCATGGATATAAAAGGAAAAGTAATAAGAACAAGAACTATTAAGATAAATCAAAGAAAACTCAGATGAGTGTGTATATATAAACGTGTACATGTATGTGCAGTGTGACTTCACTAAGTGTAAGTAGAAGTAACACGACGTACCCTAAATCTTGCTTGTTTATGAGACGGAAAAAAGACACTAGCAATCCTACCATCATGTTAAACAATTACAGGCTTTCGTTTTACACTCACTTGGCATGACGGTAGTACCTTCTTGGGTGGTTGCTGTCTACCAGCCTACTACTAGAAATGTATATCTTTCTTTCAACGCACTGGCCATGTCCCACCGAGGCAGGTTGCCCAAAAGAAAAAACAAAAGTTTCTCCTTTTATCCCTTTGACTGTTTCAGTCGTATATATATGTCTTACAAGCCACCATGTTTGACGTATATGTACTCATAAATTCTAGCGGCTTCAAATCAAGCAGGAGAAAGCTGGTAGGCCCACATGTGAGAGAATGGGTCTGTGTGGTCAGTGTGCACCATATAAAAAAAATCCTGCAGCATGCAAGAACTGCAAGAAGCCCCTATCACGAGCCTTTTCCATCCTATGGAGAGGGAGCATGGACACGGGGGTTGTCCCACAGTTACTAAAAACAACAGACATAGCCCCACTCCACAAAGGGGGCAGTAAAGCAACAGCAAAGAACTACAGACCGATAGCACTAACATCCCATATCATAAAAATCTTTGAAAGGGTCCTAAGAAGCAAGATCACCACCCATCTAGAAACCCATCAGTTACACAACCCAGGGCAACATGGGTTTAGAACAGGTCGCTCCTGTCTGTCTCAACTATTGGATCACTACGACAAGGTCCTAAATGCACTAGAAGACAAAAAGAATGCAGATGTAATATATACAGACTTTGCAAAAGCCTTCAACAAGTGTGACCATGGCGTAATAGCGCACAAAATGCGTGCTAAAGGAATAACAGGAAAAGTCGGTCGATGGATCTATAATTTCCTCACTAACAGAACACAGAGAGTAGTCGTCAACAGAGTAAAGTCCGAGGCAGCTACGGTGAAAAGCTCTGTTCCACAAGGCACAGTACTCCCTCCCATCTTGTTCCTCATCCTCATATCCGACATAGACAAGGATGTCAGCCACAGCACCGTGTCTTCCTTTGCAGATGACACCCGAATCTGCATGACAGTGTCTTCCATTGCAGACACTGCAAGGCTCCAGGCGGACATCAACCAAATCTTTCAGTGTGCTGCAGAAAACAATAAGTGTCAGGGGCCCGAGACTGTTCAACTGCCTCCCAGCATACATAAGGGAGATTACCAACAGACCCCTGGCAGTCTTCAAGCTGGCACTGGACAAGCACCTAAAGTCGGTTCCTGACCAGCCGGGCTGTGGCTCGTACGTTGGTTTGCGTGCAGCCAGCAGCAACAGCCTGGTTCATCAGGCTCTGATCCACCAGGAGGCCTGGTCACAGACCATGCCACGGGGGCGTTGACCCCCGGAACTCTCTCCAGGTAAACTCCAGGTAATGAGAAAAAAAAACTCCGACCTTTTTTTTTTTTTTAATTAAAATGCCGAATTTGTGGTCTATTTTTGTATAGTATTTATGGTTGTATTTTCTTTTTCTTGGTCTTATTTGATAGAATGGAAAACATATTGTAGAAATAGAGGGGATTTTGATTGGTTTTACTATAAAAAGAACCTTGAAATGGAGCTCAGTGTAAGGGAAATGTTTGATTTTTGCCAGTGTTCAAAAGTAAACAGATGATATAGTTGGACAATAAATGTCCAACTAGCCATTCTAATATGCAGTCATGAATGGGTTGACATTATTTATACAATTATTACAATATTGCAATAGTCTGCATAACAGTAAATCTTCTATTTTTTGTTTGAATAAAAATTCAAAATAGAAAGCAAGAGTAATATCAGAGAGGCCTGGAGACATGACTGATGAACAAAGAAAATGTTATTTTAGAGCCAGGAATGTCTGCATTGTTCATTCTGGATCCTGTTTTGAAATTGTCATATTTTTTAATTTTCGTGAAATTGGCCAAATTGGAAATTTCTGACCACATTATTGGGTAGTTGAAATCGGTAAATGGGCAGTTTCTTGTATGCAGTCGATAGAAAAAAATGGAGTTCTAAAGAAATAGCTATGAGTTTGGTCGACTGGAACAATGAAATTAGCTGAAAATAGGGCTCAAAGTGGGCGAAATCACCGATTCGTAAATATCGCTGAGGTCGCTAACTTCACGAGAGCGTAATTTCGTCTGTTTTCCATCAAATTTCATTCATTTGGTGTCATTACAATCGGGAAAAGATTGTCTATCATTTCAATATAAAAAATAATTTTTTTTTTTAAATTTTACAACACCAGGAGACACCTCAAGATTTGGGGTTGCGACAGTCAAGGGGTTAAATTTAGGAATTTATGCAGAAGGGGTTACTAGCCCCTTGCTCCCGGCATTTTAGTCACCTCTTACAACCTGCATGGCTTACAGAGGAAGAATTCTATTCCACTTCCCCATGCAGATAAGAGGAAATAAACAAGAACAAGAACTAGAAAGAAAATAGAAAACCCAGAGGGGTGTGTATATATATGCTCGTACATGTATGTGTAGTGTGACCTAAGTGTAAGTAGAAGCAGCAAAACATACCTGAATGTTGCATGTTTATGAGACAGAAAAAAGGACACCAGCAATCCTACCATCATGTTAAACAATTACAGGCTTTCGTTTTACACTCGCTTGGCAGGATGGTAGTACCACCCTGGGTGGTTACTGTCTACCAGCCTACTACTAAAAATATATATACAGTGGGCCCCAAGTTTCATGATTAATCCGTTCCAGAGAGCCTGCCGAAAGTCGAAATTCACGAAACTCGAAACCATTTTCCCCATAAGAAATAACGGAAATAAAATTAATCCGTTCCAGACTCCCAAAAATATTAAAATAAAATATTTTTTTTTTCAAATTAAATAAAGATTTACATACTGAAAACAATCAGGAATCAAGTACATGCATATAAAAAATAATAATAACATTACACTTACCTTTACTGAAGACTTCTGGGTGGATTGTAGATGGGAGGAGGGGATAGGAGGAAGGTGTACACTATTGTTTGGAAGGAGAATCTCCTTCCATTAGGACTTCAGGTAGCAAGTTCTTTTCTGGGGTTACTTCCCTTCTTTTAATGCCACTGGGAACAACTTGAGAGTCACTGGACTCCTGTGGCATAAAATATCTATCCAGAGAGGTCTCTTTCTGACATTTCTTTATGATTTGCCTGAAGTGGGACAAGGTTTTGCCTCTGAACATGTTGCAGATATGGCTTGTTTCAGCTTGGTCAGGGTGATACTTCTCAACAAAACTTTGCAACTCATTCCACTTTGAACACATGTCCTTAATCACCGAAGAAGGCACCTCCTTCACTCTCTTTTCCTCCTCCTCTGAAGCAAGTTCCTCAGCTGTGGTCTGATGCTGTTTCAGTTGAAGCTCTTGCAGTTCGTCAGTGGTTAGCTCTTCCCTGTGGTCCTCCACCAACTCTTCCACATCCCCGTCACTCACCTCCAACCCCATGGACTTGCCCAATGCCACAACACCTTCCACAACAGGCAGAGGGTCGGCAGGGTCAGGGTCTGCCTCAGACCCTTCAAAATCCCTTTGGATCGTGTTCTTCGCTTTCTTTACCAAAGGGCTTGCACTAGCTTTCCTTGGGCCCATGGTGATTTATTTAGCAGTTGCAATCACAAAAAACAATGGATTATTACGTATGAACTCGCGGGGTGGTGGTCACGTGTTGGTAAACAATGGCACACTGAGTGTGAATGGCGTGGGAGACTGGCTTTGTGTGTGCGGTGATGGGCGGACGGGTACCGGATTGCTGCTGAATCACAAGTCTAATCACGAAACTCGAGGCCAAATTTTGCCGAAAGTCAAATTTCACGAAAGTCGATGCTGTCGAAACTCAGGGGTCCACTGTATGCTCCTCACTTAGCAATGAATTCGTTAACTGACGTGGTTTTAGGAACGGAGCTCCATTGATAAGTGAGGAGAGGCTGTATATACAGTATACAGTAGACCATTATTTAACATGGTAGTTACGTTCCAGAAAATGCTGTGCTAGGTAAAACTGTGTTAGTTGAACTGGGAAAAATAAGCCTCCACCTCTTACAAAAATGAAACTGAATATGTAGTTGTAGTTCTTTGTTGTGATGTATCTTGTTGTTTTTACTGCTTAAGACTACAAACGTAACAGAAATAACAGTATTTCTTACCATAAATTGTGGGTGCTGGTGGTTGTGGATGATTGTGAAGAGAGTGGAGAGTTATGTTGTGGCCCTACAGAGTTGAGGTGGATGGTAGAGGTTATGGTACTGAAGTCGATTGTTGTACTGGAGTGTAACTTTAAGTCATTCAGTCAGTCAAGTCATTCAGTTAGTCAAGCCATTCAGTAAGTCAGTCAAGTCATTCAGTAAGTCAATCAAGTCATTCAGTCAGTAAGTCAAGTCATTCAGCCAGTCAAATCAGTTAGTCGGTCAGTCAAGTCAGTAAATCAAGTAAGCTATTCAGTCAAGTCAGTAAGTTATTCAGTCAAGTCAGTAAGCCATTCACTAAGTCAGTTAGTCACACAGACTTATGTTTACCTCTTTTTATGTGTACAAAGTAACACTTCATTACACCACATGTTATCTCTTGTCTGATATCTCTGTTTTCTTTGTTAATTCTAAGACTTAAATGCTTATACATTTTCTTGCTACTTTCAGCAATACTGGTATTCCTACTGGGTGTCATGATTGCTTGGCAGGTACAAGATATAGTAATTAAAAGATCAAAACACAATTCACAAACACAGCTAGCTTGTAGCAGAGAAAGACTGGACCGGACGCGTATGAAGTATGAATGCTGGGATGGTAGGGTGGCATCGGGGGTGGTATGGCATGGTGGGAGGTTTTCCCCAATGATCCACGAAAAGGCAGCCACTTGAGGAAAAGGGAATTTTTTTCCTTCCCACAAACTGAGCCGTGTTAAATTAATTTTGCAATGTGTTACATAAAATTGTGCTGCAATTCTCCAATCGTGCTATACCCGAATCATGCCAAATAAACTCTTGCTAAATGATGGTCTACTGCATATACCGATTATTCCAAATGAACCAATGTTTGTGTGGCCATGAAATATAGCTCTTTATATTTTATTATTAGCACATCATCCGTTTCCCACCAAGGCATGGTGGCCCGAAAAAGAAAAACTTTCACCATAACTCACTCTTCACTGTCTTGCCAGAGGCGTGCTGCACTGCAGTTATAAAACTGCAACATTAATACCCCTCCTTCAGAATGCAGGCACTGTACTGCACATATCCAGGACTCAAGTCCGGCCTGCGAGTTTCCCTGAATCTCTTCTTTATATAAATATTACCTTTCTCACACTCCAGCAGCACATCAAATCCTAAAAACCATGTGTCTCCATTCACTCCTATCTAACATGCTCACGCATACTTGCTAGAAGTCCAAGCCCGTTGTACACAAAACCTCATTTACCCCCTCCCTCCATCCTTTCCTAGGGTCACCCCTACCCCGCCTTCCCTCTACGATAGATTTATACACTCTTGAAGTCATTCTATTTTGTTCCATCCTCTCTACATGTCTGAACTGCCTTAACCCTTTGAGGGTTTCGGCCGTACTAGTACATCTTACGCGCAGGGGTTTTTGATGTACTAGTACGCATAAATTCTAGCACTGTCACATCTCGCAGGAAAAGGCTGATAGGCCTAGATGTGAGAGAATGGGTCTGTGTGGTGGGTGTGCGCAGTAGGAAAAAATCTGGGACCCAGTGGTGCATTGTGGGAATGCCATCATAGTACACAATGTCCACTATGCCTGGCGGTAAGAAGTTCCTCACTCCTCGGCAAATTGGGACAGTTTTGTTCCCCAGTGACAGTTCTAATACAGATGGAAGTGACAGTGAAGATGAGTTTCAAGGTTCTGGTGAGGTTTTGACTGAAACTAATGGACCATAATATGGGTAATAGTGAGGAAAACCCAGACAACCCACAGCCTTCCACCTCTGGTGCTGGGCCGGCTTGTTCACGTTCGGTTGTACCAGAATCAAAGAGGAAACTCCTATTTTCCCAAATCCCAGACTCAGATGTGAGCATTGGTGATGATAGTGATAGTGATTATGAATAACAAGCTCTTCAAACTTGTTCCAAGAATGGAGGAGGAGGCAGAGGAGGAGGAGGCAGAGGAGGAGGAGGAGGAGGAGGAGGAGGAGGCAGAGGAGGAGGAGGAGGAGGAGGAGGAGGAAGAAGAAGAAGAGGAGGAGGAGGAGGAGGAGGAAGAAGAGGAGGAGGAGGAGGAGGAAGAAAAAGAAGAATACATAATAATAACAATAATACATAATAATAATAATACATAATAATAATACATAATAATAATACATAATAATAATAATAATATGTAATAATAAATGTTCACCCATGACAGTAACAAGATAAGGGGAGATAACATCTGATAAGTGCTGACGTTTGATGAGGGTAAATGAGGGTGGAGCTGATACCAAAAGATTAGATGAACATCGCCCTCCCTTTGTTTTTGCTGGTATACTAGCATTTGTCTGTCTGTCAAGCTCCCTGTCTATCTGTCTATTCGTCTAGCTCTCTGTCTCAGAGAGCCACAAGACTGCGTCATCACTTTTACTCACATCTTCAAGTGGAGTACAGCACTTTGTCTGGATTTCTTGGGTTATCCTAGGTAATTTATACTATGTATACTTGCATTTATGTGTACCTGTGAGACAGAGATAGACAGACAGATAGAAAAAGAGACAGATTAAAAGATATAGAATGAGGGAGAAAGATAATTAGATAGAATGGAGGGGAAGCAGCATCCGACCCCATTGTTTTGACAGGTCGGAGGGGGAGTGAGTAATGAGACAATATGTCACTTTGACAGCTGCCGACTACTGGTAATTTACACTATGGAGGAGGAGGAGAAGGAGAAGGAGGAAGAGGAAGAGTAGGGGGAAGAGGAAGAAGAGGAGGAGGAGGAGGAAGAGGAAGAGGAGGAGGAGGAAGAGGAAGAGGAATAGTAGGAGGAAGATTAGGGGGAAGAGGAGGAAGAGGAAGAGTAGGAGGAAGAGTAGGGGAAGAGGAGGAAGAGGAAGAAGAGGAGGAGGAGCAAGAGGAGGAGAGGAGCAAGAGGAGGAGGAGGAGGAGGAAGAGGAGGAGTAAGAAGAGGAAGAGGAGGAGGAAGAGTAGGGGGAAGAGGAAGAAGAGGAGAAGGAGGAGGAAGAGGAGGAGGAGGAAGAAGAGGAAGAAGATGATGTAATAATATTTTTCCCTTGAAGCAAGAAAAAAAAATCCACCCCATGACAGTGACAAGATAAGGAGAGATAACATCTGATAAGAGATGACTTTTGATGAGCGTAAACGAGGGTGGAACTGATAATAAAAGATTAGAAGAACATCGCCCTCCCTTTGTTTCTGCTGGTACACTAACATTTCTGTCTGTCTATTTGTCTGTCTGTCAAGCTCCCTGTCTATCTGTCTATCCGTCTAGCTCTCTGTCTCAGAGAGCCACAAGACTGCCTCATCACTTTTACTCACATCTTCAAGCTGAGTACAGCACTTTGTCTGGATTTCTTGGGTTGTCCTAGGTAATTTATACTATGTATACTTGTATTTATGTGTACCTGTGAGACAGAGATAGACAGATAGAAAGAGAGAGACAGATTGAAAGAGATAGAATGAGGGAGAAAGATAAAACACCATTGTGTATGACACCATGTTTCAAAGAGTTCCACAAGCTGCAGAACTAATAGGAATATGTTCAGTGACTGTATATTGGTATATATATTAGAGAACAATAGTAATAAACAATGTTTTGTATTGTTTGTTTTTGTAAACAAGTTTTGTAAACAATATATTGATAATTATGTTTGTGTGCTTATTGTGTTGTATACAACGAGTGTATATATGTACATTGCACCTTACTTTGGTCTCATAGGCCACATAAGTTATGTGAAAAAATAAAATAGTGAAAAAAACAACAAACCTTCAAATACAAGTAAACCAAAGTTTACCGGCGAGCGGCAGTCGCCGCTGTTGCCATACAGGGCTCATTTTATGCAAACTTTATGCCTCCATATCTCCGTAAGTATTGATGGTAAAATTTTTTTGTTTATCCTATAATGTTTAGAAAAAAAAACTCTATTTTTTCATAAGAAAAAATAATATTTTTTTTTTTTTTTAAATTTGGCCGACCCTGAGAACAAGTTTCTGAGAGGGCCTGTCGACCCTCAAAGGGTTAACAACCCCTCCTCAGCCCTCTGGATAATAGTTTTGGTAATCCCGCACCTCCTCCTAGTTTCCAAACTACGAATTCTCTGCATTATATTTGCACCACACATTGCCCTCACACACGACATCTCCACTGCCTCCAGCCTTCTCCTTGTTGCAACACTCACCACCCATGCTTCACTCCCATATAAAAGCATTGGTATAACTATACTCTCATACACTCCCCTCTTTGGTTCTATGGACAAAGCTCTTTGTCTCCACAGACTTCTCAGTGCACCACTCGCCTTTTTTCCCTCGTCATTTCTGTGATGCACCTCATCTTTCATAGACCCATCTCCTGACACATCCACTTCTAAATATCCAGATACATTCACCTCCTCCATACTCCCTCCCTCCCTTTTTTTTTTTTTTCTTTAACACATCAGCCGATTCCCACCAAGGCAGGGTGGCCCGAAAAAGAAAAACTTTCACCATCATTCAATCTGCCACTGTCTTGCCAGAGAGTTGCTTCACACTACAGTTGATAGAACTGCAACATTAACCCTTTTAGGGTCAAGAGGCCCTCTCCTAAACTTGTTCTCAGGGTCAAAAATTTTTCGGAAATAAAAAAAATTATTTTTCTTATGAAATGATAGAGAATCTTTTCCCGATCATAATAACACCAAAAGTATGAAATTTGATAGAAAACTTAGGGAATTATGCTCTCACAAAGTTAGCGGTCTCACCGATATTTATGCATCAGCGATTTTGGCCGCTTCGAGCCCTGTTTTCAGCCAATTCCTGTGTACTAGTTGACAAAAATCTTATTTATTTCGCTAGAATTCCATTTTTTCTATCGAATGAGTACAAGAGACCACCCATTTACCATTTTCAACTATCCAATAAAATGGTTAGCAATTGGCAATTTTGCCAATTTCACACAAATTTCAGAAGATGCCAATTTCCAAATAGGGTCCAGAACAAACAAGACAGACATTCCTGGCACTAAAATAACAAGTTCTCTGTTAGTCACATCCCAAGGCCCCTCTTATATTTGTTTTGCTTTCCATTTTGAATTTTTATTCTTACAAAAAATAAATTTGCTGTTATGCAGACTACTGCTTTAGTGTAGAAATGGTATAAATAATATCAGCACACTTGTGAAAGAATATTAGACTCACCAGTTGACATGTATTGGATGCTTGGCATGACTTGTTTACTTTTGAACTTTGGTAAAAATCGAACATTTCTGCTATTTTGAGCTCAATTTCAAGGTACTTTTCATTGTGAAACCAATCAAAATCATCTCAATTTCTGTAATATGTCTTCCATTCTATAAAATGAGACCAGGAAAACTAGAATACAACCATAAATACCATACAAAAATACAGTGCAAAGTCACTGTTTTAATTCAAAAACACGGTCAAAGTTTTTTTTTTCTCATTACGCACTCTGTGCTGCAGGATTTTTTTTTATACTGCGCACACTGACCACATAGACCCATTCTTTCATATGTAGGCCTACCAGCTTTCTCTCGCTAGATTTGAAGGCGCTAGAATTTAGGCATTCTAGTACATCAATAACCCTGGTGCGTAAGCCGTACTAGTTCGTCGAAAACCCTGAAAGGATTAACGCCCCTTCTTCAGAGTGCAGACACCGTACTTCTCATCTCCAGGGCTCAAATCCGGCCTGCCAGTTTCCCTGAATCCCTTCATAAATGTTACTTTGCTCACACTCCAACAACACGTCAAATATTAAAAACCATTTGTCTCCATTCACTCCTATCAAATACGCTCATGCATACTTGCTGGAAGTCCAAGCCCCTCGCACACAAAACCTCCTTTACCCCCTCCCTCCAACTTTTCTAGGCCGACCCCTACCCCGCCTTTCCTCCACTACAGTTTTATACATTCACAAAGTCATTCTGTTTCGCTCCATTCTCTCTACATGTCCGAACCACCTCAACAACCCTTCCTCAGCCCTCTGGACAACAGTTTTGGCAATCCCACAACTCCTCCTAACTTCCCAACTACGAATTCTCGGCATTATATTTACACCACACAGTGGCCTCAGACATGACATCTCCACTGCCTCCAGCCTTTTTCTCACTGCAACATTCATCACCCATGCTTCACACCCATATAAGAGCATTGGTAAAACTACACTGTCATACATTTCCCCTCTTTGCATCCAAGGACAAAGTTCTTTGTCTCCACAGACTCCTAAGTGCACCACTCACCCTTCTCCCTTCATCAGTTCTGTGATTCACCTCATCTTTCGTCGACCCATCTGCTGACACGTCCACTCCCAAATACTATCTGAATACATTCACCTCCTCCATACTCTCTCCCTGCAATCTGATATCCAATCTTTCATCACCTGATCTTTTTGTTATCCTCATAACCTTACTCTTTCCTGTATTCACTTTTAATTTTCTTCTTTTACACACCCTACCAGATTCATCCACCAACCTCTGTAACTTCTCTTCATAATCTCCCAAAAGCACAGTGTCATCAGCAAAAAGCAACTGTGACAACTCCCACTTGGTGTTTGATTCTTTATTTTTAACTCCACACCTCTTGCCTAGACCCTCACATTCACTTCTCTTACAACCCCATCTATAAATATATTGAACAACCACAGTGACATCACACATCCTTGTCTAAGGCCTACTTTTACTGGGAAATAATCTCCCTCTTTCCTACATACTCTAACCTGAGCCTCACTATCTTCATAAAAACTCTTCACTGCTTTCACTAACCTACCTCCTATACCATACACCTGCAACATCTGCCACATTGCCCCCCTATCCACCCTGTTATATGCCTTTTTTAAATCCATAAATGCCACAAAAACCTCTTTAGCTTTATCTAAATACTGTTCACCTATATGTTTCACTGTAAACACTTGGTCTACACACCCCCTACCTTTCCGAAAGCCGCCTTGTTCATCTGCTATCCTACTCTCCGTTTTACTCTTAATTCTTTCAATAATAACTCTACCATATGCTTTACCAAGTATACTCAACAGACTAACCCCGTCTAATTTTTGCACTCTCTTTTGTACCCTTTGCCTTTATACAAAGGAACTATGCATGCTCTCTGCCAATCCCTAGGTACCTTACCTTCTTCCACACATTTATTAAATAATAGCACTAACCACTCCAAAAATATATCCCTACCTGCTTTTAACATTTCTATCTTTATCCCATCAATCCCAGCTGCCTTATCCCCTTTCATTCTACCCACTGCCTCATGAGCTTCCCCCACAGTTACAACTGGCTCTTCCTCACTCTTACAAGATGTTATTCCTCCTTGCCCTATACACGAAATCACAGCTTCCCTATCTTCATCAACAGTTCCTCAAAGTATTCCCTCCATCTTCTCGATACCTCTGACTCTCCATTCAATAACTCTGCTCTCCTATTTTCAACTGGCAAATCCATTTGTTCCCTAGGCTTCCTCAACTTGTTAATCTCACTCCAAAATTTTTCTTATTTTCAACAAAGTTTGTTGATAACATCTCACCTACTCTCTCATTTGCTCTCTTTTTACATTGCTTCACCACTCTCTTAACCTCTTTTTTTTTATTGTCCTCATCATCTTACTCTTTCCTATTTTCACTTTTAATTTTCTTCTCTTACATACCCTACCAAACTTATTCACCAACCTCTGCAACTTCTCTTCAGAATTTCTTTGAAAGCACTGTGTCATCAGCAAAGAGCAACTAAGACAACCCCCACTTGTGTTAGATTCTTTATCTTTTAATCCCCATACCTTTTGCCGACACCTGAGCATTCACTTCTCTTACAACCCCATCTCTAAATATATTGAACTACCATGGTGACATCACACATCCTTGTCTAAAACCTATTTTTACTGGGAAATAATCTCCCTCTCTCCTACATACTCTAACATGAGCCTAACTATCCTCATGAAAACTCTTCACTGCTTTCAATAACCTACCTCCTATTCCATACATTTGCAGTGTCTGTCCCATTGCTCCCCTATCCATCCTGTTGTACGCCTTTTCCAACTCCATAAATGCCCTAAGAGCCTCTTTACCCTTAATCTAAATACTGTTTACACTTTATAATAATTTCAGCTATAAACAATTAAAATAATCATTTATTATTATTATAATTACAGTAATGATAATTGTTGATACATATTGTAAACATTTCAGATTTTGTGTTTAACCTCCATTTAACTTAAATTTAACCTTTGACTTACATTTAACATTTGACTCACATTTAACATTTGGATTTCATTTTATCATTGATCCACATTTGACCTGCATTTACCCTTTGACCTGTTTTTTTAAATTTTACTTACATTTAATCTTTGACTGGCATTTAACTTTTGATTTACGTACATTTAACCTGTGACCTCATTTAAAAGCTACTGCATAAAAATGCCTCTATAGTGAAACAAGATAAAGAGGGAGAGAGATGAATACTTCCCCAGCATTTGGCTAATCAGCCATTTGCTTCAGATGAGTGTGTCATCAGGGATGGACTCGGTGCGAGGTAAGGGCGGGGACATCCTGCTGCTACATCGTTTAGGTGAAGTGATGCTCCGAGCTGTCAATTCCGGCCGGCCACTTCTCCACATAATGAGGGCCTGGGCTGTTGCTGGGCCCCACTTTATGGAGGTATAGTAATGTTCTTTATAGCCACGTTACCCTTTGGGGTACCTTGATGGGTGAAGTGAAGCTACCCTTCCCTTCATTGTATCAAACACAATTAATTTCCATTCCCCAGGCACTGTATGGCCCCTGATAGTTTAGCACTTCCCATTTAATATAAAAATAATCAGTAAATTTACTTGTAAGATTATTTGTAACAAATTTTTTCTTAGCTTATTTGGTAGAATCAAATGAATTTACCACCCCAGACCTTTACTTCTGTTAACCATAACATCAGCATTGTGGATAACTTTTATTTTTATACCCTAATCAAGATTTATGTTTGTGTCCGTATCATTGGAATTAAATTTAAACTTAGAAGTTGGAAAACTCTGCATAATAAAAATATACGGTATAGTTCAGGTTGGCCATCATTAACCCTTTCAGGGTCCAAGACCAAAATCGGAAGGGGTGCCCCAGTGTCCAAGAAATTTTGAAAAAAAAAAAAAATATATTTTTTCTTATAGAATTAAAGAGTATATTTTTGTGAAGGTAATAAAAAAAAAATTCTGATCAGAACTTACCGAGATACAGCGGTGAGAAGTTGACCCAAAATGACCGGGTGGCGGCAACATCGGCAATTTCCACAAACTCGCATTTCTTTATTTTACGTTTTTTATACTTTTTTCTTTTCTTTTCTAATTTTTTTCTTTTTCTAGTAACATTTGTGGCCTGTAAGACCAGTACTGTATATAATGTATATATATAAACTCACTGTATTGAACACAATAACCGCACTAAAATTATTATTATAATATTGTTTACCACTTTTGTTTATTACAATAAACATGCACAAATCTTGTATAATACTAATGTTAAATCATATATTTACATATTTACAATCACTGGACATGGTTTTAGAACTGCTGGAGCTTGTGGAACTTCTTGAAACAAGGCACCATGCACAGAGGTACCTTACATTCCTCGCACATAAACCGAGTGTCTTTGCGTCTTTGTTGCCGTCATTTTGTTTGTGCACAGACAACACATCTCTTCTGAGCAAATTTCTTCTTAGTTGCAGGAAGCTGTATTATGAAGTGATCACTTTCCCTCCTTAAACACTTGGGTATATCCTGAGGAGTTCGAGGACGGTTTTGTATAGCAGGTGTTGTTACCTGGTATTTCATTATGAGTTGTCTGACAACAGACAAACAAAATTCACCATACGGTGGTCTGTTGCCAGTCTTCACTTGGTACATATTATATGCATTGAGCATTGAAATGCCCATGAGATGGAAGAAAAGTTTCATGTACCACTTGTAACTCTTTTGAACACAATCAACAAAGCCAATCTGCATGTCACATTTGTCAACCAAGTGCATGTTATGTGTATAATCAATCACTGTCACTGGTTTTCGAATATGTTCATTAGTCACTCTATCAACTTTGCCACTGTCTTGCATTTCGTTACGGTGAATGGTTGTCAACAATGTGACATCTCGTTTGCCATGCCACCGTAATGCCATGATGTCATTGGCAGTAAACACCTGAACCTCTTCACCACAAGTGCCTGCATTGAACCTGGGCATATGTTTACGATTAGAATGCACTGTACCCCACACATCTGTCATGTACACTCGCAAGAAATCACTGAGTAAAGAGCTTGTGTACCAGTTATCAGTATATAATGTATGCCCCTTACCAAGATAAGGTGCCATCATGCTTCTCACTACATCACCTGAGATACCCAATAACATCCTGGTATCTTTCAATGTTTTACTTCCCATGTATACAAAAATATCCAATACCAGGCCACTGTCAGTCACAGAGTACAAGCAGTTTTATACCAAAGCGTTTCCTCTTGCTCAGTATATACTGTTTGAACGACAGTCTACCTTTGAACAAAATCAAAGATTCGTCAAGTACAGGATTCTTCAATGGTTAACCCTTTGAGGGTTTCGGCCGTACTAGTACGTAAGGTCTTATGCGCAGGGGTTTTTGACGTACTAGTACGCATAAATTCTAGCGTTGTCAAATCTCGCAGGAAAAGGCTGATAAGCCTAGATGTGAGAGAATGGGTCTGTGTGGTGGGTGTGCGCAGTAGGAAAAAAATCTGGGACCCAGTGGTGCATTGTGGGAATGCCATCATAGTACACAATGTCCACTGTGCCTAGCGGTGAGAAGTTCCTCACTCCTTGGCGAATTGGGACACTTTTGTTCCCCAGTGACAGTTCTAATACAGATGGAAGTGACAGTGAAGAAAAGTTTCAAGGTTCTGGTGAGGTTTTGACCTAAACTAATGACCATAATATGGGTAATAGTGAGGAAAACCCAGACAACCCACAGCCTTCCACCTCTGGTGCTGGGCCATCTTGTTCACGTTCAGTTGTACCAGAATCAAAGAGGAAACTCCTATTTTCCCAAATCCCAGACTCAGATGTGAGCATTGGTGTTGATAGTGATAGTGATTATGAACTACAAGCTCTTCAAACTTGTTCCAAGAATGGAGGAGGAGGAGGAAGAAGAGGAGGAGGAGGCAGAGGAGGAGGAGGCAGAGGAGGAGGAGGAAGAAGAGGAGGAGGAGGAGGAAGAAGAATACGTAATGATGATAAAATACATAATACATAATAATAATACATAATAATAATACATAATAATAATAATACCTAATAATAATAATATGTAATAATAAATGTTCACCCATGACAGTAACAAGATAAGGGGAGATAACATCTGATAAGTGCTGACGTTTGATGAGGGTAAATGAGGGTGCAGCTCATACCAAAAGATTAGATGAACATTGCCCTCCCTTTGTTTTTGCTGGTATACTAACATTTCTGTCTGTCTATTTGCCTGTCTGTCAAGCTCCCTGTCTATCCGTCTAGCTCTCTGTCTCAGAGAGCCACAAGACTGCGTCATCACTTTTACTCACATCTTCAAGCAGAGTATAGCACTTTGTCTGGGTTTCTTGGGTTATCCTAGGTAATTTATACTATGTATACTTGTATTTGTGTACCTGTGAGACAGAGATAGACAGACAGATAGAAAGAGATAGAATGAGGGAGAAAGATAGAAATGGAGGAGGGGAAGCAGCATCGGACCCCATTGTTTTGACAGGCAGGAGGGGGAGTGAGTAATGAGACAATATGTCATTTTGACAGCTGCTGACTCCTGGTAATTTACACTATGGAGGAGGAGAAGGAGAAGGAGGAAGAGTAGGGGGAAGAGGAAGAAGAGGAGGAGGAGGAGGAAGAGGAAGAGTAGGAGGAAGAGGAATAAGAGGAAGAGGAATAGTAGGAGGAAGATTAGGGGGAAGAGGAAGAAGAGGAGGAGGAGGAGGAGGAAGAGGAGGAGGAAGAGTAGGAGGAAGAGGAAGAAGAGGAGGAGGAAGAGGAAGAGTAGGAGGAAGAGGAAGAAGAGGAAGAGGAGGAGGAGGAGGAGGAAGAGGAAGAGGAAGATTAGGGGGAAGAGGAAGAAGAGGAGGAGGAAGTGTAAGAGGAAGAGGAAGAAGAGGAGGAGGAAGAAGGAAGAGTAGGAGGAAGAGGAAGAGTAGGAGGAAGAGTAGGGGGAAGAGGAGGAAGAGGAAGAAGAGGAGGAGCAGCAAGAGGAGGAGGAGGAGGAAGAGGAGGAGTAAGAAGAGGAAGAGGAAGAGTAGGAGGAAGAGGAAGAAGAGGAGGAGGAAGAGTAGGGGGAAGAGGAGGAACAGGAAGAAGAGGAGAAGGATGAGGAAGAGGAGGAGGAGGAAGAAGAGGAAGAAGATGATGTAATAATATTTTTCCCTTGAAGCAAGAAAAAAAAAGTCCACCACATGACAGTGACAAGATAAGGGGAGATAACATCTGATAAGAGATGACTTTTGATGAGCGTAAACGAGGGTGGAACTGATAAGAAAAGATTAGATGAACATCGCCCTCCCTTTGTTTCTGCTGGTACACTAACATTTCTGTCTGTCTATTTGTCTGTCAAGCTCCCTGTCTATCTGTCTATCCGTCTAGCTCTCTGTCTCAGAGAGCCACAAGACTGCGTCATCACTTTTACTCACATCTTCAAGCAGAGTATAGCACTTTGTCTGGTTTTCTTGGGTTATCCTAGGTAATTTATACTACGTATACTTGTATTTATGTGTACCTGTGAGACAGAGATAGACAGACAGATAGAAAGAGAGAGACAGATTGAAAGAGATAGAATGAGGGAGAAAGATAAAACACCATTGTGTATGACACCATGTTTCAAAGAGTTCCACAAGCTGCAGAACTAATAGGAATATGTTCAATGACTGTATATTGGTATATATATTATAGAACAATAATAATAAACAATGTTTTGTGTTGTTTGTTTTTTTAAACAAGTTTTGTAAACAATATGTTGATAATTATGTTTGTGTGCTTATTGTGTTGTATACAACGAGTGTATATATGTACATTGCACCTTACTTTGGTCTCATAGGCCACATAAGTTATGTGAAAAAATAAAATAGTGAAAAAAACAACAAACCTTCAAATACAAGTAAACTAAAGTGTACCGGGTGAGCGGCAGTCGCCGCTGTTGCCATATGCAGCTCATTTTCTGCAAACTTCATGCCTCCATATCTCCGTAAGTATTGATGGTAAAATTTTTTTGTTTATCCTATAATGTTTAGAAAAAAAAACTATTTTTTCATAAGAAATTTTTTTTTTTTTTTTTTTTAAATTTGGCCGACCCTGAGAACAAGTTTCTGAGAGGGCCTGTCGACCCTCAGAGGGTTAAAAGTACATGTTGAACTTTTGTTTGAGATACATAAAAACATTTCTAATCTGGTATAATCTGTCACTTCTGTCAGGCCTGGTTTTGTCAGAGAAGTGCAACATACGTAACAGTAAGATAAACTTGTTCACTGGGATGATTTCACTGAAGACCAGGGTACAAATTAGCCGATCTGTGGACCAGTATATTTTTATATTATGCTTATAGACATGAGGCATAAGCATTATTGTTGCAAAAAGCAAATACAGTTGTCTCTTTCCACCGGTGTAGTCTTGACTGTGGTGATATGATCGTATTTGCCATGGTGTATTCAAAATACTTTTTATTTTCCCTGAAAATAGTTTCCGTCAAGGGCTGGTCAAAGAATAGTTCAAAGAATTCCAGTTCATTTGCAGTGTTTCCAAGGGAACAAGTAGGTAGAATTCCACTTTGAGAGTCATCAAACTGGTGGGGCTTGGGAATAGAATAGGGATTTTGCTGCCAATCCCAGATACGGTTTGCTGGTGGATACTGGACATCATAAGCTTGTTGTGCTGGTAGTTGTGGTCGTAATGGGCTGGTGGCTGATGCTCCGCTTCATCCTTGAACTGAGGAGTCAGTAGCATAGGTCCCAGCCTGGGTTGGTGAGTCATGCATAGCCGTGGCACTTCCATCACCACTACCATCACCTACTGATGCCTGTGGTCTATCCATGCCAAGTGTAGCCGCATCATCCTCACTTTCACTGTCTATTCCTGGTGTAGGGCCATGGGATGTACTCTGGGATGTACTCCATCCCCTGGGCACTGCATAGGGAACACTACCTGAGCGCATGCGGCAGCGTATATACCGACTCTTCACTGGTGAATTTGTTTCCTCACTATCACTACTCGAATGATCGTCAAGAGCAATAAAATCACAATCCACGTCACTATCATCATCATTACTGAAGTCAGAGGCCTGGCCATGTGAAAATAATAGTTTTCTCTTGCAATGAGGTACAACTGAATGTGACTGAGGCATGCCCACACCAGAGGTAGAAGGCTGAGGATCGTCAGGGTTTTCTGCATTATTATCGATATCCTGGTCATTCCTTTCGGTCACTAACTGATCAAAGCCAAAGAATTCGTCTTCATTTCCACTTCCATCAGAGTCAGAACTGTCAGATAGGAAGAGGAGAGTCCCAGTTTTCCTTGGAGTGAGAGCTGCCTTGTGACAAGGCATGTTGAACAAAGGTAACTGAGCTGACGTTCCCACAATGCTATGCGGGCTCCTAGATTTTTTGTTTATGTCTCACACATACCACGCAGACCCATTCTCTCACATGTAGGCCTACCAGCCTTTTCGCGCTAAATTTGACACCGCTAGAATTTTGGCGTAGATCTACAGTTTGGACCCTCAACGTAAAGTCGTAGATCGATGGCACGGACCCTGAAAGGGTTAATCCGGCAATCAGTAATCTGGTTCCATCAGTAATCTAGCACTGATTTCAGCTAGCATAATTTCAAATTTCCGGGGTTGCCTCACCAACCAACCAGCTACTGTTTGGTGGCGCTACTTGCTGCATAAGTCATTCCAATTTCTTTTTCTCCATTTATTCTTATAACCTGCTCACTTTTAGCCTTAGCCATGGTTCCAACAAATAAAAAAAGTGCTTCTCGTTGTGTAAAGCACGTACACTGTCCATAAAAGACTGGGTGGCTTGGAAGCCACTGTCAGTCGCCATGAGCTCAGCTCACTCAGATTAGCTGTGACCGGTAAATTTTTGCCTACGTATGAGAGAATAGGTCTGTGTGGTAAATGCACCATATAAAAAAATCCTGCAGCATGCAATGCATAATGAGAAAAAACAGCGTCCGTGCTTTTGATGTAAAACAGCTACTTTTGCAGTGTATTTTCGTATGGTTTGTATGGTTGTATTCTTGTTTTTTTAGTCTCAGTTGATAGAATGGAAGGTATATTACAGAAATGGATATAATTTTGATTGGTTTCATACTGGTACCTTAAAATTGAGCTCATAGTAGTGGAAATGTTCAGTGGCTGTCGATGTTCAAGATTAACCCTTTCAGGGTCCAAGGCCCAAATCTGGAGTCATGCACCAGTGTCCAAGAATTTAAAAAAAAAAAAATTGTTATTTTTTCTTATGAAATCGTAGAGAATCTTTTTGTGAAGGTAATAAAACAAAAAGTACGAAATTTGGTGGAAAATTGACGAAATTATGCTCTCGCGAATTTTGATGTGTCAGCGACATTTACGAATCGGCGATTTTGCCGACTTTGACTCCCATTTTAGGCCAATTACAATATTCCAATCAACCAAATTCTTAGCTATTTCACTAGTATTACTTCTATTCTATTGATTGAGCACAAGAAATCGCCAAGTCAACTGTTTCGACTTCAAAATAAAGTGATCGGAAATTGTTAATTTGGCCAATTTAACACAAAGTTCAAAATATTCCAATTTCAAAATAGGGTCCAGAATAAACAATGTAGGCATTCCTGGCACTAAACTAACGTTTCCTCTGTTCATTAGTTATGTTTTGAGGCTTTACAAATAAATTCCATTTTGATTTTTTATTCACATAATGAATTTTTATTCACACCAAAAAATAGAAGATTTACTGTTATGCAATACTGTAATAATTGTATAAATATCATCACCATATTTCTGAATGTATATTAGACCCACCAGCTGACGTGTATTAGACGTGTGAGGTCGTTTGTTTACTCTTGAATATCGGCAAAAATTTTACATTTCCGCTACTTTAAGCTCAGTTTCAAACCATTTCCAGTGCTAAAACCAATCAAAATCATCTCTATTTCTGTAATATGTCTTTTCTGGATCCTATTTTGAAATTGGCATCTCTTGAAATTTGTGTGAAATTGGCCAGATTACCAGTTCCTGAGCACTTTATTGGGTAGTTGAAATAGGCAAATGGGCAGTTTCTTGTGCTCAGTCTTCAGAACAGAAGGAATACAGTGAACCCCCGGTATTCGATATTAATCCTTTCCTGAGAGCTCATCGAATACCGAAAATATCGAAAAGCAAATAAATTTTCCTCATAAGAAATAATGGAAATCAAATAAATCCGTGCAAGACACCCAAAAGTATGAAAAAAATTTTTACCACATGAAATATTAAGTTTAATGCAATAGAATAATTACAATAACAATAGAATAATAACAATAGAATAATTGACACTTACCTTTAATGAAGATCTGGTGATGATTGATGGGATGGGAGGAGGGGAGAGTGTGGATGGTGTTAGTGTTTAGAAGGGGAATCCCCTTCCATTAGGACTTGAGGTAGCAAGTCCTTCTCTGGGGTTACTTCCCTTCTTCTTTTAATGCCACTAGGACCAGCTTGAGAGTCGCTGGACTTCTGTCGCACAACATATCCGTCCATAGAGGCCTGTACCTCCTGTTCCTTTATGACATTCCTAAAGTGTTTCACAACATTGTCAGTGTAATTGTCACCAGCACGGCTTGCAATAGCTGTGTTAGGGTGATTGTCATCAAAAAGGGTTTGCACTTTAAGCCACATTGCACACATTTCCTTCATCTTTGAAGTAGGCAACTTCGTCAGTTTCTCTATCCCCTCCTCCGAAGCAGTTTCCTGAGGTCTGGCCTCTTGCTGTTGAAGATGATCTAGCAGCTCATCAGTGGTTAGTTCTTCATTGCTCACTCTAGGTCAATACATAGACTATACCAAAGTCATTACATTAGACCTTAGTGCAATTACAAGTGAGTCTTGTGCTATTTTTAATTTGTATTACCAAAACTGTTGTCCAGAGGGCTGAGGAAGGGTTGTTTGATGTGTTTTTTCGGAACATGTCAGAGAGAATGGAAGACGAAACAGAATGACTTCAAGAGTGATCAGTCTGTAGTGGAAGGAAGGCGGGGTAGGGGTCGGCCTAAGAAGGGTTGGAGGGAGGGGGTAAAGGAGGTTTTGTGTGCGAGGGGCTTGGACTTCCACAGGCATGCGTGAGCGTGTTTGATAGGAGTGAATGGAGACAAATGGTTTTATACTTGACGTGCTGTTGGAGTGTGAGCAAAGTAACATTTATGAAGGGATTCAGGGAAACCGGCAGGCCGGACTTGAGTCCTGGAGATGGGAAGTACAGTGCCTGCACTCTGAAGGAGGGGTGTTAATGTTGCAGTTTAAAAACTGTAGTGTAAAGCACCCTTCTGGCAAGACAGTGATGGAGTGAATGATGGTGAAAGTTTTTCTTTTTCGGGCCACCCTGCCTTGGTGGGAATCGGCCAGTGTGATAATAAAAAAAAAAAAAAAAAAAAAAAAAAAAATAATAATTTTTATATTTTAGTTTATACCTAGTTGTACTTTAGCTCATTCCAGCACAACACATAGACAACACCAACTTCATTATGTGTATTAGTGACTATACTCTACATGACCAAAATGCTATAGCTATATACTTGTCCAAACTTCCCACCACTACAGATATCAGTACTAAAACTCAACACACAACTCAGGATATAAATAACCATAATTTAAACCTAGAAGATGATTGATCACGTTGACCCTGATCTAAACCTTCATAAACTGACACACAATCAAAACCTATTGGAAAGTAACTGCCTTTACTACACAGCATCACAAGCCAGCACTATCCTAAACAATGATAAAAGTCTATCAGTCCTTAACTACAACATCATGTCCTTAAGCAAACACTATGATGACCTCCTGGCACTCATTGACTCACTAAAGACACCCTTCTCCTGCATTATTCTTACCGAGACCTGGCTGAAACAGGACACAATAGATATCTACCCTCTACCAGGATACACAGCAATCCACAACTGCAGACCATACCAAGTTGGGGGTGGTATTGCAATCTATTACTCTAACCAATTATCTTGTATCAGCACCAATTGCTTTAGTGATGAATATGGAGAATACATTTTTGCTAATTTTACTGTAAAAAACCTTAAGACGCCTATAACAATCGGTGCCATTTACCGGATACCCCACACTAACATCCCAAACTTCAGTGAGAAATTAAAGGCACTAATAACAAACAGACAAATGAATAAGCACCACCTTCTCTTAGCTGGAGACTTCAACATCAACCTTGGCCTACTAGATGATCAGCCTGTAACTGATTTCATCAACAATATGAAAAACACACTTCTCATACCAACAATAACTAAACCAACTAGGCTCACTGAAACAAGTGCAACCATAATAGACCACATATGGACCAATATACTAGCCCCCCTTAAATCAGGATATCACAGATAGCACTACAGACCACTACCCTACCTTCCTCTTGACAAACATTAGTAAACCACCACTTGAATACAACAAAGTCTCATTTAGACTCCATGATGAGGCCTCAATAAGGAAGTTCACAGCTGACCTAGAGACTGTTGACTGGCCTACAGAATTCTCCAAGGCCAATGGTATTGACAACTGGACAAACATTTTTCTTAACAAACTACTTAGACTATACAACAAACATTGTCCTATAAAAACGAAACAGATCACAAACAAACGGCTTGGTTGCCCATGGCTAACCAGCACCATTCTGAAATCCATTGATAAGAAACACCAATATGAAAAGCAGTATTGACAGGGCTTAATACACAAAGATATTCTTAAACACTATTCAATCCTCACCAAAGTAATAAAGAAAGCCAAACAATTATACTACTCCAGTAGATTCACTGACACAAGAGGAGATATAAAAAAGACCTGGAAAGCACTCTCAGATTCTAGGGACCCACAAACTGAAAAAAAACAAGAATATTGTCCTAACTAAACCTAATGAAACACCACTGCAACCCACCGACACAGCTAACAAGATAAACGACTTCTTCTCAACCATAGGTTCTAATCTCGCCAATAAAATCCCACGTACCAATGCCCATGCCGGGGACTACCTAGATGGGAATTTCCCAAATTCCTTCTATCTTGCTCCAACTGAGCCCACGGAAGTCACCGAGATTATAAAGTCACTTAAAAATAACTCAGGGAATCTGTCTCATGTCCCACCATTATTGTACAAGAGAGTGGCCCATGTCCTCTCGCATACTATCTCATTGCTTTTTAACAAGTCACTAGAAGCTAGCACCTTCCCGAAATTACTCAAGACGGCAAGGGTTACACCAATACATAAAGGTGGTGACCCTACAGATTTAAACAACTATAGGCCAATATCAACTTACCATTGCTATCCAAAATCTTTGAGAAACTCGTGCACAGGAGACTATATTCATTTTAACGTCACAAACATACTCAACCCCTGCCAATTTGGATTCAGGAAAAATAAAAGCACTAACGATGCAATTATAAAAATGCTAGATCTGCTTTACACAGCATTGGAAAATAAGGAATATCCACTAGGAATTTTTATTGACCTAAGAAAAGCTTTTGACACAGTAGACCACGGCATTCTACTCCACAAACTTGACCATTATGGTATAAGAGGCCATGCGCTTGCATATTTCAAATCTTACCTTACTAATAGGTATCAGTATGTCACCATTAAAGACACAGCATCAACAACACAGCCACTTGATACTGGAGTTCTGCAGGGAAGTGTCCTTGGTCCCCTGCTCTTCCTCATATACATCAATGATCTTCCAAACGTATCTCGACACCTGAACCCCATTCTCTTTGCTGACGACACGACTTATGTCATCTCTCACCCTAATCTTGCCACCCTCAACACCATTGTTAATGAGGAGCTGATCAAAATATCGACTTGGATGACAGCCAATAAACTTACGCTTAACGTTGACAAAACCTACTACATTGTTTGGTAGCAGAGCAGGAGATGCGCAAATTAACATTAAGATCGACAACATTCTAATTACCAGGCATAATGAGGGCAAATTCCTAGGCCTATACCTCGACAACAACCTGAACTTCAGCACCCATATCCAACACACAACCAAAAAAGTATCCAAAACGGTTGGGGTCCTCTCCAAGATACAATACTACGTGCCGCAAACTGTCCTTCTCACACTATACCATTCACTTATATATCCATACCTCACCTACGCTATCTGTGCTTGGGGTTCAACTGCAGCAACACACCTAAGCCAATAATAACCCAACAAAAAGCCGCAGTAAGAATAATCACTAAATCCCATCCCTGGCAACACACCCCCCCACTCTTCATAGATCTAAACTTACTCCCTGTTCAGTACATCCACACTTACTACTGTGCAATCTACATCTACAGGACCTTAAATTCCAATATTAACCTTGACCTAAAATGCTTTTCTTGATAGTTGTGACAGAACCCACAGGCACAACACCAGACACAAACATCTCTATGACATTCCCCGTGTCCGACTAAACCTTTACAAAAATTCAATGCATGTCAAAGGTCCTAAAATCTGGAACACCCTACCTGAAAATTCCAAAACTGCAGACACATTCATCACCTTCAAAACTACCATCAGAAAACATCTTATCTCCCTGATACACCCTGTCAACTAATAATACGAATACCACCTGGTGGTTCACACTTACACTCTGACCCATTTGACCATAAACAGAAATATCAATCTCAATCTCAAAATAATGAATCTTAACTAGTCATAAGTTGGCCTGTGATACTCCAATACTGAAACTATGTATAGTGCCAAAACAAAAGTATTCACATTGCTAAACTCACAACTAGTATTTAGTCACTTAGCCATAATACCAACTTAATCTCATAATTTTGTAACATTTTAAACCTAAGATTTAATATAAGTCTGCCCGAAATGCCTAGCCATGCTAGGCGTTCTAGTGGTACACTCTGTAATTATTATTTTACTACATGTAAACCACACACTAACCAAATTCTGTAAACTCAGCATTGTAATACTTATCGAGAAATAAAGTTGAATTTTGAATTTGAATTGTCCTCCTCCACCAACTCTTCCACATCCTTTCCACTAACCTCCAACCCCAAGGACTTCCCCAGTGCCACAATGGATTCCTCAACTGGCATAGGTTTCTCAGGATTAGCCTCAATTCTTTCAAAATCTCTTTTGTCTACACATTCTGGCCACAGTTTTTTTCCAAGCAGAGTTCAAGGTCCTCTTAGTCACTCCCACCCAAGCCATACCTATAAGGTTTATACAGTTGAGGATATTAAAGTGATCCTTCCAAAACTTTTTTAGAGTCAGTTGAGTTTCTGTGGTCACTACAAAGCACTTTTGAAACATAGCTTTTGTGTACAGTTTTTTGAAGTTGGAAATGACCTGCTGGTCCATGGGCTGTAGGAGAGGAGTGGTATTAGGAGGCAAAAACTTGACCTTAATGACGCTCATGTCCCCTGAAAGTCGCTCTGCCAAGTCTGTAGGATGACCAGGGGCATTGTCTAATACCAGGAGGCACCTAAGGTCTAATTACTTTTCAATTAGGTAATTTTTCACAGTGGGGGCAAATGCATGGTGTAACCAGTCATAGAAAAAGTTCCTAGTGACCCATGCCTTACTGTTTGCCCTCCACAGCACACACAAATTAGCCTTGAGGACATTGTTTTTCCTGAACACTCTGGGAGTTTCAGAGTGATACACCAATAAAGGCTTCACTTTGCAATCACCACTAGCATTGGCACACATCAACAGAGTAAGCCTGTCTTTCATAGGCTTATGTCCTGGGAGTGCCTTTTCCTTCTGAGTAATGTAGGTCCTGCTTGGCATTTTTCTTCCAAAACAGGCCTGTTTCGTCGAAATTACACACTTGTTCAGGTTTAAATTCTTCACTGTCTGTGTAATCCTTGAATTCCCTCACATTCTTTTCAGCTGCTTTTGGTCTGAACTGGCAGCCTCACCATGCCTAATCACACTAGTATACCACTACGATTCTTAAACCCATTCAGGGTCCGTCCCGTAGATCCATGGCTTTACGTTCAGGGTCCAAACCGTAGATCTACGTCATGAGCTCAGCTCACTCTGATAAACTGTGAGTGGTACATTTGGGCCTAGATATGAGAGAATACATCTATGTGGTATGTGTGCACCATATAAAACAGATCCTGCAGCACACTGTGTATAATGAGAGAAAAAAACTGAAATCACTTTGCAGTGTTTTTCGTATGTTTTTTATAGTTGTATTTGCGATTTCTTGGTCTCATTTGATAGAATGGAAGACATATTACAGAAATAGAGATGATTTTGATTGGTTTTAGCACTGGAAATGGCTTGAAACTGAGCTCAAAGTAGCAGAAATGTTAAATTTTTGCCGATATTCAAGAGTAAACAAACGACCTCACACGTCTAATACACGCCAGCTGGTGGATCTAATATGCATTCACAAATATGGTGATGATATTTATACAATTATTACAGTATTGCATAACAGTAAATCTTCTATTTTTTGGTGTGAATAAAAATTAATTATGTGAATATAAAATCAAAATGGAATTTATTTGTAAAGCCTCAAAACATAACTGATGAACAGAGGAAATGTTAGTTTAGTTCCAGGAATACCTACATTGTTTTATCTGGACCCTATTTTGAAATTGGAATATTTTGAACTTTGTGTTAATTTGGCCAAATTAACAATTTCCTATCACTTTAATTTGTAGTTGAAACAGTTGACTTGGCGATTTCTTGTGCTCAATCGATAGAATAGAAGTAATACTAGTGAAATAGCTAAGAATTTGGTTGACTGGAATAATGTAATTGGCCTAAAATGGGAGTCAAAGTCGGCAAAATCGCCGATTCGTAAATATCGCTGACACATCAAAATTCGCAAGAGCATAATTTCATCAATTTTCCACCAAATTTCGTACTTTTTGTTTTATTACCTTCACAAAAAGATTCTCTACCATTTCATAAGAAAAAATAAGAAATTTTTTTTTTTTTAAATTCTTGGACACTGGGGCACCACTTCAGATTTGGGCCTTTGACCCTGAAGGGGTTAAATCTTTCAAACCAACCTTTGCTGGCCTTAAATTCACTCACATCGCCACTAGTTGCAGGCAATTTCTTTACCAAATCGTCATGCAACTGCCTAGCCTTTTCACAAATGATAGCTTGAGAGATGCTATCTCCTGCTATCTGTTTTTCATTTGTCCACCCAATAACAGTCTCTCAACATTTTCTAACACTTGCGGTCGCTGTTTCGTAATCACAGTTGCACCTTTTGCAAGAACAGCTTCCTTGATTGCCGTTTTCCTGGTCACTACAGTAGAGATGGTTGATTGGCGTTTACTATACAACCTGACCAGCTCCGACACGCACTCCAGTTTCGTACTTTGCAGTTATCTCTTTCTTCATTTCAATAGTCATTAGCACCTTTGTTCTCGAAGGGTTGGCACTAGAAGCTTTCTTGGGGCCCATGATGACTTATTTTGCAGAAACAAGCACCAAAAACAGTGATAATATGGAATGTACCGAATGTATCCTTAGGTGCGTGCACACTGGCTGGCTTGTAAACGCTGGCACACACGGGGCAGTTCAGGCCACACGTGGACACGTCTCGTCCGAATTGCATCGAATACCGGGTTTTCGATTGGATACCGAGGCAAAATTTTTGCGATAAAATGCATTGAATACCGGATTTATCAAATACCAATGCCATCGAATACCTGGGGTCCACTGTACTAGCAAAATAGCTAAATGCTTGGTAGACTGGAACAATGGAATAGGCCAAAAATAGGGCCTAAAGTGGGTGAAATTTCTGATGTTTAAATATCTCCATTATGCTAAGTGTATTTTAACCTAACCACTGTGTTGTAATCCAGCAAAATCACTAATCTGGCACCCTACAGGTCCCAATGATACCCAGTGATGGTCAACCTGTAATTATTTTCCTTTCCTCCGAGTTTCCACCTTACGAGTGTTTGCAGTTCTATACAGTGCATGAAACTATTACTGCTACAAAATTATTTGTGGAATACAGCACACCTTTCTAGTGAGCAGAGAATCTTCTCAAGAAAAATTATAATCCAATCCACTCCATCACATTCTCAAAGTAACTAAGGATTTTTTTGGAAAAAGTGCCTTGTAACACATGTTACTTCACCATCTTTTTTTAATAAAGCATTGGCTGTTGTTGATAGTATACATTATAATACTAAGGTAGGGGTGTGTGGACCAGGTGTTTAAAGTGAAACACATAAGTGAACAGTATTTAGATAAGGCTAAAGAGGTCTTTGGCATTTATGGATTTGGAAAAGGCGTATGACAGGGTGGATAGGGGGCAATGTGGCAGATGTTGCAGGTGTATGGTGTAGGAGGTAGGTTACTGAAAGCAGTGAAGAGTTTTTTACGAGGATAGTGAGGCTCAAGTTAGAGTATGTAGGAAAGAGGGAAATTATTTCCCAGTAAAAGTAGGCCTTAGACAAGGATGTGTGATGTCACCGTGGTTGTTTAATATATTTATAGATGGGGTTGTAGAGAAGTAAATGTGAGGGTATTGGCAAGAGCATGGAGTTAAAAGATAAAGAATCACACATAAAGTGGGAGTTGTCACAGTTGCTCTTTGCTGTATGACACTGTGCTCTTGGAGAGATTCTGAAGAGAAGTTGCAGAGATTGGTGGATGAATTTGGTAGGGTGTGCAAAAGAAGAAAATTAAAAGTGAATACAGGAAAGAGTAAGATTATGAGATAACAAAAAGATTAGGTGATGAAAGATTGGATATCAGATTGGAGGGAGAGAGTATGGAGGAGGTGAATGTATTCAGATATTTGGGAGTGGACGTGTCAGCGGATGGTCTATGAAAGATGAGGTAAATCATAGAATTGATGAGGGGAAAAGGGTGAGTGGTGCACTTAGGAGTCTGTGGAGACAAAGAACTTTGTCCTTGGAGGCAAAGAGGGAATGTAGAGAGTATAGTTTTACCAACGCTCTTATTGGGTGTGAAGCGTGGGTGATGAATGTTGCAGCGAGGAGAAGGCTGGAGGCAGTGGGAGATGTCATGTCTGAGGGCAATGTGTGGTGTGAATATAATGCAGAGAATACGTAGTTTGGAAGTTAGGAGGAGGTGCGGGATTACCAAAACTGTTGTCGAGAGGGCTAGAGGTGGTTCAGACATGTAGAGAGAATGGAGCGAGACAGAATGACTTCAAGAGTGTATCAGTCTGTAGTGGAAGGAAGGCGGGGTAGGGGTCGGCCTTGGAAAGGTTGGAGGGAGGGGTAAAGGAGGTTTTTGTGTGCGAGGGGCTTGGACTTCCAGCAGGCATGCGTGAGCGTGTTTGATAGGAGTGAATGGAGACAAATGGTTTTTTAATACTTGAACTGCTGTTGGAGTGTGAGCAAAGTAACATTTATGAAGGGGTTCAGGGAAACCGGCAGGCCGGACTTGAGTCCTGGAGATGGGAAGTACAGTGCCTGCACTCTGAAGGAGGGGTGTTAATGTTGCAGTTTAAAAACTGTAGTGTAAAGCACCCTTCTGGCAAGACAGTGATGGAGTGAATGATGGTGAAAGTTTTTCTTTTTCGGGCCACCCTGCCTTGGTGGGAATCGGCCAGTGTGATAATAATACAAAAAATAACTAAGCTGATGAGTAAGATGCATGTGCATCAGTTAGGTATCTTTATTGTTGAAACATTTTGCCTAGACAGTAGGCTTCTTCAGTCAAATACAAAGATAGCAGGTGATGTGATCGGTCCCTCAGATACTGCAACACAGTAGTATCTTGGTACAGAGGACATCTTCCGCACTTCATCGTTTAACTAATAGTTATGAGTGCGAATGGTTGGAGTGCAGAGGGACCTGTCTAGCATAGGCCAGTAGGCTTGCTACAGTGCTCCTCAACTCTTGCCTTCTTGCTTCTACTAGTGAATCCTGTCTCCTGCAACTTCAAGTTCTTCCTCACCTTCATCAGTATTTAAGACTCCATTCTCATGCTTCACCTTTATATTGTTCCAGACCATGGAACTGAACTTTTCTCTAGGCTGAGAGACTGACCACCTTAAATACTATTTCTCCACGATTATGAACTCATTACTTTCTTCATTTCACTACTACACCTGCTGCATCTGTATTGACTGAAGAAGCCTACTATGTAGGCCAAATTTCAACATTATCATACAAAGTTGATGAATAAGACACACATGCAACACTTGGCTTGAGGGAGTGCCCACCTGCCAAGGCTTAGGGATCTTCATTATGCACAATATGCCCATCCTGTGAGTGGTAGTCGAAAGAATTACAGAGGCACATAATAGGGCCAGGAGCTGAGCCACAAAGGTTTCATAGTTAAACAAGTTACAATAGTAGTGAACCACTATATGTTTACATCTGGTTACAATCTCAATAAATTACTTATGCAGACATTAGTTAGGTCTCAAAAATATTACATTATATTTTAGCAAGTTATTTTTGTAAAACGTTTAAGTAGTTAACACTGTTAATTTATCATGATATTCTGCAATTGATGGTTGATGGGTAGGCTCCAGGATGTACATGTTTATAGAGGGGCAACTGATATATCGGATCATTATTTAGTTGTAGCTACAGTTAGAGTAAGAGGTAGATGGGAAAAGAGGAAGGTGGCAACAACAAGTAAGACGGAGGTGAAAGTGTATAAACTAAGGGAGGAGGAAGTTCAGGTGAGATATAAGTGACTATTGGCAGAAAGGTGGGCTAGTGCAAAGATGAGTAGTGGGGGGGTTGAAGAAGATTGGAATAGTTTTAAAAATGCACTATTACAATGTGGGGCAGAAGTTTGTGGTTATAGGAGGGTGAGGGCAGGAGGAAAGAGGAGTGATTGGTGGAATGATGAAGTAAAGGGTGTGATAAAAGAGAGAAAGTTAGCTTATGAGAGGTTTTTACAAAGCAGAAGTGTTATAAGAAGAGCAGAGTATATGGAGAGTAAAAGAAAGGTGAAGAGAGTGGTGAGAGAGTGCAAAAGGAGAGCAGATGATAGAGTGGGAGAGGCACTGTCAAGAAATTTTAATGAAAATAAGAAAAAATTTTGAAGTGAGTTAAACAAGTTAAGAAAGCCTAGGGAAAGTATGGATTTGTCAGTTAAAAACAGAGTAGGGGAATTAGTAGATGGGGAGATGAAGGTATTAGGTAGATGGAGAGAATATTTTGAGGAACTTTTAAATGTTGAGGAAGAAAGGGAGGCGGTAATTTCATGCACTGGCCAGGAAGGTATACCATCTTTTAGGGGGGGTGAAGAAGAGCAGAATGTAAGTGTTGGGGAGGTACGTGAGGCATTACATAGAATGAAAGGGGGTAAAGCAGCTGGAACTGATGGGATCATGACAGAAATGTTAAAAGCAGGGGGTATATAGTTTTGGAGTGGTTGGTACTTATTTTTAAAAAATGTAAAAAAAGGGGGGGAAGGAAACCTAGGGTTTGGGAGGAGAGCATTTTTTGGCCCCCCCTTTTTTAAAAAGGGGAAAAGGGGACCAAAAGAGTTTTGAAAAAAATTATAGAGGAATAATTTTTACTGATTTATACCGGGGAAAAGTGTACGTGGGGTTAAAATTGAAAAAAATTTAAGAGGCAAGACAAATGTAGGATTGCGAATGGCAAGGGGTTTTTCAGAGTGGGGGGGGGAAATGTGTAATAAAGTGTTTACATTGTAGCATATATGTGAACATTTAATTTAAAAAAGGGTTGGGGAAGTTTTTTTTGCTTTTAAAATGGATTTAAAAAAAGGCATATGATAGATTTGGGGGAAAGGGGGGAGAAATTTTTGGGCAGATGTTGAAAGGGTACTGTATATGGAATGGGTGGTAATTTTTCTGAAGCGGTAAAGATTTTTTTAGAGGATAGTGAGGTCGGGTTTTAGGGTGTGTAAAGAGGGGGCAAATCCCTTTCCCGGAAAAAAGTAGGTCTAGACGGGGTTTGGTTAATGTCCCCATGGTTTTTAATATTTTTTAAGGGAATGGGGTTGTAAAAAAAATTTAAATGCTGGGGTGTTGGGAAAGAGGGGGGGGTTTAAAATTTAGGGGGGAATCAAATTTCCCAAAAATGGGAATTGACACAGTTATTTTTTTGCTGTTTGATACTGGGCTTATGGGGTTTTCAAAAAAAAAAATTCCCCGGTTAGTGGAAAAAGTTTGGAAATTTTGTGAAAAGGGGAGAAATTTTGAAAGTAAAACAAAAAAAAGGGGGAAGGGGTGTTGGGGGAAATCAAATGTTTTAGATAAAAAAAAATTTGGGATATAAAATTGGGGGAGGGGGATTTTGGGAAAAAAGGGGATTTTTCAAAATACGGGGGGAGTTGACATGCCCGGGGGGAGGGTTTTAAAATGAAGGAGGGAGGTTAATCATAAAAATTGTGGGGGAAAAAAGGTAAAGTGGTGTTTGAGGTATATGGGGGGAAAAAAAAAACGTATCTTTTGGAGGCAAAAAAGGGAATGTAGGGAAATATAGTATTAAAAACACTCTTATAGGAGGGGAAAAAGCTTGGGGGGGAAAATTTCCCTGCAGCGAGGGGGACGGTTGGGGGGCAGGGGAGATGCCCTGTCAAAGGGCAATGGGGATGTAAATATTACAAAAAATTCGGATGTGAAATTAGGAAAGGTGTGGAGTTAAAAAAATTATTGTAGAGGGCAGAAGGGGGTTTTGAGGTGGTTTGGCATTTAGAGAGAATGGATCAAAGTAGAATGACATGGAAAGAATATAATCTATGGGGAAGGAAAGGGGGGGTTGGGGGTTCCTCGAAAGGGTTGGGGGGGGGGGAAAAAGGATTTTTTGTGGGCGAGGGGCTTGGATTTCCCAGCAAGCGGCTGAGGTGTTGATAGAGGAAGGGTGGTTTTTTGGGAAAATGCGATCTTTGGAGGGAGCAGGGTAATTTTTTATAAAGGGATTCAGGGAAACCGGTTTTTTTTATATATCGGACTTGAGTCCTGGAAAGGGGAAGTAAAATGCCTGCACTTTAAAGGAGGGGTTTGGATTTGGCAGTTTGAGGATATGTTTGTATCTTTTTACGTTATGCTTCTAGACTGTTGTATTCTGAGCACCTCTGCAAAAACAGTGATAATGTGTGAGTGTGGTGAAAGTGTTGAATAATAATGAAAGTATTTTCTTTTTGGGGATTTTCTTTCTTTTTTGGGTCACCAAAAACAGTGATAATGTGTGAGTGTGGTGAAAGTGTTGAATAATAATGAAAGTATTTTCTTTTTGGGGATTTTCTTTCTTTTTTGGGTCACCCTGCCTCGGTGGGAGACGGCCGACTTGTTAAAAAAAAAAAAAAATGCAATTCTATCACAAGTATATTTAAGTGATAAATCAACCAGGCTGTGGTAGCTATGTGGGCCAGCAGGCTGCTAACAGTAATGGCTTGGTCAAACAGGCATTCAACAAGGAAGTTTGGCTTAAGACCTGGTTGCAGGACTTTCACAGGTGGTGGGAGACTGCCAGTGTACATGAAAAAAAACTTAGACATAATATAGGTTGCACATCTTTCAGATAGGATGTCCAGTAATATATTACTGCTCTTAATTATGACTAAGTTGAAGTAAATACAGTACTCTATAATAATTATCTTTAAAAAATTCATTTCAGGCTGCATGTCATAAAGATGGATCAGTGAGCAAAAAAGCAGTGAGCTCCATCCATGATATTGTAAATGCACTGCTAAGCAACCAGACAGAACTGCCACACTTCCACTTCAATGAAGCTCTCTTCAAGCCTTTTGAAAACTTACTGTGTCTTGAACTATGTGATTCAGATGTTCAGGATCAGGTGGGTAGTTCTGTTGACATGTCTAAAATTTACATATACTGTATTTTTGTTTTCATACGTATAATTAGAGCAGCGGGTATAAATATTTGTAAGTGTGTGTTTATTTCAGATTGTAAGTAGTATATGTGAGTTTGTGGAAAGCTGCACTCCTGAAATACGATCAGGATGGCGTCCTCTGTTTGGTGCATTGAGGTGTGTGCGTCCTCCATCAGTTCTTCCAACATCCACAGGTCCCAGCAATACAGGTGAAAAGTCGCATTAAAGTACACATGTGAGAGAACTCTTTGAAATTGCTGTAGCAGTCATTACATTTATATTAAGGTGGCATGTGCAGTTACATCCATAAAAATTATATTTATTATTGTAACATGTTTATGATTTCCTACCATGGCAAAGTGACTAAAATAAAAAAAAAATGCATTCACCATTATTTCCAAACTGTCTTTCCTAAAGTGCACAGACATCATGAGCCAAATGATTCACCAGATTGAAACATCCCTATCCAACTTTGAAAAATGTAGACACTGAACTCAAGTCCATTTAACCAATTTGCCTGAATTCTTCTATGGCTATTACCATTCTAATGCTCCAGCACCACATAAAATCCCAAAAACTTATTGTCTTCACTCTGATCTAACACACTTGCACATTGTTGCTGGGTGCTCAAGCCTTTACCTTTTAAAATCTCTTTCACACCCACCTTCCAACCTTATCTCAGATGTTCTTGGCACTACCTTCAGTCCAGCTTAACTTGCTCCTCCCTCTTCTGCTTCCTGAATTATATCATTCATTCCATCACAATGTCTTCTAATTACTTCACTATTTATTCTCAGCATAATGTCGTAGGTAGTAGGTTGGTAGACAGCAACCACCCAGCGGGGTACCACTGTCCTGCCAAGTGAGTGTGAAACAAAAGCCTGTAATTGTTTTACATGATGGTAGGATTGCTGGTGTCCTTTGTCTCATAAATATGCAAGATTACAGGTATGTCTTGCAACTTCTACTTACACTTAGGTCACACTACACATACATGTACATGTTTATTTATACACACTCATCTGAGTTTTCTTTGATTTTATCTTAATAGTTCTTGGTCTTATTACTTTTCCTTTTATATCCATGGGGAAGTGGAATAAGAATCTTTACTCCGTAAGCCATGCGTGTTGTAAAAGTCAACTAAAATGCAGGAATTTAAAGGGCTAGTAACCCCCTTTTTCCCGTAATAATTACTAAAAAGAATAAGAAGAAGAAAATTGTCAAAGTGGGAAGTCTGAATGTGCGTGGATGTTGTGCAAATGATAAGAAAGGGATGATTGTGGATGTTTTTGAATGAGGGGCTGGATGTCCTGGCTTTAAGTGAAACAAAGCTGAAGAGGGTGGGAGAGTTTCAGTGGAGAGGAATAAAGGGGATTAGGTCAGGGGTTTTTAAATAGAGTTAGTGCTAAAAAAGGGAGTAGCAATAATGTTGAAGGTTAAGTTACGGCAGGAAAAGAGGGATTTTAAAATGATTAATTAAAGGGATTATGTGGGTAAAATAAAGGTTGGAAAAAAAGTGGGTTTTAGTAAGTGTATTGAAACCGGAGAAAGGAGAAGTGTAGAGGAGAGAGAAAATTTTGGAAAAATGTGAGTGAATGCATGTGGAGTTCTAAACCAAAGTGTGAGAGTGATGGGGGTTGGGGGTTTCAACTAAATGGGCAAAAATGTTGTAGAGGGGTATAGGTAAATTTGGGGTGCCAGGGGAAATGAAAAAGGGGGGCCTTTATTGAGCTATGTTGAAGAGGTTTGGTAATAGTATAATATTTTTTTGAAGAAGAGGATAAATAAATATCAAAAAATGTACGCACTTCAGTTCAATTCAAATTTAAGTTTTTTTCTATATTTGGGTTCAATGGGGTTTACAGGTTTTGGGATTTTTTTGGTTTACATGTTTATAAAATACTAAATTTCAGAGGGGGGCCCCTAGGTCTCTAGCAGGCAGGGATTTTGGCAGAAATTAGATTAAATTTTTAACATTAAGTCCCTTTCGATTATAGTATTTTAAAGGGTAAGTGATAAATCAAATTTTGAGTTTAGCATGTGAATCTTTTGTTTGGCACAATACAAGGTGTTATATTTGAGTATCAAGGCAAATTATGACTATTGGATTTATATTTTAAGATTAAATTAGTTTTTGGGTTTATAGTCAAGGGTGAGTGAGGGAAATTTTGAAAACCCCAGGGGTCATCATGTAGTTATTGTCGGGGGGATCAGGGGGTAAGATGTTTTCTAACTGTAGTTTTGAAAAATGTGAATTTGTCTGCAGTTTATAGTTTTTTAGGTAGGGTCTTCCGATTTTAGGTCCTTTGAAATCATTGAATTTTTGCAAAGGGGTTTGTCGAACAGGGGAAAGTCATAGAGTGTTTGTGTTGGTGTTATGCCTGTGGATCCGTCAAATATCAAGAAAGCTTTTTTGGTCAAGGGTTTAAAATTGGGAATTTAAGGGCCTTGATATAGATTTCACGTAGTAAGTGTGGTGTTCTGAAAAGGGAGTAAGTTTAGATCTTAAAGTGGGGGGGGGGGGTGTTGCCAGGGATGGGATTTAGTGATTATTCTTACTGCAGCTCTTTGTTGGGTTATTATTGGCTTTAGGTGTGTTGCTGCAGTTGAACCCCAAGCACAGATAGCATAGGTGAGGTATGGATATGTAAGTGAATGGTATAGTGTGAGAAGGGCAGTTTGCCGTACATAGTATCGTATCTTGGAGAGGATCCCCACCGTTTTGGATACTTTTTATGTTATGTGTTGGATATGGGTGCTGAAATCTAGGTGGTTGTCGAGGTATAGGCCAAGGAATTTGCCCTCATTATGTCTGGCAATTAGAGTGTTGTCGATCTTAATGTTAAGTTGTGCAGCACCTGCTCTGCTACCAAACATAATATAGTAGGTTTTGCCAGTGTTAAGTGTAAGTTTATTGGCTGTCATCCAAGTCAATATTTTGAGCAGCTCCTCATTAGCAATGGTGTTGAGGGTGGCAAGATTAGGTTGGGAGATGACATAAGTTGTGTCGTCAGCAAAGAGAATGGAGTTCAGGTGTTGAGATACGTTTGGAAGATCATTGATGTAAATGAGGAAGAGCAGGGGTCCAAGGACATTTCCCTGCGGAACTCCAGTATCAAGTGGCCATATTGATGAGGCTGTGTCTTTAATGGTGACATACTGATGCCTATTAGAAAGGTAGGATTTAAAATATGCAAGCGCATGGCCTCATATACCATAGTGGTCAAGTTTGTGGAGTAGGATGCCATGGTCTACTGTGTCAAACGCTTTTCTTAGGCCAATAAAAATTCCTAGTGGATATTCCTTATTTTCCAATGCTTTGTAAAGCAGGTCTAGCATTTTTATAATTGCATCATTAGTGCTTTTATTTTTCCTGAATCCAAATTGGCAGGGGGTTGAGTATGTTTTGTGACGTTATAAATGAATATAGTCTCCTGTGTATGAGTTTCTCGAAGATTTTGGATAGCAATGGTAAGTTTGATATTGGCCTATAGTTGTTTATGTCTGTAGGGTCACCACCTTTATGTATTGGTGTAACCCTTGCTGTCTTGAGTAGTGTCGGGAAAGTGCGAGTTTCTAGTGACTTGTTAAAAAGTAATGTAATAGCATGCGAAATGACATGGGCCGCTCGCTTGTACAATAATGGTGGGACGTGAGACAGATTCCCCGAGTTATTTTTAAGTGACTTTATTATCGCGGTGACTTCCGTGGGCTCAGTTGGTACAAGATAGAAGGAATATGGGAAATTCCCATCTAGGTAGTTCCCGGCACGGGCATTGGTACGTGGGATTTTACTGGCGAGATTAGATCCTATGTTTGAGAAGAAGTCGTTTATCTTGTTAGCTGTATCAGTGGGATGCAGTGGCGTTTCATGAGGTTTAGTCAGAGCAATATTCTTGGTTTTTTTCAGTTTGTGGGTCCCCAGAATCTGGGAAAGTGTTTTCCAGGTCTTTTTTATATCTCCTCTTGTATCAGTGAATCTGCTGGAGTAGTACATTTGTTTGGCTTTCTTTATTAATTTGGTGATAACTGTTGAATATTGTTTAAGAATATCTTTGTGTATTAAGCCCTGTCTATATTGCTTTTCATATTGGTGTTTCTTATCAATGGTTTTCAGAATTGTGCTGGTTAGCCATGGGCAACCAAGCTGTTTATTCGTGATCTGTTTCGTTTTTATAGGACAATGTTTGTTGTATAGTCTAAGTATTTTGTTAAGAAAAATGTCTGTCCAATCATCAATACCATTGGCATTGGAGAATTCTGTAGGCCAGTCAACAGTCTCTAGGTCTTCTGCGAAATTCCTTATTGAGGCCTCGTCATGGAGTCTAAATGAAACTTTGTTGTATTCGAGTGGTTGCTTACTAATGTTTGCTAAGAGGAAGGTTGGGTAGTGGTCAGTAGTGCTGTCTGTGATTATACCTGATTTAAGGGGGGCTAGTATATTGGTCCATATGTGGTCTGTTATGGTTGCACTTGTCTCAAGTCAGCCTGGTTGGTTTAGTTATTGTTGGTATGAGAAGTGCGTTGTTTATATTGTTGATGAAATCAGTTACAGTCTGATCATCTAGTAGGCCAAGGTTGATATTGAAGTCTCCAGCTAAGAGAAGGTGGTGCTTGTTCATTTGTCTGTTTGTTATTAGTGACTTTAGATTCTCACTGAAGTTTGGGATGTTTGTGTGGGGTATCCGGTATATGGGTATATGGCACCGACTGTTATAGACGTCTTGAGGTTTTTTACAGTAAAATTAGCAAAAATGCATTCCCCATATTCATCACTAAAGCAATTAGTGCTAATACAAGATAGTTGGTTAGAGTAATAGATTGCAGTACCACCCCCAACTTGGTATGGTCTGCAGTTGTGGATTGCTGTGTATCCTGGTAGTGGGTAGATATCAATTGTGTCCTGCTTAAGCCAGGTATCAGTAAGAATAATGCAGGAGAAGGGTGTCTTTAGTGACTCAAGGAGTGCCAGGAGGTCATCATAGTGTTTGCTAAAGGACCTGATGTTGTAGTTAAGAACTGATAGATTTTGAGCAGTGTTCAGGATAGTGCTGGCTTGTGATGCTGTGCAATAAAGGCAGTTACTTTCCAATAAGTTTTGATTGTGTGTTAGATTAAGGAGGTTTAGATCAGGGTCAATGTGATCATTCATCTTTTAGGTTTAAATAGTGGTTGTTTATATCCTGTATTATGTGGTGAGTTCTTATACTGATTTCTGTAGTGGTGGGAGGTTTGAATAAGTATACCGGTAAAGCACTTTGGTCATATAGAGTATAGTCACTGATAAACATAATGAAATTTATATTGTCTATGTGTTGTGCTAGAATGAGCTAAAGTACAACTAGGTATAAACTAATACTAAAAAAAAAAAAATTACAAGTGGCACCAGACTCACTCTTGTAATTGCACTAAGGTCTAATATAATGAATTTATTGTTGTCTATGTATTGCGCTAGAATGAGCTAAAGTACAACTAGGTATAGTTAGTTTAGGTGTTGTCTAAGTATTGAGCTAGAATGAGCTTAAGTACAACTAGGTATAAACTTATAATATAAAAATACAAATTAAAATGTTACTTGCAATTCCACTAGGGTCTGATATAGGTTGTTAACAAGATCAAGAGTATAACTAGATTTAAATTGACAAAATAAAATTCACAAATTAAAGTACCAAAAGAATAATAAGTAAAAAATAACAATGGCAATGACTTGATTATAATTTGATAGTAAGATGGTAGACAGGTACACAGGTACAAAGGATAATATAAAGGTTGCAGTTGAATATACAAACTTGAAAATTTGGCAAGAAAATGTTATGAAAATTATAAAATAATGATTAATGTACAAAAGTAAAATTGACTGGTAGTAAATATGGTGTTTAATAAATTTTAGTAAGTAATAATGATTACAAAAAAAAAAGATTAATTAGCAAAAAAAAAAAAAAGTGAAAAAGTAATGTTTATTTCAAGTATTAAATTTTAAGAACAGTTATTTGGATTCAATATTGCAGTTTGTTAATATATGTATTGGTGGATAAAAGGTTGATGGGTTGGCTCCAGGATGTACACGTTTACAGAGGGGCAACAGATATATCGCATCATTATTTAGTTGTAGCTACAGTTAGTGTAAGAGGTAGATGGGAAAAGAGGAAAATGGCAACAAGAAGAAAGAGGGAGGTGAAAGTGTATAAACTAAGGGAGGAGGAAGTTCAGGTGAGATATAAGCAACTATTGGCAGAAAGGCAGGCTGGTGTAAGTATGAGTAGTGGGAGAGGGTTGAAGAGGGTTGGAATAGTTTTAAAAATGCAGTATCAGAATGTGGGGCAGAAGTTTGTGGTTATAGGAGGGTGGGTGCAGGAGGAAAGAGGAGCAGTTGGTGGAATGATGAAGTAAAGGGTGTGATAAAAGAGAAAAATTTAGCGTATGAGAGATTTTTACAAAGCAGAATTGTTATAAGAAGAACAGAGTATATGGAGAGTAAAAGAAAGGTAAAGAGAGGGGTGAGAGAGTGCAAAAGGAGAGCAGATGATACAGTGGGAGAGGCATTGTCAAGAAATTTTAATGAAAATAAGGAAAAAATTTGGAGCGAGTTAAACAAGTTAAGAAAGCCTAGAAAACGAATGGATTTGTAGTTAAAAACAGAGTAGGGGAGTTAGTAGATAAGGAGATGCAAGTTTTGGGTAGATGGCGAGAATATTTTGAGGAACTTTTAAATGTCGACGAAGAAACGGAAGCAGTAATTTCATGCACTGGCAAGGGAGGTATACCATCTTTTAGGAGTGAAGAAGAACAGGATGTGAGTGTGGGGGTGCATGAGGCATTACGTAGACTGAAAAGGGGTAAAGCAGCTGGAACTGACGGGATCATGACAGTAATGTTAAAAGCAGGGGTGGATATAGTGTTGGAGTAGTTGGTATTTTTGTATAATAAATGTTTGAAAGAGGGGAAGGTACCTACGGATTGGCAGAGAGCATGTACAGCCCCTTTATGTAAAGGGAAGGGGGACAAAAGAGAGTGTAAAAATTATAGAGGAATAAGTTTACTGAGTATACCAGGAAAAGTGTACGGTAGGGTTATAATTTATTTATTTATTTATTTATTTATTTATTTATTTATTTAATAATTTGAACATACAGTGGCAGAAAAAAATACAGGTAAGAGCAGTATGCCAAAGCCACTTGTATGCATAGCATTACGGGCAGGCTTAAAATTAACTTAAGATTAACTAAGCAATGATGTAATCAGTGATAAAACATTATTGTAAACAGATAACAATAAAGCACAAATGAGTATTACAAAGACAAGTCATATGGTTGCATGCATTGCTGTACATTCTGTAGAATGGAGTATTCTGATAGGTAGTGTATTTAAAAAATAACAAAGTTAGATTGGGTCTTAGGTTTAACATTTATGTGATTTGATTATGAGAAACATTTAAGATATACAATTTATAAGGTTCAGTTATTCAGTATTTATTTAGTTTTGGGTGAGTAAGTGATCTTTGAGAAGAGACTTGAATTTATAAACAGGCAGTGTTTCTTTTATATTTACAGGTATTGAATTCCAGTTTTATGTGCATTGAGTTTTTGCATACCGTGAGATGGACACGAGGAACATCAAAGAGTGATCTCTGCCTTGTGTTATGGTCATGAGTTCTGTTGAGGTTGGCAAGGAGATGTTTGAGGGGAGGGTTAATATCAGAGTTAAGTGTTCAATGTATGTAATAGGTGCAGTAATAAGTATGGATGTTTTGTATGGTGAGTAGGTTTAGTGTTTTGAATATTGGTGGAGTGTGCTGCCTGTAGTGGGAATTTGTTATCATTCTGACTGCAGCCTTTTGTTGGGTAATTAGTGGTCTGAGATGGTTAATTGTTGTTGAGCCCCATGCACAAATTCCATAGGTGAGATAGGGGTAAATAAGAGAGTGATATAGGGCCAGGAGGGCTGACTGTGGAACATAGTACCGTATCTTCGATAGTATGCCTACTGTCTTGGAAATTTTCTTAGAAATTTGTTGTGTATGTGTATGAAATTTGAGTCTATTATCAAGGTGGATTCCTAAGAATTTTCCCTCTGTTAGCTTTGTGATAGGTGATCCGTTTATCATTATGTTAAGAGGGACATCTGTAGCTCTGTTACCAAATTGAATGAAGTAGGTTTTGTCAATGTTTAGTGTAAGTTTGTTAGTCCTCATCCAGGTAGATATTTTCTGCAATTCAGTATTTACAGTATTGGCTAGCATGACTGGGCTCGGGTGAGAGAAGACGTATGTAGTGTCATCTGCAAATAGTGTGGGTTTGAGTAAATGTGAAGCATTTGGTAGGTCATTTATGTATAGGAGAAAGAGAAGAGGGCCAAGGACACTTCCCTGTGGGACACCAACTGTAATTGGTTGTGCGGAAGAGTTTGCCCCATTTGTGTACACATATTGGCTTCTGTTGCTGAGGTATGACTTGAGGTAGTTGAGGGAGTGCCCTCTAATACCATAGTGTGACAATTTTACGTGGAGCAAGTCATGGTCAACTGTATCAAAAGCTTTACGTAAGTCAATGAAGATCCCCAGTGGGACTTCTTTTTTCTCTATTGCAGTGTATATATGTTCTAGCATGTGTATAATAGCATCTTTAGTATTTTTATTAGGCCTGAATCCAAATTGGCAGGGGTTGAGAATGTTTTGGGAGATGAGGTAGGAGTAGATTCGTTTATGAATTAATTTTTCGAAGATTTTTGAGAGAGGGTGTAAATTGGATATTGGCCTATAGTTATTCAACTCTGTTTGGTCTCCTCCTTTATGGATCGGGGTGACCCTTGCTATTTTGAGAGCTGTAGGGAAGGTGGAGGATTCAATGGATTTGTTAAAGAGTGTTGCAATGATTGGTGATAGCACTTGTGACACTTTGTGTATATAAAGGGTGGTAAGGTATTTAAATCTCCTGTCTTGTTTTTTAGTGTGTTGATAATAAGGGAGACTTCGTATGGGTTAGTCGGAGCTAGGAACAGTGTGTTCAGGTAGTTACCAGTGAGGTAGTCATTTGGTGGGGTATCTGAGCTTGGGATTTTATTGGCAAGGTTTTTTCCTGTAGTGGAGAAGAATTAGAGGTAAGACAGAATGTAGCATTGCGGATGAGCAAGGAGGTTTCAGAGTGGGTAGAGGATATGTATATCAAGTGTTTACATAGAAGCATATATGTGAACAGTATTTAGGTAAAGGTAGGGAAGTTTTTATTGCATTTATGGATTTAGAAAAGGCATATGATAGTGGATAGAAGAGCAATGTGGCAGATGTTGCAAGAACACCTACCATCCGACTTACGACCTGCTCGACATGCGACCATTCGACTTACAACCGTGTTTTCTATGCCAAATTACTGGGAAATAAACAACTCTTTGTGTTGTACACAATGTTTATCCTAAACTTTACATTATAAAACACAGTACTATCAGCATAAAAAGTAAAAAAAATGAAATACCAAAATAAAACTATGAAATAAAGTCATTACAAAAATGTGATGTTGATATTCAGTAGTAAGGTTCAACTTACATCCATTTCGACTTAAGACTGGTTTGTCGGAACCAAACTCAGTCGTAAGTCGGATGGTACCTGTATGTGGAATAGGTGGTAAGTTACTAAATGCTGTGAAGAGTTTTTATGAGGATAGTGAGGCTCAGGTTAGGGTGTGTAGAAGAGAGGGAGACTACTTCCCAGTAAAAGTAGGTCTGACAGGGATGTGTAATGTCACCATGGTTGTTTAATATATTTATAGATGGAGTTGTAAAAGAAGTAAATGCTAGGGTGTTCAGGAGAGGGGTGGGATTAAATTATGGGGAATCAAATGAAAAATGGGAATTGACACAGTTGCTTGTTGCTGATGATACTGTACTTATGGGAGATTCTAAAGAAAAATTGCAAAGCTTAGTGGATGAGTTTGGGAGTGTGTGTAAAGGTAGAAAATTGAAAGTGAACATAGAAAAGAGTAAGGTGATGAGGGTATCAAATGATTTAGATAAAGAAAAATTGGATATCAAATTGGGGAGGTGGTGTATGGAAGAAGTGAATGTTTTCAGATATGTACTTGGGAGTTGACTTGTCGGCGGGTCGATTTATGAAGGGTGAGGTTAATCATAGAATTGATGAGGGAAAAAAGGTGAGTGGTGCGTTGAGGTATATGTGGAGACAAAAAACTTAATCTATGGAGGCAAAGAAGGGAATGTATGAAATTATAGTAGTACAAACACTCTTATATGGGTGTGAAGCTTGGGTTGTGAATGCAGCAGCGAGGAGGTGGTTGGATGCAGTGGAGATGTCCTGTCTAATGGCAATGTGTGGTGTAAATATTATGCAGAAAATTCGGAGTGTGGAAATTAGGAGAAGGTATGGAGTTAATAAAAGTATTAGTCAGAGGGCTGAAGAGGGGTTGTTGAGGTGGTTTGTTCATTTAGAGAGAATGGATCTAAGTAGAATGACCTGGAGAGCATTTAAATCTGTAGGGGAAGGAAGGCGGGGTAGGGGTCATCTTTGAAAAGGTTGGAAGGAAGGGGTAAGGGAGGTTTTGTGGGCGAGGGGCTTTGACTTCCAGCAGGCGTGCATGAGCGTGTTCTGTAGGAGTGAATGGAGACGGTATTTGGGACCTGACGATCTGTTGGAATGTGAACAGGGCAATATTTAGTGAATTGATTCAGGGATGCCGGGAACAATGGGCTAGTAACCCCTTTTCCTGTAATAAATTACGAAAAAGAATAAGAAGAAGAAAATTGTCAAAGTTGGAAGTCTGAATGTGCATTGATGTTGTGCAAATGATAAGAAAGAGATGATTGTAAATGTTATGAATGAGAAGAAGCTGATGTCCTGGCTTTAAGTGAAACAAAGCTGAAGGGGGTGGGAGAGTTTCAGTCGAGAGGAATAAATGGGATTAGGTCAGGGGTTTCAAATAGAGTTAGAGCTAAAGAAGGAGTAGCAATAATGTTGAAGGATAAGTTATGGCAGGAAAAGAGGGACTACAAATATATTAATTCAAGGATTATGTGGAGTAAAATAAAGGTAGGATGTGAAAAGTGGGTTATAATAAGCGTATATGCACCTGGAGAAGAGAGAAGTGTAGAGGAGAGAGAGAGATTTTGGGAAATGTTGTGTGGAAATTATTTAATTTCCGAAGCTATAGTGCCTAATAAGTGTTTAATGTGTTGATTTGGGTCAAAATGTATTTGTATTTTGAATGGAACCAACTGGGTTCCCGCTGCGCCTGCGCAGATGTGCGCGGGGGGTAGAGGTCGAGCTGGGGCACGAGGTGGCGGCAGTGTTTTGAATGTAGTGAGGAGGCTGGGAAAGCATGGAACCAGGAAATTGGCGTTCACGGCGGCCTAAGGATTAATATAGGCCTCATTTCATAATGGGAAGTGTCGTAACTGTTCCTGGTGGAGAGTGAGGGAACGTGATTTACAGGAGCACCGTAATAGAGTGGTAAAATGAGTGAATAAGGGTAGGACCGGGTGACTGGCGTGTCGCCATGGACTGCGTCCCGGGGAAAATTACCCTTGGTTTAATCATCACTCATCGGTCTCAAATCTTAATGGAGTGGCCTCCAGTGTGTATAATAATTATGAGACATTAAACCGTCTTGTAAATCGTAATGTAATCAGTGATAATAACACTAAGTTAAGGAATCGTTGAAGCGATATGAACCGCCATTCCCAGAGTGTGTGTGCACATGTTTATCTCGTTGTTCCTGTCCCGAGGATAGTGAAGGCTTTATGGAGTCACGACTTCTAAACCGGGACAAACCGACGGATACCTCGTCGTGCTGGAATAAGAACCGTGTCGGTATAGCAGGACATCGAAATGAGATTGTGAATTTATTTATTTATTTATTTATTTATTTATTTAGTAATTTGAGCATACATACAGAGGTACAAAAAAATACAGGTAAGAGCAGCATGCCAAAGCCACTTATATGCATAGCATTACAGGCTGGCTTAAAATTAACTTAAGATTAACTAAGCAATGATGAAATCAGTGATAAGACATTATTGTAAACAGATAACTATAAAGCACAAATGAGTATTACAAAGACAGGTCATATGGTTGCATGCATTGCTGTACATTCAGTCGAATGGAGTATTCTGTTAGATTGGGTTTTAGGTTTAACATTTATGTGATATAATTGTGAGAAACATTTAAGATCTACAATTTATAAGGTTCAGTTATTCAGTATTTATTTGGTTTTGGGTGAGTAAGTGATATTTGAGAAGAGACTTGAATTTATAAACAGGTAGTGTTTCTTTTATATTTACAGGTAATGAATTCCAGATTTTAGGGCCTTTTATGTGCATTGAGTTTTTGCATAGCGTGAGATGGACACGAGGAACATCAAAGAGTGATCTGTGCCTTGTGTTATGGTCATGTGTTCTGTTGAGGTTGGCAAGGAGATGTTTGAGGGGAGGGTTAATATCAGAGTTAAGTGTTCTTTGTATGTAATAGGTGCAATAATAAGTATGGATGTTTTGTATGGTGAGTAGGTTGAGTGTTTTGAATATTGGTGGAGTGTGCTGCCTGTAGTGAGAATTTGTTATCATTCTAACTGCAGCCTTTTTTTGGGTAATTAGTGGTCTGAGATGGTTAATTGTTGTTGAGCCCCATGCACAAATTCCATAGGTGAGATAGGGGTAAATAAGAGAGTGATATAGGGCCAGGAGGGCTGACTGTGGAGCATAGTACCGTATCTTCAATAGTATGCCTACAGTCTTGGAAATTTTCTTAGAAATTTGTTGTATATGTGTATGAAATTTGAGTCTATTATCAAGGTGGATTCCTAAGAATTTTCCCTCTGTTAGCTTTGTGATAGGTGATCCGTTTATCATTATGTTAAGAGGGACATCTGTAGCTCTGTTACTAAACTGAATGAAGTAGGTTTTGTCAATGTTTAGTGTAAGTTTGTTAGTCCTCATCCAGGTAGATATATTCTGTAATTCAGTATTTACAGTATTGGCTAGCGTGACTGGGCTCGGGTGAGAGAAGACGTATGTAGTGTCATCTGCAAATAGTGTGGGTTTGAGTAATTGCGAAGCATTTGGTAGGTCATTTATGTATAGGAGAAAGAGAAGAGGGCCAAGGACACTTCCCTGTGGGACACCAACTGTAATTGGTTGTGCGGAAGAGCTTGCACCACAGTTAAGTAACCCTTCTAGTTATAGCAGACTGATACTGGCCAGTTAGGTATGTTGTAATTGGATAGGTTATGAGTGATCCAGCTACATCAAGTGACCACCAGAGAATATCTGGTAAGTGGTGAGATTATGTACAAGTGTTTTTCCTTGATGGATATATCCATGTGTAACCTACCCCCCCCCCCTTCATTCAGTTACACTAATATAATCTATACAGTTCACAATTAATTAGTAGCACTGTACTTGTGGGTGCTATCCAATCCATACTGGTCTCGGATAGATATGGATAAGATTGTGAGGTCGAAGGAACCACCTGCCTCGACCAGGGGTGGTTAAGTTTTCTCACATGTCTACACAGGGTGATTACGGTAAACAATATGGTTGTCTCCCAATGAGTTTACTTGTATGCATGTAATGTTGAGGTACATAAAGGTAATCACCCTAGAAAATTTTCCAAATCAGCCCGCTGGTCCTTCCTGAACCGGATGCAATCAGTGAAAAATTAATTGAATTAATTACTAATAATTA